>OX327006.1:49344702-50544702 GCA_946800695.1 Geum urbanum
ACTGGGAACCAGTGTTTCATAAGAAGGGAACCAATCTAGGTAAAGCGGAGAGACAGAAACCTGTTGTAGAAGTCCCTCACTGAAAAAATGAGATTGAACAGCACAGCATTCCCTACTAAAGTATAGACTACTCCAAATCGGATATACCATCGGAACTCACGGATATATATCTTGGTTTCTACAGCAATCATGACCAGCATTGAGCACCAAGAAAGAGACTCTACGATCAGAGAAACCATCTGCCAAGAAGGGATGAGATTGGTGTTATGAGCATGTGATGATAAGATCAGTATAAGCAGCTAATCACACTTACATGTGCGATGAACCCTGTTTATTTCCTCTAATGATTTTGAAAAGTAAGAAATTTTTATTTATGTAATGAATAAGTTTTTATTTAACCAAGTAATTCATTGGATTCTTTTGCTTATCCTACTAAGTAGTTTCACCATATAAGTGATAAATGAATGAACTTTCCTTCTGTGATACATTAAGAGATTGTATGCTTTGAAAAAGAACTCTATTCTCCATCTGTTCAGCTAAGCACAAATTTAACATGAAGCTACTGGAATGGCATGTTCAAACTTCAAAGTCATCGGTCCACTCACCCAAAAAAGAACGAATGATCAATAAACTAACCTCAAACGGCGCCAGACCAGTCTGGCCATCTAAACTCAGCACTGAAATTCCCATGATCAACCTGAACAGAGGCTCCGCGGTACAGTAGCCAGCCAGTAAGGCCAACAAATAGTTATACAGTTTGGACTTCAAACAGAATCTTTGAGCTTTGAAATCTTTCATGATCCTCCATATCCGATAGATGCACAGTCCAAGAAGAACCAAATGAGAGAAGGTGACAACTACGGACTCAACTGCGCATGGAGTGTATGCACCAAAGGCATTCAGCACAAACTTTGCCCAGACCCCATTGGTCACCGGGCGACAATACCAATCCAGGGCCTTAAAACCCATAGCTGGCTCCTTTTCTCACAACAACTCACTTAAAGCAAAGAATGCATCAGCCCTGCAGTATCAAAACTTGGAATCAGCGCACATTCGATAACCACTCCTATACTCTCATAGTTAACAGATCTCAATAAAATTTAAAACCATTAGCTCTCTCATCGATCAAACAGTATGTTTGAGGAGAACATTAAACAACAAAAACACAACTGGAACAAAAGTCAATTGACTTTTCACTTTTACAGATGAACATTAGACCATACTCTTTTAGGTAAACACCAATACTTTCAGAAAACCAAGAAGAGAAAAAGCTACATAGAAATGAAACAAACAGACTCCAAAAGTTTCAAAAATTTATAACCCACTTTCTATATTCTCATCCAAAACAGCCACAAGTTACAAACAGTCAACATCAAACTACACTTCAACTACTGTTGTACTACATTTCCACAGTAACCACATGTACATTACTAAACCAAAACTAATCCACAACAACAGAATGAACCTAGAAAACAAATATCTAAACACACTCCACACCAGAAACAACCACCTCAAAAACCTTTTGGATTCCAAAGAGCAATAAAAACCTCAAAGGCTCAACCTTTCTGCTCGGAACTAAAAGAAAAAACGAAACTTTACAACAAAAGCTTCACCAAGTTTACAACTTTCTCGGATCAAAACGAAACACGAAGCCAAATTTTCATGAAGAAAACGCTGACCTTTATTTCTGGCTTTCTTTTCAGTGCTGGAGAGCCTCTCTGCCTCTGTGAAAGTAAATGAAGTGGAATTTATTCTCTTCTTATATGAGAAGGTATCTGGTTCCTGTGGAGGAACCAAAGACTAGACTTTTATTAATTGCCAACGACCCCAGAAAAAAATAAACTACATAAAAAGATAGTTAAAGATTGCAGCTTTTTGTTTTGGCTCTGTGCGTCACCGATTACGATAATATCTCTTTCTCCCGGTTTTCATTTAATTACAGAAAAATAAAAAAGGCGGTAAATAAATTCATATGGGGATAATGTGGAAAATATGAAAGGTTTTTTTTGTATTTGTATAAGAGCATATGCATCGGTGCCCTCTAATAGTATAAGCAGAGGCAAAAAAGTGAAGGATTCGGCCCAAAATAGCACATTGACTATGTTAAAAAAACAACTGAATTACTCGCTCGAGACCACGAACAGCAACAGGCGCTAACCGCGGGAGATACTCTAATGTGAACGATGGTTGCAGAAGGGTGCAATTGTCAATCGGTGGCTAAATGGGTTTTTATATTTTTTGGGGTGCTTTTTGAAAAAACAAAAGGTAATTTTGGGGCAGTGGACTTTTAGTATTATTCCCTTTCTTTTTTTCTTATTATTCCCTTTCTTGTCACAGAATTAAGCTTGGGTCTTTGCCTCTTTGGCAGTTTGGCACATGCTTTTTGTTTCTTTTCCTTTTTGTGTCTCATTTCTCTTTTAATGTGTAACATTGAGATCTCCTCTATTTATAGGTCAGTGATTAATGAAAATTCATACCAAAAACTTGTTTCATTTTTGCTTGTTTTGAACTGTTATAGAATATGTAGACCATTGTAACGAATAAAGTAATTTTTTGAAATTCAAAATGACACAAATCATAAATTTGATAATTTGCTCGTTTTGTTAATGCAATAATTTAAGACCCAATATTATCACCCGATTTAGAAGTCAATTGTCTAAACTTTATACGTTAAACAGAGTTACAATTCCACTGATTCGGTAATCATATCGTTAAGTCATTTTGAGCTTATTTAGTTTATTTTCTTTTAGAGGATCCTTGATTAAATGGATGATTGCAATAATAACATCATATTGAAAACATCATACTTTTGGAAAGCAAATCTGGACTGAATGTGTGTTTGTACTTTGTGGATACTTGCCTTACTTGGTGCAGCTTTAAATCACATCATTTTCTTACCACTGTCCCTAAAAAGTTGGTGCTACTTAATCAAACACAATATTGACCTATTTGGATCAAGCATGCAAAGTAATTCATGAATCTATCATACATATGAGAACTATTTGCTTTTTGAGTTATGTAGCTCGATAGTTGAAAGATCACGTATGCGGTGACATGGCATTCTTAATGTTCTTGATGCTTATTTTTGCAACATATAACTTTATCAATATAATTGGAGCTCTCTATTGGAACTCTTTAGATAAAAAATTAAAAAAAATTAAAATTTTGTTCCACATTCATGCTCTCTATTAGCATACTAGAATAAAGAGAACTTAGAAACTCCTAAATATGAAGAGAGATAAATGAGCTCTTGATGTTGTTTGTGCATTGATTAAACTAATTTTTTTTATTTTGCATTTTATTCACCTATATTGTTAACACGATTTGAACACACAAATTTTCACTTACTAAAGATTTAGCTTTTAGTTATGTTTCTAACAAATTTATCGAAATTATAGAGAATATCATTCGAGATGCTCTAATATGGTGTGCATAGGACGGGAGTTCGGTGGCCAACGTGAGGGGTGATTGCTAATTTCACGCTCTTAAAATTTAATGAGTATGCATAATTTTGTGCACCTGTGGGTACTTTTTGTCTACGGCAACATATAATGGGCTATTTTGCATTTCAATGAATAATTATCTTTTGACTTATAAAATACGTAGCATAAAGCTACAGAGATGGACAAATTTGAATGAAGTTTAAATTGAATTAATCGTGTTACATATATAATAACAGTACGCATGTATATACATACAGCAATCTCCATTAATTATTCGAATCTTGTTTAAGGTTCTGAACGTTTGGTCGGACTGATAGGAAGGACTTTCAGGAATCAATCTTAATCAAGCCAATTTCAATTTAGCAACCTGTCAATATAGAATTGGATTGCGTAGACATTACTCATATATCGGTGACCGGAGAAAGATATATACCAACCCCACGATCTATTTATTTCTTTGGAGTGGAGACGAATACATCAAAGTTGATCGAAGACTTGATATTGAACATCTTAAGATATATTGGTGATGTGAAGATGTTTCATGACTACTGGAAGCACATAAGCAAGTTCCCATGCATGTACGTAGTGTCATACTTCATAGTTTGCTTTTTTAAGATAAGTAGATGAAAAGGTCCACCTTGCTAGCTAGCATCATGCAAAAACCAAGTTCTCCCGTCTCGCTAATTGTATCTACCTCTTCTGCGTGACTACATGCGATCACATATAATAATGTACGCTGTGGTTATATTCGCCAATTTATAAAAACTAGTCATGAACCGAGGAAAAAGAGGTTTTGGCTTGCATAGATATTGACGGATATGAAGTACAACATATAACGTACACTGTGTTCATGCAATGTCAATATTTATGAGATGCGGTTGTTAATAACCGCTGACTTTGTACTTTAGTGTTAAGATTTAAGATTATTAAAGTCACGTGTCTGAATCTCATCATATATAAATTATCGTTAAATCTCAACAAAAAAAATTGTTAATATCCGTAGACGGCTGTAGCAGATGATATCCGTTATAGTTGCGGTTCTAGTTGCGCAGTGCCTATCTATAATAGGTCCCAAATTTGTGCTCCACCGCATCCTTCAAGTATGTTGTGATTCTCTGAAAACGAGAGGGATGGAGAACGAGTGTTTGTCTTTGTATTCATTGATTATTTTTTTTGAAGAGGTATTTGTATTCACTGATTGAATGGTTAAACAAGAGACAAATATCATAAGTATATCATGGTCCATTTGTTTTTTGTTTTTTTGAAGTTTGGTCCATTTGTTTTTTGGATTGTAGGAATCTAGCTTTCTGACTATTCTAACTCCACTGGTTAATTCCCCACTGATCATCACTTTGTGGCAGTTGCATTCCACAAAGAGGAAAGATATATAGCAATCAAAACTTCTAATTAGGGATGGTGGCTTGTGCTTTTGTTTAGGTCGACCTATATTAAACACAAATCAATGACATTGATTTCAACATAGAATTAACCTGGTGTACATGTTGTACCTTCATTTCATATTGCATTGATCATACATCGTGTTCAAAATAACATCACAACAGAAAGTCATTGTATTTTGATATCATTTGGGATCTGTCTTCACTGATAAGTCTTGGTCCATTAATTGATCGTCCTACTTAATTTATGGTTTGGATAACGTGATAATTAACCTATTTAAAATATCAATGAGATATCGATAAATGAGATTCCGGTTACCTTTAAGGAAGAAAGAAAAAAAAGTACACATGGAAAATGAATGGGCTGATTAAAGGCCCACACTGCATTTTTTTGAAGCCAACAGGCCACAGGCCAACTCGACATGTACAAAGCTCATGAACCCAAGTTTTATTTCTCTTAAATCTCCTGCTACTCAACACTCGACGAACTCATCATCAGTTCATTACCAGCACCGCCAAGCAGCTAAGCCTCTCAGTTTCTTTCCTTGTTCGCTTCAGTCGAAAAATCCTCGGCCTCTGTCTCTTTTGAACTCTCGAAATCGATTATAAGGTGTTTTTTGTAATTTGAATTCAAATCCCAGTTATATATATATATATATATATATATATTTTCAATGAATTTGCAGTATTTGTTTGATTGAATGACGAGTAAGTACTGAGTTGCATTGTGAACTAAGATGAATGTTTGAATAAACTCATTCACTGTCTCTGAAACCGTTATGCAGTTATGTTACTTGTGTAGTTAAGTTGTTTCTCTGATTGCGGTGGACAGTAAAAGAATGTTGGTTCAGGCATATAGTGCTTCACTACTCTCTTAAGAATGGTTTCAATGAGAATTTGGGTAACTAAATTGAGAAAGGTTGAAGCTTTTTCTAGTGGAATAGAGTTGAGTATCTATGAAACCGCGAAAGGTTCAGACTCTAGATACTTGAGCTGAAATTTAGGTTGACGTCTTAGAACAGCTTCGTGTATTGTCATTGTTTTTAGGGTTTTCTTGGAAGTTCTATATGTCAAGATGTTTGAGGTTTTTTTCTTTCTTGGTTTGGAATGCCATTTTGATGAGCGTATTGAAGGAAGTCGAGTTAGTGAATCGGAGCTGATATACTCTTTCTCATCGAAACAGGTGTCTGAGTTTCCTTTGTCATGAGTTAAAGAGTCAAATGAGAAAGAGTAATGTCTATGAACCATGTGTACAAGTTCCATGCTTGGCTCATCAAAACTGGTCAACACAACCACCCTCCTGCCCTTCGACGCATCATGCTTTGGTGTGTTGCCACACCTTCGCTAACAAGCTTGTTCTATTTTTCGGGCTCTCTTTCCCCACATCCCCTCTCCAGACACCTTTACCTATAACACTATCATCAGAGCTCATGTAGTAGCCAACTCATCTCCTTCCCATGCCATTTCTTTATTTACTCAAATGCGTCAGCGAGGTGTCCCACCCGATCACTTCACCTTCCCTTTTCTTCTTAAGGCCTGTGCTCGCCTCCAATTGGGTCATGACATTCATGCACTAATTCTTAAGCTTGGATTTGATTCCGATATATACGTTCAGAATGCCTTAGTTAGTTTTTATGGTGGTTGTAGTTCGGTTGAGCTTGCCTCAAATGTGTTTCATGTGATGCATAAGAAAGACTTGATTTCTTGATCTTCCATGATCGCATGTTTTGCCAACGATGGCTCTTATAATGAGGCAATTGCATTATTTTGGCAAATGCTGCTTGATAAGAATGTCATGCCAGATGAGGTTACTATGCTAAGTGTGATTTCCGCTGTCTCGAGCTTAGGGGCACTGGACTTGGGTCGGTGGGTTCATAACTTTATAAATAGAAGTGAACTACAACTTACTGTTTCATTGGGTACTGCATTGGTTGACATGTACTCACGGTGTGGGTCTGTTGATGAATCTATTGAAGTGTTTGGTGAAATGCCAGTGAAGAATGTACAGACATGGACGGCATTGAGTACTGGCCATGCGGTGCATGGCCGCAGTAGAGAAGCACTAAGGGTTTTTTATGAGATGAAGAAAGCTGGCTTGCAGCCAGATCATATGTCTATAACCGGGATTTTAGTGGCATGTAGTCACGGAGGGCTTGTTGCAGATGGTTGGAGAATTTTCAAAAGCATGAAGGATGAGCATGGCGTTGAGCCAATTTTTGAGCATTATGGTTGTATGGTTGACCTCCTTGGCCGGGCAGGTTTGCTTTCCGAAGCCGATGAATCTGTGGAGAAAATGCCAATAAGGCGAAACTCTGTTATTTGGAGGACTCTGCTTGGAGCATGTGTAAATCATAACAATCGTATGCTGGTTAAGAAAGTGAAAAAGAGGCTGTACAAGCTTGATCGTAATCATGATGGTGATTATGTGCTGTTATCTAATGCTTATGGAGGAGCCGGCAGATGGGATGAAAAGGCCAAGATTAGGAATTCAATGAAGGCAAGAAGAGTTAACAAGAAAGCTGGTTCTAGTTCAGTTAGTGTTGAGCAAATCGTTCATGAGTTTGTAGCGGGGGATAATTCTCATCCCCAGTCCCAGGACATTAGAGAATTCTTAGAGAGGATACTTGAAAGTATAAGAGTCACAGGTTATACTCCCCAAACACAAGTGTACTACATGACATTGAAAAGGAGAAGAAGGAGCATACTCTTGGTTATCATAGTGAGAAATTGGCCGTGGCTTTCACTCTTATGGGTGTCAAGGATAATAGGACTGTTAGGATCATGAAGAACATACGCATCTGTCATGACTGCCATTCTTTTATGAAGCATGTTTCAGCTAAATTTGGTAGAGAAATTATTGTTCGCGATCGAATTCAATTCCATCATTTTATCCAGGGTTCATGTTCCTGTCAAGATTATTGGTGACAGATGGTCAACTAAAGTCTTCTCCCCTGTAGTCGTGTAATAAAAAGTCTTTTATCAGCCTGTCATTTGTTCACCCTTTGTCTTTGTGTTTTCTATGTTCTGCTCATTGCAGTAATGGGGTTCACTTTGAGCACAATTCTTTAGCTAATTACTAGATTCTGCATTTGCGTGGAATGACTGGAATCAAACTGAAATCTTTGACTCCTAATGGGACTTCAGCTTCAAACACATATGCATTTGGAAGTAGTAATCTCTACATTCTTAGTGTCTGTGCACTGTATATCTTTATGGATCCCACCTTTAGGTACACTATGCAATTGAAAGCTTTAGTAATCTCAAAGTTCTTTATGACTGCGTGTCTTAATAGATCTCACAAGTGTAATATAAAAGAAGATTTTTGGTTATGAAAGATAAGTTGTCATGATGAAGTGTCTTGCTTATTTGAGTTCATTGTCATGCATATAACTTAAATTGTCTCTATTTGAATTGGTTTCAGCGAGGACCAATTTTTAATCGTTACCTATTCATGATACCTTTTTGTTTTGGCTTGTCTTCTATTTTTGATTTCTGATCATCAAATTTTAGAGTCTGTGATATGCTATACTAATTCTGCCTTTTGTTCTTCTGTACCAGCTGGAAAACAACAGCATAGAATAAACAGCCTTTGATCCATACACTCAGCAGTGAC
This sequence comes from Geum urbanum, assembly GCA_946800695.1. NCBI lineage: Eukaryota > Viridiplantae > Streptophyta > Magnoliopsida > Rosales > Rosaceae > Geum > Geum urbanum. Next base: position 49,353,156 of record OX327006.1, read on the forward strand.
ATGAAGGAGGAAGAAGTAAATCAATGCCAGATACAGGAATGGTATCCTAAGTTCAAATCTGTGTCTATCAAAACACGGATTCATGAGCTTCCAGAATCTTTTGTCCAATATCTTCTTGATGATTCAGGGCCCTTCCTTCTTCCAGTATCCATCTCAAATGAAGATGCCTTCGCCAACAGAATTCACAATCCAGAGGAGGAAGATGACTGTCAAATAGTAGAAGGATCTGATGATGAGTCAGATCAGCCCTCGTTGCCCCCTTCTTTTCCTGAACTTGAGTCGGAGATTAAAGAATCCATTGCATCTCTCGGAGGTGCTGTGTTCCCCAAGCTAAACTGGAGTGCACCAAAAGACTCTGCTTGGATTAGCACAACCGGGTCCCTCAGATGCTCTTCCTTCAGTGAGATTGCGTTGTTGCTACGATCATCCGACTCACTGGTGCATGATTTGTGTCATGCGTATGACTCATGCAGTGACAAAACCTCCTCAAGGCCCAAAAGCTTCTTCCTTGCGCTCCGAAAATGGTACCCATCCCTTCAGCCAGAGATGGAATTCCGGTGCTTTGTAAAGAACCAGAACCTAGTTGGAATTTCACAGCGCGAGGCCACTACCTTCTACCCTTCTCTGCTTGAAAGGAAAGATCATCTTGGTGTGCTGATCGAAGACTTCTTCCATGAAAATTTGAGGCCAAGATTTGAGTCCGAGAATTACACATTTGATGTTTACGTGACTAAGGACGAGCGAGTTAAGGTTATGGATTTCAACCCTTGGGGCGCATTCACACTGCCTCTGATGTTTACATGGGAAGAACTGGAGCAGAATGATACTGAACAATGGGATGGTGTGGACTTGAGAATTGTTGAGAGCCAGTGTGGTGTTAGGCCAGGTCTAAAGACAGCAGTGCCCTATGACTATCTGGACACTAGCACGGGGAGCGGCTGGGACCAATTTTTAAGGAATGCCGGCGAAGAGCTGCAGCGACAAACTAGGTCTCCGGAAGCAGGTGCTTAATGTCCATCGTTGCTTGGATAGGAAGGATTTTTTGCATTTACAAAGTCTGATCATAATGTTCAAGTTCTTTCACCTTCATTAATTTGGCAATTCTTATAGGTCCTCCTGCACTTATTACATATATCCAATTTAGTACATGTGATTTGTTTGTATCACTTCGACTTTTCATTAGTGGAGGAAGCTAGATTTGAACTTTGAAACTTCAAATTCATTTCATGATTTGCGTGTCCCAAGTCCTAACTTTTTGACAAAACTGAATAACTAAAGCAAAAACTTATTCCCTATAAATCAGTTTTAGCTAAACTATAAAAATTCTCTTAAAATTCACTCCAGCAGCCCCCCTATCTTATTAGCCAATTTAGGGATTCCCTATATTTCATGTTTTCATCCCCTATTCTTATACCGAAAACATAAATTATAGGTAACGAAACATTCAATATTGTAATTAATACTTTCCTTCTAGATTGTAAATGTAATTAATAATTATATTAATAAATAAATATTTTATTATCAACCAATCAAAATTAAGCATGTGTTTAAATCTAACTACATTTTAAGTGATATTGTTGGAGTAAATTTATACAAGTGATTAGCTAAAATAGGTTTCGGCTTCATTTTTGAACAAAATAAGTAAACTTTGTGTGATATTATTGGAGTTGCTCTAAGAAAACTATGTCAAATGTCAATGCACCGATCATGCTGCAAGCCACCACGTCAAACGTGGTATATTCTCCTCCTTACATACCACACCTCTATATTCTGTATAATTTGATTGAATCATTTCCGAAACTGTATAATGTTGTAATTTTTGTTGAAGAGAGAAACGAAATAGCAAAATGTTGTTCTCATCGGACACCAAAATTGTCGATAAATACAGCCGATGTATTCATGTACCATACACTCATACTCACTCATGTACGTATTGTGATACCGTATCTACGAGAAGAAGCGCGAGGCGGCGAGAGAGAGAATAAAATAGAAAAATAAGAAGGGGGCTTCATTTTTTGTTTCAGTCATAGCTAGGGCTCTCACTGCTTCTTCTTCTTCGTGAAAACTGAAGACCACGATGAGTGTCTGGAACTACGTCGTGACGGCCCACAGGCCCACCAACGTCACTCACTCCTGCGTCGGCAATTTCACATCCCCGAACGAGCTCAATCTCATCATAGCGTAACCTCTCTCCTCTCATATTTTCAGCTTTCCATTCTCTGATACTACTGCTTAGGGTTTCGTTAATGCATCTGCTCCTTACTTTAATCGCCGTCTCTTTCTCTCTCCCTCGCAAAATTTCAAGTCCTATTGTGTTAATAATACAAGGCATAATTTACCTTTTCGATTCGTTGAGTTAGAGTCTTTGCAGAAAGTTACTTACAGTAATTCATTTCGGAGCAAACTTTAGAATATATCGATAATGTAGCAATTGATACGAGGAAATGAATTTTTGGTCCTGCAAAGTGTGATACAAGTGTACTGTAAATCATCAGTAACAGAATAATATAAGGCTTTGATTACTTTCTAGTTTCTAGAGTCTTTGCAGTAAGGTACTTAGTCTCAATTAGATGTTAATCTTCCATGGATAATGGAAATGAGTTAAAGAAATAAATTTGTGGTCTTGCAAGTGTAATATAGCTTTAGTGGAAATAATCAGTATTTACATTTTCTGTTTAACTTTTTTAGAGCAAGCTTTGATGTCAAGAGGGCTTAGCCTGTTTTGATTTCGTGTTCAGGAAATGCACGCGTATTGAGATTCTGTTACTTACACATGTGGGATTACAGGTACGTTTATCAATTTTGTTACCCATACTTGTGAGACTGTGCTAAACCTTAAAATTGAAGGATAGAGCTTCTCCAGTTAAAACAATGATCCTGTAATAAGAATTAAGCTGAATCTCTTCTTTTGCAGGCTGTCTTGGATGTGCCAATATACGGACGAATTGCAACACTCAAACTATTTCGGCCACATGTAAGTTTTACATGTGATACTTTTTCTCTAGGGAAAATGGTTAAAAAGTTCACTCAAATATGACCCATTCTAAACTTTGTTCACTCATGTCTGACAAATATTATTTTGTTTATTATCGAATTACACTTTTACTCACTTTAATCACTCCAAACTGGAGAAATTGGTGGCGTCACTCCAATTTCCGGTGAACCGGAGCTCAATCTGTGCGAAATCAACCCAACTCAACTGCACCTAAGTCCAATTCATCATGGAAATAGTTGAATTAACCTTTGAAGTCCAAAACACCAAAAACTTCAAATCTTCAATTCTCCCTCCTCAAAATGAATTGAGGCTCGACCTTGGTATGAAAAGACTCACAAGGAAGAGAGCTACAATGCCCAATAAGTTTCCTTGGCCGATTATAACTCGAATTCAAAATCCCAAATTTTGCAAAATTCGGAGAGAGCAAAACGAGTAAAAGTGTAATTCAATAGTGAGCAAAGTGATATTTGTTATACATGAGTGAGCAAAGTTTAGAACGGGCCATACTTGAGTGACTTTTTTAGCTATTTTCCCTTTTCTCTATATTGGTATGGGTTTTGTTCATTTTTCTAATATGCTTGTTTTACATCAGGGTGAAGCACAAGATTTTCTGTTTATTGCTACAGAAAGATACAAGTTTTGTGTTCTTCAGTGGGATGCTGAATCACAGGAGCTTGTTACCAAGTAATAATATATGGATACTAGATGACTGTAATATAGCAACAGTACTTTTCCTTTGAAAAGCACTTTAACAAACATATGCCACTATCTTTTAGGGCAATGGGGGATGTCTCCGATCGCATAGGTCGTCCTACAGACAGTGGTCAGGTAGGTCTATATCTAGCAGCTCTTATGTGTATATCATTTCTGGTCATTTTTCTTTCTGAGTTATTTCACATTCACACCACATTTTAACTTCAATTCGGCAATTCACAAGAATACATACACTGACCCTTTACATGCTACTCTCCAGATTGGTATAATAGATCCAGACTGCAGACTAATTGGACTTCATTTGTATGACGGCTTGTTTAAGGTATGTGCTGTTGTACTAGTTTTTTCTCACTATATAAAGGAGCTGCATACTGTTCACAGGTTTTCTCGTGATTAATTGCTTGGACAGGAACCTCACATTTTGCTCGTCTTGTCAGGTTATTCCCTTTGACAATAAAGGGCAGCTGAAGGAAGCCTTTAACATCAGGTAAATTTTGTTGTCCATCTAAGTAATATGCAAGTTGATTATCTCTATGTGATTGAATCAGTCACAACATGTATTAATAATTCACAGAAGTTGGAAAGTGATTGATTGTACAATGTATTCATTGTAGATGATATGCTATATTCTCTAATGTTTCATTTTATTGAATTGGTACATCTACTTAATTTTCACTCTTACTACTTATATTGATGGCAACTTTTCAGGCTTGAGGAACTTCAGGTCTTAGATATCAAGTTTCTATATGGCTGTTCAAAACCCACAATTGTAGTTCTTTACCAGGTATGTTTCTCTACATATTTATGGTTTTTTCTTCTTCTATATTTGGCTTGAAAATTGTGTATGCAGTCTTTGGATGCAGAAATTTACTAGTGTACATGCAGTCATAATCCAGATACATTTGCAGAAAGTAGAAACTAGACATGGCCATGTCAAGCACAAATTATATGTAACTATATGTTACTTTAAACCATCTAGATCTCCTGGAGAGTCTGGGTCGATATAAATTGTTGAGGGTACCTTGGAAGATGATTAGTCCAGTATCAACTTCTGTACTCCCATGTATTTCTTGTATGTACAGGCATGTACATGGTTAGAGATGCATCTGTGGTGATACTGTAGTTTTGTTTTGTTTTTAGCAGTTTTGTGGGCTATCTGTAGATATCTGTCATGCTCGATTTCATATGTCCAACATTATAAAGTGTTTCAATTCCAGGATAACAAGGATGGCCGTCATGTCAAAACATACGAGGTTGCTCTGAAGGATAAAGATTTTGTTGAGGGTCCTTGGTCACAAAACAACCTCGACAATGGGGCCGAATTGTTAATACCAGTTCCTCCACCACTTTGCGGTGTTCTTATCATCGGAGAAGAAACAATTGTTTACTGCAGTGCCAATGCATTTAAAGCAATACCTATAAAACCGGTAGGTTATATTTAATAACGGACTTTTGTTTATGCGTCTGATGGCAAGATTTTGGAAAAATATCCATATTGGAATCGTCATAGATGTATTATTTTGTCTTGTTTTTATCATTCCCAGTCCATCACAAGAGCCTATGGAAGAGTGGATGCAGATGGCTCTAGGTATTTACTTGGTGATCATGCTGGACTACTCCACCTACTTGTAATAACCCATGAAAAAGAAAAGTAAGTTCAAATTCATTTCATAAATGTTCTGTTTGTGATAGTAATGTTTGTGATTTTGAGCTATGGACTTAGTGGTTTCAAGTTTTAAATCTACATACGTGTTGCAGGGTGACTGGACTCAAAATCGAGCTCTTGGGGGAGACGTCTATTGCATCTACTATCTCTTATCTTGATAATGCGTTTGTCTATATTGGATCAAGCTATGGGGACTCACAGGTGTGGTAATTGATTACTTAAATATATGTAGAGTCATCAATGTTTTCTTCGATCAAGGATAAGAGTATTGGTCATTCAAAATGTGAAGTATAAGAGTCCTATGAACCATGTCATATTTTACGAAGAAATTCTATTATTTTAATGTAAAAAAATCATGGTGTACCTCTTGTTTCCCTCAAGTGCACCAAGTTACTCACTCTTTTTATTCGACTGCATTTAATTTCTCTTTCCATAATCATTTACATTGTATAGTACTTTTAACACAACAAATTGAACACAGCTTGTAAAGCTAAATCTACAACCTGACGCAAAAGGTTCATATGTCGAAGTTTTGGAAAGGTATGTTAATTTGGGGCCGATTGTTGACTTCTGTGTGGTTGACCTTGAAAGACAAGGCCAAGGCCAAGTGGTTACTTGCTCTGGTGCTTACAAGGATGGTTCTCTTCGTGTGGTTCGAAATGGAATTGGAATCAATGAACAGGTTTGACTCTTCCAAACTTTTCAAGTGTACCCAAAGTTTCCTTGCAGCGTTTACATGACATTCTTCCATGCTGATACAAGTCACTTTTGCTTCTCCAATAACTTGGAACAGGCATCAGTTGAGCTTCAAGGTATTAAGGGAATGTGGTCATTAAGATCTTCCACCGATGATCCGCATGACTTCTTCCTGGTTGTTAGCTTTATCAGTGAGACACGAATTTTGGCAATGAATATGGAGGATGAGCTAGAAGAAACTGAGATACAGGGTTTCTCTTCTGAAGTGCAGACTTTATTTTGCCATGATGCCGTCTTCGATCAACTTGTGCAGGTATTTTATCAAATTCCTCTCATCACTTGCTCTTTTCTTGTGTAGGTAGTATGCAAACTTTGTCTGTGAATTAAATATGAAAATATTCCATGTCTGATAGTGGTCCTTGGTTAGATTCATGACGTAAACCAGTTGTGAGAAAATATTTACTGTTTCCTATGAGAAATGATGCTCATTTTTCTTTCTGAAATATTGCGTCAAGTATATGGCTTGGAGTAAGGGATTTTATTAGATAGAAAGGTACAGTGTGTATGCTGATCTATTAACATCACAGGTCACTTCAAGCTCAGTAAGACTAGTCAGTTCTACATGTAGGGATCTGAAAAATGAGTGGAATGCTCCATCAGGCTATTCAATTAATGTAGCGACAGCTAATTCCACCCAGGTTTGGTTTCCGTTTCTGTAAGATTGTATTTCATCTACATAGTGCCGTTTCCTAGCTTGGTGTCATCTCTGTTTGGGGGAGGTGCATCAGTTTATCCCATTGTTTGATTAACTGTTTGATCTTTTATGGTCGTATATCACAGGTTTTATTGGCAACTGGAGGAAAGCATTTAGTTTATTTAGAAATTGGTGATGGGGTATTGATTGAGAAAAAGTATTTACAGTTGGACTTTGAGATCTCATGTCTTGACATAAACCCCATAGGTGAAAATCCTCATTATAGCCAGCTAGCAGCTGTTGGGATGTGGACTGATATTAGTGTGCAAATATACTCTCTTCCTGATCTGAACCGTATCACAAAGGAGCATTTGGGAGGAGAGATCATACCTCGCTCGGTTCTTCTTTGTAATTTTGAAGGGGTATGTTGTCTCTCAAGCTTTCTTAGCTAAATCTTTCTCTGTCATACAGATTCTTGTTACCCTACTATTGGAAGCAACTCTATAGCAAGCTTAACTGGCTATAACTAACTTGAATCCATTCGGAGTTTGCAGTATTTGTGTACATGTTTCACTTTTTTATATTCCTTTGCTCAAGTAAGTTATTGCTATACATGTAAAACTGTGCATCAGTAATTGTTTCGTTTTCCTTTTTTCAGATATCTTATCTGTTGTGTGCCCTTGGTGATGGACATCTCTTAAACTTTACTTTGAACAAATCTACCGGTGAGTTAACAGACAGGAAAAAAGTCTCTCTTGGGACCCAGCCCATTACTCTCCGTACGTTCTCATCTAAGAGCACTACACATGTGTTCGCTGCATCGGATAGGCCAACTGTCATTTACAGTAGTAATAAGAAACTGCTTTATAGCAATGTAAATCTGAAAGAAGTCAGCCATATGTGCCCATTCAATTCTGCTGCTTTCCCAGACAGGTAACTTTCTCCATCAACCCTCCACCATCTGCTCCCAAGTAGTTTTTTTTTTGTGTTTCTGCATCCCAAATCGGTATATATCCAAGTATTTTGTTTTATTTTCCTATTTGAGTACAGGTTATAATGTTACTTCCCAAATTGATCTTCAATTACATAACAGTAGGGGAGATATAGCTTGCGTAGTATATATGTGTGGACCTCAGGAATTTAAATAATACACTTCTTCCTCTATTGTTTTTGGGAGAGCACTGGAGTTTAGGTAGTACTTCATCTAGGATAATAAAACTGAAGTATTGAATAGCGTAATCAATAGAGAGTGTTAATTTTTTTTGCTTCTTTTCTGCCAACTACAGCCTTGCAATTGCGAAAGAAGGTGAACTTACAATTGGCATGATCGATGATATCCAAAAGCTTCACATACGTACTATTCCCTTAGGTGAGCACGCACGCCGCATCTGCCATCAGGAGCAGTCCAGGAGCTTTGCTATATGTAGTGTGAAAAGCAATCAGAGTGGTGCAGAAGATTCTGAAACACACTTCATCCGTTTGTTAGATGACCAAAGTTTTGACCTTGTGACGCATCATCAACTTGATGCTTTTGAGTACGCATGTTCCATACTTAGCTGTTCTTTCTCAGATGATAGTAACGTATATTACTGTGTTGGGACTGCATATGTTCTGCCCGAAGAAAATGAACCAACCAAGGTAGGATGGCAGATGGTTTCTCGTATTTGTTTTGCATGAATTGGTGACTTGCCGATGTTACATTGTAATTGGACAAAAAAACTGACTTTCATCATACCTTCATCATATTGAAATTGTAGGGTCGCATTCTGGTTTTCCTAGTCGAAGATGGAAAGCTGCTTCTCGTTGCTGAGAAGGAAACCAAGGGATCTGTTTATTCTCTGAATGCTTTCAATGGAAAGCTCCTTGCTGCCATCAATCAAAAGATACAGTTATACAAGTGGACGCTACGTGATGATGGTACTCGTGAGTTGCAGTCTGAATGCGGACATCACGGTCACATACTTGCTCTCTATGTACAAACTCGTGGAGACTTCATTGTTGTTGGTGATTTAATGAAGTCAATTTCATTACTAATTTACAAGGTAAGTACCCTCTCACACTGGACTAGAAATCCATTAAATTCTTTCTGGGCTTACTAAAAGTGCAGTTGTGTTTAGTCCCCAGATGGGAATTGCCTAAGTTAATGCCGTACCTTATATAAGTATGCAGAAGTTCAGTATTCCCTGCTAGTCTTACATAGACATGTTAAATATATTCCTCCTCGTCTATGGGGAGGTTTCTTGTTTGATAGACTATATTTTCACTCAAATGCGTTGGTAACACTTGCTGTTTTCTTCAGCACGAGGAAGGTGCCATTGAGGAGCGAGCCCGAGACTACAATGCAAATTGGATGTCTGCTGTAGAGATCCTTGATGATGATGTTTACCTCGGTGCTGAAAATTTTTACAATCTCTTCACTGTTCGGAAAAATAGTGAAGGTGCAACTGATGAGGAACGGGGCCGCCTCGAGGTTGTTGGAGAGTATCACCTTGGGGAATTTATTAATCGGTTCCGGCATGGTTCTCTTGTCATGCGTTTGCCAGACTCTGAAGTGGGCCAGATTCCAACCGTAATATTTGGTACTGTTAATGGCGTAATTGGAGTCATCGCTTCACTTCCTCAGGAACATTATGCCTTTCTAGAGAAGCTTCAGACTAACTTGAGGAAGGTGATAAAAGGTGTTGGAGGATTGAGTCACGAGCAGTGGAGGTCATTCTGCAATGAGAAGAAAACCTCGGACACCAAAAACTTCTTGGACGGCGATCTTATCGAGTCATTCCTCGATCTCAGCCGTGGGAAGATGGATGATATTTCAAAACAAATGAGTGTTCCGGTGGAGGAGCTCTGCAAGAGAGTAGAAGAACTGACTAGGTTGCACTGATAAGTGTTTTAATTTACAAATCTTCTCTCTCTCCCAGTCATGTAACGTTGGATTCCAACCATTGTGTTTTTCCCTTATTTTAGTTTTGGGTACATAGTTGTATTTGTGTCTTCGATGCACCATTTGTAAAATATTTTACCAGGAAACTTATTTCGAAGATGCTTCTCTCGACTTGTATGGTAAAGGATGAATATGTTCTTTATCATTATTCTCTTAATCATTGTTCTGTTTCCACAACTACACATATTAGGGTTTCAAATCTACCAAATCAAAAAGAAACCGTGGAAGTGTGTGTGTTCAATGCGTCATTGACTCATTGATGTTGAAGAAAGCTTGCTAATGTGGTCAACTCCTAAGAACATTATGGTCTCTTTTTTTCCTTCTGATTAACTCCTTCAATGACCTCTTTATTGTGAAACCTATAGGATGATCATATTAACATTTTGAATCATATAATGAGTTGATAGCGTGAATGAAGAAAGCATATGCTCTGCTTGATATACATTGTTGCCTTATTTTCTAACCGAGTTTAAGCTTTCTATTCATTGGATTGCCTAGAAGAAACCGAAACAGTAGAAGTGTGGAACCTTGAAATGAAATACTTTGCAAATTCGAGTTCACATAAACTTTTTACAGAGCACCAATGTTCTTAAGGCCTAGAACAACCCCAACTCCAATGATGTGACCAACAGTTCCACAGGCCAAGGTATCAGCAAGGGTGAAACCAGCTGGGTCACCAGTCTGCAGACCTGAGTCCCTGTTCTCAAGCTTCAATCCTGCTGTTGCCTTCCTGTTTGCCGACGGTGCCAACCCGAATCGCCCAGCAAACAACATAAGGCTTGTTGTGGTCACCATTATCTGAAACAACAACGATAGAAGATGATGCATTTTTAGCTTTGATCACCTCCAAATCTTCATAGCTGCTCGTACATATATAACATAGTAATATATGCTGCTTACCAAATTGGTGGATGAGCCAATGAAATCACAGCGTACTCCTAGAGCTCCTTTGCTCTTACGCCTCATTGGTTGAACAGCAGCCTAAGTAATGAGTCAAACTCTAGTCAATGAACTAGTGTAAGAACTAGTAAGCAAAAGAGCATGCCTTAATATGAATCCTACTTCAGTGTGTTTCGTGCATAAATTATCCAAAAATATAGTCTTGCGACATTGTTGTAGATCCCACTTCATCTTCATATCACCAGCATTTCCACACTACACATACATTTCAACAAACACTAAGCAAGAGCCACATACATTTCAACAAACACTTACCACGCTCTGTACATTGGAAGAAATCTTGGGTCTCAAGCCATTGAACTGAGGGAGAGTAGCAGTCACAGTAGCTGCTGCTGCCATTTTCTGATTTCTATTACAACCTGAAGTGGGATTCCCTCTGTGTTTGTAATTTTTTGATAATTTTCTGAAGTCTGGTAGCCTGTGATCAAGAGATTATAAGCTTTATGAATAAGAAAGTGTTCACCTCAACCACATGAGCAACTTGTGGCTTCAGAAACACAGATTTGGATACACCAAGATACTTGCTGCTGACTTGGCTGTGCCTCATTGGATTTACGAAATTGGATAAGGTTTTTGTGACCCTCGAGAGAAAATGTCTATTTGGATTATTGATGATGGAATTTCAGCCTTTTCAGGTATTGATCTGGAATTGGACAATGACCCAGAATGAAAGAAATGGACTAGGCTGGATTGGGTTGGGCTACAAATGAAAGTTTATTCTAATGGGCTATCACATCTGCATTCAGCTGGTTTCAGACTTTGGGCTTCCTGGCTTCCCCACAAGTCCACAAGGCTTTAGGTCCATAACCAACATTTGAGCGGGAAACACCAGTCGATGGCAAAACCGTCTTTTAACAGGACACTGTTTATTTATCGATACGTGTAATGATGAACTCTGGTTTTCTCCAGCTGGAAGTGTGAGAAGGACAAAAAGATCATAACAGAGATACTCGTGGGCCCCCACATCTAAACTCGGGGGGTCAACATTCCTCAGGATATGTTTCGCTTCCCTATCTCCTCACCCCAAAATATCGTCAGCCTTCAATATCTCGCGATATATATTTCAGGACGGTATATACGAACTCATGTGAGCTACTACTAATGAGGTCTTATACCTATTATGAGTAGTAACTTATAATAAAGTCTTATAATGGGGTCAATATATCGTCAGCCCTCAATTCAATCATAAAGTCTTATAATGGGGTCTTATACCTATTTTGAGACCTCATTTAGACACTATTCATATAACACGTTAACCATCTCCAATGGTAGAGGTTTTAATTCAAAGTCTTAACTTTATATATTTGATTTTTCTTTATTTTGTGTTGTAATTAATAATAATTTAACTATTCTTGTACATGATAAATAAATATTCTCTTATTATATTTTTTAAAAAAATTAAATTTTGTCCACTTGCGTCTTTTGTCCACTCTCGTCTCTTCTCGCGTCTTCTCCCTCCAATTTCTCTCCCATCTGCCAAGTGGCCTCAGCCCAAAATTATAAGACCAAGTCTCATATGGAGTCTCAAAATAAGACTTGGGATAAGACCAAGTCTTATAAATATAGGGTTTAGGACTTCACAAAACTACCATTGGAGCCCAATTTTTTTTAGTACCCCAGAATTATAGGGTTTAGGACCTCTTATTGGAGATGCCCTATGGACTATAATTATAGCTATTCTTCAGAAAAGTTCTCTCCAATAGAAAAAAATTAAGAATTTAGGGACTAAAAATCTAGACCCAAGTACTAAATGAAGTGCTAAAATAGGACTTGGTATAACACTTCTAGCATGTAGGACCCACACATAAAATGTAATAACATTTCTATTACAATTTTGTTATAGAACCTTAACCATTGGAGACATTGAAGTCCTAAATGAAAAGTGCTAAATTGAAGTCTTATATATAAGTTTAACACCCCATATAAGACTTAATGATTGGAGATGCTCTAAGAGCATCCACACCCATTTTCTGGAGAGGAAGTTCTATTTTGAGGAATTCCTCACCCATTTGAGGAATTTCTCTTCAATAGGAAGTTATATTCGTATTTTTCGTGCAGCGGTACAAAAAATAGGACTTCCTATTACTATTTATTATTATGTAATTTTTTTTAAAATCCGATTAATATTTTCACCTAATAATTAGCCGACACGTTTCATTCCGGATCAGATAATTGGTAGTCGATTTTCGATAAAATTTTCGACAAGTAATTTTGAGACACGTGTCATGTCTACGTGTCGGTGTTGGTAAAATTATTGATTGAAGATATTCGGTATGATTTCCGGTAAGATTACAAACGTATGAGAATATGACACATGAAATGTCTACATGTCGGTGTCGGAAAAATTATTGATGAAGATATTTGGTAAGATTTCCGGTAAGAATTTCAACCAATCGACGGTCGATACGTGTCGTTATCTTAAAAAATCTAGTAATTAAAAATGGCTATAAAAGAAAGAGCTACGGGAGTGGAAGACTCACATCAACTACACATCACTTGTAGTTCTACTCGTATCTAAGCCACTCTAAACACTTCTTCACATTTTGGTTTCATCAAGATGAATCATATGGGTTTTGGTACTTTTTTCAGTAGGAGGCGACAACAACGTCGGCGAAATGCAGAAATTGCCAATCAATTCGTTATCGACGCGGTGGCGGTTGATGCAGCATTTGATGATGAACCACCACCACGTTGTCGTGCAAATCAACCAAGGATGAGAGAGTCCAGGGGACAAAATCTTATGGAAGATTACTTCATCGAACGCTCAGTCTTCACCAATCACAAATTTCGTCGGCGGTTCCGAATGAGCCGAAATATATTCAACTGTATAATGATGGACCTCTGCAACAACCGCTTTTGGCATTAAAGAGCCGACGCCACTGGAATGGTCGTACTACTTCCTCAACAAAAGATGACCAAATGCTCTTTAGATGTTGGCCTACGGCTCAGCTGCTGATCAGTGTGCCGAAATCACAAGGATGGGGGAATCAACAAATCTAGAGTGAATGAAGAAGTGGTGCACCCAAGTTGTAGAGCTTTATGGTACCCGTTACCTCCTCGCTCCAGATCAGACAGACATCAATCGACTTCTAAGAAGGGCTAGACATCAAGGATTTCCTGGTATGATCAGAAGCATTGATTTTTGCATTCATTGGGAGTGGAAGAACTGCCCAACGACTTGGTCGGGGGCGTACTCAGGGAGGAAGGGTCGTCCAACTATCATCTTAGAGGCAGTTGCCTCATATGAAACGTGGATCTGTCACAGTTTATTTGGGGTACCAGGAGCTCAAAATGATATCAACGTGTTGTACCAATTAGATGTCTTCGATGCAATGCTTGCTGGAAGAAGTCCGGCTGCGACTTCTAAAGTGAACGGTATGACATACCGTAACACTTATTACCTTGCTGACGGAATATATCTGAGGTACTCTTCGTTTGTCAAAACGATTTCTAATCCTCAAGAGCTTCCACAAAAGCTTTTTGCGAGGAAGCAAGAGTCGTACCACAAGGATGTGGAGATGTGCTTTGGCATCTTACAAGCACGTTGGGGGATAATTCGTCATGCAGCTCTGTGTCACCGCCTTTCGACGTTAAAAAGCATCATGTGGCTTACATCATAATGCACAACATGATCGTTGAGGACGAATTCGTGGAAGATGAGTTTGAGGAGAACGAAGAAGAAGATCTCCAAAACCCATCTACCGCATTCACAGCTTATGGTGGGCCAGTGGATGAAGGGGGGAACCAAATTCCTTTCGAGCCGGTTGGAAGAGATGGAAAAAATGAACAACGGTTTAATGACCGTTTTGTAGATCTTCAATCTGCTTACATCCATGGAGAGCTTCAGAATGACTTAGTAAAGTATAACTGTTTTCTTGAGACAGGTGAACAACTATAAATATGTTGTTTTAATTGTTTGTTTGCATTGTTGTGTGTTTGAATTATGTCTTTCTAAGTGTGTTTCAATTTTTGTAATGTGTGTGAACTTGATGGAAATAAAGAAAGTGCAATTTTATTTCTTTAAAAGGGAAACTACATAGTACATAATTTAAATGCTTGGAAATTTAAATTACATAAACGATAATTTAAGTGCTTGAAAAAAATAAAGGGGGTAATTTAAGTGCTTGGAAAAAGGGGGCGATAACAATTGGAATAGCCTTCTTCGCTAGATTGTTCTTCAACCCCATCCAATTCAGAAAAGATTTCGGCTTTCCTCTTTGTGAAATATCTCTTAGATTTAGGAGTCATGTTCTCGGTATCCATTGACATAATCCAAGTTTCCTCCGCCAAAGCCCTCAATTGGATGTCTTTCTTTTGAAGTGCGATTTACTTTCGCATAAGGGAAACCTCAATTGCATCACTATCTTTTTGATTGCGACCATAATATTCTTGATTTGTCGCAATCATATTCAAAGCCTCGGCTCTTTCATTTGTAGGCGTTACGACCTTTTTCCCTTTCTTTTTCGATTCCTTGGCCACTTTCACTCCCATAGGATGCTCCGGAGAAGGAGGACATTGGTTGCTTATTGGTGTGGCGAATGCATCATCCTCGCCCAAGTCGATGGTGGGAGGCATTGAACTTGCAGGATGTGATGATGAGTAAGGCGGAGTAGATGATAAGTAAGGCGGAGGTGTACTAGCTTCGACATGGATGAAGTAAGGATGATTTTTCACCACTTCCCAACAAGCAAAGTCTTTAAACTCTTTTTTTTTTTTTGCCACATAAAATGTTTGAGCACATCTTATCTAAAAAAATAAAATAATAACATGGAATTTATAACTTGTAATTCATAAATAACATGCCCCTAAATAAAATTAAATAAAATGGACATAGCTTATATTAAATAACATGAAACAAATAACTTGTAATTCATAAATATATGAAATAAATAACACGTATTTCATAAAATTTAGACAACATAATTTGAAACAATATGGTAAAAACTACAAAAAAAAATTGGAGATCAAAAATATTACCTCATCGTGTAAGTTGGAGCCGGAAGATGCATTCTCTCGTGCAAAAGAAAGAGCACTATCCCAAAGTTTCAAATTTGGCTTCAACTTTGCGAAACGAGAGGATAATGCATTTTGGGTCCTAGTTTCCGACATCGATTCACCATAATCTGGCTTCCAATTCTCCTTGAAATCGCCATAAACCTTTTCCCACAATTTGTTGACCTTTTGTCGATTTCTGGTGATGGAATCAACACTAAAACAACAATAAGAGATGCTCAATTATACATCTTCCGAAATAAGCCAATTTGTTGTCATTTTTTCTCACAAAAAACAAAGGATTTAGAGGAGAGATGGAGAGAGGGAGAGAGTGAATTTGTTGTGCATAAATTGGTGTGAGAAATGAATGTAGTATTTATAGAAAAAATGTATGGGTCATTTGTAATTTTTTGGGATTTTTTTACAATTTTTTTGGGTTTTATTTTGCAATTATTTCATTTCTGGCCGAAGTGGCCGTTGTATTTAAATTTGAGCAGTTGGATAGCTTAGATTCGTTCGAAATGGACGGCTCAGATCAACTTAGCCATTGATCTGTCCGTTGCCTAGGAGCTGCCACGAGTCACCTTCCTATTCGCTCGTAATTTTTTTTTTTTTACTTTTTCACCAGCGCGTGTAACACACGCCTGGTAGGAAAAAAAATTACGTTAGCCTGGCGTCACCACGTGAGTGGGGCCCCCCCGGGGGCGGACGTTCGCTTGTTCTTCCTCAACCGAGGACGCTGTCGAGAATGTCCCTCCAGTCAACGGTCGGTCTCCCTCCCACTTTTCTCCCACTGCACCTCCCGAGCTTGCCGGACGTCCCCGAAATCCTCCATCGCTGCAGCTGCCCTAAAAGCGAGGCTAAACATAAAATTTGCTCCATTTTTAAGTCACAAAGATCAAAAGCATAGACAAAATGGAAAAGGCTGAGGGGCTTGCTTATGTAGCTATAGATTTGCTAAACCAGAAACAAAGACAGGAATAAGCGCATTATCATAGGCTAATTGTATTCATATCTCCTGCTTTAACATATAGAATAGTTTTGTACAAAAGAAGGTCGAATTTCGACTTTTTGGGGACTCGATTAGAATTTAACTAACTATCATGATCAGCTAGCTTCCTAGATACAAAGACAGCAAGCAGAGAAGGAGAGCAAGTTTCCACGAAATTGAGCTCAGCAGTGGAGATGCTGCTGAACTTACAGATCTGAAAAAGAGGATCATATGCATACATGAGTTAATTTACGAGAAAGACGGATACATGTATTCCTGATTAGAGAAACTAAGATATGTAGTGAAAATAAACATACCCAGGAGCACTATAGTCACATTTTCCATAACCTGTAATACAGAAAATAAATAGAACTCAATCACTTTTCATTCTATTCGAGCCAAAACGAGTAGTAAGTCACATAATCCCTTGATTAATCCAATAAAGTTGGGAGGCATGTAAACAAACCAACACAAAGTGTAACTGCAGCTTACATTACTGATGAAGAAAGCTATATTTTAGTGTGTGTTCTGATAGTAATCTTAAGGAAGGAATAAATCCTTGTGGTCACAACTTTAGTGGACATCAGAACCTTAAGTATGTACACTGATATGTGCCAAATGTCGAGAGGAATACATATTTCTGAAGGGATTACTAAAGGAAAATTCGCTTTCACAAAATCAAAACCACCATCAGGAAAATTGAAGCTTATACTGTAATTTAGTGTGAAATGTGATAAGAACTACTACTGTGTTCTTCTAATATTGAAACTTGTGTACTTCTAGAAAGCTTATTCTATGAATGGCAAGTATTATCAAATTAGAATCGCAATGGACCAGCTAGTACTTGTGTTTCATTTGATAGAGAAAATCCGGCCAGCTAGTAACAACTTCCAAATTGATCCAAGTTATTCTAAATCATTTGTTATCTAACCTCTAAAGTGC
Source organism: Geum urbanum (assembly GCA_946800695.1). Classification (NCBI taxonomy): domain Eukaryota; kingdom Viridiplantae; phylum Streptophyta; class Magnoliopsida; order Rosales; family Rosaceae; genus Geum; species Geum urbanum. The sequence continues at coordinate 49,370,747 of OX327006.1, forward strand.
CATTTTACGCAGTCGTTGTCTTTGTAGTAAGTCCTATTGTTGACCTGCTCAATAGTAATCGAGGAGAAATTATAGAGGATATGTAGAGCTTACTTGGGTTAGATTTAGTCACAACAGCAGTACCCCCAAAGTTGCAAGCAATATCAGAATTCCCATTCTGCTGATAGTAACTATTGAAAGCAAAAGAAGCATGGGAAAAGAGAGTGTCTGGATCATAACAGGGTCCGCCTTCTTGGATGGCCTTGCAGTCTGCCATTCCAAGTCCACAGGCCCAATCCAATGCATTCTGCAGATCAACTTGAGAGACACCAGCAAGAGCCACACACCATGTTGTGCCATCAAGGAACGTTGTGTTCCCTTCTGGTGGTGACAATGTGGTCACTGGTATTGCACCATCTGCCTTCTCTTCTACACCAATTCCCGTTGTCAAAGCTAAAGAGTTTAAAGAACACGAAGATTAGATATGGACCAATCAATCAGATTACATAAAGGGTCAAATATTGACATGAAAACTGTACTGGATAATCTGAAGGAGCAATCTCCATTCTCGAACAAGTCTAGTCAGGTAATAAGGTAACCAAGAAACAAATAATAAAGAACAATGCAAGAGCTAGTTAAAATTTAAGTACTACCATGGGATGGAAGCAGAGGGGCCTGGTAGATCATGTGCCTTAAATACAGGACAGGCAACACTGCCCACAGTACTTGAGAAATGAAAACTCTTAATGAGCAATAACACAGTTCTACCAACTGGTCTAAGACTAATCAGATAGGCCTGGACTTCGCCAAATGACAATGTATCACTACATTCCATTATAGGGACTCAGTTACAATGAAACTGGATTTCCCATGCCAGATCACATTTCTGAAAGAACAAATTCACATTATCATGTTCCTCTGAGAGTGAACTCTTAGTATCCTTGGTTTATAGTCATCTTAATAAAACAACAAAGTGATAAAACATGAAGATGAGCAGTTTCATATATCCCACAAAATAAAATATTGCTGCAAATTACAGATACCACTCCAACCAAAAAAACCGCATTAGTAATTTTGTAGGCTTCAAAGTTCTAAACCTCATAGGGACCTATTTGTTTAATGGAAGCACGGAAGCACATAAAACAAACATGTAAACTTTGACCATGAACTACCAACTTCTGAACTACAAGATCTCGGCCAAGATAACATGGGAACAAGAATACTGTGTACATATTTAGTTACAAGAGAGAAGAAGAAAATGAAGGAACAGAGCATACCAAGATAGCATCCCATGAACACCAGCAGGCAGTACCGCAAAACCCAAATGTTCTTTCTCATGTTGGATTCTGCTCACCGATCTTCTCCAGAAAACTACAACAAAACGTAGAAAAAAAATCAAAAGAACAGAGTAAAGGTCTCAAATTGCAAAGCTCTCTTCACCTCACACTTCTAACACCAAAAATGGACTTCTCTTATTCTCTCTCTCCTCAAAACTTCCTCTCTGTCTCTCACTCTCTCTAAAAGACCAAGAATGTGATGGGTGCTATAAATGCTAGGGAAATGGTGCAACTGAGGAATCTCAAGCTTCCTTGAAGAGAAATTTATCTCCTTTCCTTGCTCACTTTACTAGTTTGAGTTTTCAAGAGAGTGATAGATACTGATGCTTCAGAAATCAGAAGTCTATGTGTACTTGCTAGTTGCTACTACTAACTTTGGCAGTGGAGTGAGGTTATAGACCTGGTCCATTCTAGAGAGAGAGAGGGAGAGAGAGAGAGAGAGAGAGAGAGAGAGAGGTTATAAGAACCCCACCGGTTTTGCTCGAGCATAAGGTGGGGCCGCACAGAGTTGCTCGATCGTCTGGATTTTGGAGCGCGCACGAGACCGAGTAGTCGTCGTTGACGATTTGTTCCGGCAAACGCTTGAGCAAGAGCTGCTCCGGTGGTTGCTCGTCTACCTGGCGGATCCCATGGCACATGGGTGACGTCAGGTGTCTGTTTTTTTTAATGTCAGGTGCGTGCAATGCACGCGCCAGGTACAAAGGTAAAAAAAATAGTAACGGACCAATCAGCCACTGACATGTGGCTTACCGGCTGGTAAAATCAAACCCAATGGTCCAATCGATCTGGACCATCCATTTTGAATCAGTTTGAAGCAATCCAACGGCTAATATTTGAATGAAATGGCTACTTACAAATTAGAATGGAAATAATCCCAAAAAATAATTAAAAAAATCCCAAAAATTCTCGAACTCTCCCAAATATTTGCCTATAAATAGTACTTCAATTTTTGCTCAACTCACACCAATTTGTGCACAACAAATTGCACTTCTCCTTCCATCTCCTCTCTTATTTCGTTAAGCTTTTCTTCCAAAACAATGGGCACACATTAGCTTCCTTCTAAAGATTTACAAATGTGTATCTCTTTTGTGCTTCATAGCGTTGATGAATACAACGGCAACAAACAAAAGATGGAGAAATAGTGGGAGACAATTCATGGGGATTATTTGAAAAATTGGAACCCAACACAAGGTGATCCTCCAAAAGAGCCGAGGACCCGAATCGCGCTTGCGTCTTACTACAACAAGTTCAAGCTACTCTTGCAAAAATGGGGTGTATGTTTGTACGCGGCACGGCAACGTATAGCTAGCGGCACTTCGCTAATGGATGAAGTAAGTTTATTTTTTTGTAGCATAATGATGAATTAAATTATATAGATTATATAATTTAAATTATGTAGCATACATTATATAAATTTGTATGCGTAGCAAATTTAATGTATACAAATTTATAAATTATATAAACTTATATAATGTATACAAATTTAATGTATACAATTTATATATGTATATAAACTATGCATTATCCCAAATTTTTTGTAGCATACATTATATAATGACCATCCATTTTAGATTATATATATTTTTGTAGCATACTTTTATATGAATTTTTTTGTAGCATAATGATGAATTAATTATGTAGCATACATTATTAATTTTGTAGCATAATTTATATTTGTAATTTGAATTAAATATGTAGCATGGTGAAATAGCTAATATAATTATTTTATTAGGTCAAGCAAGCTCAATCATGTTACTATAAGGAAAAGAAGAAAGTGTTTACACACTTTGAATGTTGGGAAGTGGTTAAGAATCAGCCTTCTTTCATTTCGGTGCTACCAAGTACTCCATCTCCATATGCAAGGAGTTACCAACATACTCCTTCCGCCGCCGAATCATCTCCAACCATTAATTTGGATGACGAAGAAGTGAATGAGACACCTCAAATCCACGTGGCCGCTCCCTCTAGTCCGTCTAGACTAATGGGAACGAAGGCGGCAAAGGAAGCAAGGCGACAAAAGAAACAAGGTAAGACTCCTATTGAGCAACGAGTTGAAGTTTTGCATACCATTGCTAGTGACCAAGCTTCATGGCAATCCAAGAGGATAGCGCATAATGAAAGTGAGCTTAATTATTACGCGGAGTACATAGAAATTCAAAGGCGAAATGAAGCGAAGCAAGGGTGGATGGAGAGTTACGATTGAAGAAACAAGAAGAGGAAACGAGGATCATGACAATGGATTTAGAGGCAATGACCCCAATCTCAAAGAGATATTTTACAAAGAGGAAATTAGCCATCCTTAATGAAGGAGAACCTAGTCAAGATCAACCTACCGATGAAACATATTCGGATTGTTATCACCCAAGTCGCGTGCTCTTTCCATAGAAGTTATAGTATTGTACTAAGAATAAATCTGGGCTTGGCTCGTCATTTTATGTAATTTAAATTTTATGTAATTTAAATTTTCAAGAAATAAAAATGTAATTTATTTATTAAGATGAAATTGAAATACACTTTAAATTAAAACACAAGCTTAATAATTAAACACACATACAAAAATTAAACTAAAATTAAACACAAGCTTAATAATTAAACACACATTTTAAGGATAATATTTAGAGTATCTCGCCGGTTTCCAACCTCCAATTGTGCTTCACCAAGTCCTTATGAAGCTCTCTATGGATGTAACCAGATTCAAGATCAGCAACACGGTCGTGAAACCGTTGTATATTTGCTCAATCTTTACTAATTGGCTCAAAAGGAATTCGATTCCCTTGTTCATCCACCTGCCCATCTTAAACCCGAAAAGCCCTCGATGAATTTTGCACGTCTTCTTCTTCTTCATCCTCATCCTCATCCTCCATGTACTCTTCCTCAAAAATCATGTTATGTAATATGATGCAAGCTAACATGATGGTAGTCATTACCGATTTGTGGTGGAATGTACAACTATGACGAATAGTTGTCCATCGAGATTGCAAGATGCCAAAGGCCCTCTCCACATATTTCCGGTATGCCTCTTGTTTCTTTGCGAAGAGTTTATCTTGCTGCATCTGGGGATTAGAAATAGTTTTGACGAATGTAGAGTACCTTGGATATATTCCGTCAACCAAATAATAAGCGTGGTTGTACCTCTCTCCATGGACTTCATAGACGACAGTTGGGCCTCTTCCTGCAAGGACCTCTGAAAGCACATTCGATAGGTGGAGCATGTTAATGTCATTTTTGGCTCCAGGACACCCGAAGAAGCTGTGCCATATCCACGTATCATACGAGGCCACCGCCTCCAGAATAATAGTTGGGCGACCCTTTCGACCTGAGTACTCCCCTTGATAGGTGGTTGGGCAGTTCATCCACTCCCAGTCCATGCCGTCGATACTTCCGATCATGCCTGGAAAGCCTCGGTGTTGGCCTTTAGCTAGGAGTCGCGTGAGGTCTACCGATGTTGGACTGCGGAGGTATTTTGGACCATAGATTTGATACACTTGGCTGCAAAAATCCTTCATGCATTCCAGGGTAGTCGATTCCCCCATCCTTGTAATTTCTGTGCACTGATCCGCGGCCGCCTCGTACGCCAACATTCGCAGAGCACTAGTCAGCTTTTATTCGGGAAGAAACCCTAGCAATCCAGTCGCGTCTGGTCTTTGATGCCAAGATTGGTAGTAGTTGCAGAGATCCGTCATGATAATATTGAATCGGTTTCTGCTCATCATATACCGGCGATGAAATTCTGCTGCCTCGGAGTTAGGATGTTCAATGAAGTAATCAGTCATGAAATTGCGTCCCCTAGATAGCCTATGTCGTGAATGATTCTGTTTTTTACCGCGATGTGAACCGCTTGATCGTGAGGGTTCATCGTCGTCTTGTGCTTCTGTCATGACCACCTGATTGATGAATGATTGCTCCATATAGTCATCCTCTTCTTGTTGACGTTGTTTCCTCCTGAAAAAATTGGGGAAGCTGAAAGGATCCATCAGAGTGATGAACAAGGAAATGTTGCTAAGTGTTTAAAGAGATGAGTTATCTACTCGGATTCTTGTAGATGGTGTGAGGCAACTATGAGTGAAAGATGAACGTTTTATAGGCAATTGTAGATAATCTGATTGTTAAAGATGAAGACACGTGTCGCATCGTAATTGGTCGAAAATCTTACCGGAAATCTGGTTCAATTATTTTGTCGACGACGCTATCTCGCAGTGACACGTGCCGCATCGTAGTTGGTCGAAAATCTTACCGGATATCTGGTTGAATTATTTGGTCAACGACGATATCTCGTAGCGACACATGTCGGATCGGCATTGGTGAAAAATCTCATCGGAAATCTAGTCCAATTATTTTACCGACAATGACACATGGCGGTGACACGTGTCAATTTTTAATTAGTCAGAAATATTTTCAGAAATCTTGTATAATTACTACCGATAAAGACACGTGTCACATTATTATTGGTGGTAAATCTATCCGGTAAATCATTTTTAAACATTTCACAACATGACAAAGCTGATTTGCTTGAAGCAAATAGTGAATGAGTGTGCAAAACCTGATTTGCTTGAGCAAATCTTGGATGTATTTTACTTAAAACAAAATTTGTTCGAAGCAAAATTTGCTCTTACTTTCCTTCTTGCTCTGTTCATGGGTGCGGATGTTCTAATAAGAAAGCTTTGTTTACGAGACATAAAGCCATTACTGGACTACTGGGTTTCTGTTTTTCTCTTCTCTTCTAACTTATCGCAAGATCACCTCTTCATTTTCTCCCGAATGTGATTACTCTGTTCGGTATTTTATTGGGGGCCCTTATTTTGGTCCACCAACTGCAAAATTGGCTACCATGGGCTTGGCCTGTGTTTTATTACAATAAGCGTTCGGCTTAATTCTTGAGCAGACCCGTTAATGGTAAAGTGGGCCTAGATTTCTGGTCCAATATGTAGGGTGGGCTTATAACCTTTTCTCGACGATGATACTCGGCCTACCTTCATAATCTGATATGATCGGTTCATTCTAACTAATGTTTTTCATTAACATCGATCATCCTAATTAATGTTGTTCACAAAGTATTAATTATTAGTCGAGTGCCAATGCAGTGTGACATCCTCTACATCACTCAAGTTTAAAAGCAACCTCCCCGAATTATCAAACTTATATCTTTAATTTCATTCTATAGAGAAACCCAGCATTCTCCGCATCAAAATCACAATTATCTCTGGTAAGCGATGATTCTAACGTCTGACCTTCACCCTTAAGAAAAATTCATCGTCACCTTAGATCTAACTTCTTCTTTTTTAAGGGTAACGCGTGGCACGTTAGTTCTCATTAGATGAAAAGTAGTAACGATTACAACTACGATTAACCATTTAAGGACGCCAAGAGAAAGAAGCCATAGTCTAGCTAGCTAAAGTAACTATGTTGCAGAACCTAACCAAATAATCGAAACCTAACGATGAGAGCAAAAAGGTAACTGGTGGATCCTGGGATGGTAAGCAATACCTATTCTAGGACCAACTGTGAGTTTATAAATTTAAAATACAAAATTTCAAAAGCAAAATCCAAAATAAAACAAAGACTTAAAATATCATCGGAGTAGAATCTTCCTCCGGATCCGCAACAGCTTCAATTCTTAGGTCCCAAATACAAACCCCACACTTTCTTGCATTCCAATTATTATGTTGCACAATCCTATAAGCCCAACACTAGGAAGCCCGCCAAGCACCCAGCCCCTACAGCAAGACTGCCGAGACAACAGTCCATGGCCTCTTCGAACTCAACCATCGAACACGACCCACGTTGAATGGCTGCCAAACATGCCCTCCGACATCGGACTGCTGAAACGCCGGCAAGTCATCGACGCCAAACCATAACAAACGGAATGCATAACAAGAATGCCAAGCAAGCCAACGATAGCTTCGGCCACCAACATGTCAAACCCCCTAGAAACATTAGAGCTTACCTCCAATAGCCATCAGCCACCACCAAAAAGCTTCAGCCGTCGCCTCCCAGAGCAACCCGATCTACTCCAGCGCCCCAAATCCATAAGCATGGATTCTTGAAAATATTTCCAAGCATGTCGTGTTGGATATGAACTTAAGTTCTGCATTATATAAACATCATAATCATCAACTAGAAACACATGGAATTACTAATACGTTTACTAGCTAGATTGATACATTGCTCAGCTAGTGCTTGTCCAATTTGTATGCTGATATGATCTCATTAAGCTAATCCAAGTCAGTGTTCAAATGGGATTCTATTATGGGTATATACCGTGATTGGACACTATATATATGCATGAGAGGAGTCCCTGGATCTCTACGTAATTGGCATTCAGCTCTTCCCCATCATAGAGGCTTCATACTATAGAGGACAGAAGGCTTCAGCTCTCTTTGATTAAGTACAATGGCCATCTCCATCAACTCTGCTGGTAAGCTTCTTCTTTTGCTCAGTTTCTGTTCTTCATAAAGGTTTGTGTACCTGTGTTTACATGGTGCTGAAATTGTGTTAACTTATCATGTTGAGGATCAAAGTAGGGCTTGAGTCGTGCTCCCCTCGGCCGCAAACCCTTGCCCACTGACATCTCATCATACCCGAATGCAAAACCACCATTTTCATTGACGTCATAACATCGCCACCCCACAAAGTGAGCAACAACAATGACTAAACCTCGCCTTTCGAAATCAAGTTCTACACATTGTGAGGGTATCAATATCAGTGCCTCCAATAGAGATGCCGAGTTTCTAGGCCGAAAAAACAGCCAAATTTGAGTTTCCACCACCCGGGGTACTACCAGAAAAAAATACTTTAGCCGACGAAAATAAATAAAACAGGCAGACGATTTTTTTTTCGTTGTCTATTCTACAATTTAGCCGACGAGAACTTTGCGTCGTCGTCAAAAATTTTTACTCGTTAGCTAAAGTATTTTAGCTGACGGGAAAAAAAATGTCGTCGGTTAAAATGTGACTTTTGCCGACAAAATTTTTGTTTTTAGCCGACAAAAATTATGTCTTTTAGCCGACGAAATAATAATATCGTCGGATAAAGTTCTTTATGTTTACAGATCTTGGCAACAGCTCATTCATTCAAAAAAAACGGTGAGAAAAATACAAATCGCTCTCAAATCGTTGGGTGTTGTCGGAAGCTGTCCAAAATGAGTTCATGAAGTTATATCCCGCTACATATATATAGGTACGTATATATACATATATATATGTGTGTTGATTGTTAATTTTGAGTTGAGTTGATTTTGAGATGAATTATTATATATATTAATTGTTGATTTTGAGTTGATTTCGATGAAAATATATCAATATATATAATTATATGTTGATTTTTGATATTATGCATATATATAGTATGTCTTAATTTGTAATTAAGTAATAGAAGAATTAATGTAATTTGTAGTTTAAAGATCTATATAAATATAATGATAAATTTTTAATTAGTGCATGTATATGTATATATATATATATATATTCAGGATGGACAAGAATTGGATTTGCCTTCCAAAATGGGATCGAAGATATGCCGTTAGAATGTGGAGTTTTGTGGAATATGTGAAGGCTAATGTTAACGGGAATACGATTCATTATTGCTCGTGTACGAAATGTCAGTGTCACAGCTATTTGTATCATTTTTCCATTGATATAGTATGGGAGCACCTGAAGAATAACGGGTTTTGGGATAAGTACACATGTTGGATTTATCACGGTGAAACATCATCAGCAAGTCAGCATGATCATGAGAAATTTCCTGAGAGGGCTTATGATCCAACAACGAGGTTAATCAACGATGTGTTTCCTTATGAGAGCGGTGTATTTGCTCAAGTACAAGATATTCCTAGAGATTTCAACACTACCGGTATTGACAAGTACAACAAGATGATTGTCTTCCAACAAATCCCGTTGTACAACGGGTGTAATAATACTTTTCTTGAAATGGTCATGGGAGTAATAAAGGTCAAAGTGGAGAACAAATTGAGTGTCAAGGTTGTTGATGATTATCTGGAGTTGAATTCTTCGATGCTGCCCCCGGTTATGGCATTCCTACCACTCATCGTAATGTGCGACATATTCTGAAAGATCTTGGCCTTACCTACATCAAAATCCATGCATACAGATATGATTGCGTTATCTTCTGGGGTAAAGATCCTGAAGGGAATGATCTTGAAAATATTGATGCATGTCCGGTATGTCACACGGATATGTATAAGTTGACTCCTGCAGGGAATAAGAAAGCTGTGAAGATACTTCGGTATTTCCCGCTGAGGGATAGGCTGGAACGGTTGTACATGTCTTCACACACAGCCAAAGTTATGAAATGGTATGCTGAGCGGGATTTACCTAACGATGATACCCTTATACATCCTGCTGAAGGAGAGGCTTGGAAGCACGTCGTTAGGGGTGTATCCTGATTTTGCATCAGAGGTCTGAAATGTTTGGCTTAGGCTCTCATTTTACGGATTCAACCTTTTTGGCAACATGAGTCTTCGATATAGTATATGACCAATTATTTTGGTATCGTACAACCTTTCTTCATGGATTTAGATGAAGAAGGAATACAATATGCTGACTCTGTTAATTCAAGGACCGGGTTATTTAAGAAAGTGTATGGATGTGTATTCGAGACCCTTGATTGAGGAGCTTAAGTTTCTATGGAACATTGGTCATCCCATTTATGACAAGTACAATCATGAGATATTCCAGATGCGTGCCATGGTTTTCTGCCCGCGGGATATTGTCGGGCAACGTTATTAGGTGATACAGGTCTTGTCCAGAGTACCTGACTGATGAGTGAGGCAGACTTCATTGCAGAAAGATTGTCTAGATGCATTACCGTTGTTGGCTTGAACTTGATCACCCATAGTAGGAGGATGACAAGGCATTTGATGAGACTGTAGAAAAAGATGTGCAACCCAGGAGATGGACGGGGGATGAAATTTTGGAAGTGCTGAATAAATACGATTTTGTGCTACTCAGTAATCATCCTAATTTGCATTGCAGAAGTGAAAAAATCAGACCTGAGAGAAAAGCAAGAAAACATCATTTTTATCATGTGCAAATTTGAGAAGATATTTCCCCCCAAAATTTTTGACATCATGCCTCACCTAATGATCCATCTTTTCGAACAATTATTGCTTACTGGTCTAATATACTACACTTGGATGTATCCCATGGAAATGTACGATTCAACGTCTGAAGATCAATCTGTTTTTTGTATAAAATTATTTTTCAATAATCATAACATGTACTTTGTAACTTGATAGATAACCGGGAGACTACAAAGACTATGTGACTAATAAATTTGCATCTGAAAGATGTATGGCTGAAGCATATCTTGCGCACAAATGTGTAATGTACACCAAGTTGTATTTGGTTCGAGGACCCTCCAAAACATATGTCGGTAGATGAACCAAAATTCAATCTTTCTATCATCTCCTATGATGTTGAAGTCTATGAAAATTTGTCAAACTCGTACCAGTTGGAACCATATGAGCTAGTTATTTCCCACTAGTGGGTATTGATTAACTATCCAGAAGTGAAATACTGGAAAGACTTCCATCTTTACTGTGATGAGGTTGTTGGTGATCTTGAGTACCATAATAGAGACTTGCAAACTATTTTGACGGCTGGGTCTATATATATATATATATATATATTTATTTACTACTATATATATTTATATATATAAATATCAATGTTCATATTTAAAGTTAATGGTTGAGATTATTTTTGCATATGAACCATATACAATTTGATGGTCACCCATTTTTTTGTCACACGAATTGAGGCTTTTGATGATGAAACGTACAAATTTAAGAGTCTATCCGATGTGTAAGGTTGATGGCGTGCAATTTATATGTGAACATAGAGACGACAGACGGAGAACACAGAATTCTAGGTAATGGTACATGGTGGGCAGAATGGCATTGACTATTACGGTGTTCTTCATTCAGTGGTTGAACTAATTTATGGGAAAGGCATGACAGTGCACTTGTTAAGTGTAAATTGTTTGATACTAACCCTTGGAACACAAGGACCGATCAGTACGAAATTTTTTCGGTGAATACTGTTAGAAGCTGGTATGAAGATGACCATTTTATTTTTGTCACAACGGTAAAATAAGTGTTTTTATCTTGATGATCTAGAGCACAAAGACGCGTGGAAAGTAGTCAGCCATGTTGTTCCTAGAAACATATATAGTGCTGCTTAAGAGCCGAACGCAATTGGTATTCCTGAATCCTTTACGATTCGCTTTAATAATGTAATACCGGGTCGTGTGGTTCGAATTTGTGACGAATATGTAAGGTTTATTGATGTTGATCCAAATGCCTCCGACGAAGACTCCGATGACGAGGAGCGGCACATATTACCAGAAGTTAACTCGGACACCGATGAAGACTCAAGCGATGATTCTGAATATAAGCCTTAGTTAAACAGAAATTTGTGTTAAATGTGTTTTCACATTAGCCTAATTTTTTAAAGTATTTTCACACTTCACATGATTGTTATGATTCTGATTATGCGCCTTAGTTAAACAGAAATTTGTGTGAAACGTATTTTCACATGAGCCTAATTTTTAAAAGTATTTTCATACTTTACCCGACGAAATAGACTATAGTCGTCGGCTAAAGGAGCTTTAGCCGACGAGTTTCATATAATAAGCATTTTAGTTGGCTATACTTTAGCCGATGAATTTTTTACGTCGTCGGCTAAAGTTATCGGGTTTAACTACCACAAATCCCCCGACCGCCGCCTCCTCTCTCAAAAACATAATTTTTCCTCTCTCTCTAGGACCGTCGCGCTACCTCGCAGTCACTCAGACTCACTGATGCCGACGTCGCCTCCTCCCTCTTTGGCCTCCCTAAACCTTAGCCCCTGATTACATCACCACCGAAGCCGTCGACCTCCATAATCCGTCCTGATTCTAGCCTCCCCTCGATTTTGAGAAGTAGGTTACGCTGACACCGCCTCCTCATTATCGAAGCAAATGCCGCCCCTCCCTCAACCACCGAAGCCAGTATCCACCTCACATCTTTATTTTTGACGTTGCTAGCCCAAAAATGAGGGTATCTCTCGCTTTCTCTCTCTTTCTCTCTCTCAATATTCAAGGTAATTTTAGGATTTAGGATCAATTTTGTAGTATTGGATGTGGTGAATATACTGAAAATTTTGTTTATGCATTAATTTTGTGCAGGACTATGATGAAACCGTTGATTAGTGTTTAGGAATATGAATGGTTAATTATTTTTTTGCAGTACTGTGATGATTACATGGCTATGCTGATTAGGGTTTGGGTATTTTGTTAATTTTTTTCCTACTGTGAATTACTTTAGGGTTTAGGGACTGTGAATTGGATGATGACTGTGGGTAAGTGATGATTAATTAGGGCTGTGATGTGATGATGGGTGTGGTTATGTGATGATTAAGGGTTGTGCTTTTGAAAAATTCAACTATTCATTTGAATTGGTTGATGTGTGCTTAATGTGTTAATGATTAAGGCATTTATGAATTGGTTGAATGCATGTTAATGTGGAATGTGATATACGGTTAATGCATGTCTCTCTCACTCTCACCTGCAATTTCAGATTGGATATGTATTGTGTACGATTGGTTATGGTATTGGTATTGGTATTGGTATTGCAGATTGGTATTGGTAAACAAATTATATGTATTGCAGATTGGTATTGGTATTGCATATTGGATAAACAGATTAGTATCAGTAATTACAGATTATATGTATTTGTGTGATTTATGAGTGGTTTTTATTGTAGGCATCATGCATATCTTCAAGTCCAAGAAGGGACAAGGGTCTAGCGTCGACGGTTCTGAGGCTACCTCTATGCACAACAACCATCACACCACATTTCGTGGCCCTATGAACTCTCAACACCGTCAACCACTTGATCAGCCACTACAATAGGATGTAGTGGGCTGCCACCACCGACCACAGAGCACGAGGTAGCTTTTCACGCCTCACCGATCCCCTATGCCGTCACCGGCCAGCTTTACGGGTCCTGCTCCTTCGGGTGTCCGTATGCTTCCCATTAACAGGCCAGAGCCTTCTCCCTCTATGGCTTAAGCTCCTTCTACCTCTCAGGCTGGTGCTTCAGGTAGCTCATCATCAGGGGTACAAATGCCGCTGCCGCACCTCTTCATGCCCCAGAGCATACCTGCCATACCTGTTATCGATGAACGAGAGGGCCTATTCCAGGACAACTTAGTTACATTACCCCATAACAAGCATACGTCTATGTGCCATTTGATAAACCTCTTGTTAGTGTAAGGGTAACAAATACATCGACGTCAGAATCAGGTAAATATTAAATATCTTGGGTATTTAATTTATAACTTATTAATAATATGTATATTAAATTAGGTGCTTATGTTTTAATCTATTTACTTTGTTTTATGTGAAAGACGCCAGAGGCAACAAAAAAATACCAGATGCCTCGTCACCGATAAGGGTCTTGACAAGACTGCCAAGATTAGCGACCAGTGCTCATAGGAACCACGGAGGATGGATCAGTGAAGTTGGGGGGAAAGACACACAAGTATTCCTGCCAAGTATGATGTATCATACGGGATAGAGTCCATTTTCTGTGGGGAGAGTGGTCCTTGGTGCCACAGTGTGTGAAGGACATGGTGAACAATGCTATCTCGGTGACTACGTTAGATATTCATTATGTATGTCTACCTATATTAATTAAGTCCTAATAAATATGTATATTACCATAAATGGGTACATTGCAGGTGTGGTTTGTTGATCCGGAGCACGTTAAATCTATGTGGGCAAATGACACTCAAGGAAAAAGGTGGTGGGAGTTATATTTTTATATATTGAGATATTTTGTTGATAATTTATTGTCACTTTCTAAATTTTTTGTTGCATATATAGGTACAAGGAGTGAAAAAATAAGCTCCATGACCACTGGAAGACGCATGGAAACAACCGTTCGGGTACCCCTATCGAGTTTATGTATAGGGAGTACGAGTGACAGTGGATTCTAGTCTACTTCAACAACCCAGAATATGAGGTATGTAACATCATATTTGTGTTTACTTGTATCCTATTTGGCGAAATTATTTTCCAAATTTTTTTTAATATATGTTTATCTAACAAAGCCATTTCTACAATAAGACCGTTTGTGAGTTGGATGGAGGAGGCGATCGAAAACTCTGAAGTCAACCTGTACGTCTATATGTACGAGAAAGTGTATCCTCAGTCCACCGAAGATATTGTAAGTCTGATGCCTTTATAACTTAATTAACATATTTGATTATAGTTGTATTTTCATTCTTTTATATATATATGTTTTTTTTTCCTTGTCAATTATGCAAGATTGAGGGAAGGGACTGAAGTGGTGTTGACTCAGATGGTGATGGAGCAATGACCAAAGACGCAGGATGAGGACGTCCCTCATACCATCTCTCAGATTGATCAATCTGATGTAACGGTAGGGGCGAGGATCATAGGTCACGCTTTCCCACTACGAGGGAACATTTTCTACTGTAGGGGTCTAGGACAACAGGGAGATTGGATCTTGAAGAACACTCCCGATTTCTCACGCAAGTAGGCATCTTCCAAGGCAACTCAGCTACAAGAGCAACTACATAGGCAATCGATGGAGTATTAGAGACATATGGAAGCAATGAAGCAGGCGAGATTAGCATAGGAGGCTGAGACCCGTGCTATCGTGGTCGCCCAACAGGCTCAGATAGAGCAGACGAGATTAACACAGGAGGCTCAGACCCGTACTTACGTGGCCGCCCAGCAGGCTCAGATGTCTTCCTGGTATTAGGTGTGGTGTGAACAATTTTAGGCTTCTGGACTCCTGGCCCCACCTCCATTGGCATCAATTCAGCTCCCTTTCGATGCTCAACATCAGCAGGAGGATCTACAAGATGATGGTAGTACCCCATCTATTCCCCAGAACATAAATTTGGATAACCCTTAGTTTAGGTGTTATGTGGATTTGTTGGTGAATATGTGTTTTATTTTCATTTTATATGTTGTTGGCTATTGTGGAAATAAAATAATGGAAATGACAGGTTCTGGGAATAGAAACCATAATCTGCAGTTTTTTCTTCAGAAATCAGCAACCTTAGCTGACAACAATAGGCAAAGTCGTCGGCTAAAGTGTAGACTTAAGCCGATGAGTTTGATACTTTAGCCGACGAGTTTCAAATGTAAGCTGACGATGAGCAAAAACTTTAGCCGACGAAATTCTTTACCAGTCGTCGGCTAAAGTCCAGTTTGGGTCAACCATTTTGACTAGCGGGGAAGTTTTGGCCGACTAAATTTCGTCGGCAAAAGTGTACCGACGACTAAATTTGTTGTCGGCTAAAGTCCGCACTTAAACCAACGACTGCTATTATTGTCGTCGGCTAAAGTATGATCAACGACCTTTAGCCGACAATACTATATCCAGTGAAAATGTCTAACAGGTTGATGAATTTTTTTCGTTGGCTAAAGTATTTTTTTTGATAATGCGCAAGCTAGAGAAAAGCCCTAGAGCTCTCCTCATTCCACTAGAAATATGTTTGTTGTGATATGGCGTGGAAGAAAGATAAACAAAAAGAAGGATCAAAGAAAGAAAGATAGATTTCATTGTGGATTAGATCTAACTTTGATAGTGGAAAACGAAACAATTCAAGATGGTCTATACTGTAGAACCTCGATTTAAAATACTCTATATAGTATATAGGAATAACCTTAATATTGTTATAAAATATCTCGGTCACAACTCGGGATCAGTTATAAATAGAAATAACCTCAACATTGTAATAAGTTATAAAAAAATTTGGTCCCAAATGCGTAAAAGTGATCTCTATAAAGTAATAATTGTTAATATTACAAAAACATAATGTGATTTACGAAGAATTAAAATATATTTTGTAATATTTTGATACGATGATTTATGCTTTATTACAGATATTACGTCTTAGAGTTTGAGAATACGTACTAATCCGTATTTATGCTTTATAATTGAAAAGCTATTATCAAATAGACAAGTTATTTAATTTTTTTATTTAATTTTTGCGCTTGACTTTTTACAGAACTTTCATTTAAGAATAACATTTTTATAAGAATAAATTATGGCAGTCCCAAAAATATAACTGTATAGAGATTTTATTTTATAACGTATGAATATATGTTCACCACCAGCGGCGGAGCTACACTGGGACGAGCCCGGGCCATGCCCCCCCCCCCCCCCCCCCCCGAATTTTAAAGAAATAACCAAGTATTTGCAGTATATTATGTGTGTTGTGATTAAACCATGAAGACACGTATACTAAATCAGTTGCAATTAACGAGTTAAACCATTATCTATTAATGTTAGAGGGGGAATAACCAAGTATTTGCAGTATATTATGTGTGTTGTGATTAAACCATGAAGACACGTATACTAAATCAGTTGCAATTAACGAGTTAAACCATTATCTATTAATGTTAGAGTTTTTCAAGTTTAACTATCATCCGCAAGTAGCCAACTGATACGTAATTATAAATCCATATATGGTAGCTAGCTAGGTTTGGAAGACAACACCAATTAGGAATTACCCATCCTATCTAATTAAAAAAGAGTTTTTTTCGTATAAATGGGCCATTAAGCCAATTTACATTTTGTTTATTGATTAGTTTTCTCTAACGCCCTTCTTTATATTAAAATCTTACTTTTTGTATAGAGAGATATTTTAAAAGAAACAAAAAATTTGTAAATTCTCTAATCAAATAATCGTCTTTCTCAAATTCAGTATTTGAGTTATCAGAGTAACAACTGGTGAAAGACATATGAATTCGTTATTTTTTACGATGGAGTACGTTATTAAAAAATATTTTCATGGTATAGAACCTCGACAAAAACTTTTACCTATATAGTAGTTAATATTTTTACGAGCACAATTTTATATTTTGTAATTATTTAATTTAATATTAAGATTATTTTTAATTTTACGAGCACAATTTTGACCTCTCTCCAACATTAAATTTTGGCTCTGCCAAGAACATTTTTTGCCGATAGATACTACA
This sequence comes from Geum urbanum, assembly GCA_946800695.1. NCBI lineage: Eukaryota > Viridiplantae > Streptophyta > Magnoliopsida > Rosales > Rosaceae > Geum > Geum urbanum. Next base: position 49,388,083 of record OX327006.1, read on the forward strand.
AATAACGGATTATCACATAAAAGAAGTTAAAAAGAGGATTTGAAAGCTGGAACATCAAAACCACCGTTTATGATGGCATGCTTTACAAAGAAACACACTATATGCATGCAGCATTTTGTAAGATCATTGTTCCCTGTGCATGTATGGTAATTAATGGTCCCTAAAGAGTATAGAGGGGTTTTGGACCTGATTAATATTCTTCACGTTGCTGTCAAGTAATGGCTGTGATTGAAACAAGACCAAAGGCTATGCATGCAGTGATTCTTGCCCTCGGCCCTATGCTTATTGTTGTGTCCACGTTTATGTCCAGCTATCAATCATATATAGTGATCGATCGTTTACAATAAGTGAAGAAATCGATCAGGATCCAAAGATAGTATATAAAGCTTTGCCGACTATTCTCATATACAAAGTACGATAATATAGTGATCGATCAGAGTCTGTTTTTGGTCGATTAATTAGCTTCACAAGTTTACTGGTTTACTCTGGCCAAGGTCGGTAGTCATTTCCTTTGTTTGTAAGAAATGCATCTGTTATATATATATATATATATATATATATATTATGCAGTTTTCTATAACAGGATTAAGTGTGAGTTCAAAATCTGTTTTGGGGCCGGCTTTAAAAAGCATCAGTAGTAAAAGTCAATTATTTCCACGTTTAACTGGGATTAATATGGAAACTAAGCACATGTTTCAGGGGAAAGCTATTACAAGTCTCCCAGAAAACCATGGGGATTAAGACTTCTATTACTGCTCGATCAAGACTTTTGTGCCATGCATGAATGTGATGGATGTATGAGTTAATACTAAATTAAAACCTTGATTCTTCTTGGTAACGAACAACGTGTAATACAAAATTTTCATACACGTACGTACTTCTGACTGCAGAAGTATATATCTGGCTCTCCTTCAGATAGATTGGACCTATTGTTTTCAGACACGGACCATTCAAGAAACTGAAAAGAGATAGAAAAATACAACTAGTAAATCAAGGGTAGGAGACATGAATAAAAATAGAAGTGGCTGCAGAGATTTGGGTGTTGCAGCAAAATCTTGTTTCTGCATATATGATATGATGCCTTCAAATAGATGCAAGTTGCAAAGCCTTTCTTAGATTCTAGCTAGGAGACACAATAACTTGTAGATATGGGATAGTAAGAAATCTGGATATGCTTCTGCTTGATATATACTTTGCTTAGACTGATCGATCTATATCCTTTTTTATAACAAATTTCGAGTAATTTTGCTAGAAGCTAACGCAACGCATATGAAACCACTCATTCTCATTAGTGAGAGGTCAAACATTTTTAGTTTTACGAACACAGTTATATGTTAATCATGAGGTTATCGATTGAATATATGCAAATGAACAATGGTTACTATATAAACACAAGAGATAATTAGAACCTCGTAGATCTATTATTTAAAGATATAATGAAGATATGACGCCGCTAGTATCTAGGTACAAACTAAAAGTGTGTGATGAATATGCTCAAATGATAGCTAGCAAGAAGCTAAAACATCGGACTAAAGTCACTAAAGCAATCAATTCAAGGCTGCTCAAGAGTTATTCACAAGAAAAAAAATTAGATAATTTTTCCAAGATTATAATTTATTCAGAAAAAGTGTATGTTGTTATTATACTTATTCTAGCTTAAGGTCTACCACTGAGCCAGTTTGATCCTGTCTACCTGGTTATCTCCACATGCAATATATGAATCAAACCCGATACAAATCGATCGCTTAGCTGCAAGCTTCCTCACGTATCAAACAATAGAAAAATGCCCCAAACCCATCAGACTCTGAGATCCAAAACCTAATATTAGTTATATAATTATTAGAGACGACAGAGAGACAAAATCTATGAGTTAGCTGAGCAACTCCGTATTAGTTATTAGTAATCACACCAGATCGAAGCAGACATGAACAGCTTCGGGAACGTCATTCAGGTTGTCCATCTAATACTATATGGTACCAAGAAGACTAAACATACAGTTAACTAATTAACAAGATATCTATATAAACTTAGATTCCACACTCGGATTCGCACCCTGTAATTTTTTTTCTTTCTATTTCTAGGTTGTTGATGATATGTTAGATATTTATCTAACCAGGACTTGTGATTAACTTAATAAAGTCCAACAGTTATATGTATTTTGTGAAATAAGTGATTGAGATTAAACGAAATGTTAGTTGGTGTCAATATCTAATATATCTGATAAGATAAAGGTAAGGGTTTACGATGTTTATCTGATAAATTAAAGAATATCATAAAGACTTTTAGGTAAGTTGAACTTGAGTTACATTGTGAGATGAGACTCAAGAGACTTAACTAATATAAAGAGAGGTCTCAGTGTACACAAAAGATAATGTGAAATACATTCTCATTTTCACAATTAGTTCACAAGAAAAGTGCTGCATAGAAGATCTTTCTCATTGCTCTAATGACTCTCAAAGCGAACAATCAAGGTAATTCTCTAGTCATTGGTTATCAACAGTCGTATACACATAAGTGTAACGTTTGTGCTTAACATTAAAGTAAATTGTATCTATGACAATTTGTGGTTATAGTCAACAATTGGTATCAGAGCATACCACAAATTTTCATTGATCGTCTTGTGTTATGCATTTTTGTTTGTAAAATGGTTTCAAAATTATATGAGAAAATGACTTACAAATCAAAACAATAACAGACCAAGAAATCTTCTTCTAAACCTAATTAAATACAATGGCCCGTACCTATTTCCTTGTTTTAAACGTGACCCATTTCTTTGTGCTTTGTTCAATTAGACCTCAAGAAGAACGCAAGTGCACGTGGACAGGTCAAAATCCCAGTTTTGGGAAAAGGTTTCTTTCGCAACCAAAACGATTAGTATCAAAAATCTGATTTCTAGTTTCATTGTTTTGCACTCAAATTGTTGGGTGATACCATAAAGTCATTGAGGTGTCGAATTTTCATCATTTTCCTACTATTGCTTCTGCTTATCTAACTATGCAGCGTTGGAAAGCTTCCGAGTAAGTTTTGATTGATAAAACTCAATCTCTTACTGTTTTGTGTGATTGAATCGTGCATAGAACCTTAGAGCTTAAGAGATTGTGTTGGTGCCTAGATGAAACTTAATTATGTCGAATTTGGTTGAAAGTGTGACATGAGCGTGACATGCATAATTTGAATGCCTTGTGATTGTGAATTGTGCTTTTGAGTGTTGAACATATGGTTAATCATATATTGCTTCAAAGAAATTTTTGATTACCTATGTATATTTTCTCCCAAATATATGACTGTGATGAAACTTTTTCAAAAGGAAACAAGCATGATATGAATTAATCTTAACATCTTTAGTTAAAAGGAACATTTTGAGATACATGTTGCCACAACAAACTATTTTGAAACTTTTCTTTTGGCTATGAAGCAAAACTCTGGAAATGGCATATTTTGTGTACTGAACATGACTGTATCATCCACATATGACTTACCATTACATGTTTAAATGCGAAATTATGGTACTAAAGATGGTTTTTTGATCATATAAAGCATAGCTAGAATAATTCTTTTTTCCCACAGGTATTGAATACTTCTAGTTATAACATGGTTGAAACAAATCATTGTTTGGTAAAAAGGAAACTAATGAATAAATTTTATGCTTTGCCCACAGGTAGATGGAATTTATTAAATAAGAAATGTATGCAAACGAACTCTGTGAATTGTTTTTCGATATATCTTCATTAGTTTACAGATGTGTTGAAATGAACTATGCTCTATTGTTGGTTGATTATCAGTTTTACCTTAAAGGATTTTTCAAAATAGAACTAAAGGACTTAGCAAACTTTTGTTTTCTTTTCAAGCTTTTACTCCGGTCAACCCTTGGAACTATTGTTCCACTTAATGGTAGCAACTACAAGAGTTGGATAGTTGACTTAGACCTCAACCTAGTCCAACAGAATGTTGATTGGTGTTTAACTACCCATATACCGGCTAAAAATAGGTAGGGCTCCCAGAAATATGTGGGTGAGAGCTAACAAAATTTGTAAGCTCACTATTTTGAGAACCATGTCTGATGTTGTAAAGGGTGGGATTCCTGATAAGGATATAACTAGTGAGTTCCTTCTTGGCATAGCTGAGAGATTTTAGATCAATGACAAGGCTGAGACCAACAGATTGCTTGATGCTTTACATATGATGAAGTATGAGATGTCCATTAATATCCGGGAGTATATTATGAAGATGATAAAGATAGCAGCCTAACTCACTGCCCTTAAGATGCCTCTGGGAGATGATATGGTAGTTCACCTAGTTCTAAAGTCCTTGCCCATGGAGTTTGATCAACTGAAAATCACATATAACACCCAGAATGATAAGTGGACTCTAAATGAGCTCATTTCTATTTGTGTCCAAGAACAGGAGAGGATCAAGAGTGTCACCATCTACCTTATCACCACCAACTCAGAAGAGAAGAAGTAAAATGCATAGAAGAAAGCTAGTTCCTCTAAGAGCCTAAGAGTTCAGAAGAAATCAATGAAGGTTAGTGGCAACACAGAGAGATTCAAGTGTTTCTTTTGCAAGCTTCAAGGTCACATGAAAAGGAACTGTGACAAGTACAAGGCATGGAAGGCAAGAGAGACGCTTCGGAGAAGAATGCTGCCAAGGAGATCAAATTGAGTTCAGCATACTCATTAGGAAATGCACGAGACTCATTAGGGTTCCAAAAAGTTTTCTTTAGGACATTTTTTTATGGGATTTTAGGCCAACAAGTCTGCTTAGTAGCTATGTTCCATTAGGAACTCTTTTCTGTTTTGTTTGAGACATTATTTTCCAGTTTTAGTTATCAATGAATAAGAGTTTTGGTGCTTCAATTTTATCCTTGTCTTACTAGTTATATTGATCATTGGTTTCTAACTATTTATTAACAGAAAAGTTGGTGTTATTTCAATTTTCTTTTGATACATGCTAAATGTTTGGGACATGTTTCCAGAAAACTATTTGTGTTTGCATTCACTGTGATTGAAACTTAGTTTCAGCATTTTATTTTTTCTTGTAGAAATTGTATGTTGCTAGGATAGCTAGAAACCTCTTTTACAATCATGTTTGGGATTGATAGCTTTGATTTGCTGCACATGAAAGTTTTCAAGCACATTTAAAAAAGAATCATTGAAATAACTGCAGTGCTTCTTAATTATATTTTCAACATTACTGTGTTTTTAGTTTTAATTACAAACACTGTTTTCATGGACAATTGAACAATGATTATTATTCAATTGAGTGGGAGAATACTGTAGTTTCAAAGTTAAAGTGCAATATTATGGTGCATTCATGTGCACAAGTATTTTATAGGTTGAAAGATTAGCTCATACAGTAAAAGTTTCATGAAATAGCATTGTAATTTGTAGCATTGTAATTTGTACTGAGGACTAACTTAAAGGAGCAACCATATACTTTTTTAGTATGATTTTTGATATCATGATCAATATTGTTAATATTTTTGACTGTTTTGTAAAACAAACTGTTGGCATGTTACTTACTTATTACAAGAATGCATATAGACTTTATTTTGATGTTTAATGCATGTGAAAAATTTTGAAGTATAATTAGCACCTAATCACAGTAAGCTCATTCATCAAGTTATTAACATGAGTGTCTATTGTGATGCATGTTATGTCACAAGTAATGCATGAAATTGGTATTATGCCAAGTCCTACTGTATAGTTGTATAAATTTTGGTTCAGTGGGAGACATGTTATATCACTTTTGATATCCTTGCTGATTTGAATCTTAATTTTCTGGAATTCCACTTTAAGTTCTGTTCTTGATAATTTTGATTTCTTAAAGTAAGTTGTTGCAAGGTTGTCAACTTTGTTTTTAAGTTTAAGCATGGTGTACATGTTTATATCAATATATGTTTACTTTTGTTGTCTATAAAGACAATACTTATTTCAAGAAATGAATGACACATAAAGAAGTTTTCAATGCGAAGGCTTTGTCAAGTTCTTGCATACAGAGCCATAAGGTGGACTGAAGTTACATTTGAGTTCATTTCAGATTCACCAAGAAACTCTATGTAATTATAGATTGATATTCTTGTTTGAACTTTGTGGTTTGTTGTTGTAATGACAGTGATCATGAAATTGTTGCATTTTTTAGTGTAATTTATTTTCTTGGTTCTTCATTGTAATGGCAGATTGACATATCAATGTAGTAAACTTATGCATTGCTTTTAATCTCACCTGCACACTAAAGAATGATTGCTATACTCTAATAAACATGTGTACTTGTTGTCTGAGCTAATCACATGCCAAGTGGGATATTGTTAGATATTTATCTAATGTGGACTTGTGATTAACTTAATAAAGTCCAACAGTTACATGTATCTTGTGAGATAAGTGATTGAGATTAAACAAAATGTTAGCTTGTGCTAATATTTAATGTATCTGATAAGATAAAAGTTAAGAGTTTACGGTGTTTATCTGATAAACTAAATAATATCATAAAGACTTTTATGTAAATTGAACTTGAGTTACCTTGTGAGATGAGACTTAAAGGACTTAATTAATATAAAGAGAGATTCATGTGCACACAAAACATAACGTGAAATACATTCTCATTCTCAGAGTGAGTTCACAAGAAAAATATTGCCGAAAAAATCTTTCTCATTGCTCCAATCAACGCGAGCAATCAAGATAATTCTCTAACCTTGCTTATAAATATTCGTATATACATAAGTATGATATTTGTACTTAACATCAAAGTAAATTATATCCATTACAATATGCGGTTACAGTCGACATGATACAGCCATTATATACCTTACGGCGTTCGGGTTTATTCTTATTTTTCTCCAGCTCGATATAATAATATTGTGACCCCCAGCACTCCAGAAGTGGGTTTTATAATAAACTGGCGTGTCATAGATTTCAACTAATGCAAAGTAGTTTATATTCTAAATGTTGAATAGAATGTGTCTATGTGACGTATTTTGTCCGTTTGTCAGCCTATCAAAACACCGGCCGGGAATATTGGCTGCTTGTTCATCACTGCCTAATTCGCATTTCTTTTTTCATCTTCTGCAATCTGCAGCTACTTCCTTAAATCCTTAACTTATATAAGCATAATGCTTAATTAGCTTCAAATTACCACGTATTTTATACAAGGTGTATTATATATGTTATTGAGCATGCATTCCTCAGAGGTATTAAACTTACGGGGTCGATGTGAAAAGCATAATCTTGCCGCGTAAATCTCGATCTGTTCTTGTACCTTCGTATTAATATAATCTTGCTACTACATGGTTTGATTGTGCTGGCTAGGGTTGGCTAAGCTAAGACTCCCTAGCTAAGAGGCTTCTGATTACTGTATCCCGCTTCAGACATGTTTCAAACACCAAAAATCTACTTACAAAAGGATGTTCATATATATATGTATGATCATGCACGCGTGTAGTAGAAGTTTTCGAGAGCCCACGATTCAATGCGCGCTAAAGATATGCTGTTCATATACGTACGTAGTGAGGAATGCATTATGCCATATATATGTGTATGAATCTAATTGAATAAAAACTTGATGTGAACAATGGTTGAGCGAAATTAGGCAAGGAGTGACTGTTTTTGCATGAGGCTTGTTTGCAGATCCTTGTGAAAAAAGGGGACCAGAAATTATTGTTGATAATGATCAAAGCTTTAAACTTGATATGATGGCTCAACATAATTGTTTGCTCTATACTTTTTCAGTCTATTCCAATCTAGACCAATTTAATTCCTACTCGACTGAATTGGAGGTTCAGACAAGTTGGAGTACGTAGTAATAAGCTAGCAGCTGACCTTATTGTTGGTTTATTGATTTTAAGTGGTCACAAAAGTTAATGCCTCCCGCGCGCATTCTTAATTGGTGTTACAAATTAATTACAAAGTAATTTTAATTTTTAGTGATGGATGTAACACTAAATTTATACAGAGGTTTGATTACGGAACCTAGTTCTCTCATCGAACTGTTCAAGCAAGTTATATGTAATGTTAGTGTTCGATCTAATAGCTAGGATGCGTACGTATTCTCGATCATTTAGATTGTATTATTAGTCTAGAACTAATAGATATATTTGATGAGCTAGAGTTGTCTCTGGAGATTTTTGTGAATCAAAATCTAAGCGACTAATCACTTGTGGTTTAAGCAGTTCGACTACGAATCAAGTAACAAACATTCAAAATGTTCTTTACGAGTGATCAACATAAAGATGCTTGAGAAAATTCCAAAATTCAAAGGGTAATATCGAAGTAGAGGATAATAGATCGAGTACGTTAAAATTAAGTTATTGACCCACGTACAAGATCTTTAAGTGGGATTTAGCCATTTGAGGCCACTGATTTACATGCATCTGATTCATTAGAACTTAATCTCCCTCCCAAGTTCGAGGGTTTAGAAAATTCCACCAACCCCCCCTACCCTCCGAATTGTGATCTTTCTTGGATGAAATATTATTCCACATGCAGTTTTCGCAGAAATATTTCATACTCCACAGTTATATTCGTGTCTACTTCTCGTATTGTGTCCAAATGTCTTCCTGTTTTCAATTTTTTTTTCACGTATTTTAGAAGCTGCATATATATATGCATGCTTTCCAAATTAAGTTAAGTTCTCCTCCATGAAATATATGACTAGAGGTATGCGCCAACTGTTATATCAACATGAGTCTAGCTGTGTTGATGTGCATGCTCATGGGAGCAAGCACTCAGGGGTTTGTTATTTGTTAGTTCATCAACTTTGTCACTAGACGTACTTGGAAAACAAAAGAACATCTTAATGTGTGGGTTTTGGCTTGCACTTTAGTAGACGTGTCAATGATCAAATTCCGAAAACAATTCCACTTGCTACACTTTATGCTGGCCTTTTCCACAACAATGAGTTCCCATGCAAACCCATCATAGGGTCCCTTCATCAATTTCCTCTCTTCAATCCTCTTCTCCAAAAGCTTGTAATATATATACATTTGAGTATGAAATAATCCATAGAAAATGCATGTTAGCCTTTTGAGAAACTCTTGTTCTTTTCGGGGACCCAATTCCACTATTTCATTGCTTTCTTATACATGTGGAATTCTAGTACCAATCTAATCTGTCGCCTTCTTGTTGGTTACCACTTGAATCAAATTCACCGGAGATATTTGAAGCTAGCTAGATAACACTAATTTAATGGAACTCCAACAGTGCAATCTGCTCCCACAGCAATCGTATTCGAAGTAGTTTAACCCAGCGAGCTATATATACACCAAAGTTCGTTATTAACATCCCTTATCAACTTATCATCATCAAGAAGCTCCATATTTATATGCAATTCCAAAATAACAAAAAGAAGAAAAGAGCAGTTCCACACTTCCACATCTATATGTGCTTGTCTTTGTGCAGGAGCAGGAAGACGCCTGTCGATTAATATGTGAAGGATCGAGCATCTCCAATACTGTGGAATGTGCTAATAGTACTGCTATATTCTGTCACATACAACACCAATAATGTTCCACGTCATAATTTTGGTTCACGAAAACATGAGTCCCACCAGCATTAAGATTAAGAAAAGTCGTTTGTTTTTGTTGTGCCAAAATATGCCAGTTTTTTGGCATGTGAAGTGCTCATGAATTCTTCTATGTGGGGGCGCCATGCATTCAAAGTTTTTGATTCATCTTCACTTGCTAGACATTTCGTTTCTTCCTTCGAATTCAAGAGATCAAATTTGTGTAGCTATTTTATCCGATGGTTAGAGGGATGTGATCGGATTATATATACGTACGTTAGAAATAGCTATATCATGTCAATTGCGAAATAGCTATGTTCCTAATATAACTAACTTCTAGTGTCGTTAAAAGTCTAAGATCTAGATAGCCTATCAAGTATGTTGTTACATATCGTTACAACATTTCTCGGCATTGGCTCACCAAATTACACGTCGCTGAAGATGCTCTAACAATAAACGAATGGTGCAAACCAAATTTAGCTAAGACCGACCGAAATAAAATTCCGACAAACTCAAGTTCATTCAAATGTCCCCATCGATCGAGGATTCAATTTTCTGGTTCAAACATCAGAAAGAGTAGTCGTTTCCCGTCCATGACTCAAATGTCCTTAATGATCGTTCTTTCTCAGCTCGACATTAACCTCATTGAAATTACTATCATGGCATTCTAGCTAGGGTTTTCTTTTTCATCCTCCATGAGGCCATACCTGTAATCATTGTGGAGGAGATGAACGATCAAGAAGCTAGCTCTAAATATATGAGGAAGTTTTTAACCTCGTTATGATCTATTACCGACTTGAAGGACTAGGCTGAAGAACGATACACGTTTCCAGAACCGACTCCATACAAATAAAATTATAGAAAGACATATAGCTCGAGGAAATTGAATATATGCTTCAGATCATTTCATCAAAGTTGGTACGTTGGTAACGACCCTACTTATATCCGATCCGTACAGAAATTGCCGTGCTTGGTGCTGCTACCTTGTTTCAGTTGGGTCACAAGCTCAGACGTTTCAGGTTCAATCATGTCGATCGGTTTGGATTTGTGCGTCGTCGAATACGACCTAGCTAGCTGCTATTACAGTTTCAACGTACTCGGTACTCCATCTATTGAATCTATTCCTTAATTTACGTTCTGAAAGCTAGCTAAACACTTCGCTGAAGTGCAATTGTAATTGATCTGTTAAGTATATATACATGATCGACTTGTATAATTAGATAATTGAGGGAAATCTACTACGTAGTATCACACAGATTAGAATTAATCGGCGTGGGGTAGACTCTACGGATGCTTCAGAATGGATCCGGCTCCTCTAAAATTAGGAAAGTGTGAAGTTCATGAAATTCTAAATAATCTGAAGGATATCTTGATGTCACGTATTATATACTCTATTTTTTTGTTCTCACTTCTAATTCAGTAATCGTACGCATTCTCTCCGTCAACAAAGAAAACCAATGGTCCCTCCATTAGTAAACTGAACTACCTCCCTTCTCTACCTCGGTCATTCAGTGTTTCTCCTTCCTTATATTTTTGTATCACTCGTTATAAAAATGAGTTCTCAATTTTATGGTTGATTACTCGTATTCCAGATAAAAAATTTAATTATAGTCTTTTTAACTTTTAATTCATATTACTTTCAAACCAAATTTAATTTTAATTCATAATTGTTTCTGGTAATTGAGGGTCGCTTTCAAACTCTAGAGAGAGAGAGGTTTGTGGATCGTGAATGAAAGTGTAATGTGTTAATTAATCTCCTCCTCTTCCTTCACATTACACTTTCATTCACAATTCACGAACCAATTGAGATGACATAACGAGATCCACTGTACCACTTGGACTATCAAAATTTTATAAACTTCACGGAACTCCACAAACATCTAAAACTATAGAGGAGCTCAATCCCTTCGGAATAGCTAGTGTAACAATTCAAACATTCGTAATGCATAAAGTGACCTATGGATCGAAACGCTATAAATAAACTTCAACGCTGAACAAATTAAGTACGTCATAGTCAAAAATCCAAGTTTTTCCAATTTCAAACACGAGTTGTTTTGATCGTGCTCTTTACCCTGAAACCAAAAGGTTTAGATTTATTCGATCAATCCTTTGAACTAAAAACTTTCCAAGTTATATATATATAGTTAGGCAGAATATAATGAGACTTAATTGATACTTGCATCCATTGACTCAAGAACAAGAATTACTTTTTAGATAGAACCACACCCTTTTTAGCCTGGGAGGAATTTACAGCTCCACTTTTCCCCTGGCCTTTTTCCCTCTCATTCTCTATTCCACACCAGAAACATCTGAGAATTTTACAGTCAACTATTCTCGCATACCAGAGCATATTTCCCGCAGATGAATCATGAGCTATAGAGTTGACTTCCCTTCCCTTGGGGCATCTCCAATGATGACGTGCTAAATGGGGTGCTATACTTATATTTAAGACTTCAATTTGACACTATTCATTTAGGACTTCATTCAGCTCCAATGGTTAAAGTTCTATATGGAGTCATATGCCTATATTTAAGACTTTAATTTAGGAAATAATAATTTTTTTCTATAGTAATAATTTAGGACCATTTCCAACGGATTGATTAATATTCCTAAAAAATAATAATTTTTTTTTCCATAGTTTTGTGACTATTGTATGGAAAATTAGAGTTGGATCGAATACTAATCGTTGGATCGATTTCGGGATATATTCTTTGCCGTTGGATCAAAATCAGTAATTCTAAAAATAAAAAATTAAATCACTAACATTGAAATCTGACCATTGATTTCAATGTGCAATGAAATCTGGCCGTCCATTTTTGTACCGTTGTGGAGCAACGGTTTGAAGTCTTTCTGGTGGGGCGGGTCCCACGTCTGACCGACTTGTCGGTGACTCTCCCTCTCTTCTGGCGCGTCGCGCGTTCCTCGGTGACTCTCCCTCTCTTCTTGGCGCGTCGTGCTCTCCACGCCTGGGACCAACGTGTCTCTCTCCCTCTGTCAGCCACCTTTCCTCTCTCCTCTGTCAGCTGGGGCTAAGCTTCAGCTGTGCTGGATTTTAGGACGGGATCTAAAGGAGGTGCTATCTTAGCACTTCTAATAAGACCTTACCCTATATTTTTAGGGTTTAGAACCCCAAAATTATACCATTGAAGAGCCCTTTACAGTTTAGGGTCTAGATTTTTAAGGTTTCGATCCCCCCATTGGAGATGCCCTTATTAGTCTCTACATAATTCCGCCACAAGGGCATTCTCGACCTTCTATAGCCTAAGCACAAAAGAGCTTGCACCAGCAGAGTGACACAGAACCCTGCTGCACATTAGAACAGCGAAGCCGCACGCGCAAACGTAAGCCACCGCATCCACGTGCGTCACAGTGACTCGAGCCATCCCGCACGTGCCAAACCTCTTTCACCACTGGCTCCCGTTATTTTCTTTTTATTTTGTTACTGTAGAAAATGTTGGCATAAATACCCCAACCACTCTCTGCGTCTCCCTCTGAACTCTGAAGTGTGTTAAAACTTCAGAAGTCAAGAAGTAGGAGATAGATAGCCAGAACCAGACTTCGAAACCCCTCACTTTCTCTGCTAGTCTATGTTTCTCTCTTACTATTTCTTGGTCCAAACCCTAATTTTGAGGTCCATCCTTGCAGAAAAAGCCTGAACCTCGCATTCAAAGCTTTAGCTCAGTACGTACGAAGTTCTTTTAATGGCTTCTCTCCAATGCAAGCTGGCCACCAATCTCCTCCTCCTCCTCCACAGTCCTTCCACTGTTGCCTACATATATTGACCTAAGAATCTCCCATAGCTCTTCACACAAAAAACAAATATCCTCTCACTCTCTCAGGAATTTTGAACTTCTCGTGTTCGTATCCGATTCGCTCTAAAGCTCGCTCTTTAGTTCATTCATATAAACGACGGCGTATTGGCTCACACTCAATTTCTTTCCGGGAGAGAGTGTCTTTCTTAAGATGTTCGAGCTTGGTCCGATACGCGCTACTCCTCTGGCGCGTGACTCAGACAGCTCAATGAGCAGCGACAGCTGCAGCAGCTTCAGCCGTCTCTCTTTCGACGCAACCACCACCACCACCACCGCCGCCGCCGCCGATTTCGGAGCCGAGAATCTCGCTCTAAAGCCGCACCGCTCCTCCGACTTCGCTTACTCCGTCATTCGCGCCAAGAAGTCCGCCCTCACGTACCGCGACTTCCGTCTCCACCGCCGCATCGGCTCCGGCGACATCGGCACTGTCTACCTCTGCAGCCTCCGCTCCGACGCCGAATCCAACGATTCCTCTTCTCCGCCGTCCTCCTCATCATGCTGTTACGCCATGAAAGTAGTCGACAAGGAAGCTCTGGCGCTGAAGAAGAAGGAACCACGAGCCGAGATGGAGCGCAAGATACTCAAAATGCTCGATCACCCTTTCCTCCCTACTCTCTATGCCGAGTTCGAGGCCTCACATTTCTCGTGTATCGTCATGGAGTACTGCTCCGGCGGCGACTTGCACTCCCTCCGCCACAAACAGCCCAACCGACGCTTCTCCCTCACTTCGGCTAGGTAATGCTGCTTAATCAAATCTAGTATTTCATCCTACATTGTACCCTGATTGGATCGATTCATTAATTGTTTTTTGAATTTGACCCCAAAAAATGGAAGATACAACCGCCATGGTTTCTTTGTATTTTTGTATTGTTGTGGGTTGCAGAAAGATAATGAGATGTTCTCATCTTGTCTGCTTTAGCTTACTGCGACGTCTTCTTCAATCAATTTTTTTCTTTCATTTTTTTTAAGACTTGGAAAAATACAAAGTCTTGGTATCTCGTTTGAGTCGACTCGAGCTGACCCGGATTTTATTTTTGGCAATGCAGGTTCTACGCAGCTGAAGTTCTTGTAGCTTTGGAGTACCTCCACATGTTGGGAATCATCTACAGAGACTTGAAGCCGGAGAACGTGCTGGTCAGATCGGACGGTCACATCATGCTCTCTGACTTTGACCTCTCTCTCTGCTCCGACGCAATCCCCGCCGTTGAATCACCCGACTCCTCTGTCGTCGACCCTTCGTCAACTTTGTCGTCGACTCCATCGTACACCCGCCCGCACTCAACCAGCTCCTCCTCCTCCCTCACTCCCTTCTCTTGCGGCCTCTTCCGGTCTAGAAAGGTCCAGACTTTCTCCCCGAACCGCCTTTTCGTCGCCGAGCCGGTCTCTGCCAGGTCATGCTCTTTCGTCGGGACCCACGAGTACGTGGCACCCGAGGTGGCATCCGGTAGGTCCCACGGAAACGCAGTGGACTGGTGGGCATTTGGGATCTTTTTGTACGAGATGATCTACGGTCGGACTCCGTTTGCGGCTCCATCGAACGAGACTACGCTGCGTAGCATCGTGAAATCGCCCCATGCTTTTCCGACTCCCACGCCCTCCAGCGCGCTTGAGGGACACGCGCGGGACTTGATATCCGGGTTTCTGAACAAGGACCCGGAGCGGAGGCTCGGGTCGAAGCGTGGGGCAGCTGACGTCAAGAAGCATCCTTTCTTCAAAGGGATCAACTTGGCTCTGATACGGTCGCTGACGCCGCCGATGATACCGGGTCTGAGAAGGCAGAACACGACGCCGTATTATCATGCCAAGACTAATCAGCATAAAAATGGGGGGAGACAAGCTGCGGCGTTCGATTATTTCTAACGGGCGATATGCGTGCCACGTGTTTAGACGACGTTTCCCTGCCAGATTTTGTCACTGGCGGGGTGACTGGTAACAGTTGTATATATTCTCGATTTCTCGGTGCTGTCTTCTTATTTTCCCTTAATATTTAGGTAAATATACAAGAGAAAAACGAGGCAAAAAAAGCTCAAATAGGTGGAGGCGTAGAAACTGAGAAGCAGCTTAAATCAAATTAGGAGCTTTTTGTTCTTGTATGGAAAGTTTTTAGCCAAATATTTAGTGAGTACCGAGGATTCAGGTCCAACGAAATTGAACGTTTTGTTGCTCCATTTGTTACTTTGTTGCAGGAATAGGCAAAAGAATGCTATCTGGATGTTGTTCTAACTCGGATAGGCCGTTAGTATTTTTACCTTGGAAGGTTTAGGAGATGGTAACGTGGAGTTATTCTTGATGTCATTGGTCTTTGTTCAATGTGAATATATAATCTTCATTAGTCAACTCTTGTGTTTCCTTTCGTGTAATTCAGAAACGTAGAATATTATTCACCGACGGACCGACCTATAACCACCGGGAAAGCGGCAATAATCTTAGTTTTAATAGGTTGACGGTGAACTACACAAAACAAATTATATATAACTACACTGCACGTACACCTTTCACCTTTCTTTAATTGGCATAGCTTTCTAATCGCTCAAAATGAGACGTAGTCTCGACTGTTTATACATGACAACATATTTAAAAAGTTGTCAAAACTGTTAGTCTGTAACGAAAGCATAAAATGCAGACTAGCATTATTTGTTGTTGCTTGGCCTAAAATATTAGTAATTGGCGTCTTATGTTTTTTTCCCGCTATCTCACGTTTATATTTGGAAAACAAATGCAGTAGTGAAACCAATAACTATTTGCTAAAAAGAAGAACAAATATAACATAGCAAACCCTACCGACGGCTCCGAGATCTCTCCATGAGCAGTTGGGTTTCCAAGCGCCGCTAGGTCATTGAGAGGACGGATTTTCTCGCCGTTGAAGTGTTCAGATTGTTTTTGTGTGTTGAAGAAGGTGAGATAGAGATTTTAGCTTGGAATATTCGGGGTACAAAAGAAACACCGAAGCTTGCTGCAATCCGGTCGATGGTTTTGGCCAAGAAATCGACCATTGTTTTCCTCATGGAAACCCACACGGATAGTGCTATTCGATGTGATTCATGGAGACGCAACTTAGGGTTTGATGAGTGCCATATGATTCCTTGCTCAGCCCGAAGAGGAGGAGACCTCATGATGTTTTGGTCGAGAGAAATAGACCTACATCTTCGAGATTACAATCCAAGCTTCATTCATGCAGATATTCGAGTCAAGATGGGTGTGGGAGATTGAATTAGGGTTACAGGACTATATGGTGAGCCGAAGGTGAGGTATTGATGGAAGACATGGGACTTACTACGAGCCCTAAAAACACAAGTAGCGGTGGAGGAATGGATCGTTGTGGGAGACATAAATGAGATCCTTCGATCGACGAAGGAGTCCGATGGACCTCTTAGGTTAGCTTGGCAAATGGATAACTTTGCAGATTGTCTTACTGCTTGCAGGTTGGAGGATTTGGGGTATAATGGAGCTAACTTTACGTGGCATAACAATGATACATAAACTCGCATTGATCGATCAGTAGCCACGAGAGCTTGGAGGCTCAAGTTGTTCATCTTCCACAATCGGTGTCAGATCATGTGTCGCTTCTTGTCTCGGTTAGGGAATCTCCTCATATCTCCTTTTCGGGATGACAACATTTTTTTTGTTTTGAGGTGATGTGGGCAGAAGAGGAAGGTAGTAAGGATGTAGTAAGAGAGGCATGTGAACAAACATTGATATTGGAATCCTAAACTTCCCGATATAAGCTAAATAAGAAGATTAAATGTATGAGGTTTGTTTTGAAGAATTAGGAGAAGGCTAAATTCGTGGCAAGAAAGGATGAGTTACAAGAGGTCCAGGGGAAGCTAGAGGCCTATAATTCTCAGTCGTTTGATCCGAATGAGGTTGAGAATCGGAAAAAATTGTACACTAGACAGGAGGCCATTGACACAAGAAGCGGTGTTCTGGAAGCAGAGGGCAAAGAATAAGCATATGAAGGATGGCGATGAGAACTCAAAATATTTTCATCAGAAGACCACAAATAAGAAATGGAAGAACCATATTTTGGGGATTTTCATAATCAAGAGATATGGCAGGAGACACCTAGTAGTGTAGAGTCGGTGGTGGTTGATTACTACACCAATTTGTTCACTTCAGCAAATATTTTACAGGAAAAAATTGAGGTTGTAACCACTTTTGTTAAGCCGATTATGGTAGAGGAGATGACACAACCTCTTTTGCTACCATATACCGTTGAAGAAGTTCGAGTAGCTTTGTTTCAGATACATCCTATGAAAGCTCAGAGTCCGGATAATATGCCTAATCTTTTTTTTTCTTCAGAAACATTGGGATATTATGGTTGTAGATGTTGTACTCGTTGTCCAAGATGAGCTACAAATAGGGCAAATTTTAATGGCTATAAATTTCAAAAATACTTGGCTCATCCCCAAGGTTCAGAATCCAAAGCAGATCACAGAGTATAGGTCGATTTCCCTTTGCAATGTGGTGTACCAAATTGCAATGTGGTATTGACAAATTGACTGAAACCCCTGCTACAGCCTCTTATTGATCCCTGTCAGAGTGTTTTCATTCCCAACTGGTTAATCACAGATAATAAGCTGGTTGCAAATGAGGATGCTTACTACTTATGGACAAACAAGAGTGGACACAAGTATCAAATGGATCTGAAACTGAATGTTAGTAAAGCCTATGACAGAATGGAGTGGCAATATTTTGAGCTAATAATGGTTCCCTGAGGTTTGGATTGGCAATGTGATGGCTTGTGTAAAATCAGTCAGGTATGATTTTCTTCTCAGTGGCACTCCTAGAGGGTATGTCACTCCTAGTCGGAGGCTAAGGCATGGTGACCCCTTATCTCTATACATGTTTCTTTTATAAACTAAAGGCCTTTCAAACTTATTACACCAAGCTCAGCAGATTAAAGCTTTGGAGGGTATTTGGGTGTGTCCAAGAGCTCATATGTTGTCTCACTTATTGTTTGCAGATGATATTTTGATATTCTCCTCAGCAAACTGTGACGACCCGACCCTTGTCGAAAATCGTCAAAATAATAAAATAATCGAATAAATCGAGGAAGTACACAATCAGAAAACTCAATTCGACTAAATCAGTTGAAAAATAGATTCGATAATTTACTACGACAAAGCAGACGTAACGACATACCACAAAATTATTTTCTCCGTCGCTCGCACCGCCACTGGTGGTGAACCCCGTCACCACTGCCCGCCCACTGGGATGACAAAGCCTAAATTGAATTCTAAACATCACAACTGTGTACGTATCTCCAATACAAACCTGACGACATATAACTCGACACGTTTCAGAAAATTAAGTTTACCGGTCAAATTTTTGGCCACGTGCCGCCAAAGACAGCAACGCGTGCGGCCCATGCACCATCTCCACCGGCGATGAAGAATACCTCGACGGAAAGCTAGTAAATAGCCCAACAACATTACTCAAATGATCAAAGGCAGATTCCAACACGTTTGCCGGAATCAACCCCGAAAGCTCACCCCCGAGAATTGAATCGGGCTCCGATCTCCGCCGTTGAGCCATGGCGGAGCTCGAGAGTACCCTCAATCGACTCACGATGAGGTGGGGGAGAAAAACCCCTCTAATAAGCATCGGCTCCGTCATGTCCGACGGAGGCCGAATCGAATTCAATCATAATCGAATGATTTTGATTCCAATCGCTGCAAAACCTGCAATAACGATCAAAACAAGCTTATACAACCCATAAATAGGTTCTGAAAGGCCTCGATGATACCTGAATAGGTCAGAATCAGCACCGGCGACACCGAGCTCGAAACCAACCAAAACCCTAGAACTTTCTTTCCTCGATTCTCTCACCACGCCTTCAATCGCCAGAATTGAAGTCAAAAATGAGTAGTGGACTTCAAGCCACATCGAACGACCAATCTCGAGGTTGGAGGTGGCCGGACAGTGTGGCGCCGCTGGCGATCGCCATAGTACCGCCTCAACGCTCTCTCTCTCTCTCTCTCTCTCTCTCTCTCTCTCTCTCTCTCTCTCTCTCTCTCTCTCTCTCTCTCTCTCTCTTCGGGAGAGAGGGTTGACAAAAAATCAACCCCTACCCAGTCTTATCACCTTCCATAAAAGGAAAATCCCATTTTTATACCTTTCCATTAATGGTAACTTCGGTAATTAAATTACGAAAAACTTCTGTCGATCGTAACTTTCTCGTCGTAACTTTCTCGTCGTAACTTTGATTTCGACGATTCTCGCGTCCAGAAACTCATCTTGACAAATTCTACAATTTCTGTACGAAGTCAACCGACTTCGAAAATTCAATAAAAAGTCAACCCAAAACTCCTTGGAACTTATCAACAGTAAAATCTTTTACCGCGATCACTAAATAGAACTCAAATTATTCATAAATTTTATTAAAAGATCGGGATATCACATTCTACCCCCATTAAAATAGTTTCATCCTCAAAATTACAACATAAAACTACGAAAACCCTTGAAAAATTGGGCAAATTTTCCCCCGAAAGTCGGATGCCTAAACTTGCCAAAATGTCTAATTACACTTCGAATCACAATTCACAACCTATACCGCGAGCCACCAATGCTCGTATGGATTTGTCAACTATCACATCTCAACATTGTCACAACTATATACACAAAGCTAAGGTACAATCAAATTACACATTAAATTCATTAACAATTATCGAAAGAAGTCTCCGATACTTGAGAAAAAATCAAGTATATTAAACATAGCTGGAACTCGAAAAAAATCTCAAACATATGAACAATCCATCATCGGATTGTTATATAATCTCTGATGATATATCATAAATAATCCACATAGATGCGAGTAACTGATTAATTTCACATAAATAGTGATATCCGAATAATATTCGGAATTCGAACTAATCATAGTGCTAATCAAAAATGATAAACAACGAAAAATCTGCACTCAAGTCATGGCCTCTAACTCATCTTGATGTCCTCGTAAATCGAGTTGCTATTTTGTAAATCCCTATTCAGGGCATATGACTCATCCTGGCGTCCTCGGGGATCAGCCGAGTAGCTATTCTATAAATCCTAGGTCATGGCCTCTAACCCATCCTTGTGGCCTCGAAAATCGAGTAGCTAAAATGTAAATCCCAGGTCTGGGCCTCTAACCCATCCTGGCACCCTCGAAAATTGAGTAGTTAAACTGTAAATCCCAAGTCAGGGCCTTTAACCCATCCTGACGCCCTCCAAAATCAAGTAGCTATGCATCAATGCAATAATTGAAATCTATACCCATAAGCTTCAACAATGAAAACTGAAAACTGTATACTGAAATATCTTGGTGATTAAGCAGGCACTCTGACATTTGATAGATCAAATAATTCGAGTGTACTTAATACTTAGGGAAGCGATGATCAAGCGGTCAAACTTGCGCCTACCGCCAATGTCGTCTTAGGTCTAGTTAGCCTAGATGACATAGTCACTCGATGATCAGTTGAGTGACTAGTATGCACATTCCTATCTGATTTGAACTGAGCCTTTAGGGTAATGGCTATAAGAGTCACAAACTGAAATACTGTAAGCGTGTATTTATCTGAGCTGGATACTTATCTAAAGCGTCATACACTGAAGCTGAAATGGATGCAATTCTGAACGCGTCATATTCTAGAACTAAAATAAAAATTCTAGCTAGCTGAACTAAAATTGTGAAAACATAAACAATGAAAATGTTTAAGATCGTACAATGAGCTACATCTGAATTGGGCGCTAATCTAAAAGCGTCATATACTAAAATAAACTAACATGAAATCGAACTAACTGGACTACAAACATAAGCATAAAATTTAAATATATCTAGAAATCAAACTGAGTGGAACTGAAAATTTCAAAACATGAAGAACTACGCAACTAAAAAACTTCACCATTAATAACTCTAACTAGTATAAATGAAGTAGTAAAATGTAATTACTAAATAAATAATAGATAAATCTAGTTCAGTTCCAACACTCGCAGACTCGATTTTGGAAAGCCAAAAGCCACACACCTGAACCTTGGTCACCTAAGGAAACATAATCTTTTTGTAACACCCTTTCAATAATTATTGAAGTCAGTTATTTATTCAGTATTCAATAAGAACAAAATCATCAATTCAAATCTCGATACGAGCATTAAGACTATGCTAATAAATTTATAAAATACAAGTGCACAACATTATCTTGGTCTGAGCGTTAAACCTTGCTCTGATACCAGTTGTGACGACCCGACCCTTGTCGAAAATCGTCAAAATAATAAAATAATCGGATAAATCGAGGAAGTACTCGATCAGAAAAATCAATTCGACTAAATCAATCAAAGAATAGATTCGATAACTCGTTGAACCTTGCTCTGATACCATTTGTGACGACTCGACCCTTGTCGAAAATTGTTAAAATAATAAAATAATCGGATAAATCGAGGAAGTACTCGATCAGAAAAATCAATTCAACTAAATCAGTCGAATAATAAATTCGATAACTTGTTACGATGAAGCAGTCGTAAAGACATACCACAAAACTAATTTCTCCGTCGCTCCCACTATCACTGGTAGCGAACTCTATCACCACCGCCTACCCACTGAGACAACGAATCATAAATTGCATTCTAAACCTTACGACTGTGATCGTATCACTAATATGAACCTAATTAGATATAACTCGACACGTTTCGGTCAAATTTTCTGGCACGCGCCGCCACCGGCGACGGAGATGAAGAATAACTCGATAGAAAGCTCGTGAATAGTCTAACAACATTACTCAAATGACCAAAGGCAGATTCTGACACGTTTGGCCGGAATCAGCCCAGAAAGTTTACGGCTGAAAATTGAATCCGGCTCCGATCTCCGCCGTTGAGCCACGGTGGAGCTCGAGACTACCCTCAATCCACTCACGACGAGGTGGGAGAGTAAAACCCCTATCACCCTGCTACCAATAAGCACCTTCCAGAATCAGCACCGGCGTCGGCGAGCCCGAAATCCTAGATCTTTCTCTTCTCGATTCTCTTGCCACGACCTTCAATTGTCGGAGTTGAAGTCAGAAATAAGTAGAGGACATCAAGCCGCATCGAACCCGAACGGTCTCGAGGTCAGAGGTGGCCGGACGGTGTGGAGTCGTCGGCGATCGCCACAGCACCGCCTCAATGCTCTCTCTCTCTCTCTTTGGGAGAGAGTGTTGACCAAAAGTCAACCCCTACCCAGTATTATCACCTTCCATAAAGGGAAACCCCATTTTTATACCTTTCCATTAACAGTAACTTCTGTAATTAATTTACGACAAACTTCTGTCGATCATAATTTTATTCTCGTAACTTCAATTTCGACAATTTTTTTGCATCCAAGAACTCGTTTCAAAAAATTCTACAATTTTTATTCGAAGTCAACCGACTTTGACAATTCAAGAAAAATTCAAACTAAAACACCTCAGAACTTACCAACGGTAATTTTTTTTACCACGATCACTAAATCGAACTCAAATAATTCATAAATAATATAAAATGAGTGGGATCTCACACAAACTCTCATGCATGCTACAATGTGAAAGAAATATTGGCGGTGTATGAAATTTTTTTAGGGAAGTCAATCAATTATTCTAAAAGCAGTGTATGTTTTAGTCAGGATCAGGCACATGAGGAATTTGCCACCATTCTAGATATGACCCAAGTTCCTTTTCATGATCAATATCTAGGGTTGCCAACACATATAGGAGCAAGTAAGAATGAGACTTTTGCTTATATAAAGGATAGATTGAAGGGATGGAAATGATCACTACTTAGTGGAGTTGGTCGAGAGCTATTTATTAAGGTGGTGGCCCAAGCCTTGCATGGCTACACTATGAGTTTTTTTCTACTTCCAAAAACTACTTGTGAGGAGTTGCAACATATGTGTGTATATTTTTTCTAGAGAGATACAACAGATATGAGACGCATTCATCGGTGTACTTGGGATGCTATGTGTAAGCCAAAAGAGAAATGAGGCCTCGGATTTCGAAACTTATATGTCTTTAACCTTTCTTTATTGGAAAAACATGTATGAAGAATTATCCAAAATCCAGATTCAGTGGTGGGATAGGTATATAAATCCAAGTATTTTGCTAAGTTGACCATCTGGGATGAGAAAGTGGGGGGGGGGGGGGGGGTGTTGGTTCGTATACTTGGAGGGGCTTTATACATGCCAGAGAGATTCTGGAGAAAGTTTCCTGGTCGCAGGTGGGAAGATGAGATTATATCCATATTTTGGGAGATAGATATGGCTACCTCGACCTCTTTTTACAGTTGAGGGAGATATTCGAGTCCCTACTACACTAAACTAAGTGTCTTAGTTCAATACACCTCAGAGGACTTGGGATCAGGAGACTTTACAGAGGTACTTATCCCTTATTGATGTATCTGTTGTTCTGACTATTCCCTTGAGTCATCATGTAGGTCGAGACAGGCTTATTTGGCATTATACCTCTAATGGAGACTACACTGTTAGTAGTGCATACAGAGTAGCTCGAAATCAGATTGTCCGTCCACACTTGGTGGGACTCGACCAGTGGGGGAATTTTTGGAAAACCTTCTAGAGAGTCGGTGCCACCCCAGCTGCAAAGCTTTGTCTATGGAGGGTATGTTAGGGTTTCTTACCCACGAGCCTTAGATTACAGGGATGCTGAGTTGATATTGATGGGGTCTGTCTGTTATGTGAGCAGGAGAGAAAGAGAGCTACATTTTCAAAAAATTGTCCGGTTGTGCAATCAATTGTCAGTCCTATCTTGGCAGGTGTAGGCTAGACAACATCCTCTTTTAGGGACTGGATAGTGGCATGTTTAGTGGGCCTTCTTAGAGAGACTTCTGCTCAACTGGAGGTGATGACGTGGTTTATCTAAAAATGCCAAAATGACAACCTGTGGAATGGGAAACAGTTTGATGGTCAGACCCAGAGGGTGTTGGCAGGAGCTTGGCATGATCATTATTTATTTATGCATAAGACTCCGGACTGCCCGGCTATGGTCCTTCAGACATAGACTATACTTCCTTTGGGTCAATACTGTTTCTGCATTGATGAAGTCTTCGATTCCTCTACACATAGAGGTGGTATATGCATGATTATTCATGATTGAGATGGCAAATTTTTGTTTACAGCAACAAGCCAGATACACAATGTGTATTCGACTTTAGCAGTGGAGATTGAGGTTGCATGGAAAGTTATGCAGTTGACTAGCCAATTAGGGTATAACCCTGCTCGGATCAGTTTAGATAGTCTCATTGTTGTGATGGCAATGGAAGACCCGAGTACTGTGTCTAGTATATTTCAAGACTCTTGTGAGGATCTTAAGCAGACCTTTAGAATTTTGTCAAATTGTAGGTTTGTCCACTTAGGCCGAGAGGCTAATGTAGTAGCATATAAGTTAGCTAAATGGGCTCTTCGTAATGCTAGAGTTTCATACTGGTTCCAAGCAGTCTTTGCCTTCATGCAAGGATGGTTGGACTGATTGTACTTGTCACTGTTTTCATAATATATTTTTATCTTTCATCTAAAAATATAACTATTTCCTAAAAGGAGCATATTTGAAGACATTAGTTGATTGAAACCCTTGTTATTCTTCAAAATTTCACTCTTTACATTTGTAATTGGGACATACTTGCAAAAACTGAAAACCGTATTCCTTTTTTTCTGAAGCATAACGTGTGAGATGTCAGTTCTCATTTAGAAAAAAATGTAGACACAAATACAACCATGACTACCCACTGAAGGGCAATGTAAGAAAGACGTCATATTCTAGACTGCTATAAGTCGTGTCTGTGCAGTTCTCGGGGGCCCCGTTGTTCCAATACCGAGTTCCCGCTACAGGACACGCCATTATAGGTGCAACGAACACTGACTGATAGGTAGGATAGGACAGAAGTTTCGAAGGAGTACTCCATCTCAATTGCATGCAAGCACAACTTGCTTCTCCTTATCGGAAGTTACTAAGGAGTACTTTGATAGCAGGAAAGTGGATACAGTGTGTGCGGGCCTACCCGATTTGTCACCTTGAGGAACCTCGAAATGACTTCATGCTCATTCAAGAGCGTTACTTCCTGCTACAGTTACCAATGAGAATACTAGCGGATCTGAAAACATGTGGTTGCTCACTTTAACTTCCCTTATCGGGGGCTACGCAAGAGTACACTAATACGGGGGGATCCCGCGTGGGAACATTGCGAGATCGCTTGCGGTGGGAATGGCAAGCTCGTTACTTGTTGTCCCCACTGGGACTAACAACAATCTTGTGCAATTTGTTAGAGGTACTATTAGAGGCAGCGGACACAAACTCATTCACGAACACGCTTCACATCTTATAAGAGACTTGGGAATACACGCTCACGAACCACACTAACGGATACATTTATTCTAACACTTGCATTTTCTATGTTGCAGCTCATTTCTGGTCTAGGACTTGGAGATTGAAACATCTTTTTATACATCTCATACTCATACACATACGCACATACACACTCATTCATGGTGCATCACTGTTCATCATTTTGTGTATGCCAACTCATTTATTTTTTGCCGTGTATGATTCACTTGTTACACATTGTCCAACATTCACGCATATCGCCACCAGCGCAACTCGATTAACACCATATTTCGCTTTCTACTCTTATTATATGCTAAAATTTATTCAATGAATGAATTGTATGAAATTGTAAAATAATTAGGAGTAGCTATACTTACTTGGAGAGTTAGGGGACTAGGGGTTTCGTACCCTCATTTATGCTTGATAATTTATTTTTAACTCCCCAAGAAAGAATTACCTTACTTGGAAAGTTAGGAGACTTGTACATATATACTATGTTTAGTATGCAATTACCAAGCATAAGCAAGATTATAACTTCAAGACCAACACTGGAGCTACACATCCTTGACGGGAGCCGGTCAAAACCGTCATCGAAAGTCATCCTCCCAAGTCACAAAGAAAGCTTCCTAGATTAGTGGATATGAGGAGAGGAGGAAAGCCTCCCACATTGAAGAAATGTGAGGAGAGAGATTACCTTTAACCTATAAAAGGAAGCATCTCTCCCACTTAGAATTCATCCTACTATTCTTTCCTCTTGTAGTTATTTGGGCTCGAATCACATTTGGGCTCGAGACATTTAGTGAAAACCCAAGTGAACTAGCTGAATTCGGTGAACCATTATACTTCTCGTGTTATTTACTTTACGCACTTATTGTTACTTTTGTTGCTATCTTGAATCCCTTGTGATTCTTGGTTTCAACAGCAGTCAAAATCACCTAATGTCCCTAAATATTTATATCCTAGCAATTATCAGGACCAATAACCAGTGACGTAGCGGAGTTTGGGATGATAAGCAATACCTATCCCAAGTTGAACTTTAAGTTCGAGAGAAAAACCGAGTACAAAATAAACCAAATCCGGAAACTTGAAAGTAAAGCAAAGAAAATAAAGCAATAACAAGAAGCATCCAACTAGACCTAGTCCAGAGTTAGATCTGTTTGGTTACATATGACATCATATATATGTACGTGAGACTAATTTTTTTCCCGGTAATTTAATATTTTAGACGGAACAAACATGACATGACATGTGCATTGCACTATAGATATACAGGACTTGATCACCGCTTAGGTTTTTCAATTTCTGCTTTTTATTTATTTATTAAATATGGAGTTTATAAAACGAGACTTGGTGACTTAATTGTATTCATAATTTTAATATTCATACTTGGCTACTATTAGATTCATATTAGTTCTAGAGTTTTATTCAGACATGACTTGCGACTCTAGTCTACGATATACATGGTGTTTGAGTTACCCTCTGGTCTAACTAATTGGATAATCGAATACATTATATATTTAGTTTTGTAAAAGATTTTTCGTGTGTAGTTTATTCTTTACCCTTTGTTGTATTTTAGACTTCTCTTTGTCGTCTAGATAATTTGGTGAAGTACTGCTTTATTACTATAATTTTTTCTTAATAAATTTGATCGACCTTTTAAAGACAAGAATATTTTAATTTAGAGTACATAGAAATTAGACATGCCATTGCTAAAATTATCTATATTTTTTGCATTATAACTCAAACTTTATGTGATTAAGGATGAATAAGCATATATTACTACGTATAATTAGTATTTTCATACCTCTCTATGTCATGCGTTTGTTGATAATTGGCGTCGTTCCCGTAAAAAATAAAAATTAAGATGAATACACATCGTTGTTTAAGTGTATAGTAATGTAGCTATGTACGGCCGAAAATAGTGTAATACGAAGCTGGCCAGTACAGTTAACAACATGGGGGTTGCCTGAATGACCACCTGCCAACTAAAAGCACCCTACCACGCTATCCCCCCCCGCATAAACACTACAGTATATACTCTCAGATTCCTCACCTTCCTCCACGCTTCAGATAATCTTTCTGGCCACGTCACCATTCTTTCAATTTTTGCTCGAACGTTAGTAAGTTGGAAAGTGACCCTAATCAGAAGTCACAACTCACAAACAGGCACACACAAATAAATGATATGATTTAACTCTCAAACAAGCTAAATTCCATGGTTATGGGTAATGAGAAGCTCGAAATGACCCCCTGTGATGACTTGATTGATTAGAATACAAGGGAGGTGAAGAAATAGTTTGGCAATGTGACAATGGTTATAGATAGGCCGTTTCACGAAGATCTAGATTAAGAAGGGTATGTTTTCATAGATTACACCCTAAATGGTAATGCAAACAGGGGAAGCAACTTCTATATATACATATCTTTTATGGGTAAGTGAAATTTGGGATGACTTTCCTTAGGGTTGGAGCAGTTTTTCTTTCAAAGGGGGCCAATTAACTAGGATGATAATCATCTAGGGCAAATAAACATAGGGAGGTGAAATTGACACCCTCTTTTTTACATTCTACATCCTCATTCTTCATCTTTTCATGCAAAAGTGTAATAAAAATACACAAAAAAACATAAAATGGAGATATAAAATATAAAAAAAGGATGCGAATTTCATTCCCTAATCATATTATCGAGTCTTTGACTCAGATTCGGTTTTATAAAAAGGATGGTATTAGAGCAATGTCAACAATTTTTGATAAATAATTGGATATTTGTTGGGCCTAGAGCAAGAGAGGTGGGTTTGTCGACAAGTTGGGGAGATATAATGGTTTGCAGTACAAAATTGCCAGCTATCTTAGAAGGTATTAAATGGTTTGGGGCCAGCTTGAAGCCTTGGACATCTTCACCTAACATGCACACTAAATTATTGTGCACATTTGGGAAACACATTCACGGCCATCTTTTTGAATTTGATGGTGATGCCTTCAATTTCATCACCCATTATATTCTCTTCCTCGTAGTTTGATTAACTAAATGAGTTGCCAACAATAAATCGATTGAGATAGAAGCTTCTCATGAGTTTTCGAACACATTGATCACAAGAATTTAAATTTCTTAGGTAGTACACATGAGAAAAACTTACAAGTCTCATTCTAATGCGATGGACTTGTATAAACAACCACGGGGACAGCTTCAAGCTAAGTTTGATTCTAATGCGATGGACTTGTATAAAGATAACGCTGTAGTGTAGAGTAATATATTACGTCGGCCTTGAAGAACACAGAGGAAAATAGTCAAAGTAAAAAAAGTTGCAGAACCAAGTAGATCCCGAAATGGCCCCACAGCTGGTGGTGGCTCCCTCCACCGCGGGCTCTGCCCGAGACGGCGTCGCACGGCTTTTGTGTTACAGGGTCTCGTGAGAGCTGACGAGCATTGCACCATGACTTGTGCCTAGCTAGCTATTACGCCCCTAGTGTTTTGGAGCTTATTAGGGTTTACCGCACCCTTACGTGCTTCTGTGTCATTCTGATTTCACTGTGCATTGCATGGTAAATAGTAGTTTTATTGGTTCGAAAAGCTAGGCCTGTTTGGCTAAGAGTGATTGCACGGGCGGTGATCGAGGATATGATAAGTTCAATCAAATATTAATGGTGGGAAGCGTAATGAGTTAGGCAACTGTGAGCCTAGTTCCTGATCTCATTGTCTGCCTATGTGCTATAGAGTATGATGCTTTCGAGTGAAACTTCATCTTGGGAAAATGGAGTGGGAGTTTTACCGGTTGCTTTTTAGAATTGGATCAGATCATCAGAGGAATTCAGAAAGGTTGGTGTTGCTTTAGGACTAGTTGGGTTGGATTTGGTTGAGGATAGTTGTTCATGGTTTGCTTGGATTTCGTTGATTGAAATGGGCCACCAAAGACAGCCCAGTTCCCCAACCCTTATGTAAAGGTCCAGATTCTAAACCATTACCGTACAAATTTCCGGTACGACTGTACCGGAGTAACACTAGTGTTAGAAAACTTTCCGCCTGAACTGCTTGATTATTAATTAGA
Organism: Geum urbanum; assembly: GCA_946800695.1. NCBI lineage: Eukaryota > Viridiplantae > Streptophyta > Magnoliopsida > Rosales > Rosaceae > Geum > Geum urbanum. The sequence continues at coordinate 49,417,746 of OX327006.1, forward strand.
CAGTGGTGAACTACTTCAATTAGTGGGAAATCCAACTATCTAGGATTTAAGATGAGTACTAATAATGGAATATGACTGTAGTTAGGCAGCCACGCACACTACTGACTACTCCCCACGCCATATGCTCCAGCTACCCTTAAGTTTTGATAACATTAACCTAACATCATAAATGTTGCGTTACGGCGAATGAGATCATTCACAATTGGTCAAAAAAGAGGGAGAGCAAAGTACCACACCTGATCTTCATGGTCGTCGTCCGAGTGCGCCAAGTCGATCTCGTCGAACGTTGCCACAAGAAATTACGGTGCCAGCAACCCAAGCTCAATCAGTGGAGCAAGTTGTGGAGTAAGAGGGTTTGGCAGGAGTGCTGGTCTAAACTACAAAGATAATTAGGCAATTAATGAAAAGATATATACTTAGATCGAGATCATTTACATGTACGTATCTTTATTGTTTAGAGCAAGTTCAGTGGTGGTGTTTAGTCCCGTTGCCAAGTAGATGTAGTCCTAAAAAAGAGAAAACATGAAAATTCGACTTTACGTCATTGTTTTCTTGCCCGGGCAAGAACTGTCTTGAGTCAATCCCTGAGGCAATTCTAGCCTCTTGACTTGATCAAATTGTCACAATGGCGCTCTTGATCTCGACCGTATATACTTCCACGTTATCAGAGTAATGCAATGCTTTGCGAACAGTCTAAAATACACTAGATTTCAGCCTCCAGGCCCGACTTCATGTGCCTCGCTGTGTGGATGTCGTCGCCGAAGTTTACTGATGAAGAAGCGGACGGTGGAGGATGACGTCAACTCGCAGATCGGGTCCGTGATCAACGCACGCCAGAATTTCTTGCATTGACTAGAGGAAACTGACCGAGAACGAGGGTTTCAAGGCCAAGGCGACTCTCTACCATTATGGAACTCGTGCGTGGCTTGTCTCCTTCCTCTTTTCCAATGTCTACGAGCACGGAACAACTCTTATTGCAGCTCAAGAGTTGCACTATAACAAAGAAAATATTAACTTTAGGTCCTAAAGATAAAGTAAGCAATCTAACAAATTCTAAATATTAGGACAACTTAATATGGATTTCATTTTCTTCGTAACTTCTACCCTTTTTTTTTCTTTCATTTTTTTCAATAGAAACGAGTTTTTTTTTAATATTACAAATTAAAACAAAAAATAAAAGTGTCATATGTAAAAGAAAAAATTGATGAAAATGTGTGTTCAAACCAACTTTCTTAATCTTATCAAATGTTAAGATCCGACTATATTCAATAAATTGAGTTTTATTTAATATTTTAGGCAAATTTCAGTTTAGTACCATGTGGTTTGGGTTGTTCTTCATGTTATTACCTGAGATTTTAAATATTTCAGTTTACTACTTGAGGTTTAGATTTGTCTTCATGTTACTACCTGAGGTTTTAAATTTGTCAGTTTACTACCTGGGGTTTCATTTTTCTAATCACTTTTTATCTTTTCATTAAAAATTATTTAAAGAGTGAGGGTATTTTGGTCAATTTATTTATCTTCAATAAAAGAAAAGTTTTTATTTTCTAAAATTTTTATTTCTAGCAAAATAAGATATTAATTTTTTATATAAAATGGTCAGTTGCCTAAATATGTCATACTTACTCTTGATTGTATAACGCCGTATAGATATAAAGACACATGAGCCGGTAACATAATTTGTAGGAATTCATAAGATTGACTCGCTTGGCCAACCCTCTATTATTTTATAGAAACAAAATGTAAAGTTGTTATTCTTCACTAAATAAGTGATACTAATTTTCTAAATTAAATTCATGCTCATAGCAATTTGATAAACTTGTTAATTATAATAAATAACTGAACCATGCTCATGAATTTTTATAGTCAAATACAAATGGTGACTCAATGGCTGTTAAGAAAAAAAAATTAAATTTTCTTTTTTAAAAGTAAGGGTCGGCCTTATGAATTCTCACAAATTATGTCGCCAGTTTATATGTCTTGAAATCTATATGACACTAACTAAACATTCAAAGATAAGCATAGTATATTTCGCCAACCGACTATTTAAAAAAAAATTAATAAAACTTATTTTGGTAGGAATAAAAAATTTATAAAGTTATTTTTATTAAATATAAATAAATTAACCAAAATAACCTCCCTCGTTAAATAATTTTTTAATGAAAAGATAAAAACTTAAGAGAAAATGAAACATCAGGTAGTAAACTGACAAATTTAAAACCTCAGGTAGTAACATGAAGAAAAATCAAAACCTCAAGTAATAAACTGAAAAAATTTAAAACCTCATGTGGTGACATGAAGAACAACCCAAACCACATGGTACTAAACAAAAATTTTCCCTAATATTTTTTTTAATAAAAATATGGATTATGTTGAAGGAGAAAAGTAAAATAGAGACGCAATAGACTGAAAACTGTACTTTATTCATTGATGGAAGACCTTAAATAGACATTACAATATGATACAATAAATATCCTGGTAAATCAGGGATTGTCTACTTCTATGTTAATTATGACAAGACACATATCTAATTACCAAGAGTATAATATTCCTAAATACTGCCCATTGTGTCGCGATCCTAATGGATGATGCATAATTTGTTGCCTCACTAAAAACCAAGCAAAAAAAATCCTTTTGGGTAAGAACAAAAGTTTGGTCTAAGGGAAAAATACTGCAACGCATCAACTATATAAATGACAACATGTGATGTAGACCCCTCTGATGTCTACGAAATGAACTTCCCCTGATCAGTAACTTGATCTTAGAGTTCAGACAATTTTCGCATACCAATGCATCTCACATGCTTTACAAATGTAGATTTGAGCAATGACTTGATGAATAAGTATGCAACATTATCATCCGAACATACTTGATTCACCTGTATGTTCAATAATTGATGTTTTTGCTGATTAAAGAAGAACTTAGGCGATATGTGCTTTGTATGATCACATTTGATGTATCCCAATTTCATTTGTTCAATGCAAACTGCATTGTCCTCAAAGATATAATTTGGTGTTGTATTAGTGGATGGTAATCTAATAGATCCTCGAATGTGATGTATGATTGACCTAAGCTAGACACACTCCTTAAGCGCTTCATGTAAAGCAATAATTTCAAAATGATTCGAGGAAGTAGCAACAAGGGTTTGCTTAGTTGATCTTCATGTAATCGCCGTGTTTCCCATGGTGAAGACATAACCTGTCTGAGAACGTCATTTGTGTGGGTCAAAAAGATACTCAACATCATCAAAATAACCCAAGACATCACAAGGTGTCTTTGAGTAGGGGACTGCATTGAATTGGGGAACAATGCTCACAGCTGGAGAAGAATTCGACGGGTCGAACATTTCCATCGACGGGTTGAATGGTCGCTTTAGGTCGATCCAGGGTGCAAATTTCAACGGGTCAAGAAATCCTCTCGATAGGTCAATTTCTTACTTCAGGTTCGTCTAGGGTGCCATTTTTGATGAGTTGAGAGATCCATTCAAAAATTCCAGAACCTGCATACTGCGATTCAACCATCATTTTTTTCGAAATTTCAAGCTGCTCTATGTATTCCTGGTTGGAAAAGAACAGTCACAAGTCTATGGAACCCTTTAAGTACCTAAAGATATGTTTTATACCATTCCAATGACGTTGTATAGGCGTAGAACTAAATTGAGCTTACAAGTTCCCAGATAATGCAATGTTTAGTCTTGTGCATTGAACTAAATACAACAAAGCTCTAATAACACTAAGGTATGGTACCTCAACTCCCAATAATTTCTCATCATCATCTTTCAGACGGTACAGATCCTTATTAGATTTTAGACTGCGAACAACCAATGGTGTGTTAGGAGGGTGTGCTTTATCCATGTTAAATCGCTTGATCATCTTTTGGACATAAGAAGACTGGTGAATAAGTATTTCACCAACTCGATGTTCTAATTTCAAACCAAGACAAAATTGAGTCATACTAAGGTCTTTCATCGCAAACTCAGATTTCAAATTGCGAACCGTCTCATTGATTTCATCAAGAGACCCAATGATATTCATATCACCAACATAGACCGCTACAATGACAAATCCTAAACTTCTTCTCTTAATGAACATACATTGGCACAAATCATCGTTCTTGTATCCCTCCCAATCAAGTAGTCACTTGTATACCCCATCCTACCGGATTATTTCAGTCCATGTAGTGAACGATTCAATCTAATTACATGAGCACTATGTGGTGTAGAGTTATTTGAATCGGGTATGACCACGCATTCCGGCACTTTCATGTATATCTCTGAATTAAGGTTTCCATAGAGATATGCTGTCACCACATTTATCAGTCGCATATTCAGTTTTTCGGACACTACCAAACTGACAAGGTAACAGAAAGTAATGATTCCATAACCGGAGAGTAGATCTCCTCATAATCAATATCATGTCGTTGAGAGAATCCTTGCGTCACATATCTTGCTTTATACCACATGACTTCATTATTCTCATTTGGATTTCGAAAAAAAAGACCCATTTATGTCTTACTAGCTTCACATTCGGTGGGCATAGCCCTACCAGACCGAAAATACGCCTTTTTCTTTAAGGAGTCTAGTTTAGCCTGCATTACATCTTTCCATTTCAGCCAATACGCTATCTGCTTACATTCAGAGACCGAGCGATGTTCCACTTCATAGTCGTCAATGATCTCTTGAGCGACGGAATAAGCAAAAACATCATCAACTACCTTGGATAATCTACCCATAACAATGCGTGCATCATTGTTTGTTAGTGAGATTTCATCATTCTCAGACATCACATATGGGTTTGAAGCATCATCTAGAGATGTCATTTGTGATTCTAGGACATAACTGTAGTCAAGAATAATTTCATGTGTAGGATTCACAACGTTGATGATGAAATGACCAGTTTGTGCCTGGATGACCTGCATTTTCACCAGCCGCTCATCTGTGGATTTTCTTGGTCTCCTCCTGTTCCTGGTGGGAGCCAAGGCCGATGCTACTCTATCCACATGGGCAAGAGATATGTTACTCTTCCCTGGAGTTGCGTCATACTGCCCTTTAGGGATTTCCATTGCATGAACATTTACAGCAGGAATATATGATCTCATCATTTTGGCAATATTAGTAAAGAAGTTAGACATCGAGTCTGCTACATTTTGAAGATCAAGTATACGTTGCACTTCAATCTCACTTTGAGATGTGCATGGATATTATTTAAACATAGTGGGAGGAGTATTCCATGTCAATTCTTAACTTTCAACCAAAATGGAGTCATTCCTATCTCCCCCTAACGTCGGGAAGTATGTTTCTTCAAAATGACAATATGCAAATCTTGCAGTATAGAGATCTCTTGTCGAAAGTTCTAAGTAACGGACAATCGTTGAAGATTCATAACCAACATAAATGCATAATCGATGTTAAAGACCCATTTTAGTGCGTTATGGATGCACAATTGGCACATACACTGCACAACCAAAGATGCGTAAATGTGAAATGTCATACTTATATCGAATTACCAACTGGTAAATACTGAATGGTTGGCATGCTACGGGTCTCAAGCGAATAAGCATTGCTGCATGTAATACTGCATATCCCTAAGCAGATACCGGTACTTTTGGTATGCATAACCATTGCTCTAGCCACAAGTTACAAGCTCTTGATTTTGTGCCTCTGTTAAACCATCCTGTGAGTGAACATGATAGCCGCGATGTTCAACTTCAATCCCAATTGACATACAGTAGTCATCAAAGTTCTTAGATGTGAATTCCCCTACATTATCTAATTTAATTGACCTGATTGGGTTATCCGGGTGGTAAGCCCGAAGTTTAATAATTTGTGCCAAGAGTTTTACAAATGCAACATTCCTTGTGGATAGCAAAGCAACGTGTAACTATCGCGTTGATACATTTATCAAAACCATAAAATATTTAAATATATGCATTCCAGTTTGATAGGTCCACAAATATCATCATAGATTCTTTGTAAGAATGAAATATTTTCAGTGTTTTCAACCACAAATAAAGGCCAAGCTTGTTAATTTGTCAATGAGGAAGCTTTGCAGAAAGATTGATGAGCATCAAAGATTGCCACAAATGAATCTTGTGAACTAACACTAAGTGTTGAGACCAGATTAAGATTGTTTATCTCATATATACCATCAAATCCGATGGGTTTTGGGAGTTCCACATGCTTCTTTCCTTTGATGAACGGATGACCATGAAAGTTCTTTAATATTTTAATTATCATATCACGACTTGGGTGTCCAGTTAAAAAATGTTAAAACTTGTATGAGGCCGTATCACACACAGTAGTAAGTGTGACAACATTGGAGTCAATAATCTGAACCGTAGTAAGATATAATCCACTACGAATTGCCCCCAACTTTTCCAAGTAGCGCTTTCTACCGCACTCCTTTGAAGTTATACATAAGAATTCTTTTTCAGTCTTACAATGAGTTTTCAAGTGTAAACCGTTGGCTCTAATGTCCTTAAAACTTAGCAATGCTTGATTAACCTTTGGCACGTACAATGCATCAATCATATAAATTCTTGTTCCATTTGGTAGAAAAAGTTGTGTCGAACCACTCCCTTATATAACTAGTGCAGAACCAATCATGGTCTGATGATGTATATGGTACAAGATCTACAAAAAATTGTCTATTCCACAGTATAGTATGCATAGTAACATTATCTGCTAGACACTCGATCTCGCCTTTAAAAATTTACAAAAGAATGTAATTTAATTAATCTTCAAGACTTATTTGAACACTTTAAGTAAAGACTTAAAGATTTACCAAAGGGTTGTGACCCTTAAAGAGTGTTGATATGGCATAAGCAAACCGATGTAAAACACATCAAAAACATCAATCACGGGTGCCATCTTCGACGGGTAGTGAAAAACCACTCGACGGGTCAAAGAAACCCAAAATAAACTTTGATTTTCCCATAACCATTTTCGATGGGTCGAAAATTGAAAAATTTGTCATAATGGCTTACATTCGACTGGTCGATGGAAAACCTAAAACCATATCAAATTTTTGATATCTTTTTCGACAGGCCGAAGAAAATTTTGGACAGGTCAAAATTGTGACATTTTTGAGACAATAGCTTGCATTCGATGAGTAGACAAAATATCTTGATGGGTCGATGATGCTTTTAGTGTACCAGAGGACTACATTTGATGGGTCGAATGAAAACCAGGTTAAAGTTTTGATGGATTGAAAAGTGCCAAAACCGTTCCAGAGTGTGACATTTGACTGGGCGAGGAAGAATCCCGACGGGTCAAAAATCCCTAGAAACAAACCATCGTTTCTTTTGTCTCATTTTTATGGTATTTTGGTGTCATAATGCCATAAATTTTTGTAGAATTCGAAGCATTCAAGCAATATGTATGAAAATAACCATTCATAACACTTCCAAATACCAAAAGGAAGAAATTTTATTATTTTTGCCAACATCAAAACTTACATCAAAGGATAGTACTTATTTAATAACCATGACTACAAATAAAGTCAAGTACAAAACTAAACTTTATTGCATAGCAATGATATGAGTCTAATATATAGACTAACTAAATATTCGAAGTCTCAAGACTTGCTTTAGTGTCATCTGCTATAATTAGATTGGCTTCACCGCCATCTTCTATCTCATAGTTCGCATAATGTGTCTCATTTTGCTTTACTTGATACTATTGACATATCTTGTAGGCATTTTGGATATTCTTTGGAGCTTTGCATTGCTTGTGCTTATAATTAGTCGCACCACACCTATAGCAAGGTGTCAAGCGAGAAGTAGAAGCAGAATGTGAAGAATTCACACCATTCCTTGTACCGGAATTGGAATGATTCTTGTTGGAGTTATTATAGTTGTTATCATAGCGAGTCCAGTCAAATTCCGATTAATTCCTCCTCTATCACAACCTCTACTACATCATTCTCTACCACCATGAGTTTGATAAGGTTCATAATGTTGTTTCTCATTATCTTTTCGTGTCTTCCCACCAGTATTGTAGGTTTCATGGACTTTATTTGTACCGGCTAGGCCTAACATTATTTTGGAGAAGTCTCTCGTAATATCTCACCTTCTTGGCCATCACACTCATGAGGTCACATAATGATCTCAATCTTCCTTGCTCATAATCTGTACGATATTGATGCACGAGCGTGTCTATGGAAGTATAGAAGGTGCCCAAAGACTTCTCGACCATAGCTTAGTCGATCTTTACAACGCCACAAATGGCAAGCTCAGAATGTAGCTCTAACATATCCTGATAAAAATCTTTGATCTTAGGATAATCCAATAACCGAATTTTATCCCATTTTTCTTGGAGCTCTGGAAGGTGTGCGTCTTGCACATTGTTGAACTGGTCTTGCAAAGTCGCCTTCAAATCTTCAGGGTCATCATTCAACAAGTACTGTTTCCTCAGAGCTAGATGGATACATCTCCTGAGAAACATGAGAGCGTGAGCTTTGCGAGCTAATGTGTACTCGTTGGCTTCAACGCCAGGTGGTAGTGGTTGGATGGTATCAGCTAGGCGTTTACTGAGGAGAAGATTCTTCACGTCAGATACTCATTTTATGATATTCTGCTTCTTGAATGTGAAGGATATCAAACTCTGGCCTTGCCGGCTCAATCATCTACAAAAGACTAGAGATGTAATTTGTTTACCGATAAAAAAACCATGATCACTAATATCAAGTTTAGGGAATAAGAAACATGATTCATGATGTATGATCACAAAAATCGATGCAAAACGGTAGCTTCATACTACTCCCCAGAAAACCGTAACTGTCAAATAGTCACAAATATCGACTTCCTTTTTTTTTTCAATATGAAATCACAATTAACCGTGATATTCATTGATAACCGTGACTCCTCCAGGATCATCACTAAGTTTAAACTTGAGGAAGATGTGATAAAACCCCCTTCACTCATACCTGCATTGATCTATAGGAATTAAAAGCATATAATAATTCACAGTATTTAAACCTAAATCTAGAGCTAGAACTAGAACTAGGGTGTTGCGGTAATTATGTTTTGCAACCTAATTTAAATCGACGAGGGTTAGTCGATTTACATTGAGGGTGTTATGCTCGGTATGAAAACTTCGCTAAAAGAAGTTTGGAGCAAAAAACTACAAACTTCGGCGATGGGGAAGGATCCAGCAGTGATGGTAGTCGGCAGTGGACACTACAAGAAAAGTCATCTTTTACGATGCAGAATTCACTACACATTGAATTGTGTCGTAATTTATATACTTTTACGACACATTTGAAGTGCACTCCATAAAAGATATATAAATTATGACACGTTGAATGTATGTCGTGAATGAGTGAATGACTATCTTTTTTTACGACATACGTTCAAAATACGCTGTAATTTATTTATTTTATACGGCACACATAAAAAACACACCATGAATGACTATCATCTTTTACGACACACATTCAAAACACGTAATAAATGACTTTATTTACGACACACATGAATAGCACGCCGTGAATGCCTATTTTCTTTTATGGGGCATTCTTTAAACCTGCCATAAATAACAAATTTGAGAATAAATATACGGTACACCCTCAAAGCATACCGTAAATAACTTATTTCAAAGAACAAATTACGACGCGCAATTAATACACTCCGTAAATAATTAGTAGATAAGGTTATTCAGGGCATGCAGAGAATGTACGCCGTATTTGAAAAGCACGGCACATTTCTAGTCTGCGTCATGAAAGTGTTGTTTTAACTTCTGACGAAGTGGTAGTCGCTACAGTTTTGTTATAACCCGTAGCGAAAATGTGATTAATCAGATACACGCCGCAAGGCAGTCTCACTCCTTCTGCGCCAAAAATCGAATATTGCTTGCACTTTGATTAAAACTTTAAACTCCTTTTAATTCCAGACGTCTAGTCTTCTCTCGGTTGTTTCCCCCCAAATCAAATAGAACGAGTCTCTCCTTCTCCCTAACCGTAGATTTCGCTTTCCATGTCGGCGACGGCGAAGTCTAGACCGCCACCGTCATATCCGTTGAAATCAATAGCCTCCGGTTCTTCAGTTTCCGACAAGCTCTATGATTCTGAATTTCAACATCTTTGTAATCACTCCAATTCATCAATAACTTGAAACTTTCAAATCGGTGTCTTCAAATTGACATTGAAGCTGACGTTTAGAGCGGCGTGACGACAGCGACAGTGTTCGGAGCAAAGGGAAGCATGTAGGTGTGCTCTCGTGTCTTCACTCATTTGAGGAGTCTCCAGGGTTCGAAGCAATGACGTTTGAACATCCGAGTAGCTACTTCGTCCGGGGACGCCGCGCTGGACTCCTCACACCGCCATCGAGTACGTCCCCTCCCTCCCAAACGGTGCGTTTTGCTCTATTGTCTGCCACTGTGATCTAATTTAGTTTATTCATGAACAAATTGAATCGAATAGTGGATGTAATTGTTTGGTTTGGTTTGGCTGTAACTTTTTAGCATGATGAAGGTACTCCATCATATTTAACTACCGATTCAATTTCTATTGTACTGTTTGATGATTTGGTTCATGAATCTCGCTAAGCAGATGGTGCAATGGCTGTGTTGAATCTTATTGGGACATTTGATGCTTGATTCTGCCGTGTGATAGTGTTGGCTTCTAAGACAGTTTGTGCACTTGTTATGGTAATTGTTTCTCCCTTTATAACTTGCATTTGAATTACCCGTTTTCTTCATATATATCAGTATCTGTTTCAGATTTTACACACTATACTAGCTTGCGAGTATCAGAGGATACTAGTAAATGCAGCAAAGCTAAACTAGCCTTTTTGTGTTTTGTGTCGGTGTGATTTTGCATACCATTTTCTGCTATAATACATACTAGCATACCTATTCATGTTTGTAACGTGGTAGCTTTGGATACAGCAGTGACGATCAATATATAGTTCTTGTTGTATGTATTTTAGTTCTTATTTCCTAACAAGCATTGGCATCATTACATTCAAAATTTTGGTTTCCCTTCATCAAGTTTGGTGTTCAAACTTGTTCTGGATGTCCATTATGAGTATCAGAATTTAGCTATACAAGATCTCTGGTCCATTAGATGCATCGTTTGACTTTTTAAGGAAAAATTTCAGGCAGGAATTCTACCAGAAGCCTGAAGAAGTGGTTGTGACCATATTTGCAAAGGGCATACCAACCAAAGGTGTTAATGTTGAATTTGGTGGATAAATAGTATGTTGCTGATTCATTCTATATCTTGTATTTGATTGTTCAGAGTATCATTTTGGATGCATGAGTTACTTGTTTTGGCTGCTTGCAGTTAAGTGTCAGCATTGATGTTCCTGGATACATATCATTGTCAGCCTCGCCTATCTGGAAAGGTATTCCATCTAATATGGTGTTGAGGAATTTTCTTTTTACAACCAGGATGTATATAAACTATAAAGAAATATCTTTAAAGCATATATATTCCACTTTTGTTGATTATATTCCTGTACCTAATATAAGCAAGATGGAAGGTTATATAAGCTGTTTGCACACTCCTGAATGATTATTAAATCAATTATTCCTTGGATTTTGTTGTTTGGAAACAGATCATTCCTGAAAAATGCAGATTTGATGTTTTGTCTACTAAAGTTGAAATCCACCTGATTGGTATTGAACCTGAAGTTTTCTGCATACTCTGAGGCTTAGTGGATCAGTAGTACATTGAGCCTGTGAAGGGATATGATTGCTAGTAATTAACCAGCCTATGTGTACTTTTTGTGTATTTATCCTGTATGGATTTCTGGTTTTTTAGTTAATAGATGCTGAAATCTGGATTAGATTCAAGTTCAGGTTTATCTCTTTTGACCATTTTTTTTCTGCTACAGGATGTTGTTAGTGCCTTAAAAAGGATAATTACAAGTTGTCCGAAGGAACACATCCAAAACCAATCACTCAGGTTAGTTTTATTTGTGGCGCAAGAGACTGTTGTTGTAAACGAACCAAGCAATAGTTTTATTAGTTATTAAAGCATGAAGTTCCTATGAGCTATACGAGAATTTTTTTTTTATCTTAATTATATCTGTGATGATGTTTAATTCCGATGGTTCATGTGCATTTGCTTGCGCTTTACAAATGCATGTATGACTACTGTTTCATTTTCTAGTTTCCCTACTCCACTATGAACTTTCAAAACTGGTTGAGTGTTTATTTTCTGCCCATGTTTTTGCCATGTTGTTACATAGTGAAGCATCTGAATATTATTAATATGGTCTTGTGTATAACAGTTGGAATGTGCATTAAATGAATTCTCTAAACGAAGCACACCTACCCCTTCAACATGTATTACACAAGAGTATGTTTATTATGTTTAATTATTCTTTCTGCAATCGGTGTATTTGAAGATTGGTTATGCTAAGAATGAAAAATCCTATTTATATTCCTTCAATGACACATTTTAAGGATGCTGCTGCAATATAGAATCATTTAGTCTATGATTAATGGAACTCATATTTTTCATCCTGTAGAATCCATCTCTTAAGATGGATCGTCTTTATCTATTATGAGCTAGCCTTTATTATAGTGATATCTGATGAACATCTCCTAGATTCTAAAGCTTCTTTATTTACCTTATTATAGTGCTGCAAAGCTTGTTTGAGAAAGGGTTCTGGTTATATTTCAGACGCAGGAGAAAGAACTTTTATAAAGTATTTGATTATGGATTTCTTTGTGAACTTTGGTGGTGTTGTTGTAGTCATTTTTGTTGGGCACTGATCTTCTTTATCCATCTTTCATTAAACTTTTCTCTTTGTTCTTGTCTCAGGCAAATCAGATTGACAGTGAAGATGTAGCCTAGTGTCTAGTGATGGTTCAGTAAGATATTGTTCAAATTCTAGTAGTGAAGATGTAAGCTCAAACGATAAACGTACAATGGATGGATGATGTTTTGGTATATTCACAGCTTTAGTCATTGATTTGAAGACATCATCCCGATTTGTATTGATTTTGTATTGTAAATCAATGTGTGATTTGTGGATTTATATATAGGATTATTATATATTATATAATTTTTTCATTGTAGGATAGCATTTACGACACTCATTCAATGCATGTTGTAAATGACATGTCTTTTACGGCGAGCATTGGAGCCTTTTACGACATGCATTAGTGTCATGTATGGACTCTTTTACAGCGTATATTGAATGTGCGTTCTAAATTTATTTGCCTTTTACGATATGTATCGAAGTCTTTTACGACGTGCATTTGTGTCGTGAATGATTCTTTTACGGCATACAAAAAATGTGTCATAAAAATGGGTGACATTTTTTATGATGTGTTTTCATGACACACATTTGTGTCGTAAATATACATTTACGGCACACATCACGTGTCATGAACGATCATTTCTCTTGTAGTGGGAGTTTGGTAGTGTTTAGGTGTTAGGGTATTATTCTATTTAGAGTTTGGGGTGATATTTATCAACTCAAGAGCTGTTGATAATGTATTGAAGGAAAAAAAATAAAATAGATACGCAATAAACTGAAACTGTACTTTATTCATTGATAGATTATCTTAAATAGGTATTAAAATTTGATATAATCAATATCTCGGTAAATTTGGGATTGAGAAAATATCTACTTTTGTGTAAAAATAAATAAATAACACATCATTGACCTACTACATATTATCCCAGCCCAGCGAACTGAGAACTCGTGCTCTTTGGGTGGGGGCCTGGGGGAGGGTTGGGGTAGGGGTTGGTGGTGTTTAGCAGAACCAGAGGGCTCTCGCATATATCTACGTACGCCATGAAGTCAATTGATGCTTTACATTGTACTGAAACCATAGCATCTAGACCTATTGCTAATCAACATGATCAGTTCATTCGATCGACACTTGAAATTCAACTGGTGAATATTTTGCAAAAAGAAGACGAGAGGAAAGAAAAAGCAGGTAGGTGAATATATAGAATCACAGGATCCACATATACATTGTACAACTATATATGTTGATCTGGAAATATAAAAGGTGCTGTACTTAACAAGTTGGAAGCTAAGAAATCGATCAGAACCAAATTAAAACATTGAACTTCTGAATACATAAACACACCGAAAATAAGAATTGAAATTGCGAAATCGATGGGTAAGGCAAGTAGAACCTAAATCATTAATTAATTCACGAGTACAACAGTTCATGGAGCCTAGCTATTTAATTATCCATGACCATAATCCATTTGTTTTCACTTGAAATATTTACTCTAATTGAATTCAATTTGCAGGATTTTAAAAGAGGGAAAGATCGAGCACGTAGCCACCTGTAGAGAGGTAGACGAAATATTATCACATCTCGATATGTCAATTAAGGTCCTCCAACAATGGAAGCTTTGAAGCCACTTCGCTGAATCCCTCGTTTGTTAATTTTGTGCAGTTCACCAACCGTAGGCGTCTGATTCCGCTTGAGCTGTCCAATAGTTTTAGAAAAAGTACGTTAGCCATAAAACAATCAAGCGAGAATTTAAGGTTTAGGGTTTGCTGGCATATGAACGTAACCCTAGCTATTACGAAACAATAATTCAATACCTCTCAGCCATATACGTACTTGAGGAGTTGATCAGTGCCGATAAACTCCACACTAATATCAACAAGATTACCGGAGCTGAGATCAATGACGCGGCGGCAGATCTTGTCCAAGACGCTTGCGTCGATACAATTCTCATTTTGGATAGAGATGGCTTTCCAAACCAGAGAGTCCTCCTTGCAGATTCGTCGCCACCTCATGCACACCTTTTGAGCCGTCCGGAGGATCTCGAGCGTTCCCAGCCGCGAAAGTATCGAAGCCGTGACGTCGTCTGGGAGTTCCGCCCAGTTTCGGTAGCTTTGGTTTCGGCCGCCGTAGACATACGTTGGCGGTTCTTCTAGGTTTTCGCATGGAGTTTTATTATGGGATTTAGGGTTGTCTGGCTCTCCGTGGCCTCCATCCAGTACGATTTTAGAGTTTTCGAATGACGGTTTCTCATGAAAAGAACACCAAAGACGGGCAAACAGTTAACGATTTCAAAGTTTTCGAATGATCGAGCTAGGGTTTCTCATGAAAAGGACACCAAAGAGTTTTCGAATAATACGTACCACTGCATGTTGATTGACGTCTGACTGTCTGAGGCAATGAGGCTCTGAAATCTCATAGCAGATGTACGCTGAGATTTTGTTTCAGGGATTACATGAGAGCCGAACAAAAGTCCCCAAAAGAGCCAGTCACCCTTAATAAGATTTTTGATATATCTGACAATAAGAAACCATAGCCATGCTTATGGCGGTTGAAGCTATCATGTTGCTTAAAGAAGGTGTTCAAAGAAGGTGTTCAAAGAAGGTGATGATGTTATGATCTACTTGCACAAAGAAAGATTTTCTATTGGTACTTACAATAAGCTTCAATCACGCAAGTATGATCCATATAAGGTGCTTCAAAAGATCAATGATAATACGTATTTCATTGACTTGCTAGATACTATGGGGATTTCAAAGACCTTCAATGTCAATGACATCTATGAGTTTCGGGCCGACGAACAATCTTCCTATCCCGATACACACTCGAGGATGAGTTCTTCCCCAGTGGGGGAGACTGATGTAGAACGGCTAGCACAAAATTTTGAAGAGCAACTTGAACAAAAGATTAGGAAGCACCAGCGTAAGCAAGTTGTTTAGGTTTCTTAAGATTAAGCTTTACTATTTCAATAAGGATTTTATTATGTTCCATTATGTCTACTTTTCTAGTTCTAAACTAGATATGAGTTAGTAATGAGTTAGAGCCGATATAAGGCACCCGTCAGTTTGTACTAGGGGAATCATTCAATATCAATTCAGAAGCTGAAATTATTCTCACATATTCTCTTTATGTACGGCTCGACACTTGTCTATCGTTCTCAGCGTTCTACCTCTTTGCTTTCACTGCGTTATTATGGCCTGTTTGAGGCAATGGGGATCTGAAATCTCATAGCAGATGTACGCTGAGGTTTTGTTTCAGAGATTACAGAGTTGAACAAAAGTCCCCAAAAGAGCCAGCCGCAGTCACCCTTAATAGGACTTTTGACAAGAGAAGAAACCTCACAGAGATTATCCATCACAGCATGTCATGTAAGACTTCGAACCACTCAAAAGTCACAAAAGTCAAAACACAATTACATTGCATTTAAGGCAAACCAAAGAGATCGGCCCATATATATAAATATTCTAACATGAGTGCAATTTTTACTGCAACAAAGGAAGTCATTTTTGGTCTAATCGACATACTAAATTTTTAAATATCCTAAAATTCTAAACAAATTGTGATACTCACTAAAAAAAAAATATTAAACTACGGGCATTATGATAAAATTGAAAGAAATTGCAGCGACATAAAACTTGGAAACGCTCACGATAAACTGACAAAATCCTAAGCCGCAAGAGAAGAGAGAAAGAATCCTTGCATCTCGAGGAGGCGACGATGGCGAATCCGTGGCTGATAAAAAACAGTATAAAGTCTTTTTAAAGGGAAAAAATGGTAGAAAGTTTGCTAATCAACTTCAGTCCTTAGGTGAGAATTTCGATCTTTTCATTATCTAATTTGATTTGATTGAGTATTTAATAAATCATAATTTCGTTTATTCCTTTGCTTAATTGAGTTGATTTTAGTTTGAATTTGTTGCTTATTTGGGTTTCTTTTAATTTGAAACACAGGGGTAGACACAAATTGAAGAGTTGTCTGGGTGATACTTTGCTGAAAGTCTGAAACTCACAATTAGAAAATATTACATGGGTAGTGGATGTATTCATGGATTCTATTGGCTTACAATTGGTCTTTTTGTAGGCAGAAAAAATAGGAAAGAGAAACATGAGGCTAGCAAAATTTAATGGGTCTCAAACTCTCTATCATGCTTAGCTGTCGTCTATGGTTGGACATGGAACACCTCGTGTAAGTGTCATCAATGTATTTCATTCACTTTGATATTAACAAAGTAGTATGAAAAACCCAACTAGTTTTGCTTCCCTAGTTTCATTCAAAGTTTTTAGCTTAATATGTCTTTTCTTTTGGTCTCTTTGCTCACTTAATCAAGTTGTCATTTTTTTTGTTTTGGTATCATAGTTAGCCTATTTTTTCTCAGTATTCGAATCATGCTTATGTGTAGTTTAATGAGGGCTACTGCCTGAACCGAGTACTTGGATTCCTTGGAATGTCGTTTACCAGAGCGATACATGGCTTAGAAACTGTATGTTTTACTACAAAGTTCTCGAAGGCTTCAAGATTTACCACTAAGTACATCAACAACTCCGCAGTTCCAAATGAATTGAGATGGCTCATATAAGAACTTTGCTTCATCTGTTTTCTATCTCATTCATCTTCTGCTAAATTACTATGTTTTGGATTCATTTTTGTGCAAAATAAAATCGATGAAGTTAATTCAAATCAATTAGGCGTAGAGAAAGGTTGTAAATGAGAGAACACATATTTATTTAGATAGCATATGGGTATGCTGTACGCCTTAAGATAGCATATGAAGTATGATTGCTAGTTACGGTAAAACATATGTGACTATACGTTTAGAGACTTGAGCATGTCGGTTTACCATTTCTGATTTGTTGTTGTTTGGTTTTAATATGAAATAGGATGAGAGTAGAAGAACTTTGTGTCTATTAGGCTCAAAGACTCTTAGTTGGCCTTTTTTTGGTAGTCTTTTTGAGATTCAGAAGATTGACTTATCAGCTTTGTAGTTAAGTTTACTTTTGAATAGTGTTGTGTGATTTACTTTAGACAAGTTAGACATGTGGTTGATTACATATACATGATCTATTTGGAATGATCATTTGACACACCTGTATCAATAGTATTTCTATGTCTGTTTTGCAAAATGATAAACAAGTATTTGGCTGCGCTTGATATAGTGTACATTGTGTATTAAATAAGTCATAACATCTCAAAGTAAAAAAAAGAAGAAAATCAATCTGGCCATTTCGAAAACGAAAAAAAATTGATACAGTAGTATGAATGCTAAAGAACAGACTTCTTTTTTTTTAAGAACATCGCAACCATGTACATAGCAACGTACTGTGGAGAGGTGGTCGAATTAGTAAGAACCTTAAAGTATGAAACCCCTAAACATAGTTCCAATTTCAATCAACTTGATCGGAGGATAACCACGAGTGAGGACGCGCTCTGACAGTCTGACACTTGGAAATTTTATTGTGTTTTCAGAGTTGCAAAACTCTAAATTACCCTTTCAAAAAAAAAAACTCTAAATTACTAAGATGCATGCTAACAAACGACACTGTTTTCATCGATGATATACTCAAATTTAGGTCATAGTTAGGAATTTTTTTGAGGTAAATTGATAGAATATGAGATTATAGGGCTGATAAATTACAAAGAAGTTTATCGGTCATCGGCACAATAGAAGAACTCCCATAAGTAATTAACTTACACTATTACAATTCAATCTGATACCTCACATAATTAGATGTTCTAAGTGTAGAACAAAGAATAAAAAAAATGAGGAGCCCCACACCTCTATCTAGTTACGTATCCTCAATTTTAGTATTCACACAATGTTCGAAGCTACTCACCTTAATCAGCTAAGAGAATCTCTCAGAGCATCTCCAGCGTTGTTGAAAAACAACATGAGCAGCTGCAGGACCTTCCACAATAGAAGGTGCAGAGAAGAAAAATCGGTGCAGGGTGAGATTGGATGCGGGCGACCGTTGGTTGACTGAGGAGGAGAGCAGGCGCACGAGCAAGCCTTGCTCGTCGGTGAGAACGAGCAACCTGGTGAAGCCCAAGCACGTGGGTGAGGCCAAGTTAGGTGCTTTTTCTTTTCTTTTCTATTAGGCGCGTAAAATACACGCGCTAGTAATGTAATTTTTTTTTACAGTGACATTAACAGCTAATCACTTGCTGCCACGTGGCCCAATGGTAGCTGGCTTCTCTCCTAACAGTCAATGAACTCGGGCAGTCAATTTTAATTCAAAACATGAATCTGACGGCTCATAATCAAACTCAACGTCCTTTTTTCCCTAAAAAACCCTTAAAAATTGGTAAAAATCCCAAAAATTTACAAACAACACCATACAATGGTCCTATAAATACTACATCAATTCCACAGACCCCTCACACCAATTTGTGCACAACAAGTTCATCATCTCCCTCCATCTCTCCTCTCATCAATTTGTGTTATTTTTGCAAAAAAAATGTCAAATTGGCTTCCTTCGGAAGATTTCCAATTGTGCATTTCTTATATGCATATTAACGTTGATCCTCTCACCGGCAACAAGCATAAGGTCGACAAATTGTGGAAAAAAGTGTAGGCCGATTATATCGAAAATTGGGTGATTGGTCGGGGTGAATCAAGCAAGGAGAATAGGAGCCAAACTGCAATTTCATCTCGTTTTACTAAGTTGAAGCAAATTTTCAATCTTTGGGGTGATGCTCTTAGTTATGTACAAAGGAATCCACCACCATCTAGCACCTCTCCACAAGATAAAGTAAGTCGTTGTAATTTTTCCATCTCTATTTTATTTGATTTTATGAACTACATGTTGTCATCTCCATTATATTTGATAATATTATGACATAGAAATTTGTTATTTTTTATAGTTAAGAAAAACTTAATCATGGTTTGTGTCTCAAATAAAGAAAGAGTTTTCGAAGTTTGAATGTTAGGAAGTGGTGAAGACTCATCATTATTTTAGGGAAACCAAAGCTATTATTCCATATACTTACAACTACGAAGCTACTCCTACCGTTAGTGAAATGTCTCTCACCGTCAATTTGGATGAGGAAAAAGTGGTTGAAACACCAACAAGCAACCGTGAAGGTCCTTCGAGTCCGCCTAGACCACCGAGAGTGAAGGCAAAAAAAGAAGCAAGAAAAAAGGGGGGGGAAAGTCATGACTCCTATAAATGAGCTACGAGATGAGGCTTTGAAAACTATTGTGGCCAATTAAGCCATTTGGGTTGCCGAGGAAAAATCAAGTGAGGATAAGGATTTTACTTTACACAAAGCGCAACCCCTCCTTCAAGAGAAAGATTACAAATTAAGGGCCCAACAAGAAGAGACAAGGATCATGACAATGGATATGGAGAAAATGACCCTAAATTCAAAGAGTTATTTCATGAAGAGGAAAGCGAAAATCCTTAAGCAAGGAGATGACAATGAAGAAGAAGATAGCGAGGGAACATTTTCAAATTGTTATCGCCCACTTTTTCATTAGTTTTGTTTTCGTAATAAATCTATGTTTGGCTTGTCATTATGTAATTTAAATTTTCAAGAAATAAAAATACACTTTTTTATTTAGAGATGATATTAAATAACATTACATGTAATGCAAACATACTGAATTCAAACACACATAATGCAAAAACATATATTTCAAACAACATATTTAGATACGTTCACCAGTTTCTAGAAACCAGTTGTGCTTCATTAAGTCATTTTGAAGTTCTCCATGGATATAAGCATATTGAAGATCGACAACACGATCATGAAATCGTTGTTCATCCAGTCTATCCCTTCTAATTGGCTCAAAAAGAATCTGATTACCTTGTTTGTCCACTGACCCATCATAATTTGTGAAAGCACTTGATGAGTTTTGTAGATCTTCTTCTTCATTCTCCTCAAATTCTTCCTCAACTATCATGTTATGCATTATGATGCAAGCCAACATGATCATTTTTATTACCTCTGTGTGGTGAGACCGAGCTGCATGAAGAATTATTGCCCCAGGAAATTGCAAGATGTCAAAGCATCTCTCCACATCTTTGCGGTATGTCTTTTGTTTCTTTTGAGAACAACTTCTTTGCTACCATGACTACATCAATGACGAAGGCGTCAACAATTTCTGCATTTGCCGGCGTTTTTGTCGTCTCCTCGTGATAAAATTGTTTAAACTAAAAGGATTCATCTTACTGATGTTGGAATGTGAAAAACAGTTTGAAGAAATAGCAAGTAATTTGTAGATGGTGTGAAAATATAAGGAGCCATAGATGATTTTTTTATAACCGATTCTAGGTTATCTGATGACGACACGTGTCACATCATGAGTGGAGTCAAAAATCTCACCGAAAATCTTCGTCAATTATTCAGACGACAATTGATTGATCGAAAATCTTATAAATTTCTTTGACTAAATTATTTAAACGATAACGAACTGTAAGAGTGACACGTGTCGTCTCGTGGTTGGTCAGAAATCTTATTGAATTATTCATACGATTACAACACGTGTCGTCTATTTATTGGTTGAAAATCTTATAAAAAAATAAAAAAATAATAATATATAAGTGATGAATAGTAATAGAATGTGCTATTTTGTTGCATCGTTGGACAAAAAATAGGAATTGCACATCCTATTGGATGAATAGTGATAACACCTCTTGAAACAGGAAGAGCAAGGGCAATTGCACCTCCTCAACCGATGCATATGCTCTCAACACTAAATCGATCAACAATTATTTTCAACAAAATAAAAAAACAACTAACTATGCAAAACCATAAGAAAACAAAATAAACCCAAAAAATAGGCCTAATGGTGATCAACTAGAGTTCCAATAGCCACGTGGGTCACCGGCCCAGTTCAATTCGGGGGATAATCACCTGCCACAACCCTCTTTACAAGTACTGTAACCCTTTGCTGCTCCACCAGCTTGGTTCCGCCTTGACCTACGTCGGCCATGTCACCACAACCGATGCCCAGCCCTCTACCAACTTGAAACCATAACCACCCGAGACACACCTAGTGTCACACCCCCAAATCTGGGGCCGATATTATACTGAAATATGGTTTTAGAATTTGTGATGTGAATAAGAAACCCAAATAATTTCAAATGTTAAGATGTCTGAATAGTACATTTATTGAAAAGTGAAAACGTTAATATTATAACACCGAAGTTTTAGAAATAATAGTCACTACATTTATTCAATTCAAAATGTAAGTAAAAAATAATTTTTTTTATTTTTTAGTGATCAATGGATCCCATCCCTAAGCATCCTACTCATCACCTGAAAAGATAAAGGTGTAGCATCATGAGTCACACCGACTTAATAAGTACAGTTTACAAACATATACTAAATTATCTCTAAGAAACTTCAAACCGAACAACCAAATCAAAAAAGTGAATTAATCAAAATCGGTTATGTTCTTTCATATTTATACTTGCGTCTTTATAATATATACATATAGGTACATAATATACATATTTGCACAACTTCACATCTACACACAAATACGCCAATACTTCCGAAGTGAATTCTTTTGGATTAACTAATAATTACTCAGAAATCATGTGCTTAGTCTTACAATACCAACACACATATAAAGCCACAACATATGAAGACCACTGGCCAAAGTATGTATACTCCCGGTTTGACACAATTCATTCCTAAGAGTATAACAATGCACTATCTGTAAGGGACTAGGGCCCTTGGCCAATTCTCACAATAACAAAATAATTTACTAACAATTCACTTAAACACGAGTTAATTCGTACTATACACCCGAGTTCACACCTCAACCAAAACGATCACAAACAAGTATTTAGTTAAGACTTTGTATATATAGATCATAGAGTATATATTTATATCATAACCTTGTTATAAAAATATACGTAATAGAATTCGTAAAGAAATGATAATCAAATTTAAACGCATTTAGATAGTTAACAATTTTGATCCAAAAGTTTTATTTGACGGTAGTCTGCACAAAATCCTCCATTTGTCCAGGATTATAATTGAAAGTAAATAAGCGATTAAATAAATAAACTTGAAATGAAATTAGAAGGAATGAAGTTAGTTATCATCGGTCCAAAAGTTTCATTCGGCAATAGTCTGCCCGAAATCCTCCATTAGTCCCAAATCAAATATAAAAAGTAAATAATGCAAGTAAGTAAATGAACTCAAAGCAAAAATACAGAAGATACAATTTATTAATCTTTTGATCAAAAGTATCATTCGACGGTAGTCCACCCGAAATCCTCCATTTGTCCCGTTTTATAATTAATCTAAATTATGTCCAAATTAAATAAGTGATACACCATCTCGAAGTGTTTTTCGAGAGCAATCCAATGAAAACAGTCATAAAGTTTGATAAGGAGTTCTCAAGTCCAGAAATGGTTTACGTTTGGTATTAAGATCATTTGTACGGATTTATTAGTTACTAAGTATTAACCAAAACCTTTAAAACTTTTCATATTTATAGTTGAACTCCTAATATTCATTTTGATATAAAGATATACACATATATCTACGGTATAAACAATATGGTGAAAAACAAACTATAAAAGTGATACATAGTTGCAGAACCACAATACAAAGTTGAGATTACAGAAACGTTAAGTTAGTAAAGTAAACTTAATCTCTACTTTTGTAATACAGTTCTGCAATTTTATTTTCGCCAAATAAAGTTTTACCATATGAATTGGTTTTTACAGTTAATCAATATATACATGTACCACAATTAACTGATGAAATGGAACCTAGCTAGCTAGCTATGTAGTGTTTGTTTGAGTGTCGAAAGCAATTAAATCACTACTAAAAAAATGGGTTTTAGCTATGACATTATTAGAAACAGATTTCTGTTGCCAACGAGTTTTTTTACACTAACACGGCAACGGAGAAGATTCAGTCAACGAGGGGGATGTAGGTGAATTTGATAGCTAGATGGCTAAGAAGTATTTTGACATATAACATTCTGAAGTGATTAATTATATGGCCTCAGACTAGTATACCAGCAGAGCAATAAAGACCAATACAAAAATAAAAACATGCATGATTGTAATGTACCAACTTAACAAATCCCAAGTCTCGACCATTTCCTTCCCCAATCCTCATTATGTACTATGAAGATACATGACATACTATGCCGTTGAACTACTAAAAGCGAGAATCCTAGATGTACACTGATTCCCATTTATGCAAATGGATATACTATGAATATGAAGTTATAACTATATATGAGTAACTTCGATCAGTTAACTAGGCTCGCTTGTTGGATGCTAGAGCTTAATTCTAAATAAATGCTAAGGGAATTATTCTTGATATCAGTCTCTTTAAATCACAGCCATCATCTAATAATCTATTCATGTCACAGACCACTGTCAACATATAGAAACTCAAGCTTCAACAGACATCCATAACATACCATAAAACAAATGCCAACAAGAGAATGGAAATAAACCATAACAAGGCATATATGTTGAAAGATAGCCCTATATATAGCATTAATATATAAATTCAAGAGATGATGACATACCTTTCAGCAATATAATACTTAAGGAGCACATCTGCGCCAAAGTTCTCAACATTGATATCAACCAGATTACCACGGCTACGCTTAATGGCATGTTCACACAGCTCATGAAAGAAGAAGACCTTGTAGTCATCAAATTCAAAAGTATTGCGCATGTCAACGGTGCACCACATCAGAGGGTCCTTGCAGAGTCTGTACCACTTTGAGCACCCTTTCTGAGCATTGGTCAGGATCTCTATACCTCCTAGCCTTGACAGTATTGAGACTAATTTTATCAGGTAGTTCTGTCCATTTGAAGCAATAAGCTTCTGATCTGGCAACAAATTCTTTGCCCTCAGTAGAATCGTGGGGAAGCCACAGTTTGTCAATTCGTTCAGCACATATTTTTCTCAAATCTTCCTCCATATTAAGAATGAAACAATGGTTTAGATCAAGTGATTCAAGATGAGTACAACAATCAAGAATGCTTCTCAAGCCATCATCTGTCATCTTATTCCCAAAAAACTGCAGGTGTCATAAACCATGCATAGTTCCTGATATAGCAAGTGCCTCTGCATCATAATCCACATTGAAATAAAAATGTTTGTGATTTCTTTTGCAGTAAGCTTTGAGAACGCGCGAATAATAATCACTAAAATGAAACTCATCATCTGCATTTTCGTCATATGAGAATGAACACCACTCTTTGTTGTATTTGAATGATTTCAGAAGAGGGCAAGAAAGCCCAACCACCTCCACAGCTTTACGTGAGATATTATAACATAGAGAAATGTCAAGTTTCTCCAACAACGAAAGTTTTGGAGCCACTTTAATCAATCCCTCATCTGATATGTCATCACAACACGATAGCCGGTGGCATCTAATTCCACTTGCACTACAAAAATTAGATTAATTTGTTAGTCCTTAGATACATACATGAAATCGATAGAATGAGAAAACTTCTACACATGAATAATACATACATCATTGGAATATATATATATATATATATCCAACACCTAGATAGTAGATACCAAAGGGGTATTCTACAATGTATTAACACGGGATACATGAAAACTAGCTTGACTACCTTGGATAGAAAAAAAATACAAGTTTGATACATCAGATAGATTGAATGAGTAGTCATTGTGGTCTACCTCTACTAATATATCGTCCAATACTTATTTGAACTCGTCTACCTCATATATCGATGTGTTAATGCATCGTACGTAATATTTCCCTCATATATATGAATATAAGGTAAAAGCTATTTAACCAATACTTTAGTAGCTCATAACTCACCGATTAATTTGAGTGAAACAGAAGAGTTAATATACCTATCTGTTGATCCTCTGTGATGTACTCAAGTAGGTCATCGGTGCCAAAGTAATCAATGTTAATATCGACCAGATTACAGCAGCTCCGATCAACGGCGTGGCGGCACATCTCCTCCAAGTCGTCGAGATCACCACCTTCATTGCGTATGTCGATTTTTCACCACAGCTGAGGGTCCTTGGAGACTGCGCGCCATTTCATGCACACTTTCTGAGCGGTTTCCAGAATCTCAACGGCTTCGAGCCGCGAGAGTATCGACGCCGTGGCTTTCTCGGGATGCTCTACCCAGTCGCGGCGGATCCTCTTTCTTCCGCCAGTGGCGGTTGCGTGAGAAGATTCGTTCATTTTGGAAGTTGATTAGGGTTTGGTAGAGTAAACGTTTTTTCTTGGGACTTCGGGAGATGAAAGAGAAGTCACCGAGTCAGTGAGCGCGGTGGAGAGCGGTTTTAAATTGGGGGTTTGTGGGAATGGGCCTAGGAGTGAATCACGGCCCATTGGGTTTTGGCGGCAATGTTGTCCTCCTTTCAGAGTTTGACGCCTCTGAGTGAGTTTTTACCTTTTGTCTTCTTTTACCTTTACTTTTACTTCTTACGGTGAAATGTGTATTGTAATTTTCTTGTGGTCTAAACT
This sequence comes from Geum urbanum, assembly GCA_946800695.1. Lineage (NCBI taxonomy): Eukaryota > Viridiplantae > Streptophyta > Magnoliopsida > Rosales > Rosaceae > Geum > Geum urbanum. The sequence continues at coordinate 49,443,899 of OX327006.1, forward strand.
CTAATATTGCACAGTTTTTACCAAAAGAAACTGTGCAATTTTCTAGTGGTCCAGAGAGAGAATTTTTCTGGGTTCATATGTGATTTTAATTTGCTTTTCTCACTTCTAGAATTAGGTCTGTATTAATGTCATCAAGGCCCGACTAGAACGAGAAGATGATTAACACACATTCTACTGAAAGTAAAAATAATCTTTTTATTCCCCCCTAGATAAAAAAGAAACTACACCAGAACTGAAAAACTACTCAAACAGAACTGAACCACATTTAGAAACTAGCTATCTAGACTCATAAAGACCGGAGATATTGCAAAATCCTACAGAGGAAAACTGAAAAATAACCCAACAGCTAAAACACTTTCCTACATCTGAACAGAATAGTATCATGATCAGTGAGCTCGATCATGAAGAGTCATCCAAAGGATGATGGTATCTGTTGAAGAACCACATGGAGTCGGCTTGTACTGCATAAGCATCTTGATTACGGTTCCAACTGTAGTGAGCATGGGTTCTGTTTTTTATGTCAAAGATGGCATGACCAAAACTGGCCTCTCTAAAAGCTGAGTAAGCTGGTTGAGGGTCTGTCATACTGCACCACAAAATAAAACAAATTTAAATGAAATGAAAAAAACATATCAAAAAAGGGAAGAAGAGAGTATGGAATTGAAGAAGTCATTGCTCGAATCAAAAGAACCAAATTGATCATGCTACGCACTTACTTGGTAGCTAAGCCTTCAATATTTCCTCCATCGCCAATGGTGATGTACACAGGTGCAGATAGATCTTTCACGGGAGCACAATTACCATTTACAATGTTATATGCAATGTTGGAAACACGCTCCTATACGGTATCACAAATCAAATTAATTATCTTTTGCAGTTTTGCATAAATGGAGAATGGTAGTTTATGTTCATTAATCATAAATCATAAATTGGAATTACTTACAGATCGTTCATAGGCATGGACATGGCCAGCAAATACCACGTCGACTTTGTACTTCACAAACCAAGCCTCAAACATGACTCTCATAGTCTCTCCTTCCATGTAGTGGTAATTGTAGCTATTGTACCATGGAGAATGCATTAGAACAATCAACCATGGTGTCTCAGTCCTGTTAACTTTTGGTAGCTCCTGCTTGAGCCATTCGTATTGAGGAGTGTACTTCCCTAAGGACATATATATGGAAACGTGCGAGTATCAAAACACTATAATCTGATATGCCATGAATACAACAAGGTACCAAGAGGAGAGCAGATTGTCCTTACCATAAGCTGAGTATGAAGCCAAGACTATAATGTGTGCCGAAGCCCTCTTGATTGAGTACCAAAAAGGTTCAGTACTCCCTGATGCCGTATACGGTACACGATACCTGTTAGTGTAAGGCTTAAACGGTACGGTTTCACCCTGCAACAAAATCAACAATAATCTCATAATTAAGAAAATTATAAGACAATACTTCACGAATGACGTACTTTGAAAGAACTAGAAACCTAATGTAATTTATTAGATGTATATTATTGCTTACAAGTTCCGGGACAAAATCGAGTTCATGATTCCCTGCAGTCCATATCCAAGGTTGATAAGCAGCGCTTCGCTCGATGAATCTTCCGAATGTATCCCATTTGACATTATCATGGTTTGGATGAACATCAGCATAGGACAGGTCACCAAGATACAACAACGTTTGTCCTTTCAGTGGGTTTAATTCATAATGAGTTACAGTCATATTTGAATCAAAAGTCTGACCCAAATCACCTACAAATCATGCATACCCCATTGTCAAACATTTTTAGATGTAGACATAACCAAGTAACATACATAGATGTACGTAAAACACCAGTTATATATATACATACCTATGAGACCGAACGTGTAAGGGACGTCTGGTCCAACTGGTGGAGGAGTAACAAACGAGAACCGACGCCTGGTGTGGCCAAGGCCAATCTCATAGTAATATGTGGTATTGTACTGCATAACAATATGGAAAATTCAATAATAATATATCTACTCAACACACTCAGCCTCGTTCACTGTGTTTCTGGCTAATGTTATGCATCTCAGTATGCATAATCATAATGCATTTCATTTTGAACAAAAGAGGAAATAAGAAACTTATTTACCTTAAGATTTCTAATTGTTGTATGGTGAATGTAAGGAGATTTGTAATCGTGGAACGTATAGGTTTTAACTTTGCCCTCGGATATCCTCGGTTTGGTGTCTGCGCTCCAGTAAAGCACTTTACTGGAACCTGGTTCATCCACAGTCACCCATGACACAATCATGGCCTCTCCCAACAGGTCTCCTTGTGTAATATGAACCTGGAAACCAAAAGATCATACACTTGATCAAAACTAAAAGCTACAAAGAATGGTATAAACGAACTAATAACATAGAAGCATATACAATTTCTAGCAAATACAAAGATAGGGATGGAGATTATACTTGTTGTGGTGCATTATAACCATGAGGAGCCTTGAGGGCATTGCTATCAAAAGGCATGTCTCCAGAACTCTCCAATTTCCTCACAAAAGAGCTGGTCTTTCCTCCATTACAGACCACCCCCAAGTTCAAAACTAAACTCAACACGAATAGACTAGTCACACTCGAAGACATAACAGAAGCGGAAGCAAAACCCCCCATTGCACCTATATTTGGTGAAAGAGAGATTGTGCAGAGTGAGCTTCAGTCGCTGAAAGACCTTTATGTACGTGATTCACCCTTGTTGCTCTCTGCCTTTCTTTATAGAGAAGAAGCCAGTTTGGTAACAAACAATCTCACATAATCCTAATTCTTCTCTTGTTTGTTAGTCTAGAGATGAGTACTATAACTTGTCAACTACTCTTAGTGTTGTACTTAAACTCAAATTCTCAATGGGAATATACAGAGCATAATTCTTAAGTTCGTTATTATGTACCAGAAATAGGATATTTCATCCGCACGAAAGTCTGAACGACATAGGATTTTGAGTTCATGAACTATTCAAAATTCAAGTTTGAAGACACCCCCACAGCAGAGCACAAAAAAACAGATAAACAAATAAAAATGAAATATAGTTGGCACGAGATTTACATGGTTCGACAAAAAAATCTGCCTAATTTCACCCTAAGATATATGTTATTTACTATGAGAATAATACTAGTACAAGAGGCTAAATCACATAGCCCAAAATCATTATACACCCTCACTCATAAAATACTCAAGAGGCTAAATATCTCCCAAAAAGAATTTCTCTCTTGGCACTTTTTTCTCTCACTTTCATGTATAACCCCAATCACTTATACTCGATGCTTACCGAATACTTCAACAATGCCTCAAATATATCACCGTAGAGCTTCTCTTGTGATTCATGTGTACACAGCAGCAATTGACCCACCATTGTTGATTGCATACACTGATACACAATATCCTCTTGCATAAGAATGATAACCAAAACTCAGCAATAAATCCAAAATGAAAACAAATTTTATTAAGGATAAAGCTGCCCAATTAAACCAAATTTAGCCAAATCTTACCCGATGGAACTGAAAACATGACATTGTTCATAATCAGTTTTCAAAAATCGAAACATACAACGGAGAACACCATAAAGGGTATCCGCACTGAACAAGAGCACAACGCTTATCTCCTTCACCAGTAGAGTGCATGGAAACCTTTTTACCATACGTCCGGTTAATATGGACTTCCCCAAGACCCGTAATCCGGTGAATATGATCTTTCCCGACGAGAACCGTAGTCTCGTGACTCAATAGAAGGCGAAAATCCATAGTCAGCAATCGAATCTTTGGGAAGCAACAACTTTTTGATTTGTTTCCTGCATCTTCTCCCCAAATCTCCCTCCAGGTCAAGATTGAAATAATAGCGAAGATCAAGTGACTCGAGATGAGGACAGCCATCGAGAAGTGCCCTTAAGCCATCATTAGTCAGCTGATTCCCAAAAATGTGGAGGTGTTGCAAACCATGCATTGATCTTGCGATGGCAAGTGCATCATCATCTCTACTCAGAGGAGGATCTCCATCACAACGAGTCTCATCATAGATGCCTGAATTGTGCCATTCTTAATTCAGTTTGAAAGATTTGAAAAGTGGGCAAGAACGCCCAAGCACTTTTACAGATTCATGTAACAGATTTCCGCATAATGTGATGTCTAGGTCCTCTAAGAGCATATGCACCCATGCATCGGGAGAGGAAGTCCTATTTTGAGAAATTCCTCGCTCATTTGAGAAATTCCTCAAAATAGGAAGTCATATTCCTATTTTTCGTGCAGCGGTGTCTAAAATAGAACTTCTTATTACTATTCATTATTATTTAAAATATTTTACATTTAAATTCGAATAATACTTTCACCCAATAATTAGCCGACACGTGTCATTCCGGATCATATAATTGGTAGCGGATTTCCGATAAGATTTTCGACCAGTAATTTTGAGGCATGTGTCATGTCTACGTGGCGGTGTCGGCAACATTATTGATTGAAGATATTCGGTAAGATTTCCGGTAAGATTACAAACCAATGAGAATGGGACACGTGTAATGTCTACGTGTCGGTGTCGGCAAAATTATTGATGAAGATATCCGGTAATATTTTCAACCAATCGACAGTCGACACGTGTCGTTATCTAAAAAAATCTGGCTTTTCAAAATGGCTATAAAAGAAAGAGCTATGGGAGAGGTAGACTCACACCAACTACGCATCACTTGTAGTTCTACTTGTATCTAAGCCACCGTAAACACTTCTTCACATTTTGGTTTCATCAAGATGAATCCTATGGATTTTAGTACTTTTTTCAATAGGAGGCGACAACAACGCCGGCGAAATGCAGAAATTGTCAATCAATTCGTTATCGACGCGGTGGCCGTCGATGCAGCTTTTGATGATGAACCACCACCAAGCAAATCAACTAAGGATGAGGGAGTCCAGGGGCCAAAATCTTATGGAAGGTTACTTCATCGACCATGACCATGACTTTCGTCGGCAGTTCCGAATGAGCCGAAATACATTCAACCGTATAATGACGAACTTCTGCAACTACGACCCATTTTGGCATCAAAGAGCCGACGCCACTGGAATGGTCAGACTACTTCCCCAACAAAAGATGACCAGTGCTCTCCGGATGTTGGCCTACGGCTCAGCTGCTAATCAGTGTACCGAAATCACAAGGATGGGGGAATCAACAACTCTGGAGTGCATGAAGAAGTGGTGCACCCAAGTGGTAGAGCTTTATGGTACCCGTTACCTCCGTGCTCCATATCAGACAGACATCACTCGACTTCTAAGAAGGGCTAGACATCGAGGATTTCCTGGTATGATCGGAAGCATTGATTGTATGCATTGGGAAAGGAAGAACTGCCCAACCGCTTGGTGCGAGGCGTACTCAGGGAGGAAGGGTCGTCCAACTATCATCTTAGAGGCAGTGCCCTCATATGACACGTGGATCTGACACAGTTTCTTTGGGGTACCAGGAGCTCAAAATGATATCAACGTGCTCTACCAATCAGATGTCTTCGATGCAGTGCTCGTTGGAAGAAGTCCGGCTGCGACTTATAAAGTGAACGGTATGACATACCGTAACACTTATTACCTTGCCGACGGGATATATCTGAGGTACTCCTCATTTTTCAAAACGATTTCGAATCCTCAAGAGCTTCCATAAAATCTTTTTGCGAGGAAGCAAGAGTCGTACCGCAAGGATGTGGAGAGGTGTTTTGGCATCTTACAAGCTCGTTGGGGGATAATTCGTCATGCAGCTCGGTGTCACCGCCTTTCGACGTTAAAAAACATCATGTTGGCGTGCATCATAATGCACAACATGATCGTTGAGAAGGAATTCGTGGAGGATGAGTTTGAGGAGAACGACGAAGAAGATCTCCAAAACTCATCTACCGCATTCACAGCTTATGATGGGTCAGTGGATGAAGGGGGGAACCGAATTCCTTTCAAGCCGGTTGGAAGAGATGGACAAAATGAACAACAGTTTAATGACCGTCTTGTAGATCTCCAATATGCTTACATCCATGGAGAGCTTCAGAAGGACTTAGTTAAGCACAACTAGTTTCTTGAGACCGGTGAAAAACTATAAATATGTTGTTTTAATTATTTGTTTGCATTGTTGTGAGTTTGAATTATGTATTTCTATTATGTGTATTTAAATTTTTGTAATGTGTGGGAACTTGATGGAAATAAAGAAAGTGCAATTTTATTTATGTAAAAGGGAAACTACATAGTTTAATTAAAGTGTATAAATTAAACTACATAGTACAAAATTTAAATTACATAAACAATAATTAAAGTGCTTGGAAAAAGTCTTCGGGGGTTATTTAAGTGTTTGGAAAAAGGGGGCGATAACAATTGGAATAGCCTTCTTCGCTAGTTTCTTCTTCAACCCCATCGAATTGAGAAAGGATTTCTGCTTTCCTCTTTATGAAATACCTCTTAGATTTAGGAGTCATGCTCTCGGTATCCATTGACATAATCCGAGTTTCCTCCGCCAAAGCCCTCAATATGATGTCTTTCTTTTGAAGGGCGATTTGCTCTCGCATAAGGGAAACCTCAATTGCATCACTATCTTTTTGATTGCAACCATAAGATTCTTGATTTGCCGCAGTCCTATTCAAAGCCTCGGCTCTTTCATTTGTAGGCGTCATACCCTTTTTCCCTCTTTTTTTCGCTTCTTTGGCCGCTTTCACTCCCATAGGATGCTCTGGAGAAGAAGGAGCTTGGTTGCTCATTGGTGAGGCAAATGCATCATCCTCCTCTAAGTTGACGGTGGGAGGCATTGAGCTTGCGGGATGTGATGATGAGTAAGACGGAGTAGATGATAAGTAAGGCGGAGGTGTACTAGCCTCGACATGGATGAAGTAATGATGATTCTTCACTACTTCCCAACAAGCAAAGTCTTTGAACTCTTTCTTCTTTTTTGCCACATAAAATGATTGAACACATCTCATCTAAAAAATAATAATAATAATATGGAATAAATAACTTGTAATTCATAAATATCATGAAATAAATAACATGTATTTCATAAAATATGGTAAAAACTAAGTTGAAACATAAGTTGAAACAATATGGTAAAAACTAAAAAAAATATTGGAGATCAAAAACATTACCTCATCGTGTATGTTGGAGCTGGAAGATGCATTCCTTCGTGCGAAAGAAAGAGCACTACCCCAAACTTTCAGATTTGGCTTCAACTTTGCGAAACGAGAGGATAATGCGTTTTGGGTCCTAGCTTCCGGCATCGATTCACCATAACCTATCTCCCAATTCACCTTAAAATCGCCATAAACCTTTTCCCACAATTTTTTCACCTTTTGTCGATTTCCGGTGATGGAATCAACGCTAAAACGACAATAAGAGATGCTCAATTGTACATCTTCTGAAAGAAGCTAATTTGTAGCCATTTTTTCCCACAAAAAAATATTTAGAGGAGAGAGGGAGAGAATGAATTTGTTGTGCACAAAATGGTGTGAGAAATGAATGAAATGGATGTAGTATTTATAGAAAAAATGTAGGGGCTCATTTGCAATTTTTTTGAGATTTTTTTACAATTTTTTTGGGTTTTTTTTGTAATTTTTTCATTTTAGGCCGAAGTGCCGTTGCATTTAAATGTAGGTCGTCGGATTGCTTATATCTGTTCAAAATGGACGGCGCAGATCAACTTAGCTGTTGATCTGTCAGCACCCCAGGGCGTGCCACGTGTCGCAAGCCAATTGGTCCGTTACTTTTTTTTTACTTTCTTACCGGCGCGTGTACTACACGTGCCGGGTTAAAAAAAATGACGTCAACCTGGCGTCACCCACGTGCGTGGGGCCCACTAGGCGGACGACCCCTCTTTCGTGCTCAACAGGGGATGCCGGGGAGGATGACCTCCCGGTCAACATCCGGTCTTCCTTCTTTTTTCCTCCCGCTACACCGATTCCCTCTGTCGGACGTCCTAAAAAACTGGGTCCCCCTGCCGGACGTCCTCGCCATCTCGAACCGCTGTAGGTGCTCTAATAATGGAAGTTTGGGCGCAACTTCAATCAATCGCTCATCAGCTACCCACTACTAGTCGCAGGCGTCTTATTCCGGTCAAACTACTGTAAAAATTCAGATGAATGCGTCAGACAGTTGCAGAAATTCCAAGTTATACAAACATTATTGCGTCCACTGAAAACCAAAGTAAACACAAGCTCAAAGACAAATTCCTCATCCTCAATGTGAAAGCTACCACATTTCATATTCTGCAACTTATCCCCTGCCATTTTCCGCTTGGAATTATGACAAAGAGAGATTAGTATAGTTTAAACAACATCCACAAACTTAAGGATAGTAATGGATCTTTTTGGTCGAAAGGATAGTAAAAACAAAAAAAACATTCAATAAAGGCAGTAAATATCATACCTATCGATGATATACTCCTAGAGCTCACCATAGACAATGTATTCGACATTGACGTCAGCAAAATTACCACTACTACGATCAATGGCATGTCGACACATTTTATGCAAGTCGTACGGCAAGTCAGGATCATTAATGGTTTGCATGTCAATGGTGCGCCACATCATAGGATCCTTGCAGATTTTCCGCCACTTCACGCACACCTTCTGAGTACTTTCCGAGATATGGACTGCTCCCAGTCGTGACAGTATTACAGGGGGGAATTAATCGGGTCTAAATTTAATTGGACACAAACATTTAAATTGTTTTTATTTTTCTTATTTTTCGAGTGGTGATTTTAAATTTAAGGTCATCAATTCTATAAATTATTAGATAAAGATCAATTTTATAAAAAATGAATCAAAATGAAGATCATGAATATTCGATCTTGTCAAGCAAATGAACACTTAAAATAAATTTCAGCATTATAATAACAAATGTTTATTTATTTTGCAAGATCGGATACTCAAATAATCTCCATTTTGATTCATTTTTTATAGAGTTGATCTTCAACCAATAATTTATAAAATAAACGATCTCAAATTTAAAATTATAAATTATAAATTAGAGAAAAGAATAAAATTTAAACATTGATGTCCAAATAAATTTTGGTCCCGAATCAAAATTCTTGCGAAGGTGATGTCATCTGGAAGTTCAGTCCATTTAAAGCAGTAGCCGTCAGATCTAGCAGAAAATCCTTTGCCCTCGGTAGAATTATGAGGACGCCACAGCCTTTTTACCTGTTGAGCACATCTCATTTCCAAACTTCCACCCATATTCAGATTGAAACAACGTCGCAGATCCATTGACTCAAGATGTGGACAACAGTTGAGAATTTTCTTCAAACCATCATCGTGAAGCTTGTTCCTGTTAGTATAGCGTCATTAGTTGTCCGATTAAATATACTTATCCACTTAAGCAGGTAATCAACACCTACCCGACCGCCCGAAAGACCACCAGGAAGGCTACAACTCCACTCACAAGACTGACCCCATCCGAGCGCGCACGCGCCCGACAGGCGCATATCCGAACGTGCGGATCACACAAACAACAAACAGGAGTCCAGTCCCACATCGAGGAACACAAGCCGACAACAAACTCAACCACCTATATATGAAAGGTATTTATTACAGGCAAGATCATCGCAACTCATTCAATAGCATTCAATTTCACTAAACACCCCAACCTACTTCCATGCACGTTCAGTTGACTATTATATCAAATACATCTTCTAACTTAGGCATCGGAGCGTTGAAGGCAGGCCACCCTGTCTCGACCATTTGATCGTTTTTTTGTCGTTGTATTCTTCTAACAGCCGACCCAAACACGCATACCCAAACACCCGAATACTCGAAGAGAGAAGGAGCGCCCGATCATCCGAACAGCCCGAGCGTTCGGACGAAGAAGAAGGAGGTTACTCGTACTTGCTTCTGCTAGATTGCGTCCCGCGTAATCCGGTAGAAACAGTTCCCATACAGCTGGAGGTGGTGTAGGCCTTGCATCGTTTCTGCTAGAGCAAGCGCATCTAAATCATCATCCTTATCTTTTCTCGATCGAGCACCTGCAACATTATGCTGACGAAGAGGATTATAGTAATATCCCTCCTGACCCTCCATATAATCATCATCCATATCATCAACATCGAAGCCATAGTCCTCATCATCTGATTCAAACCCATCATAGTTCGACAGCTTGCACCATTCCTTGTCGAATCTGAAGGACTACGATGGGTTTGCCTCAAGAGGGAGCACCACAGGCCCACCCCTCTCACAGCTTCATGCGTAATTTCAGCACACATTGATATCTCCATTTCGGCCAACAGCGGCAGCTTTGCAACCAATCCGATCAACTGAGAATCCGATATCTCATTACAGGAATACAACCGGAGGCGTTTGATTGTAGTCGCACTATAATCATGATTATCCTGGCCCACTAGGAGGTCCAAGGAGATGAAAGTCTTTTAGAGCAACTGCACCCGCGAGCACCCGCATCGGTTTTACTCAAGCTTCCGGTGGGGCCGCACGGATTTGCTCGAGTTTCTGGATTTTGGAGCGCGCACCGACGAGCAAGAGGCCGAGTAATAGTCGTTGACGATTTGCTCCGACAAACGGTCAAGCACGAGTTGCTCCGGTGTTTGCTCGAGTTCCTGGCGGATCCCACGGCACGTGGGTGACGCCAGGCGAGTGAGTTTTTTTTTCGGTCAATGCACGCGCCAGTTAAAAAGTTAAAAAAAATATTAACACACCATTCACATGCTGACACGTGGCTTACCACTGGTAAATCAAACCCCAACGGTCCGATCCATCTGCACCATTCATTTTGAATCAGAAAGAAGCAATACAACGGCTCATATTTGAATGAAACGGCTACTTACAAATTAGAACGAAAATAATCTGTAAAATCTCCAAAAAATAGTAAAAAAATCCCAAAAATTCTCAAACTCTCCCAAATATTTGCCTATAAATACTACTTCAATTTTTGCTCAACAAATTGCACTTCTCCTTCCATCTCCTCTCTCATTTTGTTAAGCTTTTCTTCCAAAACAATGGGCACACATTGGCTTCATTCTGAAGATTTACAAATGTATATCTCTTTTGTGCTTCATAGCGTTGATAAATACGACGGCAACAAACAAAAGAGGGATAAATTGTGGGAGACAATTCATGGGGATTATGTGAAAAATTGGAAGCCAACACAAGGTGATCCTCCGAAAGAGCCGGGGACTCGAATCACGCTGGGGTCTCACTACAACAAGTTCAAGCCACTCTTGCAAAATTGTGGCATATGTTTGTACGCGGCACGGCAACGTATAGCTAGTGGCACTTTGCTAATGGATGAATTAAGTTTATTTTTTTGTAGCATACATTATATAAATTTTTTTGTAGCATAATGATGAATTAAATTATGTAGCATACATTATTTTTTGGTAGCATACATTGTTTTTTTGTAGCATACATTATTTTTTTTGTAGCATAATTTATATATGTAATTTGAATAAAATATGTAGCATGGTGAAATAGCTAATATAATTATTTTATTAGGTAAAGCAAGCTCAATCATGTTACTATAAGGAAAAGAAGAAAGTGTTTACAAACTTTGAATGTTGGGAAGTGGTTAAGAATCATCCATCTTTCATTTCGGTGCTACCAAGTACTCCATCTCCATATGCAAGTAGTTACCAACCTACTCCTTCAGCCTCCAAATCATCTCCAACCATTAAATTGGATGATGAAGAAGTGAATGAGACACCTCAAAGCCACGTGGCCGCTCCCTCGAGTCCGCCTACACCAATGGGAAGCGAGGCGACAATGGAAGCGAGGCGACAAAAGAAACAAGGTAAGACACCTATTGAGCAACGAGTTGAGGTTTTGCATACCATTGCTAGTGACCAAGCATTGTGGCAATCCAAGAGGATAGCACATAATGAAAGTGAGCTTAATTATTACGCGGAGTACATAGAAATTCAAAGGCGGAATGAAGCAAGGGCGGATGAAGAGTTACGATTGAAGAAACAAGAAGAGGAAACGAGGATCATGACAATGGATTTGGAGGCAATGACCCCAATCTCAAAAAGATATTTTACAAAGAGGAATTAGCCATCCTTAATGAAGGAAAACCTAGTCAAGATCAACCTACCGATGAAACATATTCGGATTGTTATCACCCAAGTCGCGTGTTCTTTCCATAGAAGTTATAGTATCGTACTAAGAATAACTTTGGGCTTGGCTTGTCATTTTATGTAATTTAAATTTTCAAGAAATAAAGATGCAATTTATTTATTAAGATGAAATTGAAATACACATTAAATTAAAACACAAGCTTAATAATTAAACACACATACAAAAATTAAACTAAAATTAAACACAAGCTTAATAATTAAACACACATTTTTTAGGATAATATTTAGAGTATATCGTTGGTTTCCAACTTCCAATTGTGTTTCACCAAGTCCTTCTCTCTATTGATGTAACTAGATTTAAGATCAGTAACACGGTTGTGAAATCGTTGTATATTGGCTCCATTTCTACTAATTGGCTCAAAAGGAATTCGATTCCCTTGTTCATCCATCGACCCATCATAAACCCGGAAAGCCCTCGATGGATTTTGCACGTCTTCTTCTTCCTCATCCTCATCCTCACCCTCCACGTACTCTTCCTCAACAATCATGTTATGTAATATGATGTAAGCTAACATGATGGTAGTCATTACTGATTTGTGGTGCAATGTACAATTATGACGAATAATTACCCATCGAGATTGCAAGATGCCAAAGGCCCTCTCCACATCTTTCCGGTATGCCTCTTGTTTCTTTGCGAAGAGTTTCTCTTGCGGTTTCTGGGGATTAGAAATAGTTTTGACGAATGTAGAGTACCTTGGATATATTCCGTCAACCAAATAATAAGCGTGGTTGTATCTTTCTCCATGGACTTCATAGACGGCAGTTGGGCCTCTTCCTGCAAGGACCTCGGAAAACACATTCGATAGGTGGGGCACGTTAATGTCATTTTTGGCTCCAGGACACCCGAAGAAACCGTGCCATATCCACGTATCATACGAGGCCACAGCCTCCGGAATAATAGTTGGGCGACCCTTTCGTCATGAGTATGTCCCTTGATAGGCGGTTGGGCAGTTCTTCCACTCTCAGTACATGCAGTGGATACTTCCAATCATGTCTGGAAAGCCTCGACGTTGGTCTTTAGATAGGAGTCGCGTGAGGTCTGCCGGTGTTGGCCTGCGGAGGTATTTTGGACTATAGATTTGATACACTTGGCTGCAAAAATCCTTCATGCATTCCAGGGTTATCGATTTCCCCATTCTTGTAATTCTGTGCACTGATCTGCGGTCGCCCCGTAAGCTAACATTCGCAGAGCACCGGTCAGCTTTTGTTCGGGAAGAAGCCCTAGCAATCCCGTCGCGTCTGGTCTTTGATGCCAAGATTGGTCGTAGTTGCAGAGATCCGTCATGATAATATTGAACCGGTTTCTGCTCATCCTATACCGCCGACGAAATTCTGCCGCCTCGAAGTTGGGACGTTCGATGAAGTAATCAGCCATGAGATTGCGTCCCCTAGATAGCCTCTGTCGTGGATGATTTGATTTTTTACCGCGATGTGAACCGTTCGGTCGTGAGGGTTCATCTTCGTCTTGTGCTTCCGTCATGACCACCTGATTGATGAATGATTGCTCCATATAGTAATCCTTTTCTTGTTGACGTTGTCTCCGCCTGAAAAAATTGGGGAAGCTGAAAGGATCCATCAGAGTGATGAACAAGGAAATGTTGCTACGTGTTTAGAGAGATGAGTTATCTACTCGGATTCTTGTAGATGGTGTGAGTATAGAATGATAGATGAATGTTTTATAGCCAATTGTAGATAATCCGATCGTTAAAGATGAACACACTTGTCGCATCGTAATTGGTCGAAAATCTTATCGGAAATCTGGTTCAATTATTTTGTCGACGACACTATCGCGCAGTGACACGTGTCACATCGTAATTGGTAGAAAATCTTACAGGATATCTGGTTGAATTATTTGGTCAACGACGATATCTTATAGCGACACATGTCAGATCGATATTGGTCGAAAATCTCATCTGAAATCTAGTCCAATTATTTTACCGACAATGACACATGGCGGTGACACGTGCCACTTTTTAATTAGTCAAAAATATTTTCAGAAATCTTGTATAATTACTACCGATAAAGACACGTGTCACATTATTATTGATAGTAAATCTATCCGGTAAATCATTTTTAAACATTTTACAACATGACAAAGCTGATTTGCTTGAAACAAATAGTGAATGAGTGTGTGCAAAACTTGATTTGCTTGAGCAAATCTTGGATGTATTTTGCTTGAAACAAAATACGCTCTTAATTTACTTTTTGCTGTGCTCATGGGTGTAGATGCTCTTACCTAACATACTTTCATTTAATGATGTACATGGAGTATCCTAAAATGTAGAAATCCTTAAACATCTTCCTCGAACAACGGAAGCTTCGAAGCCGCTTCGATCAGTCCCTTCGGCGTTATCTCAGATGACACAATACTTGGGCGTTTGATCCCCCTCGAACTGTCTCAAAGGTTATGAATGAAGGAGCTTATCAGTACCAAAGTTCGACGAGGTTGCCGCAGCTAAGTTGAATGGCACGACTGCACATGGCTTCCATGATGTGCTTATTTGAAAACTGTCGGCAAATGATGTGAATGGTGTCAATGGTGTGCCACAAGATAGGATAAACCCACTGAGATGTCTCCAGGGTCTCTACCGCTCTCAGCCGCGACAGAATCAGAGTTGTCACGTCATCTGGAAGCTCACTCCAGTTCCGGCCTAGTTGCAGGGACAGCGATTCCTCTGAGGGCACAGCCTCACTGTTTATTTTGTTTTTGGATGTGGCCATTGATAAGGCGGCGGTTTGTTTTTTTGCTATATATTGAGTGCTCGTTCGCACCTTGCCACCGGGAAAAAAAGTCATCATCAACATGTCAGCGTAGAGTATGCGCTTCGTTTCTGGGTTATTCTCGACCACTTCAGGCAAAACAAAATGTTCCACTACTATTACCTTCCCATAATTCGGCAGTGCCTTCCAACAGTTCCCCAATATCTTCTTGCAATGTTCGTCGTCCCAATTGTGCAGTACAGACTACAAATTAACATAAGAATTTGCACATCAATAATCCCATGAACTTAATTGATCATCTTAGATATGATTGGTTTAATTTTTCTGGTAAAAGAACAAGATATATGAACAAGCCAGATCCAAGAAATTAAAGTACCATCAACATGATTGCCTGTGCATTTGGTATTGACACAAACATATCGCCACTAACATGCTCCACACCTGTATATGAAATACGCACATTTACTATATTTACTATATAACAAACGTCGGTCTCCACTGTTCATACTTTACTGTTCATACTTTTCTGAAATTGTTCATACGCGTGCGGCATGTGCGAGCTTCTCTCCTTCAAAACCCGGTCCCTGCTCGAAGGTTCGTACGAAAGAAATTCGGTCAACAAAAGTTGCTGATCTCCTTCACTTTTGCAGATTCTTCCATGGGACCTTCTTCAATTTTTGGGGGCGGTTCAACCTAGCTAGCTGGAAAACAGGGGGAGGGGGACACTGTATGAGTCGAGGTCCAATTCGATCTCGGTTGAACTCAAAGCAGTCGTCGTGAATTGGCTGAATGAAAGAGGACGATCATCTTCCAACATAAAGAGTGTTTATTTAATTATATGATGGCTGGAAAGTGGCTGGTGCCGGCGGAGCTCACGAGCAGCGGACGGCCAGTCCTCGGCCCATCGGAGATCGAATGTTCGCTCCTCTCCGGCGTTGACCTCGAATGCGAAGACCTCGCCGACTTTCCCAACCTCAAATCAGGCCTCCTCATCCTCACCACCCACCGCTTCCTCTGGCTCTCCTCCGCCTCCGCCTCCGCCTCCGCCTCCGCCATCCCGCTCGCCTCCATCAGCCACATCTTCACCGCCAAGAAGTCGCTCAAGTCCATCTTCGCCTCGCCACGGATCCGATTCCAACTCTCCGGCGCCGTCGTCACGGTGGTCGTCAGGGGCAAGGGCGCCGACGTCGACGTGTTCCTGACCAAGCTCTGGGACTGCTGGCGGGGTAGAGCCTGGGATGCCGACGTCACTGCCTCAGAGGCGGCGGCGGCTTCGAGTTTGGGTTCGGGTTCGTCTGGATTGTACACGAAGGAAGGGACGGTGAGGATGGTGGGAGTGTCTGGAATACTGAGGAAGGAACAAGAGATGTGGGAGACTACTGATAAGAGCTTGGAGGATGCTTTTCAGGATTTGAATGCTCTCATGGTATTTTACTCTCAATGCTTTGACCTGTGTTTACTTAGTTGCAAAAGCTCAATGCTCCAATATCTGCTCATTCTTAGAACAATGTGACTGCTTTTATATTCTGTTATATAGTAAATTGTTCTCGGACCCATCAAATCCCAAGCTCAATCTGGGACTCTTGCAGCTGATGAAGGTAAAGCTTCTTACTTTGGAATCTCAGTCTCAAGTTTTTATAGTATGAAAAATGCATAGTTAAAGTCTCTTCATGCAATCTACAAGTTGTTGGGATTGAAATTGGAATTGGGGTTGTGTAGAGTTTGGGGTTTTTACAGTGATAGAGGGAAGAAGCAAATTTAGAAAAGCTTTATCGTACCACGTCGGTCTCCACTGTTCATACTTTACTGTTCATACTTTTCTGAAATTGTTCATACGCGTGCGGCATGTGCGAGCTTCTCTCCTTCAAAACCCGGTCCCTGCTCGAAGGTTCGTACGAAAGAAATTCGGTCAACAAAAGTTGCTGATCTCCTTCACTTTTGCAGATTCTTCCATGGGACCTTCTTCAATTTTTGGGGGCGGTTCAACCTAGCTAGCTGGAAAACAGGGGGAGGGGGACACTGTATGAGTCGAGGTCCAATTCGATCTCGGTTGAACTCAAAGCAGTCGTCGTGAATTGGCTGAATGAAAGAGGACGATCATCTTCCAACATAAAGAGTGTTTATTTAATTATATGATGGCTGGAAAGTGGCTGGTGCCGGCGGAGCTCACGAGCAGCGGACGGCCAGTCCTCGGCCCATCGGAGATCGAATGTTCGCTCCTCTCCGGCGTTGACCTCGAATGCGAAGACCTCGCCGACTTTCCCAACCTCAAATCAGGCCTCCTCATCCTCACCACCCACCGCTTCCTCTGGCTCTCCTCCGCCTCCGCCTCCGCCTCCGCCTCCGCCATCCCGCTCGCCTCCATCAGCCACATCTTCACCGCCAAGAAGTCGCTCAAGTCCATCTTCGCCTCGCCACGGATCCGATTCCAACTCTCCGGCGCCGTCGTCACGGTGGTCGTCAGGGGCAAGGGCGCCGACGTCGACGTGTTCCTGACCAAGCTCTGGGACTGCTGGCGGGGTAGAGCCTGGGATGCCGACGTCACTGCCTCAGAGGCGGCGGCGGCTTCGAGTTTGGGTTCGGGTTCGTCTGGATTGTACACGAAGGAAGGGACGGTGAGGATGGTGGGAGTGTCTGGAATACTGAGGAAGGAACAAGAGATGTGGGAGACTACTGATAAGAGCTTGGAGGATGCTTTTCAGGATTTGAATGCTCTCATGGTATTTTACTCTCAATGCTTTGACCTGTGTTTACTTAGTTGCAAAAGCTCAATGCTCCAATATCTGCTCATTCTTAGAACAATGTGACTGCTTTTATATTCTGTTATATAGTAAATTGTTCTCGGACCCATCAAATCCCAAGCTCAATCTGGGACTCTTGCAGCTGATGAAGGTAAAGCTTCTTACTTTGGAATCTCAGTCTCAAGTTTTTATAGTATGAAAAATGCATAGTTAAAGTCTCTTCATGCAATCTACAAGTTGTTGGGATTGAAATTGGAATTGGGGTTGTGTAGAGTTTGGGGTTTTTACAGTGATAGAGGGAAGAAGCAAATTTAGAAAAGCTTTATCGTACCCAAGTTCAACTGAAAATTAAAATTAAAATGAAATTGAAATCGATGCCAGGTGATGTTGATAATAAAGATAGAAAATTATCCATGAGCAAATTTGTGTGTTATCAAATGGTTCGATTTATGAAATGTACGGGAAATGATAAGCTGGGTTTTGTATATGATATATCATGTTTATAGTTTAGTACATGAAAATTTGTCATTGCAGTAGTTATAGCTCACCTCTCCCCAATAAGTTTGTTTTAAGGCAGGTGTTGAAGTTGCGAAAGAGTATGGCTAAAAGACTCAGATTGACAGGGACGACAGGAGACAATGGCTTGGATGTCAACCAAATCTGATCACGCTCTTACTCTGTCTATGGCTTCGAATCCGCACCTGCTCTGATCGCTTCAATCTTCCCACAGGTGAATTCCGCTTCTGCTCTTCAAATACTTCTCCTCTAGAATTATCAAATCGTTTCAATTCCCACAGCTGCCATGTGTGTGTTTCGTTTCTGTTTGGTTGCTGAGAAATCCAATAATTAGAAAAGCCTGCAGGATTTGTCTATTGCTTAGTTTGATTATTGACTTCAGTAGAAGTTTTTATTTCGGCTTAAGCTCTGCAATTGTGTTTGGGCTCGGCTTTCAATCGGCTTTGTTTTTTCAGTAATTGATCTTTTATGCAATGGTGGACTTCCAGGGAAGTTTCTAACTCTATGACTCTTTATTGGATGTACAGAATGGTCCAGAGTTAGTATCAGTCATAGTTAAAAATGATCTCAATAAACTGTAGGAAGTTTTATGAGGGGCCATATGTGCTTCAAAACTAACAAGAGGAGAATGTAAGCACTTCTCCCCCTGCCCACTTCCTTCTTTTTTATAACTATCGTAGGATTGCTACTGTATATATGGCATCTTTGATAATCATCCATCATAAGTACTTAATGAACATGCATGAGCATGCGGCATTTTTGGCTTGATTTGCATGATTTTATCTTATGATATCTCTAAAATTTGGCCTGCTTTATCATTCTTATCACTCTGTTTGATGAATTTTTGTCGGCCTATATGCTCTCAGACTCTTCTTTTTGCATACCATTTTGACGTTGAAGCCCAGAAGAAAACTGAAGCTGCTATTTGCCAAGTTAGTGATTTTGCCTTTGTCAGAGATGTGAAGTTGCATTCTCATTACTTTATGCTATAGTGGTTGTTTCATAATATATAGTTTATGGATTACATGTGAATATGAATGTGGAATTGGTGGCGTATGATCAAATTGCTCAAGTAGGGTCATGTTGTTGTACACAGACACATAATAGAAGGTTAACAGTAGCATTACGTCGAAACATCAGTAGCAATTGTGAATGAATTTGATTTTTCTGAATTCATGATCTTTTTTTTGTTCTAATCTAAGCATCTCAAATATGCGTAGCAAGTATAGAGATCTACCAAAATTATCATGATAGGTGAAGTTTGCAATACAAACATGTGAGTGTGCTTTTGTTCCTTTTTGCAGTGTATTGTGAATTTGTTTTGATTTTTTGTAATTACATTTTTGTTTTTGTTTTGGGTTCTGAGAATCATTATGATTGTTCAATGTCATTTGGAATTTTGTTAAACCAACAACTTACTATGCCAAATACCAACATATAGTGGTGAATATGGTAGGAAAATTGAAAACGAATGAAAATGGGAGGTTGAGTAGAAAAATATAATAGATAAGGAACATGCATGCATAGTTGATGGATTCTGGGTTTATATATATGAATCTTATTTTGGCCTTCCATTGAAGTCCAGTAAGTCAATTCTCATTTTGAATTGTTGTACGATTATGTTTCGGTTTATAATGTGCTTACCTATTAGTTTATGATCGATTTAGTTTAGTGTAATAAGAATAGAGAATAGATGTCCTTTAATTCCTATATTGATGATTTAGTTCAGTGTAATAAGAATAGATGTTCAATGGTGATACAACAATATTCAGAATTTCTTACTCCATTTCTGGTGTCAGTATCCTACTTGCAACCTTTTAATTTTTATGCTTCATGTGCAGATATAAGTTTGACACTAAAATATAAATAAGATGATATTGCTCAATAGATAGCAAGGCTTGCTAGGTGAACTATTTTGTATCTTAAGTTTGAATTCAGTCAGTTGCTATGAACACTTTAAAATCAACACTTCTTTTTTTGAAAGATTAAACAATTATGTCTGGTCTTTCTTTGCCATATTTTCTCCTGTGTTCTCAACCTGATATCTCAATTCCAAGCTGCCACATGCTATATTTATTTATGTGTTAAGGTAATTTTAAACTCACGTTGTTATAGACTACATTGTGTAGTTGGTATTGAAACTCACTGAGTAAGGGGAAGGTGTGAAGTAAGTATGTTGCTGAACCCATGAAGGACTACAAGAAGAAATTCGAACGTTTTCTTTTTCGATGAAGAAGAAATTCGAAGGTTGTTGCATTAGTCCAAGTATGAAGGCGAAATCGAGATATATGTTTAAGTGTGCAATAAGACTGTTGTTTGTAACCTAAACACCTATCTTTTAATTTGTTTATACTCTTTTAGTTAGTGTTACATAGTTCTCAAAGAGATATTACCGACATATTGGGCACGTTTGTTTTCAATATTGACTGATATTTATTATGGATTTTCTTTGGATGTTTGGATGTTGTTCTTTATCATTGAAACGAAAGAAGGGAACTATAAAAGAAACATGAGTTCTATTCAATTAGTGTTTATCTCACGACTCATGAGACTCTACTGCCTAGAACAATACATTGTAAAGTTCTCTTTATAACATGAATAGTACAAATGGAGCAAAGGATAACATAGCAAAATTCACTTGCATGGTGTTTTACCTTGGTTTCTTAGTGCAGTGTCGTAGGGGTTTCTGCTTGGGATATTTTTTTCACATGGATGTAATAGTCTTGGATGAAGTCCATTACCTGAACAACATATATAGGGTACAGTGTGGGAAGAAATAGTAAGGGTTAGCCATCATATATATACTTTACTGCCCAACATTATCATCATTGTGCTTAACAACATGTATGATATTTTTCAGGTTATTGAAGTCCAGCTCATATGTTTGTCTGCAACAATTGTAAATCTAAATGAGTTGGCTGCTTGGAATGGTCAGGTACCCTTGGCTGCTTGGAATGGTCAGGTACCTAGGTCATACATTATATTGTTTATACTGACTGAAAAGAACATTCTCATGATTTTTACGTTTTTCTTTACAACTAATTCTGAGTACTTAAATAGATTAATTTTGTTGTTTAATTTTAAGTAAATAACTGAAACTCGAGTTAGTTTGTTGGTGATTATGTTCATGCTAAAGGTACTAAAATTTGCTATCTGGACATTTAGTATCTCATCTTATATAAATTTTTATATCTGACAGTATGTTTTTTTCTTCAAATTATATGCTTTATAGCATGGTGTTTGTTTGCTTCAAACAAGATTTGAAATTATGTTGATGGTAGGTTGTGATCGTCTAAATAATTCAGTTTTACATTCTCCATAATCGTTTGTTTTTCTTTCTTTCTTTCTGGTGCTGAACAGATGCCACTGAAAGCAATTGACTGAGATGTGATATGCTGCCCATGTTTTGCGACTACTATGCATACTAGATAATCGTCTAATTTCTACTTTTCAAGAACGCTATTCAGGAAAAATGTAATGTGTGTAATATATAAGTGATTTTCTGCCTTTTAAGAACACTAGAATAACGGCTAATTTCTGCTTTTCAATAACGCTATTCGTGATGAATGTGATGTCTGTAATATATAGGTGATTTTTAGATTTTAAATACTCTGCACTCCAATGTCTGTAACATATATATATGCAACACATTTTAAGTTCTGTATCATATCTTAATATCTTCCTCCCTTCCCAATAACATCATCCTCAAACAACTTTTCGTTTCACCTTAACGTTCAACCGCGCCTTGGCGCGGGGTTTCACCTAGTACTATAGAATCAGTGATCGATGTATATTGACATAATTAAAGTATATGAAATTAACATTAATTAATTGACTCTTATATATATATATATAACTGACCTTGCAAGATAGGAGCATGAGATATAGCGGTTGGCAAATTGAAGTTGATTCCACGGATGTGAGGATACCTAGACCCCCACCACCGGAGGCCGGAAACCTGCAAATGATACACCATTCAAAAGCTCAAGACAAGTCCAACAACTTTCACAACTGAGACAAACCCAAAAATTAACTGAGAAACCTCCAATTTAACGGAAAACCGAAATGTCCACCAAAATTTCATTTCCTCTGATCGCCGGAATCCGGCCACGGCAAGGGCCAAGACCACTTGGGTTAGACTCACCATCCCATGGGATTCAAAACCCTTATGGATTCGACCCTCAACATCGCCGTTTGCGCTGCCTCCATCTCTGAAAAAATCCACCGGTTTTCAAAGCCTTCCACGGTCGTCCTCCGGCAACCAACGCCGGTGATTCATCAACCACATGAAATAGGGGACCAAGCCCAACATTTCCCACCAAAGAACACAGCCAGAGGTGGCCGGAATAGAACTCACCGCTGGCAAGAAGTTCCACGGTGAAAACGGGTCGAAATGGTATACGAGTCGATTGGTATACATATGTATTTCTTCCCCCAAAATGGAAACTTTCCAATAATAGCTTGTATAAATACCATACACATACCAGCCCAAATTAACGGTTCAGATCAAATCTGATCAAGATCGGACAGTCACGATTAAATCAACAATTAAATTAACACTTTTAAATATTTTCACCTACCGACTTCAAAACTCGTAAAAAAAAATAGCTCACTTATCCCAAAAATTTCCACGAGCTCAAAATTAAATACTCTGCAATTCTCGTGAAGAAAGTCAACACAAATTCTCGCCTACTAAAAGTCGTTAACAACCCCAACTACGCGACTAATCTGCGATAACGCGTAACACAAACCGATAAACGCGTGATTACAATTCGGGTTGTAACACAAGCTCCACCTGTTGAACATCTCTATCACTCCTTTCTTTTTCTTCATCTGTAGCCTTGGCATTAGGGTGAAGCATGCTTGCTTCATCAAAGGTAACATCCCTGCTCATCAGAAGCTTCTTCAATTCTGGACACCATAACCTGTACGCTTTCACACCACTCCTGAAACCAACAAATATAGCATTCTTGGCCCTTGCATCGAGTTTAGTTTCAGTCACATGAAAATATACAGGACTACCAAAAATATGCAAATGATCATAATCATCTACTGGTTTCTATACCACATCTCAATAGGTGTTTTACCATTAATCGTAGAGGATGGCAAGCGATTGACAAGGTGACATGCATAGGTAACTGCCTCTACCTAAAATGCTTTACTCAAACCAGATTGTTGCAACATACATCTCACCATATCTACCATCTATCTCAACCAGATCGAAGTCGAAGCTCTGATACCACTTGTTATGCTGAACAGCACCAAATGACCCAACAACAAGATAGATGAACACAATAACAAGAGGACCAGAATAGAAATTAGCAATAACCCAAGCAACACATAGAACATAAGAAGACAAGAATAAGAATACAAGAAATACGTGGTTCATCAATAGCTTACATCCACGAAGCAATGGGAGAATACTTTCACTATCAATAGAGGTTTACAAGGAGAGAATGGGGTTACAAACAAAACCCCTAAAACTACCAGAGAGAACCACTCACTCACCTACTCTCAATACTCTATTTTTATACAATTCTCTCTCCAACAACCCAACTTACTTGCTAAAGCCTCTGCTCCTCGCTGAAGACTATCAAAGCTTCTTACGTACGCTTTGAAACCAACCAAAACTTATAGCACACGACTCATGCATCTCACGTGCATATCACATGGGACAAGCGACCAAGTGTGAAGCCCACACTCAATAATACCTCGTGTGGTGGCCATTCGGTTAAGTCTGTGACACCCTCTATTCTTCATATGAGAAGAAGCCCGAGCCTCACTTTGGCATTCACTCTCTCCTCATTCAACAGTGGCGACGGGGACAACACCACCACCACTACATCGTTCCTGCCTGAAACTTCATCGGTGGGGCCCAACCCACCATTTTCCAAAAACAACGGTAACGAGTGGGCTTGCCAATAGGGTCAGCGGGTCATGTATTTGAGTCGGGTTCGGTTGCGGTGGGTATGGGTTGCTGAGCTCCGGAGGACCGAGGATACTCGGAAGAGTGAGAGATTGATGTCACGGATGGTCATCACTGAATGGTTGTCGATCTCGTGGTAGTTGTCGTGGAGGTTGTCCCGAGTAGTCATCGCAGAATGGTGGTCCGAAATGGTCGTATTCAGAGCGGCTTCTCGAAAGTCCTTCTCGGAGGTCGATCCACGAGCGGATCGTCGAGATCGATCTCGAAGTGGGTCCATATATCTAAACTTGGTTTGGGGTGAAGATTCGGTCATGAAGAGGTGCCTGGAACTCGGTCACCGAGGTGGCAGTGGCAGTCTCTGTATTTGGTTGAAGTTTCGTGGGTTGTGTTGTTGGGAGAAAAATGGTCAAGCTAAGGGGAGCGAGCGAGCAAGAGGGAGGGAGGGAGGGAGGGAGGGAGGGAGGGAGGGAGAGAGAGAGGGAGAGGGAGAGGGAGAGGGAGAGGGAGAGGGAGAGGGAGAGAATTTATCCCTCCCTCCTCCCTTTAGCTCGACCATTTGCTCCCAACAACACAACCCACGAAACTCCAAGTAAACCCAGAGACTGCCACTGCCACTTCCGTGACCGAGTTCTGGGAACCTCTTCGTGACCGAATCTTGACCCCAAACTGGGTTCGGATATACGGACCCACTCCGAGATCGACCTCCACGATCCGCTCGCGTATCGACCTCTGAGAAAGACTTTCGAGAAGCCGCTCCAAGTACGACCATCTCGGACCACCATTCCGCGACAACTATTCGGGACGACCTCCACGACGACTACTTCAGATGGGACTTTTTTCCTTAATTATGAATGCAGGATCTTCTTTGATTGAATAAGAAATTTACTTTTATTAATAACAAAGGATCGAAATACAACTAGATGCCTAATTCAGGCCACAGCCAACAAGCAACACGTACATGAAACAAAAGTAAATTAAAACACAGAGAACAAACTTAAAGGGGATGAACTCGATCAGTTAACTTTCCCACCCTTAATGAACTCAAAAACATGACTCCCTTCACGGAGTGGGAAAATCTTTGTCTTGACAAAACCTGCGGCTTTGGCTAGCTTACAATATTGAGTGCTCGTTCGCTCCTTGCCACCGGGAAAAACAGTCATCATCTCTATGTCAACGTAGAGTATGCGCTTCGTTTCTGGGTTATTCTCGACCACTTCAGGCAAAACAGAATGTTCCACTACTATTACCTTCCCATAATTCGGCAGTGCCTTCCAACAGTTCCCCAATATCTTCTTGCAATGTTCGTCGTCCCAATTGTGCAGTACAGACTACAAATTAACATAAGCATTTGTACATCAATAATCCCATGAACTTAATTGATCATCTTAGATATGATTGGTTTAATTTTTCTGGTATTAGAACAAGATATATGAACAAGCCAGATCCAAGAAATTAAAGTACCATCAACATGATTGCCTGTGCATTTGGTATTGACACAAACATATCGCCACTAACATGCTCCACACCTGTATATGAAATACGCACATACTATAGAATCAGTGATCGATGTATATTGACATAATTAAAGTATATGAAATTAACATTAATTAATTGACTCTTATATATATATATATATATATATATATAACTGACCTTGCAAGATAGGAGCATGAGATATAGCGGTTGGCAAATTGAAGTTGATTCCACGGATGTGAGGATACCTGGAGACTATCTTGGCAAGCGCAGTTCCATCACCACCTCCCACATCCATTAGCTCCTTCACCTCCTCGAAACCTTTGTAAACCTCAAACACCTTTTTATGATCAAAATTTAGGTAAGAGAACAAACTCATAAGCTTGTCAAACAATTGGTACTCCTCGGGCTTGTTTGACATGTGCTCGTATATGCTTTCTCCATGGGCTTTAAGAAAGGGAGAAGTCTCCGGTTCAAGAACGGCGTACTTGAGCATGGATAAGCTCTTGACGGTAACCTGATTGGAGGACCACAATATAGCCGGGGTCATAGAAACTCCATCTTCATTAGGTACGAGGTGAAGCGATTTTTTTATTAGGCCATAACTTGTTTCTTGGATCATCTTATCAGTAGGGTTTGGTTTTTTGGACGTGGATAGGAGGGAGTGGACACTGAGAAGTTTGAGCATTCTCTCCAAATTCTCAACTGACGAAGTTGGATTTGTGTTGGTGATTTGAGAAATGATTTCCTCTGCTGTAAGATGAGCTCCAGGTCCCGATTTGGCAATGATGTTGAACACATCGAGTTCAACTGCAGCCTTCAGAGTCATTTGGAAGGTGACGGAATGTGCCCAACACCACGCTGAAGCATAATTTTCCAGACTTCCATAGGTTTCCATAATTTTGTTTTTGAATAGGTAATTCGGACTATGATGCATGTAGGATTTAGTGCCTAACCATAACCATATATATATAATCCGTAATACATTGATGATGTATTTAATGGTAGTTTTTCTTTTTATGAAAGTTAATATTGGACATCAGATTATACTTCAAAGATCAAGTACGTATAAGAGACTAATTACAAAGGAGGGGCTATGGCAGAGCTAGCTAGCTTTCCTAATTTTGTGTGTATCAATCATATCCCCCCGTAACAAACTAGAAACAAGATACCAACTTAATTATATTGGTTTGGTTACCCACAGCTATTCTACAAACGTGTAAGAAGAGAGACGGCACTTGATCGAAGTAGCCTAGTCTTTGCTTTGGGTATCAGGTCTCTGAGATCTGTTTACATGGAGAGTGATCAATCCACACTAGCTCGGCGCGAACAACGTACATCTACCATTCTACCTCCGAGCCATTCATCGGCCACTTTCAGACAAATAAAGGTCCCCTAAATTGGTTAGCCCGTTAGGGACCTGCCTCAGCAGTCCCAACCGTTGGCCTGCATGCTTTAGGCCCGTTTCGTATAATTTTTGTTCGTGATACGGTTTTGGCCCATACTTTTGGGCTAGGCTTTTAATTCTCTTCCTTATTTTACAACAAATCAAAACAAAAACAAAATGCATTGTTGGGTTTAGGGGTCATCATTTGGCCCGTGGGCCTCGTGGGCCGGTGGAGGCCCGCAAGCCCGTGGGCTAAAAGCCCGGCCCGGCCCGCCCCGCCAAAAAAGCCCGCAAAAGCCCGCCAAGGTGGTTGGTGGGCCGACCATGGTTTAGAGAGCTAAAGCCCGGCCCGGCCCGCCAAAAGCCCGTCAAGGCCCGTTAGGCCCGGCCCGTCAAAGCCCGTTAGGCCCGGCCCGTCAAAGCCCACACACATATTGACATATATCAATATATCATTAAATCATTTAATTAATGATCTTAATCATTATACAATTTATACCTAGTTAAAGTTTACCTACACACATATTGACATATATATATATATTAATATATTACATATAGTCATATACATGTATTTATTGTATTATGTATAGATTGAATATTTGAATTCCATATATAATTAAATTTGTGTATCTATTTTACTATTAAGTCATTATTTAAAGTTTAGCACTTTAGCATAAGTTAGGGTTTAGGTTTAGGGTAAGTTAGGGTTTAGGAGATTAAGATTTATGGTAAGTTAAGGTTTAGGAATTTGAGGGTTTAGGGTTTAGGGTTTGGGGTTTGGGGTTTGGGGTTTAGGGTTTAGGGTTTAGGGTTTAGGTCCAAAATTCATAAAAATTAGGGACGGCCTACTTAGAATATTATGAACAACCAATCTGACAGTCAATTTTGTAAAATGATGACACATGATTGATTACGTTTCACAAAAATCTTTCATCGATTCCATATAACTAAGGAATAAGTGTAAGAACTAATAGTGTGGATATAGAGAATTCAAACAATATAAGAATTTAAAATGTTTTCACAATAAAGAAGGCCATATATAATAGTTCACTTTGTAATAAAAGATACTTTACGTAAAAATTAGACTAATCGAAGTAAGTTTAGACGTCGATCAATATAGTTAAACAAAATTTGTGAAATAACTAAAATACACTCATTTTATTTTCCTTATTTTCCTATGGGGGGAGTATGTAAATTATTTTTTTATGTAAATTTTTTTGACACTATGAGATAGATATGTAATCCATAAGAATATGTGTCCAAAATTTGATGTCAAAAAATTATTTTCTGGAGGGGAAATTTACGTTTCAGTCGTAAGAGTACTACAGTCACATTTGACGAAATGCATAGATCGAGGTCTAAATCAAGTCCAAAATTTATAAAAATTTAAAGACATTGTAAGAATATTCTAACCAATCAATCTGACGGTCAATTTTATAAAATAATTAAACATGACTGATTAAGTTTCACAAAGATATTTCATTAAGCACTAAGGTGTGAGTCCCCAATAATATATGACATAACTCAATAATATAATCTTCCTCATCATTTATCCAAATAAAAAGTATAGATTTAATTATAATTGGACGCCATATGATTTTTTGAATTTATTTTTGTGTATAATTAAATAGAAACAAGTAGAGTATAGATTATATATAAATGATATAATTAAATAAACTAATATACGATCTAACAGTTCAGATTTATTTTTTAATAAATATTCAACGGTCTAGATTAACCCTAACATTCTAACCTAACCCTAGCTCTCACACAGTCATGTATATAAAGCTTATAACTTAGAGCCGTTAAGGACTCACATTCTCACTCTCACAGCCTCTCAGCCGTCTCAGGTCTCAGCTCCCTCTCCCTCTCCCTCAGTCTCGATCTCATCTCACAGTCTCACACTCTCACTCTCACACCTCTCAAAGTCTCAAACAGTTTCGATCTCATCTCACCTCAGTCTCGATCTCATCTCACCTCACCCTCTCGATCTCGACCTCAGCTCACCTCACCTCACCTCCCTCTCCCTCAGTCTCGATCTCACAATCTCGATCTCATCTCACCTCACCCCCTCACCTCACCCTCTCGAGTCTCAACCTCACCTCACCCTCTCGATCTCGACCTCACCTCACCTCACGGATTCACCATCGGTCTCGACCTCACAGTCACTCATCGGTCTCGACCTCACAGTCACTCACAGTCACAGAGAAGGCTATTGGAACAGTCACCGAGAGCAGTCCCAGTCCCAGCCAGTCCCACTCCCTCTTCCTCTTCCTCTTCCCACTCCCAGGTATCTATCATATTATACTTCTTCACTTCTACTAAGTTCGAACGAATCGAACCACTTATACCGACCGAGTTTAATTAGTTTGGGGGTTTGTTTGTCATAAATATGCAACCAATATTTGAAGCATTGTGGTTTTGATTTGATAAAGTTTCCATCTTTCTTTGGTTTTGATTTGTAAAGGTTCCATCTTTATGGGTTTTGATTTGATTTTGGGGAGTTAATAATATGAGTATGATGAAATATTGCATGTTCTTTCATTTGATATTGGGTTGTTTATATATTTTGTTACAAAATTTAAACAAGATTAGATCTTGGGTTTTGCTTAATTAACTGTCTTGTTCTTTAGGCTAGAGAAAGTTAGAAGCTTTATCTGATTTTACAATCTTGTTCTTGCAGAGTTGTGATTGACAACGATTCGTGTGAAGATGCAACTGTTATACAGGTGAGGTTTTTTTTTATATTGACTCTTCTTTTTTTTTAATGTTGCAGCATGCTTTTCATTTGTATCTGAAGTCAGTTGTATGAATTGTGTATGTGAAGTCAATCTTATAAAGTATTCAGTTGGATAAGTATTTGTTGGTGAAGCTTAATCTGCTTTTATGTCAACGCTTAATTGTTTTGAAATTTTATATAGGTTGATATAGTATTCAGTTGGATAAGTATTTGTTGGTGAAGCTTAATCTGCTTTTGTGTCAACGCTTACTTGTTTCGAAATTTTTATATAGGTTGACAGTGTCAACAAACATGGAATTCTACTGGATGTTGTGCAAGTGCTCACAGATGTGAACCTTGTAATAAGAAAAGCTTATATCTCATCTGATGGGGTCTGGTTTATGGATGGTAAGCTTTTTTATAATTCCATAGCTGTCATGTGTTCCTCACCGTCTTATTTTTTTAATTTTTTTTTCTTCTATCTTAAGCTAAGACTCTTTCTGAATCTGTTTTCAGTGTTCAACGTGATCGATCAGGATGAGAAGAAAATTAGAGACAAGGACATTATCAATTATATACAAATTGTAAGTACTTGACATTATTGCTCTAGTATCTATATCTGTATCATAAGCTTTGTTAGACTCAGTTGACTGTTACTTATTGGCTTCTTGAATAGCATGATCTTAGATCATGGCATACCAGGTTATTTATCAGACTTTTCATGTTTTCTCTTTGCTTATTAGTACCAGTAGGATATATGTACTTATTAGGAAGGATTGTGATTATTTGCAGAGACTTGAAAGCAATGCCAGCTATGTACCGTCTATGACAGATTCTGTTGGTGTGGTGCCCTCAGAAGAGCATACCTTTATTGCAGTCAGAAGGATTACACTGTCATTACTATGAGGGCAAAAGATCGACCAAAATTGTTGTATGACATCGTTTGCACTTTGACAGACATGCAGTATGTGGTTTTCCATGGAATGGTCAATACGGGGAGGACATAAGCTTATCAGGTATAGATTCCTAGACTGTTTACATATGAAAAGCTACAATTGTGTATGGAATGAAATGTTTCGGTGAAATAAGGCAGATATGTAGCAGTTTGATTGGGGATATTATTTTTCTAATAGGACAGGTGTGTTCATGTAGGAATTCTACATTCGACATGTTGATGGGCTTCCTATAAGCTCAGAAGCTGAGCGAGAACGTGTTGTGCAGTGTCTCGAAGCAGCCATTGAAAGGCGGGCATGCGAGGTTGATCAATTGATGCATTTTCTTAATTTTTTTGGTTTTCAAATTTTGTTGGAAGTGTAGGTTATTAACATCTTTTCTATAATGTGTAGGCCATATTTCTTGATGTCTCACATCCTCCTCAAGAGAGGACTCCGATAGAAGTTGCATCTGAAGTTTTCTCATCAACTAATCTTCCTAATTCTTATTGATGTAATTTTGATTTTTGGATTTATAAGATGTAATTTTGGACTTTGAACTATGGACTTTTAAGGAATTTAAGCATTCTTGATTTGGATTTATATCATTCGATTTGGATTTATAGTATTCTGTATTTGAATTTTAAGTATTTCGTGGATTTGAATGTTTAGCATTTTGAATATTTGCAACCAATATTTGAAGCATTGTGGATTTGTAAATTTGAAATTTTGATTTGAATATGCAATTTAGATGTAAAGTGGTATTTTAGATTTGGATGTGTATTGTTTTTAAACTTTTGATTTTAATCATTTCAATAAGCCCGGCCCGTTAAAGCCCAAGTGGCCCGGCCCGACCCGTGCCAGTAAGGGCCGGGCCGGGCCCGTTGCTGACCCCTAGTTGGGTTTCTATTGATCGGAGGATATTTACATTCTTTTGAGGTAAAAAATCATCACATTGATAGATGGAATCTCGTCGACCTACAATCATACGCTAACACATCATTCATAAAAAGAGGTACGGTACGGTGGAGATGAAAACAAAAGAAATAGTTGAGAAACATAAAGTCATTTTGTCATAGTACATATTATTCCGGTGTAATTGAGTTTTAGATTTGAGTGGTAATCTCTTTTCGATATTAGTAAAATCTTCTCATTATTTTCGTTCATGGATGTAACCTAATTTGGGTAAATCACGTAAATGTGTGTGTTATAGATTTTCTGTTTATCTTTACATATTCGTTGATACTTCGTATTATTTGAAGCTTCTGCACAACATGTGGTATCAGAGGTTAGGATACATCTAGGTTGTGATTTTGTCCACAATTATGAAGTTGCTACTTCGACAAAATATGAGATCGATAAATTCACGGGGAGGAATGATTTCAATCTTTGGCGTTTGATGATGAGAGCATTTTTAGTTCAGCAAGGGTTACTTGAGGCGTTGAATGATCGGAATGCTTTGCTAACAACTTTTTCAAATCATGATGAAGAAGAAATATTAGAGAGGGTACACAATGCAATTTTGTTATATCTATCTGATGAGGTTCTACGTGAAGTTGCTGATGAAGAAAATACACCCGATTTGTGGCTAAAGATGGAAAAGTTATATATGATCAAATCCCTTACAAGTCAATTGTATTTGAGCAATGAC
Source organism: Geum urbanum (assembly GCA_946800695.1). Lineage (NCBI taxonomy): Eukaryota > Viridiplantae > Streptophyta > Magnoliopsida > Rosales > Rosaceae > Geum > Geum urbanum. The sequence continues at coordinate 49,476,065 of OX327006.1, forward strand.
TATACACTCTTTGTATTTTTTGAGGTCCAATTTGATCGGTTATGTGAATATGTGATAGTGAGACACCGCATTATCAATACCAGAAAAACGCACTCACCTAAGGTTTGTTGTCTAAGTATCGTAATCTAAGTATTTAGATGACGAAACTCGTTTGCTTCATCGTCTAAGTAACAACTTAGACGACGAAACAAACTTCATCATCTAGGTATTTAAACGACGAAAGTTTACTGAAAAAATAACGAAAATGTTCGTCGTTTTAGTGAACACTTAGATGACGAAAGCAAAAAATCTTCGTCTAAGATGTAACACTTAGACGACAAAATTTTAGAGTTTTCGTCGTCTAAAAGTTTAATTTTAAAAAAATTAAATAAACCACTTAGGCGACGAAACTGTAGTAGTTACGTCGTCTAAGAGGTTGAATTTTTTAACAAAAAAATAAAAAAAATTTAAATAAACCACTTAGAAGACGAAATCCAATAGTTTCATCATCTAAGTGGTTATTTTTTAAAAAAGAAATTATTAAATGTTAATTAATTCATTACATGCTAATTATTAATTAATACAAAATTTGTAATAAAAAAAATTAATAGTGGTGGTGGTGGCGGTGGCATTTTATATGGTGGTGATGTGTGGTGTGGTGGTGCCGAGGTGGTGGTGGTGATGTCGTGTGGTGGTGATGGTGATAATGATGAGAGAGAGAGAGAGAGAGAGAGAGAGAGAGAGAATTTTGGGTTATATAGACGACAACTTAGGCGACGAAACCAATAAGTTTTGTCGCCTAAATGATTTGATTTGAAATTTTGGCAGAAAAAATGGTCAAATTTTTTACTTAGAGAGAGAGAGAGAGAGAGAGAGAAAGAGTCAGCTTGGTGCTAGAGATTAGAGTGAGCTGATTGCCATCCCTGAGTGACGTCGTCTCGACACCGCGTGACAATGCTGAGTTGTAGGAGGCCATGGCTGGGAAAAGCATACAGAGCAGCAGAGCCTAGCATGCGAGGTCGAGCAACAAGAGGCCGGATTCCAAGGCTCTTAACTGCGAGATCTAGGGTTTGAGATGGAGGAAGAACTCGAGCAGAACTGAGCCGAACCAGAGTTGTTGTTGTGGATGACAGTAAAGGCGATTTGCGAGCTAGGCTGTCTTTGATAACGATGGGGCTGCGGTCGACGAGTTCGTGGTTGTGGTGGACGACAACGGAGGCAAGAAGCCTGGATAAGCTAGATCTTTGCTACCGAGGCCCGAATCGAGCCGCCACATAGAAAGAGAGTAAGAGTGAACAGAAGCGCGCTTGGCACTGGACTTGGACGACGGGGAGGGGGGGCCTTTGGGCGGCGGCAAAATGTTGAGGCCTTGGAGATGTGCAGAGAGAGAGAGAGAGAGAGAGAGAGAGAGAGAGAGAGAGAGAGAGAGAGAGAGAGAGAGAGAGAGAGAGAGAGAGAGAGAGAGAGAGAGAGAGAGAGAGAGAGAGAGAGGAGGTTTGGGTCGAGGTGGGGGCGATGGAGAAGAGAGCTTGAAGCTTGTGTCGGAGGTTGAAGGAGGCTCGGAGGAGTCGGTGAGTGTTATGTAGAATCGGAGATGCGAAGACGAAGAGAGGGAGCTAGTTAGATGAGATGTATGGAGAGGAAGAGATGACACTGTATTTTGGGATTTTGGATTTTTATTTTCAGTGAGTCTAAAGTTCGAGAAGAGATAACACAAAGAAGTGAGACTAAGGTGAAGTAATATATATAGTGGCAATAGCGTAAATACTTGAAAATTGAAGGGAAGTTAGAGCGTGTCTGACTTTTCAGGAAGGGGGTTTGCACACCCATTTTTCATTCAAAAGTGTCAAACTTAATCTATGAATTCAATAAACAGACAACAGATACATCTAAATATGTTATCTTACTAAAATGAACAAATGTTTATACTATTCATCACGCAACATAACATAGAAAATTGTTGTCTGAGTATTATCTAGTCTAAATCAGACCACTTTATTACACATGTCTATTTTTCTGTTGTGTGAATAAAAAATATCAAAACATAAACAACAGATCAAAATAATTTCTGTTGTTGTAACGTGTCCCCAGATAGAGTCATTTTCGATAAAAAAAATTATGTAGTTTAATTGGTCTTATAACAGCAGTCAGCAGAACTATCTGTTGCTTCTACCAATTTTTTCTCGATTTACAAGTCACATAACAGAAAATAACGCATTTGTTGTTGACGTGGTGTTGTTTATATATTGACAGTTTTCTAGTAGTGTGCAAAAATCAACTCATAAACTATTTCGAAAACCCCCCAGTCAATTTTAGATTTTTTCCTCGTCTGAACCCCGTCGTGGACGGTGGCGCGTGGCCATCGCACGCCTCCACAAGTAGCCAGTGGCAATAACTCCATTGGGAGCGTTCGCCCATGGTTGGAAATATCTCAACAAGCCCTACAATTTTCCCAACTGAACATACCCCTAACTCGGCGTCGTTTGGCCGAAAAATGGCCTGAAACCTCATGGCCCTAAAATAGTCAGAAATCATTTTCGGCCAAATTCGACGTCGTCGTCGCTCCTCAGTCCTCCAAACCATAGGGGTTCGATCCCTGGGGTGAAACCCAATCGATTACACCCCACCCCGTCGTCAGAAAACGTCTGAAACACCGTCGTCAGAAAACGTCTAGAACACCGTCGTCGATTAAACCCGAAATCTAACAGGTACATCGAGTCGATTCGTGTCCTAAAACAACTCAAAATCTAACGATACATACATGAATCGAAAGAGAGATATGAGAGCTTTAAAACCGTACAAAAATCACCTGCAACGACGACGTTTTTCAACGGGTCTGAGATCGGGTTGGGTCGGCTCGTCGCAGGTCGTGGTCTGTGCCCGAATAGTTTCTGTTTTGATTTTTCCTCTTTTTTTTGAAAAAAAACAAACCCTATTTATACCCCTAAGGAGCTTATCAAATCAACGACTGAAATTTGATCTGCCCAAGATCCAATGGTCGAGATTAAACCGACCTAAAATGAATTTCTTTTTACTATTTTCTCACGATGACTTCCGAAAATCATAAAAAATAGTTCGCTTATCCAAAAAATTCTTCGAAAATTCTTACGAGCTTGAAATAAAATACTTTACAACTTTCATGAATAAAATAAAGTCTAATTATCGCTCGGTGATTTGTATGTAATTTTGGTTCGATTCATTACATTTACAAAATTAAACTGACAAATTTAGTCAAAATGATCCAACTTCTATGAATTACTACTCCATTTGGTTACTTTGGCAACACTTATGAAACTATATGGTTCATTTAGCAGCACTATAAATCATATATGACTGAGTTCTTTTAAATATTTTAACATGAAACATATAGAAGAAATTATGATCATTGCAAAATCTTGAGATAATGAAATTCATGCTTATATATATGTATAAGTTCATATAAAACTAAACACATAATGATGATGAATGAATATTTTTATTAATTAATCTCTCAATGCAGAAATAAAACTAAGAAAATTTGTCCCTGAATTTTAAATTGCTTAAAACTTGAGTAACAACAATATAATCAAGATAGTATACTCTGATACCAATTGATATTCTTATTATTAAGAGTGTTGTATTTATAATGAATCACATGCATGTTCTTTATACTATAATCTAGGATTCTATATGTATGATTGGTTATCATGTTAATCTAAAGATCTTACTTGGAGGATTGCCTTCAATCATCGAATTATCTTCTTATTTCACAAAGATATCTCTATGGCAGTGGGGCTATTTTGTTAGAGAATGTTGTGCATCAGTAGGGACTTCGATCAATATATAGGCTTTTGGTTTGTTGACAATGACAATTTCTTCCACGAAGAAACTGTCTGTTAACATCCCTTTTATTTGAATTCTAATTCAAATGTGTAATTGCTTTGTGTGTGTTGGCAGTGGGGCTATTTTGTTAGAGAATGTTGTGCATCAGTAGGGACTTCGATCAATATATAGGCTTTTGGTTTGTTAACAATGACAATTTCTTCCACAAAGAAACTGTCTGTTAGCATCCCTTTTATTTGAATTCTAATTCAAGTGTGTGTGTGTGTGTGTGTGTGTGTGTGTGTGTGTGTGTGTGTGTGTGTGTGTGTGTGTGTGTGTGTGTGAGCATCCCTTTTATTTGAATTCTAATTCAAGTGTGTGTGTGTGTGTGTGTGTGATGGCCATTCCACTAAGGTATACATTTTTTGGTCATTTTCAGGTATAGGGTATTAGACAAACTTTTCGATCATATTTTAATATCTCCACCGTTCAAATATTATGTCTATATGAGTAGATCATTTCTGTAAATTTTCAGCCAAAATGGTGACCGTTAAGGTATCGAACTAGATTAAATCAAGGAACAGACCAAATCTGTCAAACCTGACCCGTTCATACTTATAAACTTCAATTGCAGTTTTGAACCTTAACGATCATTATTTTGACTAAAAATTTACAGGTTTGATCTACACATTGGGATCTAAAATTTGAACGGTGAAAATGGTAAAATATGATAAAAAAAGGTTGTATAATGCTCTATACCTGAAACTGACCAAAAATAGATACACCTTAGTGAAAGAGTGAAAGGGTGTGTGTGTGTGTATATATATATATATATATATCAGATAACTAAGTCATTTTGATATGAAATTCAAAACGTATCAGTATATTCAAGTGCTGCTGCTATATGTAAATCTCAGCAATGACAAAGTTCAATCCAACACCGGATCTGATGGAAACATACAAACAAGTGACGATGGAAAATTACCAACACATAATGACGGAAGAATACAAACAAGTGATGGTGGTGGAGGAATACAAACAGAAGATGATGGAAGCTATATGCAGTTGTGCTGTCGATCTTGCATGTGGAAATCTTGTTGATATCGCTATCCGTAACTTCAGCTCGGATCGGCTTCTTAAGCATGTGACTCATAGTTGCAAGGGGATCAGACGCCTCAGTATTGTGTCTTCGTCTAAGATAACGCCCCAGGTACGTACTCGTTGACGTGGCTTCGGAGCTTCCGCTGTTGGAGGATCTCGAACTTTCCTACTGTAAACAGAGAGATGTTCTAAGCTTGCAAGCTCATGAGGAAGTGCATGGTTATCCTTTATTCTACGAAAGGCTGTAGACATCTCGCCATTTATAAACGTCTTGAAAGACAACACAAGGATCTCGATTTTCTTAAAACTGTTACTGTTACAATGTGAATTATTTAGTAGCCAATAGCCATAGATTCTGCCATATTTTGATGCTTGTACTCTTTGAGGCATCTTCTTGATCATTATTATATTCTCTCTAACATTATTATCCAATTCAACAATAACGCCCCGGGGACTGATTGAAGTGGCTTCGGAGCTTCCGTTGTTGGAGGATCTCGAACTTTCATACTGTAGAAAGAGAGATGTTATAAATTGTCGCCCTCTTGATCAACAGCTGCATTCGTTCTACAACTATAGTCGATCTCTTGCAGTGATCGGCCTTTCCTGCCCTCTTTTAATATCATTGAAATTGAACAAATTTATACCGCGTTTATGTTGGCGGCGCCATGAACATGAAGACAATGATGAGGCATTTGCGATAGTAGAATCAATGTCGGGCTTACAGCATCTGCAGCTTATCGGCAATAAGCTGAACGAAGAAGGTCCGAACGCCATTCTCGAAGGCTGTCCGCGTCTTGAGTCGCTTGATCCCCGTAAATGTCGCAATCTTCAGGTTTCTGAAGATTATTTGAAAACAAGATGCTCAGTACAAAAAATGACAAACTTGCGACTTCCCATGGATTCTAAAAGTGGCTTTAGCCATCGTGCCATTTATGAACGTCTTGAAAGACAAGACATGGACTTTTTGAAAACTGTTAGATGTTGAATTGTCTACTAGCTAGCTAATTAATAGCCATGGATTCTGGCATGTTTTGATGCGTGTGTTGATCATTATTACATTCTCTCTTAACAAAAATCACATTCAACAAAAGAAACATGCTTCATAATTCATGTGTGAAATCATAAACAATTGCTCAAAATAATTATAATCATGCATCTTAATTTTATCATTTCCTTTAAAAGCTTTAACATTCATCAGCTGGCCAGATCAACAAATTAGACATTACAACACTATTTACATCATCCTACTCAATTAAACCAGCTGCTCAATGTTTTCAGCAAATCAAACGTACATATCTCCCCAATTATTGAAAAACCAACGAATGTTGAAGAGCTGCAAATCCTGCAATGAAGACTTGGTTCTGTGAGTAGTGAGTACGAAGATGAAACTCATGAAAGTGTTTCGTAAAGTTGTAGGGTGAAAAAAAAATATTACCGACCGACAAGTTAACCTACGAAGGCCCGGCCCATAATTAGTGACCACGTACAGCCCACGTACCCTTAAACGTTCTATACGTACATACTCCTTGATTTTCAAGATATCAATGGCCAGCAAAACCAGGCGAGGGAGGAAGTCTCGGAACTGGGATGAGCTTCCAGATGATGTGACAGCACGGTTTCTGTCACGTCTGGGATCGATAGAGATCCTGGAGGCAGCTCAGTGAGTGTGCACGACATGGCATAGAATCTGCAACAACCCTAATATGTGACACACCATCCACATGGTTTGCCCACATGACGAGGATTCGGACACAGAGGAAGACAGACGGGAGATTATGGACGCGATGTGCGGCCACGCCGTGGATCTTGCACATGGAAATCTTGTTGATTTCGGTATCGAGAACTTCGGCTCCGATCGGCTTCTGAAGCATATGACTCATAGTTCCATGGGGATCAGACGCCTCAGTATTGTGTCTTCGTCTAAGTTAACGCCTCGGGGACTGATTGATGTGGCTTCGGAGCTTCCGCTGTTGGAGGAACTCGAACTCTCATTTTGCACAGAGAGGTATTCAGGTTTTGGAATCCCGCCTTTATTTTACAACTATAGTCAATCTCTTAGAGTGATCGGCCATTCCTGCCCTCTTTTGAAGTCATTGAAATTGAATAACTTAAACTGGTCCGGTGATTCTGGAGACAAAGTCGAGGCACTTGCCATAGCAGAAGCAATGCCTGGCTTACAGAGTCTACAGAACAGATTATTTTTATCCAGGTTACTTGGATTTTGGAAGCGATGGCGAGCCATATTATTTTGATTAACATGCAGAGGTCAAGGACTGAAAGTGTGTTTCTGGGTTTGGATCGAGAAAAGTTCATATTTGCAAGTTGAAGCTTTATGAGACAACTGTGAAAGCTTTCTGGTTACTTGATGCAACGTTGTCTATTATATTTGTTATGCCTTGTGATTTTCTTTGGATTTATTCGAGTTAAACAGTTCATCATCGTTCGTAATGGGTCATTTTCTGTGACCTATATTAGCTTCTTGCTCTTCTCTGTTGTCTCCGGATGTAAAATGGGTCACATCTTCTTTGACCTCTATTAGCTTCAACAGTTGGTCCCACAAACACACATATATTTGTAGACGTGTCATAAGAGACAATGCGATGCTTATCTTCAAACCGTACAGAACTGAGCTTGTCTGATTGGAAAATTTGAGATGATATTCAACCTAGCTTCAAAGAACAAAAAAGATGCATGCTTATACTTATTCTAAGGAATGTTCATTTGCTTTTGATGCTTCTTTTGTTGAACGGCATAATGTTAAAGCGAAGATCTCTAGCTACTAATTAATGAAGAAGAAGATGCCTCATAGATACAAACATCAAAACACGCATGATCGATCTGATTCATGGCCAGGTTTTTTTTTTTTTTTTGTGTGTGTGAAAGATCATGACCAGGGTTTAATAATTCAAAATATACAATCTTTGAGAAAATCCTCGTGTTGTCTTTCAAGACGTTCATAAATGGCAAGATGTCTAAAGCCTTCTGTAGAATCGAGCGAAGCCGCAAATTTGGAATTTTCACCGAGCATATATCTAGTTTCGAATTATCTCCATAAAACCGATCGTAAAGACTTAAACATTTACGGAGATCAAGGTATTCGAGACGCGGACAACCATCGACAATTGCTAGTATGCCTTTTTGGACATAGTAGTCACCAAAAGCATTGTAAACACCTCTTGTTCGTCCACGCCCACCTCCGCAAAATGCAAGATCTTCTGCATCAGATCAATAAAGGTCTTCCAATGAAGGTTTAGTGAAATCATCATACCAATCACTGTCGTCACTGCAGTATCCACCATATGCACCATAGCCATACTCGTCATAGTCCTTACGTGCATCTGGAAAGCCCATCAAGTTCCATATACTTGGCTTACGTGGGGATTCTGGGTAACCACGAATAGTAAAACGGAAGTCATAGTCGGCAAAAGAATCACGAGGGTGCCGCAAGTTTTTTATTTGTGCAGAACATCTTCTTCCCAAATGACCGTTAAGATCAAGGTTATAACAATATATCGCAAGTCAAGAGACTCAAGATGAGGACAATTATCAAGAATTTCCTTCAACCCGTCATTAGTCAGCTCATTCCCCAAAAGCTGAAGGTGGTGTAAACCATGCATTGTTCTTGCAATGGCAAGTGCTTCCTCATTTTTCTTTCTATAAGCAACAACTTCTTCATCTTCAGCATCTGTCAGCTGGTTCAATTTAAAAGATTTCAGAAAAGGGCAAGAGCACCCAATCACTTCAATAGATTTGCCAGAGAGACGGCACAATGAAATTTCAAAGTCTTCCAACAGTGGAAGTTTCGAAGCAACTGCACATAATCCTTGACCCAATACTTCTATGCGAAGCGCTAGTTGAAGGCGTTTGATTATGCTCGAACTGTTGAAAGGTTAAAACCAGCAAGTTAATTCATACACAAAGACAAAACTGCACTCCATAAAAAATCAAAATGAATACTATTGATTAATTTAGATTAACATGCAAAAAAGATTACATGCATATAAATACATATATCTTCTTGACTCCATATTGTTGACATTTGTGAAGGAGATAATAGCACAGAGGTCAAATACCTCTAATTGTGCGGCTATTTCAAACATGTAATGCAACCACTCTTTCGGAATTGAACCCAAATATGTATCAAAGGGGAAAAACTTTCGCAGGTGTTTAATGCCGCTCGAACTATAAAGGTATCACATAGAAAACAGTTGGCGTCTACAATACTACAAAAAAAATGTTAACTTGCTTCCAAGTAACCAGAACAACAGAGCCCCAAATGTTTTTAGTCGATTTGTATCCAATTATGTACAAAAGAGTGTGATCAATCCAAATTCCAAAACAACAAGAGATATTACAAGGTGACCACCCAAACAAAATCAATCCTAAAACACAAACAAAGTAGGAAACAAACACTCAATCGAAACAACACTTGGAGTAGAGTAGCACACGTGTGATTTCTAAACACCGTTAACCATGCCATAGATGGTACTGAAAATATATATGATCAGAAATAAAAATTACTGAACGGAAAAAGATTATTAAACACCTTTAAAACTAATTATAAAACACAAATGAATACAGTAACTAGTACTTGTACAAATTTGATGACAGTAAATAAATGAAGCAGTAATATTCACCGGAGATAAAATTAACTACCGATCAGTGATGTACTTGAGGAGGTCATCGGCAGCGAAATACTGGAGGGTGATGGCGTTCAACTTTCCGGCGCTCCGATCAACGGCGTGGTGGCACATCCGCTCGAGCTCCACCATCTCTTGGTCCCTGCCGCTGTTTCTCATGTCAATTTGGCGCCAAAACAGATCTTGCAGATTTTGCGCCATTTGGTACACACTTTCTCGGCGCCGATCGTTCCGACACGTATCAGTATCGCCGCCGTGACTTCGTCGGAGATTTCGAGCCAGTTACGGCGCTTGACGACCCATGCGGTCCGCGGTGGCGGTGGCCGGAACAAGTGTTGCTTGTGTTTTTTCTTGATGCCGCCCATTTTGGGGGGAAAGTGAAAAAATTGTAGGGTTTACAGGTGTGTAAATGTGAAAAAAAAATTGCAGGGGATTTTCACTGCAGTTAGTCCGAGAGGGTTGGGCCGGGCTGTGTAATGGGCCTGAATATTTCCCGTAATTCAAGCTATTGGGGAATCAATTTCAATTCATACTTATCTCTTACGTTCTAATTTTTAGTGAATACAGTAATTATCTCTTACGTTCTAATTTTTAGTCTATGAGAGCAATTCTAACAGATTCCTTAGAAGTCATTTCTGGTTAAAATATAAAGATTTTTCTTAAAATTTACTCCAGCTCCCCTATCTTATTAGCCAATTTAGGGATTCCCTATATTTCATGTTTTCATCCCCTATTCTTATACCGAAAACATGAATTATAGGTAACGAAACATTCAATATTGTAATTAATTCTTTCCTTCTAGATTGCAAATGTAATTAATAATTATATTAATAAATAAATATGTTATTATCAACCAATCAAAACTAAGCATGTGGTTAGGTCTAACTATATTTTAAGTAATATTGTTGAAATAAATTTATACAAGTGATTAGCTAAAATAGGTTTTGGCTTTATTTTTGAACAAAATAAGCAAACTTTTTGTGACATTGTTGAAGTTGCTCAGACATAATTATGATAAGATTGATATGGAGAAGAGATTTGCTCAACCAGCTAGGGCGTTTGAGGCAATGATTCAAAAAGTCATTCAGCTATACAAGAAAGGAACACCTAAATTGAACTGATATTTCGATAAGCAAATGACACAGTTTCAATGTTGGAAATGTGATAGGTTTTCGGAACACAACTGATGCAGTATACTGATACAACTGAAAAGTGTCGGTACAATCTTCAATGGTGGTAAAATGTTACCATACATGGCTTCCTGAGACAGAACACAACTGATTTCGAATTTCAGATGGTAATCATGAAGATAAGAATCAATAATCGAGTAGTACAAACAGAAACTACACTGCCAGGCCAACTGCACCTTCTGAATGACATGTGAAAACAAGATTGGAGTTTGACAGATCCGATCGTTTGTTCTCTACGTTTAGCAGGCTGACTGATTGAAACCAAGCTTCGTGGACGAAATCATTTTATAAATAGTCTCTTGGCTTGACAGCAGAAATTGAGGCTTCGATGCAATAGAAGAAGTGTACCCTTTCTTTGTATCCTTGAAAATCCAGGTGCACACAGAAACGAAAAAAGCAAAAGGAACTCTGGGAAAGCTGAACCAGTCAAGAGAAACTACAAAAATGTAATCTTACAGAATGATACTAGAAATTTCCCTGTTTGTCTGATAACCAGCTCCGTTGCAAATAGCCTACAACATAACATAACATCAGTGCTACTACCAACCAGAAAATTCATATAAAGACATTCCAGACCATGAGGATGAATAAAATCAGTCTTGTCCACTACCCCCTACAAATTCAAACCATGAGTTACCAGACTTCAGCTGCTTGAAAGGGTATCCATATCAACATAGTCATACAATTCTAGTCTAGTAAAATCATCAGAGTCCTCATAGTCATTGTCATAGAAATCACTCCCACTTGAGAATCCATACTCCTCATAATCATCAGACAACATATTACTGTCAGAAAATCCATATGGACCATCATCATCATGTGATCCATAACCATTAGAAGTTGCTTCAAACTCATAGTCATCGGTGGAGTCATAAGGAAGCCGCAACTTTTTGATTCCTTCACTCAATCTTTTCTCCAACCTTCCTTCCAAGTGAAGGTTGAAACAATGGCGCAGATCAAGAGACTCGAGATGAGGACAACAATCAAGAATCTGACTCAACCCATCATTCATCATCTTGTTCCCGAAAAGCTGGAGGCGCTGCAAACCTCGCATTGTTCCTGCTATGGCGAGCGCATCATTATTACACTTATCCGGTGGGAAATGGTACCAGTGGTGGTTCAGTTTCACAGACTTCAGAAGCGGGCAGGACCGCCCGATCACCTCTAGAGGCTCGTGCGAGAGTGTGCACAACGAAATCTCAAGTTCCTCCAGCATTGGAAGCTTCAAAGCCACTTCACTCAATCCCTCATCTGTTATAAAATAACACCTCACCAGCCGGAGCCGCCTGATTCCACTTGATCTATCCAAAATTCCACATAACTATCAATATAATTCCCTTTAAACTATTCGAAAACACAAATAAAATTCAACATCACTCCCAAATTGCTTTATAGAAAAAATAATCTCTTGTGAATATTCAGTTCATGTAAAATTAAAAGCTTCACAAGCAAAAACTGAGCGAGGATATTCATGAGAATCGAGATTTGGATACCTATCAGTGATGTATTTGAGGAGCTCATCGCTGCCGAAGAACTCGACGGCGATATCGACGAGATTGCCGGAGCTACGGTCGACGGCGTGGCAGCACATCTTCTCCAAATCGCACGACATGTCGTGTAGGTTGCCGTCGTTGCGCATATCGATAGTGCGCCACATCAGAGGGTCCTTGCAGATTGCGCGCCAAGCTCGGCAGACCTTCTCGGCGGTCGTCAGGATCTTGATGGCCCCCAGCCGCGATATGATCGAGGCGGTGATCTCCGGCGGGAGTTCCAGCCAGTTCCGGCTGTGGCCGGAGTTGAATCTGGTCGACGATGACGACGGTGAGGGTTTGGGCTCTGATGAGGAGGAGCCCTGGGTTCTGTGGTTGTTGTCCATCAGATTTTGACTTGGTTTGGGATTTAGGGGTTTTATTTGAGATAATTGGGGACTACAACCCTAGGGGTAAAATTAGACGATAATACTTACGTTCACGTTGGCATCGTAGGGTATATATTTTATTGATTCTTGATTTGTAGGGTTATAAATCGTATTTTATATTTAAGGTTATTTATTAATAAACATATATTTAATTTTAGTCTACTTTTATTGTATATATTTTTTCATTTTAACACGTTATCAGTAGCTCTTCAATTAATAATCATCACCACAAATAAAAAACATTAACCCTAAAACACATAACCGTCATCACCACTGCTAAATCACTCATAGTCGTCGGCCACCATTCTTTGCAGCTCTTCTTTCCAAGTTTTTCATACTGATCATAATACTTTCAAGATAAATTTTTTAATTTTTTTGTGGATTTAAAAATTAGGTAGCAAAACTTAATTACCGCAACACCCTAGACTTAATTAGGATTAGATTTAGGTTGATTTTTATCATGATTTTTATATACGTCTTAATTCCTATAAATTAATACATGTTTGAACAAATGTTTGATATTAGTGACGGTTCTGGGGGAGTCACGATACATTGAAGAACAAAAAAATCGATATTTGTGACGAATTTTGACAATCACGGTTTCTGAGTGTGGTATGAAGCCACCGTTTATCGAGCATTGATTTTTGTGACAATACATCTTTTATTTTGGTTCTTATTCCCTAAATTTGATATTAGTGATCGTGATTTTTCTATCGATACTAATTATATCTCTTGTCTCTTTTATAGATGACTACATCAATGGATTCGGCTAGGCCGAATTCGACATCTTTGATGCTGATGAAAAAGAATATCATCGATGGATTTCTGATGTTAAAAATACCTTCATTGAAAAAGATCTCACATATACCATCAACCCACCAACTTCATCTCCTAGTGAGAATGTAGTTCCACAATCTGCAGCCCGCAAAGCTCAAGCCCTCGTGTTTTTGAGGCGGCATATATCCATCCAATTATGAAAAAAGAAAAAAAAACAGTATTTACAAAAAGATGATCCCTATGATTTATCTGTTTTGAAGCATCACTTCAATAATGTGCATGACGCACAACTTTCGTAATTGTAAGCACGATGGAACGATATCCGATTTTTGGATTATATGAAAGTTACGCAATACAATCGAGTTATTTTAGAGCTATAATCAGATCTAAGCTTCTACGGTGTCGTTAAGACTGATTATGATGTGATCGAGAAGTCTTTGAGCACATTCCCTTCTTCCATGAGTTTATTGGCTCATCAGTACTGGATTGAGTATGAGCAAGAAAGAATTACTACATTCAATGATCTCACAAATGTTCTTGCAAAAAATGAACGGTATCATGATATAATTCTCAACAACAATGTAAGGTCCGCTGAGACTAAGAAAACACTTGAGAATTACAACACTAGTGTGAAGATACGTAAGGATAAGAATAACAAGCGTTGTGAGCCTTACAACAACTATGGTGGGAAAAGAGGACGTGGCAGAGGTCGTGGTAGAAGCCGTAGTCATAATCTGACTTGGCACCGCCAAGACACAAACCCAAGTAACTCTAACAAGAATCACTTCAATTCAAGTCCTAGGAATAATGAAAATTCTACTCGCTTTGCTCCATCTAGCTTATAGCCTTGTTATAGGTGTGGTTCTACAAAACACATGCACAAGCAATGTCGAGCAAGCAAGAATATCCAAGCTGCCTACAAGAAGTGCAAGCAATATTTGGCACAAGAAGCCAGTATCACTGGAGACTATGAGTTGGAAGATGGGTAGTTTTGATTGTAAAATTACAAATCGAAAGTTGTATAAATAGGAATAATTTGGACTTTAATATCCAGTAGAATTTATACCCAAATTTTATCCCTTCAAATTAAAAAATAAAACATGTCAGTGTCTTTTTCGACCAATTGGTCTATTAGAGCAAGTTCACCAGGGAGTGTTTTGCCTGGTTGTCATATAGATGTAGCCCCAAAATGGAAAAAGAGAGAGAGTAAAAAATCAACGCTTCAACGGTGTTTTCTTGTATGGGTGAGAACTCCCATGGGTCAATCCGTAAGGCACTTCTAGCCTCCTGACCTGACCCAATTGCCAAGTGGCGCTCTTAATTTCGACTGTATATACTTTCACGTTATCAGAGTGATGTTTGATGACCGTATATACCTCCACGTCATTTTAAATGATTAATAAAAATTAAATAGAAATAAAGTTTTGACTCAGACCCTGACCCAACGGGTTGAAACAATTATCAAGAAGTGAATAACACGTCATTAATTTATTGTCCTATTATCCCAACGACCCTGACCCCGTAACTCAATGGGTGAACTTGCTCTTAGAATATGTATAGCTTGTTTTCGATAGTACTAATATATATATGTATAGTTTTATATGGCTCTAACATTTGTTTATTTGTATAAAAAAACATTTGTTTATTATAAACCTATTAAGATCTCTTACTCTGTTTGTAATAATTTTTAAAAAGTTACTAGGAATATTCTTAATGGTAGTTATTGATTTCGGCTCCAGATAGTCCAAAAATAATTTTTTTTTATTGATTTTAGAGTGGTTTTCTAAATGAAAAATAAGAATGTAACAAAAGGGATATGGAATAATGCCTTCGAATCCTTTGTGTAAGAAAGGCGAAGCATCCGTTGCCAAAGAAAATGTAACTAACACCCAATAATTTCGCATCATTACAAACTAAGAACCAATGATTCTCAAAACAAGCCAAAACCAACAGAAGAGAGGGAATATTTACAGAGCTTGAGGAACATACAGAAAAGGTTTTGTTTCTCAAACAAGAGAGAGGAGAGAGAGAGTGCAAAGGATTTGCAGTCTCTCTTTTGGATCTCTCGCTTTAAGTTTTGTATTTGGTCAGAGAAAAAAGATATATAGAAACATATATTTGTCTTGAAGAACAAGAAGAAGAAAAAAGACCTTTTTACTTTTGTTGATCTTGAACATTGTGTCATATATAGGAATTCACTCTGAAGATTTTCCTATTCCACCTGAAGATTGAAGATCCTTTATCTGTCTTGTGTTTTGGGGGTGAATATGATGAATCGAATTCGAGCATTTTCGTCACCTGCAGTATTGCCAACATCTCCCTCCTCAAGTCACATAGAAGTTCGGCCAGCAGATCATAGTTTTGAAGGTAATTGAGACAATGCCTCATTGATTCGTACATACATTTCGAAAAGTTGATTTCTAATATCATAGATATGGCAGATTTGATCTGTTTTTTGTCTTTTATGATTAGGCATTGGTGCAAATGTTAAGTTACTATTGAAGCTGATCCAAGATCATAATGAGGCATGTACAAAAGACAATGATGGCAGAAAGACACAGAGAGTGGCTGGAATGATTAGCATAATCGATGATGTGAAATCCCGGATTCAAAAATGTCAAACTGCTGGGAACAAAAAGGAGCTGAGGCGCTGCAACACAGATCTTAAGCCTAATGCTGCTCCCACAAAGGACAAAAGGCTTCATGAGCCGGTAACAGATGAGAAGGAGAAATTGAGAAGATCATTAAGTGCAAGCTTGGCAGCAAGGAAAAGCCTAGAAATTATGTGTTCAAGTTTGGGAAAGGAGAAGGAGATTATTGCAACTGAGCTTGCGAGGAAAGTTCAAGAATTGAATGGGGTGGAGGAACATATTAATGATCTCAGGACGCAAAATGAGAAGTTGTTAGCGAAAGTACAAGCTTATGCAGCGAAGCTCAAAGAGAATAGGTGCGCCAGTGGGGAAGACACTACTGCTCATGGGAATGCAGCACTGCGGGAGCGAAACAAGGAACTTTCGGAGCAACTCCTCAAGTCCCTCGATGGATGTAAATCCCTAAAGAGGAAGGTTAGAGATGCACAAAAGGAAAATAATGCAATGCACATGGCGATGGAGGAGATTGGAGTAGATGTTCAAGGTGGACTTGACCAAATACGCTGCCTCAAGGAAAGGATTGCCTCAGGAAATGCAGAAATTGAAGAGGAGCTTTCGGCATTGGAGCATCTGTGTGACTCCTGCAACATGAAAATTTCAAAGCGTGAGCGCAAGAAAGTTGAGAAAAACAAGACTGAGGTCAATGCTACTTAAGTAGCCTCCTGTCATTGCCTAAGATGGAAAGGTATAACTAGAAACCAGAAATGCCTGGTCTCTCCACTCATACAGTATGGTGAGCTGTCAATAAAAAACAGCAAAAGACTTATACAACAAGAGGGAAGCAGTTTGTAATTTGTCAGATGTAGAAGAGATTAGTGAGTTTGCAGATTGCTGTGCATGAGCAATCAGCTAGTTCAGGTTTCTTAAGTGGACCTACAGTGGCCAAAAAGGGTTGTACACTTGCAAGTATTCTTCTCGCATTACTTTTTATCCTGGATATCAACAAGAGTTGATATCATAAGGATGTACATGATTCTCGAAGCTCTTATTTCATTCCGATCTTTCAAACATGATCCGGTGACTATTTTACATTCATTCATCATCAGATGCATCACACTTTCACCTGTTCTGGAAACCTAAATATGTTAATTTATAAAAATATATAAATGCAAAATCTGATTCTGGAGAAGTTCTGATACATGTACATGACTCCTACGGAATTTATGTTCTATTCGGAAAGACTTTGTAAATTGCAGACAGCAATGGAGTTCAAAATCCATAAATTGCTAGCTACATTGGCTCCAGCAGAATCTGCCAGAGACTTTGCTTCAGCTCGCCTTTGGTTGAAAATGGTACCCTTCTTGCTAGGATGACATTGATCAGGCAGCTCAAGGCTATAAATTATAAAGGTTCGACATTCGATGTGACTTCCTGACAACACTTTCTGGCTCTCTGGAACAGGCTTTCTATGCAGAACAGTTCCTCCCGCAGCTATTACAAGATCTTGTAGATACCCTCTGTATGAAGGTACAAAATCTCCAATGAAGTAAAACTTAATCCCATCGAATAGCTTTGGTTCCTGCATGTAAAACAGCTTGTTAAAGAAATATCAGGAACTATGTCGGCACCACACGCACTGTTATGCAACGTCCTCATACTGAACAAGAATTAGATGCATCTAGAAATGGTATGGGTGTATGGCCCTTCAACGTATCAAGACAATTAAATCAATCACTCAACATAAATGTGTCTGTATGTGGCAAGTATATGGAAGTCTTTGTATATTGTTAGTATAACACCATTAGTTCATGGATTAAACATACTTACCCACTTAAGTAGGTAATCAACACTTACCCGACCACCCGAAAGACCACCAAGCGGACTACAACTTCACTCGCAAGACCGAGTCCATCTAATCGGGCACGCACCCGACAAGCGCACATCTGAATGCTCGGCCCATATGACAGCAAATACAGCCTTATCCCACATCGAAGAGCACAAGCAAGCAACAATCTCACACACTCATATATGTAAGGCATTTACTACAGGTAATAGGACAATTAACTCCATCACATTGAATTCGACTTAGCAATCAATTCTAGTCTTAAATACTCCAACCTACTTTCTTACACGTTCGCTTGACTGTTATATCCAATACATCCTCTAACTTAGGCATCAGAGCGTTGAAGGCAGGCCGACCCTGTCTTGACCATCTGACCGCCCGTTTGTCGTTGTATTCTTCTAACAGTAGGGGCCGAACACACGAATCCGCATACCCGAACGCCCGAAGAGAGCAGGCACCCGACCATCTGAACAGCCCGAACATTCGGACAAGAAGAGAAGATTACTCGTACTTGCTTCTGCTTGATTGCGTCCCGCGTAATCTCGTAGAAACACCTGTAGTAAATGCCTTACCTATATGGGTGGGTGAGATTGTTGCTTGCTTGTGCTCTTCGATGTGGGATAGGGCTGTATTTGCTGTCATATAGGCCGAGCATTCGGATGTGCGCTTGTTGGGCGCGTGCCCGATCGGATGGGCTCGGTCTTGCAAGTGAAGTTGTAGTCCGCTTGGTGATCTTTCGGGTGGTCGGGTAGGTGTTGATTACCTGCTTAAGTGGGTAAGTATGTTTAATCCATGAACTAACGGTGCTACACTAACAAGTCCCCCAAGTTCCCAAGTCAAAGAGACCTTTCTTGATTGGGGAGTTGAAAAATGGTTCGTGCGATTAAACAAATACTTATTCGATTGATTAGTAATGCGTAGTTCTATAACCCCAAGTCCCCCAACTCTCCGGTCAAGAAAGAGCTCGCTTGACGGAGTGGGTACCTGTTCGCCCGATCGTGGACCTGTTCGGGTGATCCTGTATCCGGGTACCCGACTCCCAAACGAATCTTGTTGTTTGGAGCTGTGATCCCGGTCGTGTACCTGTGGAGCCATGTGAACATGTATGTTTATGTATGCGGGTGTATGTATGATCGTGTGATGCGATTGAGTGATGATGTGTTTTGGGTGAATGTGTTGATGTATGCGTGTATACGGATGCATGGATGGTTCCGAGCCACTTATTCGCCCCCGCGACGAATGTTGCTGTCTGAAGTCCGCCAAGGATAGGCCTATGAAATGGCCTTTCTTGAAATGCATGGATGGTTCCGAGCCACTTACCCGGTCGCGCGACGAATGTTGCTGTCCAGAGTCCGCCAAGGATAGGCCTATGAAACGGCCTTTCTTGATGCATGAATGGTTCCGAGCCGCTTGCACGGTACTCCCAAACGGATCTTGCTGTTCGGAGCCCGTCAAGAATAGACCTCGAAACGGCCGTGCTTAGGTGCCCGAGAGGAGATCCTCACTCTCGACGCCGACCGATCGTAGCGTCAACGGTGGGGCCTCAACCGTTACGTACATGTGTTGCAGCGCGCACGGAGGGACGGACAGCATGCCCGTGCCACTCTTTGGTTTAGCGCGCGCACGATAGGAGCTTGCCGCTATTGTGCCGCCTAATTCAGCGAATGGTAGCGTTATGCCCTCAGAAGGAATGGGGCCACTCCCGAGTCGCCCATCATTCGGCGCACTCCGAAAGGTGCGTGCCACTTTCGAGCCGCCCGAATGGTCCTGCGGTTTGCACGCCCCGGAAGGTAACGAGTGACGTTAGCTGCTTCCGTGCTGCGTAGCCCGAACGGTGGGTCACCTCTTACTGGGTGTTTAGGCGCGGACTCACAAGCGGCCGCTTATGCTCCGGCTTCGCCAACAGAGCAAGGGAGACGATACCATGCGCCGTCTACGGTCCATTTAGCGTGCACACGCCGAAAAGGGAACGCGGACCGTTAGCCTCTTTCGGGACACCTAAATGGTCTTGCTTTAAGCGCGCGCACGCCGAAAGGAAACGCGTGACGTTAGCCTCTTTCAGGACGCCTCAATGGTCTTGCACAAACCTGGTGGGGTGGCGTTTACTTGCCTGTGAGATTGTAAGGCGCTTGATCGTGTTGGTGGTGCGTGCGATAGTCCGAATGGCGAGAGTCGTGACGTGCGTGTGCGTGCCTCGTGTGGGGTGATCTAACTGACGGGACGTTTGGAGTGACATATTTTCAACTTCTATTTGGGAACCGTTGGGGGTGCAATAAATGATAGCCGGCATAATAAATGCTGGCGTGCCTGTCGTAATCAATGCTGGTGACGTAGTAACTGCTCAAAGGTCAGTCGTCACGCGCGTGGGAGCGTAGGAGGCTGCATGGCTGACACGTGGCGAGTCGTGGGAGATCGTGCTAGGGTTTGAAACCGAGGCGGGAAGCTGAAGGGTGAGCGCGGTTACTTAGGCGGGTAGGTAAACCGCCTCGTGGGCACGTGTCACTATCTGACGGTGGATACGCGAAAAATAAATAGTAGGCGTTCGCTCGCGTGTGTCATCGGGTCAGTATAAATAGGCCCTGGTAGTGTCGTCTTCTCCCATCGCTTTTTTACTTTCACAAACTCTACAAAAAAAGTTACCTCGCATACCTGTTCTTGTTTCTGATTTCTGTTTGCGTTACTTGCCGGAGTTCTTCGTCGACGTTCACCTTCAAGCTTCAGTTATCAACTTCTAGAAAGGCTCTAAACTGATTTGTGTTGCTTTTCATTCTGTTGTTGTTTTTGCTTTTCCTGTTTCCTTGCAGTTTCTGTCTTTCTCGTTTCTGGGTTTTTTTCTGGGTTTCTATCTGAAGAACAAGGCGTGTTCTTGAGGCGTGCTTGTTTCGATCTGTTTTGGGGTAGATTTTCTGGGGTTTTGTTGTTTGTGGTAAGGTTTTTTTTCTAAGTGTTTAGGTGTTACGTGCGTACATCTTGTCTAGGAGATGGAACCGATAGAAGTTTCGAGTGGCTTGTCGCGTGAGCAGATATACATTCCGGGGGCGGGGTGGTTTAGCTGTAGTTCGTGCACGAGCGGATCGGACTCCTCGTCCGACTCCATGACGAGTGTAGCACCCTTGTGGTATATCCCTAACGATGATTCTCCTGTCGTGCAATCGATGGAGGATGAACGAGCACGAACCGTTGCCGAGGTCGTCGGGTTGGGGGATGCGTCTGAGTCGTCTGGGTCGTCGAGTGGGTCTTCTTCGTCGGGGCCTTGGGGCGAGGAGCAAGCGCGAGGGGAGAACCCCGTGCCTCAGTTTACGGAGGGCGGACGTGTGCATTGGGTGCCTCCCGACGGAGTACCGGTGCAGGAGCCCGAGCGAGCGCCCTCGGTGAAGGAGATGGCGAGGTGGGCGCGCGACTACCACATCCCTTTGTCTGTGAAGCTGAGGATCCCTGGGAAGGCCGAGACATTCACGCGGCCTCCGCCCGGTCACATAACCGTGAGCGAGTTCCATCTTAAGGCGGGCATCAAGCTTCCTCTGCACCCCTTCTTCCAGTATATGCTGGCGCTGTTGAGGATCTCGCTCGGTCTGTGTGGGCCTACGCTGACCCGAACGTTGGTCGCCTTCTTCAACATCTTCCGCCTGAGCGGGCTGGATCACCCAACGCGGGCGGAGTTCCTGCACTTTTTCCGGCTTAAGCACTTCTCCCGCCGAAGGGACTCGGGCACCTTCACCATGGAGCTGCCTGGTCGGAGGCGACTGGGAGTTTGGATCCTTCTCCCCGGAGTATGCGGCTAACGCTCACCGCATCGATCGAGTCCCCCAGCGCTTCTATCCCCTCAACACCAACGAGTATCCGATGACGCCTGTGGAGGAGGCCAGGGTTGCTCGTTTGAAGTATGTCTTCGACCCGGCGCCCGAGGCGAGACACTTCTGGGTGGCGTGCCTTTGGGATCTGATCGAGCGCATGCGTCTTGCCCGAGCACCCGGTCTGTTCGGGCATCTGATACCTATTTCATTTTTGCATGCTTTATGTACGTTTATTTGATAACTGTTACTAACCTTTCGTGTTTGTTTTGCAGCCAAAATGACTAAGTCAAAGGCTACCGAGAAGGACAAGGCCCTCTAGCGCCGTATGAAGCTGCTCCTATCGGGTGCCGAGACCGTGCACTGGGCCGTGGATGACGGACACGGTGGACTGGTTGTGGGGGACACCATCCAGGCGAGGATCCCAGCGCCGAACGTCTCCGACCACGCTCCTGCCGTGCGTGCGGCTGCTGTTATCGTCCCCCGAGTGCGGGCTGCTAGTGCTGCTGAAGGGGTTGTTCGTCTGCCACCTGCGTCATCTGCTACTCGGAGTCAGGACCGGGCCGAACGGGATAGCCTCTCCCGCGAGAAGGAGCAACGGGACCACTGGTCCGGTGGTGGAGCCAGACCGGCGGGAGGCCTCCCTGAACTCGGGCTCGCAGGCCGGACCTCTCAGTTTAGTGGTGCAGATCTCTCCACTGGCTCGCCTGCTCCTAAAGGTGGGGTCGTCCATCCCTTCAAGCGATCACGGATGGATGCCACTGGTCCGGTGGTGGAAGGTGGGGGGGGGGACGCGAGCAGCTGATGCTGCTCGCGTCCTTCTGGAGAGTCTTCGCTAATCCCTAGGCGAGGGCGTGTCGTCGCTCCAGTAGCTGTTGCAATCGGGTCCTGCCCTTGCTCCCGACGGTCTGGATCGGGCCTTCAATGCATGCGCCAGGCTACATTACCAATTTTTCTGCCTACGAGCGCGGGAGAACTCGGAGGAGTTGACACGGTTGAGGGCCGAGTCCCGCCAGGCTGTCGTGGCCCATGAGAAGCTGCAAACCGGGCTCTCCGAGGCGAACGAGCTGGCCGAGCGGAAGGCCACCCGGGTGAACGAGCTGACTCGGGAGCTCCAGGAGAGCGCTGAGCGGGAGACCGTGCTTAAGGCCGAGCGTGTGCGCGTGGAGGCTGCTAACAAGCTGGCAGAGATGGAGTCCTGGCTGATGGAGATCGAGCGCTGCGCTTAGACTCCGGATCGGGTCCAGCTTACCCAAGCTGAGGCTGTTGCTGCTTTAAAGGAGTCTGACGATTTCTTAGAGTTTGTGACGGCTGAGGCTAAGGAGAAGGTGACTGCTTTTCGGGTAGCCGTTACCTCGTTCGTTGATCTAACGCGCTACCGGGCCCATCTGTTGGAGCACGCGGCTGGGGCGGCGCGTCCCTCCACCGAGAATGCGGAGTAGTAGCCCGAGCAACCCGAGAAGTCTAAGCAGGTGAAGCAGGCCGAGCGGCCCGAGGCGGTGGCGGCGGATGCGGAGCAGGCGGAAGCGGATGTAGAAGTAGTGTAGTGTAGATTTTTTTCCTCTTTTTTTTGTAAGTTGTAGGTAGGATTTTGTAATTGGCCGTTCGTGTCCTTTTTGAGTAATGAAGTTTCTTTTTCTTTTGTATGCGTGTGCTTGCTCTTTCTTTTTTTGAATGGTATTTTCACCAAGTGTTATATCCACGCGAATAGTCTATCCCCAGTCCCCGAGTATCGGGTGTAAGGATCAAGAAAATACATAACGTAAAGTAAATACATAACGTAACAAAATAACTTAATGAAAGTACTTCCGCAAGTGCTGAATGTTCCACGGGTGTCATAGTCGTTGACCTTGCATGTCCCTTAGGTAGAAGGTGCTGGGGTTTACCACCTCGTCCACGACATACGAGCCTTCCCATGATGGACAGAGTGCCTTAACCTTCTATTGTATCACCTTCATGACCCAGTCCCCTTGTTGGATCGGTCGAGTCTGAATGCGTTGGTTGTACAGTCGGGTGATTCTCTGTTTATTCGTGGCATTATGGAGGTGTGCCGTGTCCATCCTTTCTTCTAGTAGGTCGTTGTTGAGTCATAGTCTTTCCTCGTTCGTGCTCGGATCGTACCCCTCGATCCGCAGGCTCTGGTGGGTGATTTCTAGAGGTAGCACGGCTTCGGTTCCGAACGTCTGGCTGAACAAAGTTTCGCCTGTGGCCGTGTTGGCAGTCGTTCGGATAGACCATAGGATCTCTGGGATGATTTCGGGCCAGCGCCCGTATCCTGCCTCCCCGGGCTCGATGTCTTCAATTTTCTTCTTGATGACTTCTTTGATGATTTTGTTTACCGCTTCTACTTGCCCGTTTTTCTGGGGGTGCGCTGGTGATGCGAACACGAGCTCTGTTCCTTGCCATTTGCAGAAGGCTGTGAGCCGAGGGTTGTTGAACTGTGGCCCGTTGTCCGTGATAATGCTGATCGGGGTCCCGTAGCGACAGAAGAGGAACCACCAAAGGAAGCGTTCGACCTTTTCTGTCGTGATCTTTTTTAGTGGCTGGGCTTCGATAAACTTGGTGTGGTAGTCAATGATGACGGCAGGCGCGTGGTAGTGGTGTGCGTGCAGCTGGCACTGGTGGAACTTCCTCGTCAGTGTCGTGGCGTCCGCATGGATGGTGGGCCACCAAAATCCTCACCGGCGGGCCTTGTGTGCCATTGATCTTATTCCCGCGTGGTGGCTGCATGTGCCCGAGTGGATTTCTTGTAGGATTGCGTTACCCCTCGTCGGGGTGACGCACTTGAGGCTCGCCCAAGTCTTTCCTCGTCGATAAAGCGTGCCGTCCCGCATGCTGAAGTTTGCCCCCCGTGCGACAACGGTCCTGGCCTCTCGCTTGTCTTCTGGTAATTCACCCCTTACTTTGTATGCGATGAGTACATCCATGTAGTTGCACTCGTGCGGTTCGATTGCCAGAATCTATTCTGCTCCCGAAATGCTTGGTCGTCGCAGTACCTCGACAATCCGCTGTCCTGGTCCGGAGTGGATGGGAGCCGTAGCCAATTGGGCCAGTTTGTCCGCCTTCACGTTGAGTCCCCGGTGTATGTGGTTAATGTTGACGTATTTGAACTTGCTGATCAGCGCCCTCATGTGCCTGAGGTAGGCGATCATAAACTCTCTTTTCGCCTGGAATTCGCCCTCGACCTGGCTCACCACCAATTGTGAGTCACTGAATATGTTTAGGTCGGGTGCCTCCGAGTTTTTGGCCAGCTGTAGGCCTGCGATGAGCGCCTCATATTCGGCTTCGTTGTTGGTCGTCTTGAATTCAAATTTAAGGGCGTACTCTGCGTTTACTCCTCCTGGCCCGGTTAGGATGATCCCGGCGCCGCTTGCCTTCTTCGTACATGATCCGTCGACGTAGAGGTTCCACTCCGATAGTGGTCCTGCTTTGACTTCTGGCTTTTCGGATGCCTCTACCATCGGGCCGTCGGGTGAGCCGGTCGGCGTTGCTTCTGCTTCCGTGTACTCGGCGATGAAGTCTGCCACTGCCTGCCCTTTTATTGCCGTTCGGGGCATGTATTGGAGGTCGAACTCTCTAAGCTCGACCGCCCATTTCGCCAGACAACCACTGTGGTCGGGCGATTGAAGGATCTGGCGTAGGGGCGCGTTCGTGAGGATGTGGATGCTGTGTGCTTGGAAGTATGGTCTCAGTCGTCGGGTGGCGGTTATGAGTACGAGCGCCATATTCTCAATCATGGGGTATCGGGTTTCGGCGCCTGTTATGCCTTTTCCTGAAAAGAAAACGGGCAGTTCTGTGTAGTCCTCCCTGCAGACGAGGGCTGAGCTGACGGCTGTGAGGGAGATAGCCAAGTAGATATACAATACCTCATATCGGATGGGCATGGACAAGAGTGGGATTGAGGCCAAGTATTCCTTGATCTGGAGGAAAGATGCCTCGCATTCGGGCGTCTATACGACCTCCCGCTTGTTCGTCGTTCGGAGGGCTTTGAAGAGCGGTGCGCATTTGTTCGAGTAGCGAGATATAAACCTGTTTAGTGATGCGAGTTTTCCCGTGAGGCTCTGTAAGTCTGCCTTCTTGACGGGCGGCTTCATGTCGATGATCACTTTCACCTTGGCGAGCGAAGCCTCGATTACCCTCTGGCTTATGATGTACCCCAGAAATTTACTGTTTGTGACCCCGAACGTGCACTTGGCCGGATTCAATCTCATGTCGTTCTTGATTAGGACATCGAGCACAGTCCCTAAGTTTTGGACGTGGTCGACCGCCTGGATGCTCTTCACAAGTATGTCATCCACGTAAATGTCCACGATGCTGCCTATCAAGCCATGAAACATCGCGTTCATGAGCCTATAATACGTGGAGCCTGGGTTCTTTAGTCCGAAAGGCATAACGACGTAGCAGTACAGACTCTTGTCCGTGACAAACCACGTCGCCTCCTGGTCTTCGGGGTCCATGAAGATCTGGTTATATCCCGAGTATGCGTCCATCATCGATAGGAGTTCGTGCCCGGCTGTCGCGTCCACCAGCTGGTCGATCCTCGGTAGAGGGAAGCTGTCCTTAGGGCATGCCTTGTTGAGGTCGTTGTAGTTGATGCACATCCTCCATTTCTTGTTGTTCTTCTGCACCATCACAACGTTGGAGATCCATTTCAGGTAATCCACCTTTTGGATAAACCCAATGCTCAGCAGTCGATCCACCTCTTCGTGCATCGCTGCGTAGTGTTCCGCTTTATACGTTTGTCGCTTCTGCTTCACTGCTCTCACGCCGGTGTTGACGCTCAGTTTATGGGATATGATGTTCGTGTTGATCCCGGGTATGTTCTTGTACGACCATGCGAACACCACATACTTCTCCTTCAGTAGCGCGATCAATCGCTCGGCTATCGCGGGCGCCAGCTGTGCGCCGATCTAGATCGTTCTCTCCGGATGCTCGGAGGATAGCTGAATCGTCCTTAGCTCTTCGCGTTCGGGGACAGGGGATACTGCCATCAGCCCGTCGCGCGGGTCGTCTGGTATTTCTGCCTCTGGCACCAGTTCTTCCAGAGCTAGGACTTCTTGCCTATTCCCGGGCTTTGCTGCCTCCTCGTAGTTGTATCCCCGGACGTGCCCGACCCCGTGCTCCGTCGGGAACCGGCCTAGTAGCATTTGCTCTGCGATGATCAGTTTTAGCCTGCTGATCCCTGGTCTCCCGAGTATGGCGTTGTATGGGGAGGGCGTGTCCATGACGATGAAGTCCGTTCGGACCTCTCTGTGCGGGGAGTCGGGGGCGCCGATCCCGATCCGAATGTTGTCGCTTCCGATCGGATATGATGTTTCGCATGTGAAGCTTGCGACGCATTCGTGGTCCTGCGTCATTTTGTGTGAGGGTCTGCCCAGTGCCGTATATGCGTCCAGGTAGATCACGTTTGCGGACGCCCCGTTATCCACCAGTACTCTCTTCACGAGAAATCGATCTATGATCGCGTCGATCACAAACGTCAGGGTGCTGTTCTTCGGGCTCCTCTCCTCGCCTTCAGCCGTGAAGCTAATGGTTGACGGTTCCCTTCTTCCTGCCTTGTTCGTCCTTCCTGTCCCGATCGTCAGAACCTCCATGCTCGGACGGTCGGGCGATGAAGTCCCCTCCTTGCGCTTCCCTCCGAATATCGTGCTGATAATCCCTCGGGTCTCAACATTCGCCTCGCGCGGTCGTTTCTCGGCTCTGGGAAAGTCGATCCGTCCGTCCCTTTGCATGTCCCTGAGCACTTTCTTCAGCATCATGCAGTCATTGGTGTGGTAGGTGACGGTGTGGTGGTATTTGCACCACCTGTCCGAGGTTCAACCGATCGGGATCCTTTATTTTGATACGTTGTTCGGCGGTTGAATCTCGTTTCGGTGCTGGCGGAGTAGTTGTTCGTTCGACTGCCGGTCGATCACGTAGACCTCCTGCTCGGCCGGTCGGTACCGGGGGGCCTCTCGGGAACGGATTCCCTGCGGTGCTTGTGCCCTTGAGCGATCGTGTCGGATGCTTTGATAGTCACGGGAAGACAGCCTCTGGTTATTTTTCTCGTGCGTATCTCGGCTTCGCTTGTAGCCTCCGCCCGACTCTCCTCTGTCGTCGACGATCTGTCGCAGTTGGCGTCCGCGCTCTCTGGTTGGTCGGTGTTGGATTTGGAGACGGTCCCGTACACTCGTGTTTCTACTAGCGCCTTATGTACGATCAGATCCATGATTTCGTCGTAATCGAGATGTTCCTTCCGTACGAGCTTTTCTACGAATGGTGTCGCGAGCATGTTGTCCATCAGGGCGACCTTAGCCACTTGCTTGTCGAGGCTCCTACATGTGCTCGCCAGTGCCCTCCACCGGTTGATGTAGCTGGATAGGCTCTCGTCTGCCCCCTGGTGGACCTTGAGGAGGATGCCCATGGTGTTGTACTTGCCCTGGAGCCTATAACATCTTTGGAAGCTTTCCGCCAGTTCAAGGAACGAATGGATGGAGTCTGGCGGAATCTCGTAGAACCAGCTTCTTGTCTTATCGGATAGTGTCTCCTGGAATAGAAAACACAAAGTTGAGTCCGAGTACCTGGTTCCGTCCGTAGCAGACCAAAACTCATCGATGTGCATGCGGGGGTCCCCACTTCCGTCGAACCGGGTGACTTTCGTTGTTTTCGCGTTGAGGTCCCTGCCTCTCTCCAGTATGTGTGCCGAGAACGGACTGACTCGGGGGGTGAACATCCCACTTTGCCCGGCAAGCTTGTCTTTACGTAGGCGCGACACCTCCGTCGACAGTTCCTCCATCCTCCGGAGGATTAGGGTGTTGTCCATCGGGGGCGTGCCCCTCGGTGTGAGTTCCTCCGTCGGCGTGGGTGTTCGGGTCACCCGGGGGTCAGCCCTTCCGAACGCGTGCTGAAGATCCTTAGCGTTGGTGTTTTCCCGGATGGGACCCCGCCAGGGTTGTATCTGATGTTGGCTGACGAGCGCGTCCAGCCGTTCTTCCAGCCTCTGCCGGACCTGGCGCTCATGGTCCCTTTCGAACGTTGCTTCTCGCAGTTCTTGGAGCAGGCAGTCGGCGTGTTCCTCGCCGCTCAGTCCGAGGCTGCTGCTCGTTCCCAGCTCGATTACTTGTCGCGCCCGTGCGCTCGGGGGTGTTTCCTCGACGGTCATGTCGTTGATGTTTGTCTCTTGGGTATTCATGTGGGATTTTGGTTAGTGGTGTTTATACGAGGTTTGCAATTTGTAAGGTTCCCACAGATGGCGCCAACTGTTTCTACCGGATTACGCGAGACGCAATCAAGCAGAAGTAAGTACGAGTAATCTTCTCTTTTTGTCCGAACGTTCGGACTGTTCGGATGGTCGGGTGTCTGCTCTCTTCAGGCGTTCGGGTATGCGGATTCGTGTGTTCGGCCCTTACTGTTAGAAGAATACAACGACAAACGGGCGGTCAGATGGTCAAGACAGGGTCGGCCTGCCTTCAACGCTCAGATGCCTAAGTTAGAGGATGTATTGGATATAACAGTCAAGCGAACGTGTAAGAAAGTAGGTTGGAGTATTTAAGACTAGAATTGATTGCTGGGTCGAATTCAATGTGATGGAGTTAGTTGTCCTCTTACCTGTAGTAAATGCCTTACCTATATGGGTGGGTGAGATTGTTGATTTCTTGTGCTCTTCGATGTGGGATATGGCTGTATTTGCTGTCATATGGGCCGAGTATTCGGATGTGCGCTTGTCGGGCGCGTGTCCGATTGGATGGGCTCGGTCTTGCGAGTGAAGTTGTAGTCCGCTAGGTGGTCTTTTGGGTGGTCGGATAGGTGTTGATTACCTGCTTAAGTGGGTAAGTATGTTTAATCCATGAACTAATGGTGCTATACTAACAACATGTAAGAGGACAATTAACTCCATCACATTGAATTCGACCTAGCAATCAATTCTAATCTTAAATACTCCAACCTACTTTCTTACATGTTCGCTTGACTGTTATATCCAATACATCCTCTAACTTAGGCATCGGAGCGTTGAAGGCAGGCCGACGCTGTCTTGACCATCTGACCTCCCGTTTGTCGTTGTATTCTTCTAACAGTAGGGGCCGAACACACGAATCCGCATACCCAAACGCCCGAAGAGAGCAGGCACCCGACCATCCGAACAGCCCGAACGTTCGGACAAGAAGAGAAGATTACTCGTACTTGTTTCTGCTTGATTGCATCCTGCGTAATCCGATAGAAACATATACTATGAATATATGTTATCATAGTTGAACATAAGGCTAAACCAACCTTGTTCTGGAGTCTTAGTCTACCAAGTCGAGGGCCATCCCTGATTCCATAGATGTCAACATTAATTTCATAAGGCTCCTCATTCACTAACTTCAAGGCTTCCATGCAAGCCTTAATCCCTGTAGCAAGACGAGTAGAATATGAATTTAGTATTAGAAACTACAAAATCGCTCAATTCAGGGTTTGCACCTAAAGTAATAAATCCAAATGCCCCAAGGAGATATTCAAAAAGAGAGAAAAATACTCATATTCCATGCTTAGTATCCATTTCCCCTCCAAGATACCCATCAGTACTTTGAGGGTTCTTCTACATGCTCCATTTTCATCTATTGGGGCCACAACATGTGTGATACTAGAGTCCCACTTCTTTAATACTGCAACTCCAGATAATCTTTCAAATTCTGCAACATATTCCTGTTTGCAGACAGAAAAACTGTCGGATCCAAAAGAATAAAAAAGAATCAGGGGAACTTGAAGCAACTCTATTACCCTCTCTGGATCTGTGAGAGTTGAAAAACAAAGTACTAATTTCTTGGATGATCCACTAAATTTCTGATCTTGAGTGGTATTGATGTCTTGTTTAACAGCAACTTTATCACTAGGTTGTCTGCATCAGGAAAAGGAAAAAGGACAAATGAGAATCTCGTCAGTAGGAAACTCAAGATTGCTGGTGAAACTTCAAGATCTCAGATTAAACGTTATACTTACTTTCTAGGGTTGCTCTTCTTCCTCCTTGCTTCAGAAATTTCATTTGGCAACTTAGAAGAGGCGTGAATGGGGCACAACATAACAAAATTATCCTGATATAAGACAAATAGAATTTAGCTATTTGGAAAATAGAAATATGAAGAAACTAACACTGCTTTTCAGTAATACATACAGTATCCCATCGACATTCAGGAGTTATCTTTGCACAGGTGACATGAAAGCTCTTACAACAAGTCTGCTGATAACACCCAAGAGATGCTCCTTTACGTCCACAGCACAACATGTAATTCTATGACTTCTAGTTAACTCAGCTTCAAGATTAATAGCAATATCATCTTCAAAATATACATTGGGTGCCCTGCAGCGATGCATGTATCAAGTAAGAAAATTTAAAAAATATATATATATTTGACTTTAGCTGAAAGACATATTTAAGATGACAACAAAAATCAAATTCAAAATCATGTTGGCTCATCTCAAAAATTTATTTACCATTCAGTGCAGTTCCTGTGTGAATGGATAACCTTGGACCCTCCATTATGATCTGCAGCAATAGGTTTTGCATTGTAATAGTGGATTATTTCTCCTGATACCTGCAATATAAATTGTGAAAGTGAATGTCGGGTTTGAATTCTAAAGAGAAAGCGGGAACTGAATTATAAGTCACCAAAAAGATACAAAGGGAAGGCAGTGAGGGAAGACCTCTGATTCTTCTGAAGAAAGACAAAAGGCACAATGAATTTTACTCTCAACAGCATCACATCTCCTCAAAACCACATCATTCTTTACTTCTGCATTGGTGATCGGTCAGTTAAAAGTCCTGCATTTGAACCGCCTCTGGTCTTTTCATTGGGTTGGTTTCCTTTTTCATTAACAATATGATGACCTTCTTCAATTGAAATAACAACATCATCGTTTGAGCTGCCATTAACAGAAATTTTGACCTTTTTGTTACCTTTCAAGAATTCTTGATCACATGACTTGACTTCTCTTGAACGTTTTCCAAATTTACTGCTAATTTCTGAAACTTCCTTGTTGTCTGTAGGAAGATTTCCCAGGGGCAACTCAGTTGCAGTATTCTTATTGGCTTGCCTTTTGATCTCTGCCACCTTTTTTATCACAGGGGCATCACCAGGGAAAACTTTGGCCTTTTTGTTGTGTTTTATAAATTTACTCTTGACGCCAGAAACTTCCTTTTTTATCAACTTTAGGGACACCTATATGGGAAAGCTCAGTTGTAGTATTCTTATTTGCTACCTTTTTGATATCCAATACCTCCTCAAGCCTAATAGGCATAGCAACCACTTTCTGTTTCCTTGACTTTATTGAGTTACAGGTTTTTTTGGCCTTCTTCCGTGCGAAAGCTCCATCACTGCCTCCACTCTTTTCTAGTAAGGTGGGTAATTCGGCCTTCTTATGGGCAAAAGCTCCATCACTGCCTTCACTCTTTTCTAGTGAAGTGGGTAACTCAGTTATTCCTTTCACAGCACTGCATTCATTATGCCTTTCAACTGCAGGAGAGATGGAAAAAACACTTTCAGATGTTGCTGTAGTAGCAACCACAGATGATTGAAGCTTCTTACTCCTTTTGCCAGCCTTAGCCACAGAACTGTTATTTTCCTTGTTGGCATGTTCTTGATAGAAGTTTCCAGAGCCCTTCACATCAGCATTACTATCCTCAACCAGGTCCGTATGATTAGTAGCGGACTTTCTTTTAGTTATACTTCTTGTTCGTCTATCACCTTTGGTAGATTGATGATTACCATCTTCAGCTCCATCGTGTGGGTGATTAGGCACTAAGAACAAATTTCTTCTGTGGACTCTAGATTTTCTGGACCTTGATTTTTCAGCAGTGATCTGTTTGCCTAATTTATTTTTTTCTGAGGTTTCTTTTAGCTCCTTCACTTGAATTCTATCAATTTCCTCAGTATCTGCAACCTGCATTTTGGTTTTGTTAATACAGCTCTAGAATACAAAAAAATTAGTAATAACAGGTTTGACACTTACCAGTGGGATCAATCCAGAAGTGTCTTCATCATTTGAGTCCTCGATATCACTGAAAGTGGGGATTTTTGGAGATGGTATATCATTAAGACCACTCGATTGCTGACTCAAATTTTCACCATCTTTGTCACTCAACCAAAAGAAAGGTGTAAGCACTGGTTCCTCCTTTTCATTTAACACGGCCTTCTCCTTTAGAGCTGTTGAAGGCTTAGACTTTTCATCAATTATATCACCTGATAACTGTTTAGGGCGTGTAGGGGTTTCTGAGAGAGGACATTGTGGAATCTGAACCCTTTGCTTGGTTGGAAATGAAGGTTTAACAGAAACGGAATCAGAGTTCTTTTGGTTAGATTTAGTTTTGCGCGATTTTTTCCCTTTGACAGTTCTCTGTTTCTCAGCTCTATGCTGACAAAGCTGAATAGGATCTTGCTCCTCAAGGTGACACCCATCATCAGCTTGCTGCCTTCCATCTATCATAAACGCAATAGCACAGCAAAACACCATAAGTCTACATGAAGAAAAAGCCAGCACTTGATGTTCTCAAAGAAGTGGGAATAAAACACGTTAAAAATTGAAAATTAGACATTCAATATCCCTAATAACAATTACATCATAACAATGATAACACACAGCAAACTGACTAGAGTATAATAGCACTGTTTGATGAGCCTGCATAGTGTAGGGTACTTGGTTAGTAAAGGCTAACCCAGTCAATGATGCTTACCCGGTCTTTTCAGATGAATCACCGAACTTCACTTTACTTACAGCTTAGTTTTTTTTTTTTTTTTTTTTTTTTTTTAAACACTTCTTTCTGAATAGTTTACTCCTACAACGCATAAAGTGAGTTTACTCACTTTGGTATAGCTTCCCATCACATTCAGATCATGACAGTTGCATACCAAAACAGATGGTTTCAACTGATGTTTAAATGTGTTGCAACAAAGCATTAACGAGTTTACTTACTCCAACAAGCACCGTCAACCTTAAAACTATGACATGTAAAGTGCATCTTGCATAAATATACCTGATGATTTAGTGGAAGGTGCACTTTGAGACATGAACATGTTGATTCCTGAAGCTTCCTCCATGCTCTTGTAAATGCCAACCAAATTGTCCATATGAGGAGCAGGCCGAACCTCTGCATCAAAATTACTCATACCAAGTTAACAATTACAAGTTTACAATAGAATAACAACCCTCACAACAGAAAAAGCACATCCTTACCTCTACGCTGATATGGGATTTTACAAACAGGACAATTCGAACCCGATTTCATTGACTTCAGAATACAAGAGCTGCAAACAATAGCAATAGTTTCAAGTTTGTTCAAAGTTTCAATGGACCAACAATTAAATTAAAATTAAAACAATAAAGGGGAAGTGCGTACTTGCAGAAGACATGGTTGCAATTCAGCGAAACCGCTGAGCTAAACAGACTCAAACTGCAAAACAAACATAGCAAGTTGAACCCATTATGCAAACATAGCAAGTGCTTATGGTATTGATACGGTCTTTGGCTCTACTTGTGACTTGAATTTGAGTATCAATGGCCTGTTACTTGAAGAAAAAAAATGTCGTCGTCTCTCAAAAATTGGTGAAATGTCTCTCAAAAAAAAATTGGTGAAAAATTGTTGTCGTCTCTCAAAAATATGTGAAAAATAGTGTCGTATCCCAAAATTGGTGGAAAAAAATGGTTGTAGTAGTCCAAAATTGGTGAAAAATTGAGTCGCAGAGTGAGGTCATATTGTGAAGTCGACCTACTGTGGTTGAGGGTTGGAATAGAATGAAGTCGTCGTAGGCATTTGGTGCTTGGCTGGAACAAAATGTGTAATAGCTTAAAATGGTTGATGGTTTGCTGGAGCTTGTGAGGAAGTATTGTGATTTGTTGTTGTGAATTATGGAGTGGTGAATGGAGGCTGGAGAAGTTGTGGATGAAGTGTTTGATGTTGCAGTTGATAGAGGGATTGGAGTGATGATGGTGAGGATAGAGGTCACAGTCTGATGTATGACATTGTCTACCCATTTACATGTTATGGAATGATGTGGGCAATGATTTTGTATCAAGGAGCAGTGAAGTATTTCATATGGGAATTACTTTAACCCTGTATTGCAGTATACCAAGATGTCAGTTTGCAGAGGAGAGCAATATCGCCACTGCTTTTCACAAGCTTCCTTGCCATTGATGTCCTTATGGGTGGTGTCTCTGCTGCTGTGTATAAGAGGGGTACTGCCCCCATCGAGTGTGTCATGCTTTTGATTAAAACCAGGATGAAACAGCTAAGGCTGTGATGGCTATTGGAAGTGGTTAGCTGGTAACTTGGCTTTAGGTGATGTATTGGAGTTCAAGGGCTCCTTTGATAAGAATGAGAGTGCCAAGTTTCTCTTC
This sequence comes from Geum urbanum, assembly GCA_946800695.1. Taxonomy (NCBI): domain Eukaryota; kingdom Viridiplantae; phylum Streptophyta; class Magnoliopsida; order Rosales; family Rosaceae; genus Geum; species Geum urbanum. The sequence goes on from OX327006.1 coordinate 49,511,043, forward strand.
AAGAGTGTTGTCATTGCTATGTCCAGTCTCAATAGCTATGCCAATACTTACCGAGAAGTCGTTAGTAGTGATGGTTTGCTCAGTGTGGAGAGGAACTTCAAAAGTAACAAAGGAAATGCTAGAGGAGAATCATGGGATTCACTTGAGAGGGTGATGTTCTGCACACTTTGAGGCAATGACAACTTGGAAAATATCTTTCTGAGTATGTTGCAAGATTCTATGCAGCAGAAGTTCTATTGGCGGTAGAGTTGTCTGCAGGGTCTTGAAACCCGAAAATTTGCTTGTCCGAGATGATAGTCTCGTAATGATCAAGAAGGGTGTTACTTAGACTGACTACTCACTCATGTTACCTACAGCAGTCATGTTACTTCTGGCTAGGTAATACCTCGGTTAGTAGAATTAGCAACAAACGTAGCACGTGGACTCCCAATATAACCGATATTGTCCCAGTTTGAACCATCTTAAGATGTTACGTTTTATCCAAAAGGCCTCAGTTAATATTGGGGGTGGTCCATTCACTTATAAGTTATCTTCTACTTGATTTATTTTTAATGTGAGATCTCCACTCCAACACGCCCTCACACGTGCAACCTAACTCTAGGTTAGCACATGAAAGTATATTCACGGAGCCAACGCATCTTTTCGAATGCCCAATTCATTCAGCTGGAACCAATTCAATTTTGATCCAGATTTCAATTCGAGCCCAATGGGCTCAGAACGTGATTGGAATGGACCCGCTCTGATACCAAGTAGAATTAGTGACAAGCGTGACACGTGGACCTCCAATATAACCAATATTGTTCCAATTTGAATCACATTTAAGGTGTTGGGTTTTATCCAAAAGGCCTTGGTTAATATTGAAGGTGGTCCATTCACTTATATGTTATTTTCTACTTGATTTATTTTCAATGTAAGATCTTCACTCCAACACAGTTGGTTGTCACACTATGGAAGTTTACAGTCGGTAATACACAGCTATGTAGTTGATGTGTATGAAGATGATGATGATATTCAGTACTAAACATGCTCGCAGACAAGTTTTGGGATGCCTCAGTTTCTAGATGGAATACATATTATAGCTGAAGTGTAAAGTTGGGAGCAATGTTGCTCGAGTCACGGGTTGGTATTACACATTGTTTTGATCAAGTTTGTGGATGGTTTGCCGATTATGTTACTCTGCCACTACAATCTAGCAGCAAAGATGCATGATGAAGATTTGAGGGATTTATTAGACTTCTCATAGTGATGATACTTCATGGTATTCACATCAGAATCAAGTGCAATTCATTAATCTTTTCAGATCGAGCTCAAAGGCGTATCAGTCGAATACGACGAGATGCTTCCATTTTCTTTGCGGGTTCAATTGTTCCAACCTATATAGTTGGTGTCCAAATATATGGTTGATGGGGGTGTTAGGAATATCAAAGGGTATTAGAGTCATTGTTCAGTCACATATATAAGCTTGTAACCAACACTGTTCATGACAATCTGAGTCACAATGTAGTCATACGATTTACTCTCGCTTTCTCTGTTCTTCGTCTCTTTCCATATTCTCTTTGTTTGCTCTTCTTCAATAAGCCATGGATTCCTAACAAAAGGGTCTATTTGGCATTGATTTCAATACCCAAAAAAAATCGAAAAACAAAGCTACTGAGATGGGTATTTCAACTTTGACAACAAACAACGCCCAGAAATGGTTTTTGTTCGGTTGGGTATCTTATCAACGAACCACATTTGATTTCATCTAAGAAATGATATACAAAACATCAAACATATCAAGGGTTGAGAGAGAGAGAGAGAGAGAGAGAGAGAGAGAGAGAGAGAGAGAGAGAGAGAGAGAGAGAGAGAGAGAGAGAGAGAGAGAGAGAGAGAGAGAGAGATTACCATATTGGGCCTTTGAGCTCTCGGCCCATTTTCTCGAGGTGCGCTAAAGGGCACATTTTCCGGTAATTGGAGACAAAGAGAGAAATCGGAGAAGAAGTAGAATAAGAAGACGGAGGGTTTTGTATTTTGTTTTTGGGATTTTATGTTTTTATATTGAGATTTATATATCTTCCTGGAGAAGGTGGGTTTTAAAATTCGTTGGATGCCAAATCTAACGCGCCTTCTTCCACCTTTTGGCGGGTTTTCCAAATTTTGACATCAGGGCTTGTTTGCCGATAACAGATTCCAAATTTCAATTTTTACTTTTGCTAGCTATTACTATTTTCTGTTTAAATTCTCCTTTCTAATAATTTTGACGATCTTTTCCTAAAAATTGTATTGTCAGCACATTACATTTAGGCCTCGTTTGGTTGGCCGAATTGAGGGGAAAGGAAAGGAAACTCAGGTGTTTCCAATGTTTGGGAATACTCCGGAAAGGAAGCTGAGGAGAAATAAATTCTCGAAAGGAGAGGAAAATAGGGGGAGATTCGTTCCCACCACCCACCCCGGGTTAATTTTCCCATCAATCATTATGTTTTTTCTCTTCCCGAACTAACTTTACTGAAACTTTAAAACTCATATAATGCCCTCTCAACTCTCCTTCGTTCTTGTTAAACACAGCTTTCTTTCATCTACAAAAATTAGAACAAAAGTTAGCTTTTTGCTTCTCCGTTCTTCTTCGAATAAGGTTTCATCTTCTTCGAGTGTAAGACGTGAAACATATGTAACAAGGAGGCCATGGATCATGAGGTACCTGGCTTTGTGGGAACTAGTGCCAGCTTCTCTTTCAGATTGGGTCAGGCTATTCTCTTTTGCTTCAATTCTCTTTATGTCTTTTGGGTTGGATTCTACAGCTACACTGCTTTTTTTGGTAATCAATTTGTTTCATTTCCTCATTCTCTATTGGGTTTTTTCTTTTTGGAGTTTGGTTGTAAATGGCGGTGCCAAATTTTTTTGTATTTTTAGGTTCTGAATCATTGGTTTTGTTTCCATGAATGTGAAATTGAAGATACGTATTGTGCAGTGGAACTCAGCTTTACTAATCTTTGTGGCAATTAGCTCGGTATATTGAATTCTCTTTACTCTAGTAGTTAGATTACTCAGATAACCCGGGTTGCATTGAATAGTTATAGCTGCTACAAGTGTGCTAGAACTCTTCACTTGTGGTGTAGTCTAATTAGTTGATTTCTTTGGTTTCTACTGATTTGATTTGTCTTATTCAAAGTCGCTTATAGTTATTCTCTTACTACAATAACTCAATGCTAAAGATTTAAGTATGGGAAGAAAGTTGGTTTTCCTTAGTTAAATTATATTCAATCTAAAACTAAATGGAATGGAGATGCAGTTTGGAATTCACTTTTTCGATTGCTAACCCTAATTTTCATTTGCATTCTTTGGTTGTGTTAGAACTTTGGAGGGTTAACACAAATATCTAAAATATACAAGTAACTTTTTCAACTGTTAATGCAAGATATCCAAAACTTGGAAGTTGGAGTCATTTTCTCGATGTAGTTGTATACAAAAAGGAGGAAAAACCCCAGGACAACCTAATCGGTCAAAGTACATAAGCTTTAGTTCCGTATAGATCGACTGCGTATAGATTTAAACAACCTCAGTAGTTACTAGGTTGCTTTACCTGCCTGCCTATCACTACAATATAGTGGCTTGTTGTGTTGCCATCTTGCCCTCTGATTTTGTGAAGTTGTGTGCCATCCTCTTACATCTTTAATCTCTCTTACATTATAGCTATGTTATACCATGGAGCTTTACATTGGCAATGGTGGATGAATACTCTGTTCTTGTAAAATGCTCGCCTCGTCAGTCTGGTATAATGCTGATCATTATTTTAGGAGATTAGGTTAGAATAATCAGCAGCTTAGCAGCACTTTAGTACTGTATATGCACATTTCAATCCTAATAAGTTGTGTCATTATTCAACTTTCCCAACATATCCTATCAATTCTTACTCTAGCTACAGAGCTCAACAGCTAGTGTTGTAAAGGTCTTGCTCCATATAGACGGGTCATATTATCCTCCAAAGTTTTGCAACAAGTACCAGATATCTGCACCAATGGCTTTCATAATATGGGTCGTTGGCTTCATCTCTTTCAACTTTTGGTTACTTCCCTCCTTGTGATTGTTATCTAGATATAGCATGTGTTAATCAATATAGAAACTGTTATCAATTTTTACATCTGCAGATCATAAACAAACAATTGGTAATAAACATTCTCCAATTAGATGTCAAAATGGTTTCAAGTTGACTTATTCTCTTCTAATTCTTCGATAGAACTTGATTTTATCTTACATTCTTTGTTAAGTTATTCTAGCTTCATTCGGCAACGGTGATTGTTGAAGCTTTTGGAGGATTCACAGATCCATTGACGATTCTTGCATAGAAGGGTCTCGATCTCTTGGGTCTCAGTGGTACCAAAATCATGCAGAGTTCTACCAGAAGTTTTGGTGTCGTACTGTTGGTAATATTCTTAGTGATTATCGTGATTTTGATACGTTTATGCTTAACCATCATTTGCGTATGCGGGTGCGAGTGGAGGTGGATCTATCTAGACCATTGTTGGTACGTGATTTGATACCTATCTCTGCAGATTGTGTGCTTCTTGTGGAATTTAGGTATGAGGCGATCTGTGGCTTGTGTTCGAATTGTAGTTGCTTTGATCATGATGGTGGTGCATGTGTTAAGTGGGCCTCAGTTATGGGGTCAAGGGATAGTATCGTTCCTTTGTCTTATGCACTGAACTCGTCTTTGCACATAACCATCCCTATAAATTTTTATGACTTTTCAGATGAGGATTACTTAAGTGGTAATTCTGTATCAAGACCTTATGGTTTTCTGGTACACGATGTGGAACCTTTGGGGGACACGTTCGACGTTTTGGATTCTCATGTTATGACACCCATTGGTGTCTTTGCTTTTCTTACTATAGTTCCGGGAATTACCCGCCGACGATAGCGACTTGGACGTTTAGGTTCCTGGGCCGCCAATCTAGACTTCTAAGCAGGTTTTGTTTGTTGCAAGTGTGGTGTCTGGAGCTTCGGAGACACTAGCTGATTGGGATGCTAGAGCTGGTTCATGTGTCCGTATTACTTCTGAAAACGATGTATGAGGGCGAGGTTCAAACGCTTGCTGGTGAAGGAGAAATGTTGCTTCGAGCTAGGACTGACTCGCTGTATTGCCAAGCAAGCATCCTTCAAGTGGCAAATTTAGAGAATGCAAGCGAGTGTGCTTGCCTAGAGATGGTGTCTATGCAACTAAAAAGTGGTGCACCTAAATTTTTTTAGTCTAGTGCTACTTTGGTTAGTTTGTTTGGGTATAACTGATTCAAAATGTATTTCACAACAGTGATGCGTATGAGGTTTCCTTTCATCAGACCAGGTAATCCGGTAAAACTTTGTATTAGTGTTATCATTCAATGAATATTATTACCTATCTCAAAAAAAAACCCAAGATTAAAGCCGCAAATCTTGGCCTCGTGAGCCCCATAGCATTGCTCATTTCATAATCATATGTAATCGACAAATTCGAATATTTGAAATCTTAACTTGATTCGATCATAGGGAAACTGCTTAGATTAAACAGCATCACTTCACGAAGCACACACAATACTTGAGCAAACTGTTCATCAAACTCTGGCAAGATATGTAATGACAAAAGTGCATTCTTACCAACTATACTTGTGATCATGACCAACACGTACTTATTGGCAAAGTTCATGGAAGAAGATATCTAACTCACCTAAGTACACGTAGTGTATATAGCTCTCTTTGCTCTTCGATCTCGAGCTAATTAATTAATTACAGGGAATGAATGAGCAAAGAAGACCGAAAGAAGTTGATCTAGGCGAGCGATCCATCCCTTGGAGATTAATCAAAGAATTCCCACTTGGCTGTGGTCGGAGGAAGATCAAAGGTTTCCCACTTGGTTGTCACAACTACAGGCTTTACATTTGCATTGGAAATCTTCATCGCATCAAGAGTTTCAACACATTTCTGCACCCTCTTGGCCTGGGAATTTAAGCAAGTTTCAAACTTAGCTATTACTTCTCTTTAGAGCCTTAATTAACAGAGGATTTTTATCAGAAATCTCAGACTCAACCAGAAGCAAGAAGCACGCACTGATTCATATATATCGTCCGATGTGGCTGGTGATAGATATCAGAATGTGTCACGGACGAAAAATGATTCTAGAAAATGTTGTATATATACCTGCAAACTCTTTTGAGTAGAAACATCTCCTTCTGCAGAAATATTGTCTAGCTTGATTGCTTGTCTCATAAGGATCTCAATTAGTGTGGTGATCTGAACTTCTGGTACCTTAACTCCAATTGAAATCGATTTTTCAATAGCAGATACCTATGGTAAAATAAATACTTAGTACTCTTATGGCTCGAGACAAAAAATGAAACTGAAAGTAAAGAGCTGCACATATGGTACATAATTAAACAGAGCACAAATCAATCATCCGGTTTATAACTTAAAAGTCTTAAACTAGTTCTGGATCATTATAGAGATACTTAATACAGAAGCTTCAGTGTGATCCAAACTTCCAACGGTACCAACTTATTTCATGCTACAACAACCCCCAGCAATTACTGACAAAATTTTACATAAATATATGAAAATTAGAAAATCACCACAAGTTTTGTTGCACCGGGACAGTGCCATCTCATAACTCATAAGTCATAGTAATGGATCGGAAAGAACCATTACTAGACCCCTTTCACCTGCTAAACCAATTCAATCCAAAACGACCCTACTAAACCCCAACCCAACCCCTTGATCGATGCTCCATGTTCATTACAACGTTAAGCCCCGCTGTCTCACCTACTCAGTCTTTAAAAAAAAAAAAGGAGGAAAAAAAAATTAATTTTCACGGTGAGGCGTTTAGAGTTTTGCTCACCTGCTCCGCGAGCTTGTCGACCTCCATGCACACGTCGGAAACGGCGCGATGAGCGGTCTGGATCTTAGCGTTCCTCTGCATCTCGTTGGCTCTTCTCTCAATGCTCGCCGGGTCCTCGATTAACATGACTTTTGATCGGTCTTTGACTCCACACATGTCCAAGTACTCTCCGTTTTCTCGCTCTTTTCCTCTGAATAGTAGCCTCTGGTCTCCAGGCTGCAACCCCGTCTCCGCCGTAAGAATCTTCTTCAACTCCCCTGCAATACGAATTTACCACCTTGTCCACATTATTCCGCGCTACTCGCCCCACAGACATTATATTAAGATGGACATTATTGTCATTTAAAAGTTATAAAGTAACTTTCCCTCCAAATAAATGTTCATTTTCAATTAACTTTGACAATTACCAGATGTCAATTCACCTCAAATTCTTCGAAACCAAAATGTTAACAAAAGAAATTTTGCGGTATATAGATGAACGGTTTTGATTATGAATTTTAGTGACAATTCGGTAGTCAATTGCTTGACACTATCAAAATTCAGAATTTCCGGAAAATAAAATGGTTTAGAGGGTGTATTAATGTACCGAAGGTGGATTGAGAGCTGGCGGAGATCTCATACCGGAGGGCACTGAAAGCAATCCGGAGCCTTAAATTCGGTACCGGAACGACGTCGGACGACTTGTCGACTCTTTTCTGAACCAACATTCCTCCCGGCCGCATTTCCCACTCAACTTCTTCGTCCTTGGTCGTAGAAGACGGCGCCGTTTCAGACCTCTCCATTGTTCTGCCGTACTGATTCGAACTCCTCTTGATCATTTTCTCCAAAATTCCAACCAGACCTTCCCTGGATCAGAACACTCGGAACTATGTCGGAATAGACGACTCTGTGGTTTGAGAACCGGTTTGGTTTTCTCGGCGCTAGAGAATGAGCTGTATGTGTTTTTCTGCCGACACAAACAGGGTGTCGAAGTTTTGTTGTAGTTTTTATAGTGCGAGCGAGACTGTTCGTTTCGATTCGAACGCTTGGAGGACACTTACTTAACGACCAGGACTCAACCAATGGGAGACTCAACACGTGTTCGTGTCTGTGACAGCTAAGCGGAGTTTAGAGTTTGCCGACAGTCCAAGTGAAGCATCCGAGAGGTTTAGTGACTTTGCTAGATTCCTAAAACCCCTGATGTGGGTGATTGTGAGTGGTCTGTGACGGTGGGGGTGTCCTGCGTGGGTTTCGTTTTTGCCGGAGGGGACGGCTTGCACGTGAAGTTATGCCGTGGGTGACTTTCAGGTTGGGTGTGAGGTTGTTGGTGAGAACCGTTTGATAGCAAATCAAGTCATTTTAGGTAAAGGGGGAAAAATGAATTGGGGCTTATAAATGTAGGAAGGATTAGAGAATAAGAGAAGTAACAGTTAATTAACGCCTTATATTAACAATTCAAGCTTGTTGCAAGTGTGATATGAATCATATGATAATGATCACAAGTGTTTAAGGATTGACGACTGCCTAACTTTTCTAACTTTTTATTCGAATTGGGGTGGCTGGTCAATGCTCACGCCATCGCTTGAATTTAGCGTAAATAAGCTATTGTTTAACGATATTTTACTCTGTATATCTTGATATGTGTCTTATCTTAATTAGTATAAAAATAAATATTCTTTCAATTTCTGATTTACACGGATATGAATTGTAACAGATTGTGATGCTTATTTAAGGTCATATATTAATGAATAAAATACAGTTTCAGATCATATTCTCTATGCATCTATTTTCTCCTTCAACACGTTATCAGCAGCTCTTGAGTCGATAGCCCTCAACCTAAACCCTTAAAATAGAAAAAAAATACCCTACATACCAAAATCGAGCAGTGCAGAACACCCAACTTCGACAGAGGATTGCGAGCAGTTCAGAATGAACCAGAGAGTGATCTTCATATTCACGGAAAGCCCCAAATGTCTAGTTTCCAGAACATCTTTCAGAATTCAAATTGGATGTGTCTAAAAAAATTTATGATCAATTGAGTGCATGAATGTCAGTCTGCCCGAAAAGAAGAAAAGAAGAAGAAAAACCCTAAATACTTCACCGCCGGCCTCTCCTTTGCACACTGCACCACCACTGACGCCTCAAAATCCCGACGTCGTTGGAGCTAGCCAACCGCCGACTTTAGTGGACTTTTCCTCTTCAAACTTCTTACACAACGAAGTTTTCATACCGAGTATAACACCTTCGAGGTAAATCGACTAACCTTCTTTGATTTAGAATTATGTTGCAAAACTTAATTACCGCAACACCCTAGATCTAGGTCTAGATTTATGTTTAAATACCGTGAATTTTTATATGCCTCTAGTTCCTATGAACATATATATCGTTTTTGTTTATGTACAAAATAAGAGTATACGTGACAGTCCTGGGGGAGTCACGGTTATTGGTGAATATCACGGTTAATTAAGATTTCACATTGAAAAAAAAAAAGTCGATCTTTTGTGACTCTAAGTCAGTCATGATTTTATGGGGTGTGGTATGAAGTCACATGTTTTTGCATCGATTTTTGTGACTATACATCATAGATCATGTTTCTTATTCCCTAAACTTAATATTAGTGATCGTGATTATTTCGATCGATAAACTAATTCATATTGTCTCTCTTGTAGATGACTTCATCTGAGCCGAAATTGCCTATGTTTGATATCTTTGATCCTCAAGGAGGAGAATACCATTGTTGGGTGTCAGATGTTGAATACGCATTTCTCGGAATGCATCTGACGGATACAATCCAACCACCATCACCACCACCTAGTACTGAACCACCCACTTCAACTCGCAAATCTCAAACCCTCATGTTTTTGAGACGGCACATACATCCAGTTCTACAGGAACAATATTTGCTAAAGTATGACCCCGCGATTTTATGGGTGACTTTGCAAGAAATATTCAATAATGTGTATAACTCACAACTTCTAGAACTGCAAGAAAAATGAGATTTAATCAGGTTATTGGATTATTCAAACATTGATACTTTTCATCAAGCCATGTTGGAGCTTCAATCATAGTTAAGTGCTTGTGGCGTTGTCAAGACCGATCAGGATATAATCAAAAAGTCTTTAAACAACTTTCCTATCTCTATGGACAACCTTGCATTGCTATATCGCATGGGTTATGTGCAAGGGTGAATTAGATCATTTAATGGTCTCATGAATGTGTTGGTCGAGAAAGAAAAGTATGGTGAGATTACTCTCAACGATAATGCTAGGCCAGTCGGTAAAAAGAAAGTCCATGAGACATACAATAATGGTGGGAATGCACCAAAGGATAAGAGGAGCAATCGTTCAGAGCCTTATCCAACTTGTGGTGGTAGAAGAGCACGTGGTAAAAGTCATGGTAGAGGAAGAAAAAGTCGTAATTTGACTTGCACACACCATGACAACAACCACAACAACTCCAACAAGAATAAATTCAATTCCAGTTCTAGGAATTGTGGACATTCTTCATATTCTGCTTCTACTTCGCATTTAACACCTTGCAATAGGTGTGGTTCAAACAAGCATATGAACAAGCAATGCTATGCACCCAAGGATATTCAGAATGCCTACAAGATGTACAAACAATATCTGGCACATGAGACTACACTTCAATGAAGTTTATGAGATGGATGATGGCAGAGAAGCCAATATCATAGTAGCAGACAACAAAGAAAGCAAGTCTTAGAACTTCGGATATTGATTAAGTCTATGTATTAGACTCATGTCTTTGCTATGTAATCAAATTTAGTTTTATTTTTGGCTTGGTTTTAGCTATAGTTTAAGACTTGTTGTAGTCGATTTTGAATAAGAACGATCTTTGTTTTTAATGTTGGCAAAAGTAATAACTTTTTCTTCGTTTCGGTTATTGAAAGTGTTAAGAATGATTATGTTTATATATATTACTTACAAGGTTCAAATCTACAAAATTTTATGGCATTATGACACCAAAGTTTGATAAAAATGAGGCAAATAGAGGATGGTTTATTTCAGGAGATTTTCGACCCGTCGAAATTGCACCCTAGAATGGTTTTCACACTTTTTCGACCCATGAAAAATTTGTGTACAAAATCTTTCGACCCATCAAAAGATGGTCCTCATTTTTGTATCTTGGCAATTTCGATCCATCGAGAAAAAATTTCGATCCGTCGAAGCATAGTCCCTGGACTCTATTTCGACCCATCGAAAAATCACTTCGACCCATCAAAAATGTTATCGGAAAATCAGGTTTTATTTTGGGTTCCTTCGATCCATCGAGGTTTTATCTTTGATCTATCGAAGCCATCACTTTGGTTTGATAAGATGAAGTTTTTTGATCCATCGAAATGGTGTACTTCGACCCATCGAAGGTGTTACCTTGATTTTTCTATTTTTGATGTGTTTTTCACATCAGTTTTTTTCGTAAAAGGTTAAGAAAAATTTCAAAATTTTCCGTCGGAAAATTGTTGGTCTAAACCAACCAACCTGGATTTCTGATACAGATGTGGTTTTACATCGGTTCTTTTCATGCCATGAAACTAAATCAACAAAGCTCATTTTAACCGGTCAAATGTTATTACACATCGGTTATTAGACGTTGTTATGATCAACACTCTATAAAGGTTATACGTTTTGACATCTTTAAATATTCACTTAAAGTGTTTGCCATGTCTTGGATTCAAACACGGTTTATTTGACATCGGTCTGTTGATGTCTGATGACAACATTGAGTGTTATACACGTCTAAAGACTATTCAAACCAAGCTAAATTTTGACAACATTTTTACAATGGTTTTCTATTGAATGCTACCAATGGCGCAACATGAAGATGTTTAAGAGGATTTGTAGTGACTTATTACTACGGTCCGAATTGTGGAATCCAATGTAGTCACTTGTATTACTATATATGACTCAGCCTCACATGAGCTTTTGCATTTTGATGATCAAGATATTGAAAAATTCTTATGGTCATTGGTTTTTGAGAGCAAAGAAGCATGTGAGACTATCTATACCCATCGGTTTTAGATAAGCAGGAGTGAGATTAATCCACTTGGTCTAGGCTTGGTCTCCAAGACAAGTAAAGCACGGTCTTGTGCATATTTTTCCCACCGGATGCATTTATGTAACGATCCTCCTTGTCGAAAATTGTCAAAATGAATAAAATAATAAAATAATCGGATAATCGAGAAATTATTCGATCAGAAAACTCAATTCGACTAAATCAGTAGAAGAACAAATTCGATAACTTGTCACGACGAAACAGTCATAACGACATATAACAAAACTAATTTCTCCTTCGCTTTCATTGTGTCTTGTGTTAGTCATGAGATATGAGTCTAAAATTGTGTAATTGTATTATTGTGATCATCGCAGAGACGGGGAATGGTGGTTCTGGACAAGAAGTTATGCATTTACCGATGTGGGACTTGAGGTACGTGAATCTGTACTACTTGTCGTAGATGCAGTGTAGTTATCAATATTCATTTATTGATATTCGTTTATCCATATTTATTTATTGATATTTGTTTATCAATATGTTATCGATATTCAGTTATCGATTATTTTATTTGAGATTTATTTTTTGATATATATTTTTGAATATTTTATTATTATATTATGTTACAACGAATGATATTCTATAACACAAAAATCGAGACAATTATAAAGTTGTAACGAAACGACAACATGAGTTGTCAAACGAAATGGAAACATGACATTACAATGATTAACGAAAATGAAAAAATATATTATTTTATTTTACTTACGATTATTTGTACAATATACAAATTGACGTTGCAGATCGATGCAACTATATGATTAATGATTACTTTAATTAATTTGATTTGAATCCAACGGGATTCATTGGAATTACAAAATTGAAACAATTACGATTACGATTATGACTAAACGAGAATATTTATACGAGAAATTGAAAGTTGACTATATTATATACACGATGAGATATGATTATATTCGGATATGGATGATGAGTCCATATATCGTCAGGTTCCCACAGATCGGTGGGGCCGCCAAGCTGCGACTTCGTTTGAAATCCTAGCTAGGCCCGTTTATGAGCATATAGTTAAGTAGGGATTGTGCTTCCCTGGGGTGAAGAGACCCAAAACCAGTCTAGGTGGTGTCCTCGATTTCCTGAACTCGGGGGGGAGGGGGGGTGTTCTCGATTTCCTTAACTCGAGAAATATACATATATATGTAGGTTGCCATCTCTGAGATATGATGACATATATATGATACGACCATCACTAGATGGGGTGTTCTTGATTTCTTTAATTCGAGAGATACATACATATATTCCCATCTGCAGATGGGGTGTCCTCAATTTCCTTAACTCGAGGTGATATATTATTAGCCATCATACATATATATATATATCCATCTGCGGATGGGGTGTTCTCGATTTTCTTAATTTGAGATGATTATTATATTTGACGATATGAGATTACCGTCGTAGATGGGGTGTTCTCGATTTCCTTAATTCGAGTGTATATTATATATGACGATACGATTTGAAAATGTTAAACGGAAAAAATTGAAACGTGAAATGATTTATTATTATTTGAGATGTGATTTCAGCTCGATCACGAGATGAGCTCTGTGATTTGTGATTTGAGCTCACGAGTTGAGCATTACGATATGACTGGATTGTGATATTTGTTTGCGCGACGGACATGATATAATATTTGCTCACGAGATGAGCATATAAACGTAAAATAATTTGAAATTTAAAATGTTGATTAGCGATAAAAACAAGATATATTAATCATCAGAGATCATGAATTGTTCCTATGCTGGACTTTTCGAGTTACAAGTATTTTTTTTGTTATTGTTTGTGGATTATTCTGTTTGATTTATTTTCAGCATTCGAGATTTCACTTGATCAGAGTTATTGAATTTGATTACATTTGAGCATTTTCTATATATTTTCGATGGCTCACGGTATATGTGGGAAATTTCATTGTGATTATAGAAGTGTATTTGGATATATGCTGGTGTTTAGGTTTCCTAATTATAGAGAAGACTCTGCCCAATTTTTCGTAGAAAATTTATGTGATATTTGATTTTTTATAATTTCGAGGGTGAAATTATATTAACGGGGGTAGATTATGATATCCCGATCTTTTTATATAATTTATGCTATTTACGAATAATTGAGTTCGATTTAGTGATCGCGGTAAAAGCTTTTTACCGTTGGTAAGTTTCGAGGTGTCTCGGGTTGACTTTTTAGTGAATTGTTGAAGTCGGTTGACTTTGGGTGGAAATCGAAGAATATGTCGAGATGAGTCCGCAGATGCTAGAATAATCAGAATTGGAGTTACCATGAGAAAGTTACGATCGACAAAAGTTTGTCGTAAAATAATTACCGAGTTACCGTTTTTGGAAACGTATATAAATGAAGAGGTTTCCATATTTGTAAGTCAGATTGGGTTGGATGGCTGACTTCGGTCAACCTTCTCTCCCCGAGGAGAGAGAGAGAGAGTTTGTGGCGGTGCAGAGGTGGTCGTCGGTGGTCCAGTGCCGTATGCGGACTCATCTTGACAAATTCTTCGATTTCCACCAAAAGTCAACTGGCTTCGACAATTCAATAAAAAATTAACCCGAGACACCTTGAAACTTACCAACGGTAATTTTTTTTACCGCGATCACTAAATTGAACTCAATTATTTGTAAATAGGATAAATAATATAAAAAGATTGGGATATCACAATTTATGACAAAATCCAATGCCCATTGCTTAGTTTACAAAACTTGTTTATGTTTGTAATGCTGTTTACATGCATGACGGTCATGATATCGATAAACAATTGTTAGCGGTAATATGGGGATGATTCATCCAAGGTTTGTTGATGATGTATTACTTATTCCGTCACTCGGGAATTGACGACGTTGAAGTGGAATCTTGCTTAGTTGCGGATTGTCAACATAGAGAAAATTGACCAATATGAAAAATTACAATCTATGCCAAACTAGACTCTCTTACACATGGCAAGTTTTCAATATGGTAGTGCTACAATCACCGAATGGTAAGCCGATTAGACACAAATGAGTCTTTATTTTGAAGCACAATGAGAAGAACTTATGGCGCAAGAACCTTCTCAAAGGCCCTAGTAGTGACTATGAAGAGATATATTCTCTGATTATGAACATCATTACTTTCCGCTACCTTATCAGTTTGGTAGTGTCCACAAAACTAAGTATGCAACTTATTGATATGGTTATAGTATATTTTTTATGGGGATCTTGATTCAAAAATATACATGAAAGTGCCAATTGACATGATTATACCCAATTCAAGTAACTCTAAACCACAAAGTGCTCACGAGATAAGATTGAGACGTTCACTACTCTAAGTGACTACTTGATCGAGAAGGGATACAAGAATGAAAAATTATGCCCATGTGTGCTCAGTAGATGCGTGGTTTAAGTCTATATTGTTAGCAGTTTAGAGATGGTATATCGAGTTGGTTGAATTCTTATTCACCAATTTGCTTACGTTTAAATCAGGCAATGGACACAACACACCTTATTAGCACACCAATGGTTGTTTGCAATCTGGAACCCAAAAAGATTCAATTTCATCGGAATGATGATGGTAAGGAGCTTTTGGAGTTGAAATTTCATATCTTAGTGTGGTTAGATCTTGGTTGATTTTAGCTCAGTGTACACATCTAGACATTGCCTTCTCGGTATACGTCTACGCAAAGTCATTAGAATAGAGTATAGTACACCTTCTGGTAATTGAAGGGTTCCATAGACTTGGGTCTATTCTTTCCTTACAAATAATATAGAGAGAAACTTGAAATTCCTAATAAAGGGAATGTTGAATCGAAACATGATGATTCTAGGGTCTTCGATCCATCAAAAAATAGACCCTGGACGGATCAGATACATGCCTTCGATCCATCGAATTAATTACTCGATCCATCAAAAATTGAACTTGATGTGAGCAGTTTTACTTCATTTCCCTATCCAGAGACACTTGTGATGTCTTGGTTGTTTTTGCTGATGCTAGGTATCTCTCTAACCCACATAACGAATGTTCTCACGCTGGTTATGTATTCATCATGTGGAATATGACGATTACTTGGAGATCAACAAAGTAAGCCATTGTCACTACAATCTCGAATTAGTCTAAGATTATAGCTTTATATGAAACGGTTAATGAGTGTGTCTAGTTTAGGACATAATACACTATATTCGAGGATTTATTGGATTACCATCCACTAAGACAACGCCAACTTGCATCCTTGAGGATAATGCGGTTTGCATTGAACAGATGAAGTTGAGGTACATTAAGGGTGATTATACTTAACTCATTTCGCCAAAGTATTACTACAATCAGTAATAGCAGCGATTATTGATAATCCGAGTGAACCGGATTGGTTTGTTGATAAAGCTATAGACTTGTTTACCAAGTTATTACCCAAATCTACATTTGCAAAGCATGTGAGACGCATTGGTATGCGAAAATAGTCTGAACTCCAAGATTGAGTTATTGATCAGGGGGAGTCTACATCACATGTAGTCGCTTTTGTAGTTGATGCGTTGTACCTTTTTTTCCTTAGACCAAGATTTTATTTTTACCCAAAAGGTTTTTGTTTGCTTGACAAAGTTTTTAGTAATGCGACATATTATGCATCCTTCATTAGGGGCGCGACACAAGGAGGAGTGTTTAAGGATATTATACTTCGGATATCCTGATGTGTATCTTGTCCTAATTAGTATAGAAGTAGATATTTTCTCAATCCTTGATTTATAGGGATATGAATTGTAACAGATTATAATGCCTATTTAAGGTCATATATCAATAAATAAAGTATAATTTTAGATCATATTCTCTACGCATTTATTTTCTCTCTCAACAACTATTACAAAATTTTTATTTTCCTTGTTATCAAACAAAAAGAAAATATCTTTCTCCTGTTGAAAAGACAAAATTGTTCACGCGGGTATTATTTTTCTAATAAGATTGATCAATTTGTTCCTCTGCACTGAATATTTTAGTAATTGGCTCAATAATTAAGCATATTAGTTTAATAAACAAGTGTACATGAGTTGCTTGATGTAACAAGCTCGTACACTTCATTAAAAACAATCTTGTATATTTTTAGAGGGAAATTCTCCGTTAAGATTCTTGAGATTTTGGTGTGTATTTTTTCATTAGATCTACTTTCTTTTTTTAAATAGATTACTCATGTAAAATTTTATCAAAATTGTCAAGTCATTTATAATCCAGATTTATCATTTATAAACATGAACGGTATATATTTCACAATTTTAGTTCGTCCATATATTTGATCTTGTTTGATACCTTCACGATTTTCAATTTAGATGAAAAATTTGTATAAAATCTACTCATCAATATCTGAACAACAACCTTTTAACTTTGAAATTATTATTTTTTATTAAAAAGTGACTCTTGCAACTATTAATTGAAAATTATTCATCAAATTCTTATTATAAGAGTTATCAATGGAGAAGTTCCTATTTTTATATTCAGTTAACTTCATAGATTTTAGAGAAGATGCTATACAACATTGAAATTTTAATAAACGCTATTTATGTTTGACAAGTATATTTGCCCAAAATTCGAAAGTGATTGACGAACTACATACAACGGTGGCTATAGGATATATAGCCGCATACAATTGTACAGTATATGTCCACGCATGCTCAAGGAATAAATCATGATAACAAATAACGTACTTAATTGATTTGAGAACTTTGTAATCGACATAAAGCTTGCAACTAAAAACATTCGGAAATAAAAAATATTGTAGGTTACTTTTTCTTGTTAGATTAATATATCACATATCCATGTCTATTTGAGTATTTGGAAGTTGACATGTCGTACAATTGCCATGAACTAGTTGTCTAAACTGGACTCTTTGGGTCAGGAGCAGTAATTGTATAAGGGTAGTGACGTGGCAAGGCCTCAAGGCCCAACTAATAGAAGTCATATTTCCAAAATTTTATATTCTAATTGTTCCTGTAAATGTTCTGCGAAAATCTGAAATTACCATTCATGGCCTCTGCTATTTAATGGGCCGCACGAGAACAGTGTGAGGCGGACTCACCAAAGAACTACTCTTGGGTCAGCTAAAACTGTTTGAGAACTCTTCATTTAAGTTCTCAACTCTCAATTGAAAAAGCTGATCAACTAAAAAGGTGTATCGAGTTTTCAGTCTTTTGTTGCAAGCGTGCGACGTATACGTGTACATGTCAAAGTGTATCAAGTATTTTATGTTTTGTTTTTGTTTTATCATCAAAGCTCAATTAACGGAGAACTTTCATTATTACATATTGAAATCGAATTAAAAAATAAAAATAAATTTTCCGGAGGTAGTATTAGTATCTCAATTTTTGTAATAAATTGAAACGTCTCAACTTTCTCCAAATGATTGAACCAAACCAAACCAGACCAAACCAAACTAAATCAAAGAAGTGATTTGCTTGATTGAATTTTATTTTCAATTTTTTATATATTTTTCTGAAAGGGAAGATTTCATTTTTCATCCACTAAACAAAGCTTCGGGAAAGCCATCGTTTTACTACCATTGGGCTCGATATAAAATATCAAACAAAAAATTGTATAAATAAGAGTTGTTTGGACGATGGAGTCCAAACATAATTTAGACCCAACTATTACAGTACAACTGGTGTAAACTAAGTTTAGGGGTCGTTAATGGGTCGGGCCCGGGTCGCCCAAGCTCGGGCCGTCTAAGCTCAAGCCTGCAGGCTCAGATTGGGCTTTCTCTTCATGTCTCCAAAATTTGGGCCGGGTTAGGCAGATTTTTTTTTTAAAATTTGAAGCCCACAGACTTTTTAATCCTTGGGCCTTAGCGGGGTAAGCGGGCCCTTTGGGCTGGGCCAGGCTGAGTCCACAGGGTAGGGCCTGGCTGGGCTTATTTTGGTACTAAATAAAAATTCTTAGAATTTAATAGTGTTCAATCATCCAATATATCAACAATTATATACACTAAATAATGTATAGGCCTAAATAATTGGTATTTAATCTATGAATAAATGACATTAAGATAAATTTGAGAGTTTAAAGGTATATATTGATAAAATAATCTATAATATATAGAATTGATAGGCGTGACGGACTTGGAGCCTTGACAGGTTGGGTTTTATTAGGCCCGTGGGTTTTGGGACTTCGGCCCGAGCCTGACCCTAAAACCTAAAGGGTCGGACTTTTTCAGGTCTAAATTTGGACGGACCAGACTTGAACTTTTCGGGTCTATGGACCAAATGATAACCCATAAACTGGATTCACACTGAACCGAATTTTTTGTCTCCCACGACTACTGCGCTTCCTATATCAGCCCACAAAATAAATAATGACGTCAGCTCCGCTTTTATTACATTTTGGCGGGAACGTATCGGTAACAGAAACACGTACCAGCTCGCAGCAGATTAAGCTGAAGATGCGTTTTTAATCTCACGTCTAACCTAAAAATCCTCAATATTTTTTCTATTTATACAAAACTTAACGACCTATATCGCCTATCAGCCCCCAAAACGCGGTCTCCAACCTTTGATACCTGCCTCTCTACGACTCGTCGTTTCCGTCAGGTATGCTTCTTCTCCTCTGCTACGAGGCTTCTATGTTTTATTGACGTAATATGATTTGAACCGTGAAAGATTTGTATTTCAATCTTTTGAGTGGAGATTCGTAATGGGCGTAATGGGTAGTTGCCATTTGTTCTCAATTGTAAGTTGGCAGCTTTGAGTTGTTATTAATTTAAGTACCATATATGTTTTTGGGTTCTGTGAATGATTGTAGCGCTGTTATTGTGGAAGTTATATTCTTGAGTTTTGAATCCCTTATGGTAGGAAAGCTTTATAGCTGCTGCATTTCTTTTGTTACATTTTTTATTTTATTTTTAATAATTTTTTTATTTCAACTGATAGATGAAATTTACTAGACCTTTTTGTGCTTGGGCAGATGGATCGTGATGCCACAAGGTTTGGGAGGGGTAAGAATGCTTGGATTACTGTTAAAACGTATTTGTAGTAGAAAAAAATGACCAAATCACATCTAATTCTTACTTGAAGATGCCAGAGTAGTGCCATAAGTCGTTCATAGTGAACACATGTTATTATTTTTGCATATCTTCAAAGGTCTGTACAACAGTTTTGTGTTTTGTGTTTTCAATTTGATGTCTATGTATTCACTGTTCAGAGCTTCACGTATGGAGACTGTTACGTGAAGTTTAAACTCGGTGATATAACAATATGAGTTCTATCAAACCCTTTTGATCGTGAAATGATCGTTTGGAAGTGTACTTAGCAGTTCACCACTCAAACATATTGTTCTCTGAAGTTTATATGATTGGCCAAATAAATCACACGGCCGGGCATGGCATCAATTTTCTCTTTCCACCAATATAGATTCATGTACACATTGCACAATATGCAATGATGGTAGCAGTTTGTCTTTGATTGTAGTCTTAGTGATTACCTTTTATGACATAACTAGTAATCAAGTTGTTATAGCTTATATCTCACAAAGATTAATTTCCAGATACTTGAGACCTGGTTAGGAACTTTCTTTTTTATTTTTGTTTTGGATCAGTCTAAAGAAACAGTGCATGTATCTTGGAATTTTTTTTTAATTGTGTGCTTTTGTTAGTTTGTGTAGTCCATCCCGTGGTTCCTTTCTCAAGTAAATGACTGTGACTCATGTTGCATTTTTCTCATGGATCCCTCTTGAAAGGGCCTAGGGAACTGGGTGGTGCTGTTGATCTCATAAATCAGTTCAAGCTGTGGCCTCATCATGACTAATTTTGCAAAAAGCCACTTCCTTCGTCAATATCAGAGACGCAGTATCTTCATAATGTGGTGGGAGACACAGAAATCCGGAAAGGGGATGGAATGAAATTGGATCAACTTCTTGAGAACAGCCTTTATGTTAGAAAAAGGAATGCAAACATACATCCTTTTGATTTGGGTATGCTTGGAGAAGCTTTTAGAATACGGGAAACAACTCCTGTTCGTTTACCTGCCGTAAGACATCTCATACATGTGTTTGTTTATTTTGTTGGTTATTTGCTTTTGGGTTGGTGGAGGGGGAATGCTTGGTGTTTTGATTTATGTGATAAATAGGCATTTCTGCATGATGCTAACAGGTTGAGAAGGGGATTCGTACATCAGTGCTGAACTCAAAGGGTGAATTAGAAGATAAAACGAGGAAGCATAAAAAATACAAAGACAAGAACCATCACAACTACAACACTGCTGATAAGCATAAGAATGTTCCTAATGGTTTGAAATCTGTGCAGTTGAAGGAACAGCCTGATATGGTAACCATAATTCTTTATTTTTTCATCTATGGATTGCATTGCTTTGTACTACTCTTCTATATTTGTGACATCTGACCAGAGCCAGACAATAGATGAAACCTGCTTGGAATTGTTGTCATTTACACATGCACTGATTGAGATGTTGAATGTTTACGAACCAGTTGGTTGTAGTCATCAGCATGGTTTTGTCCCATGTGATTTCTAGATTTGAAATTACATTAATTTAGCCTGTTGTAATCAGTCAATCATTGGAATTTATAAGTCTTCTGAATGATAAAGAGGAATTGGGAATGATTAGTTGTATAATCACTATAATGCTATATCTGAAGAAATTGTGTGAGTTTGGCTGGTGCAGCTCATTTCTTACTGATGGCACTGTTATGTGGGACATTGTGAATGTTCATTATACTATAACTTTATATAATGTGATTCAACTAATTTTGATAGAATAACTTTGAGTGCTGGATTCACGTGATTACAGTTCTCAACATACAATTGTTACAGAAAAAATAAGTAATGAAATTATTCATCTCTGAATCCACATTTTTATCTTTTACTGTTTTGTCAGAAGAGGAGGGTTGATGGTTCTGAAGATCTTTCTGTGCGTGAACTTAAAAGAGTAAGGTAATGGATTCATTTTGGTTCTAAGAAGGATATTTTTGTTACTAATCACAAAGTTGTTTGCTACTATGTTCATGCTGTTGGTTTTATTATATTCTTCTTCTTCCATTTTCTCTATTCTGAATAGTTTCCTGTAAACTTTGTCTTCCTCAGATTCCAGTAAACTGGGAATGGCAAGCTGTAATTTTATGTTCTGATTTTATGACATCCTCATCAAAATTTCTGGTAGATGTTCCATTTAGGTGATCCATTGAATGAGTAAGAAAATTATGAAGTATTATAGAACATGCAAATTTAAAATTCTCTTTATCACGCATGAGTTTTTATGTCAACATGGTAGGGATGTAACACCGGCTATGTTGTTTATGGGGAAATCCACTAATTCATTGGTTCATAGTTGTAAATATATCAAGTCCATAGGAATTTTTATACATTTGCTCCTTCACAAATCATACTTAGTAGGAGAAAGTGGACTGTTAAAGCTTGCAGGTTGACCACAGTTTCAGTGGCCAAAAGTCCAAAAGTTTAGCGACTAGAGATAGGCCCAAAAGTTTATGATTCATAGCACCAGACTACAACATTATATTCTCCAGTAACTGTGAGCTAAATTTGTGTTTGTTTGTGCGGAGAGAAGTAAAGTTTCTTTGGGTATTTAGTAATTGTCACAGGTCTTGAAGACAATCAAGTTCTGATGCCAAATTTGTGATTGCTAAATAGAATTGAGTACGGAATAGAGTAACCAAGATTGGCAGCTGACTCCTTTGTATAGATTTTGTTTGAGAATTGAAAGTGAGATTGCATTAGTATCAATGATGAAAGAGGTTAAATGCAAGTGATAAGTATCATTAGCGGTTAGTTTGTTGAAAAGATGCACTCCATGAACTTAGTTCATTTATATCCTTAACGCAGTCAACAATTGCTTTAGATGCTGTAGGCTCACTCGGCTGGGAAGTTCAACGAATAACTTCAAATCTAGACCCTTTGAGCATTGAACGAATTAGGTGAAGCTGTTTATGCCATCTTGCTTGAGATCTGGATTTGGTTAGCAATCTATTACTGTATATGTGGACATGATTGTACCAGATTTATGGAATCTCTTTTGGTTAGCTGGATCGACATGCTATCAGGCTAGTTAGTTTATATTGTCAATTTCAAGTAATATATATTCAACAAAAACAAATAAAACGTGATTCAGTTAAGTATCTCCCTAAGATATCAGCATTATACATCTCGTTATAATGCTTTTGCCCATCACTGTGCTCCCAACGTTTCAATAATATAATATAATATAATATAATGATCGATATCTCACTGTGAGTACATCAACCAATCATTAGGTAGATATGTTTGGACGCGCATTTGGTTACAATGTTACTGTACTTTAGACAGGATCTGCATCATATATATATGGTCCAGTTTGAAGATAGGTTGGTAGTGATCGATGTGGTTCTGCTGGCCTAGCTACTTGCATAATGTATTTTACGCTGTGTTTATAGCCGATTCTAAAAAAATTAAAATCGATGCAATAAATACAACGACAGATCAAATCAATATAGTTGGTGCTACCTCACATGGGATGCAGTTGGAATAAAAGAGCCAAGGGTCGATATGAGGTGAAGAAGATCGAAGAAGAAGACACCTAGCTACCTAAGTAATCGATATACTGCATGGAGTGCATGCATGAAGTTATATATATATGTTCTAGCTCACCATAATCGTCTCCTCTCACTTTTAATCAAGAGAGTCGACGGAGCTAGGGATTAGGGAGGCTAAGCGAAGAAGAGAACATTGTCTATCCTGGCCTCGATGCACTATGCATTTTAGATTCTTTGATAGATGGAAACTAAAGAAAGATGATAAGAGGTTCTGGTGTCCAATATTGACAAGGAGAAGAAAAGCCTCACAGGCCACGTAGTTTTACAAAAGACACAATTCCAGCTGCTACCGGCAAGCAACTAGCAATACATAATAAACATACAAAAGTTATTACATGATTATATAATGAATTCCACAAATACAACAATTGATGCATTGTTTTTATTTCCTTACAATTTAAATATGCATAAATACGGACAATATATATAATAAACAAACAAAACAACTACTTGCGGCCATACAAGCTGACAATGGCTTCTGCATGATCTTGCACCACCTTCCAAGCCTCATGTATGTGCTTTTCTTCGGTCAGAGTTGCACCCACTGCGAAGCGAAGCAGGCACACACCTCCAACTGTTGCATGAGTCATGAACACACACCCTGATGCATTCAAGACCTCTAAAAACTTGCAGTTAACATCATTTACCACTCCATCATACTCATCGTCCTCACTAACTACTAATGACGATGGTGAAATCCTGAAGCAAACCAAGGAAAAGTTTCGAGGTACCACAACCTCGAATCTTTTGTCCATTTTCACAAATCCATCAAACATCTTGGCCATTTTGACATGAGTACGAATAAACTTTCTAAGATTAGCCACGCCATAACTCCTTAACACAAGCCATACCTTTAGTGCCCGAAACCTCCGACTTAGTGCTATTTGCCAATCTTTGTAATCCACCACCTTCTTTGAGTCACTGACTTTGTTCTTCAAATACTCAGGGTTTGTCGACAATGAACTTATCAATGCACTTGGTTTACGAACCCACAAGCAGCAACAATCCATTCCAGTGAATAACCACTTATGGGGGTTAAAACTGAAAGAATCTGTGTCCTCCACGCCATTAATAAAATGACGAAACTCAGGACAAATGCAAGCACTTCCAGCATAAGCAGCATCCACATGAACCCACACTTTTGCAACATCACATAATGCCCCCAATGGATCAAGAGATGTGGTTGCAGTTGTTCCCATCGTGGTACATATAAACAACGGGACTAGCCCTTGTTCCCTGTCAGAACAGATTGTCGATCTCAACGACTCGGGTGATAATGCAAATTCTGTCAACTTTGTAGTCTTAATGGCCCTAAAATTGTTAGGGTTGATCCCAACGAGTTGGGAAGCTTTTTGAAGCGCACTATGTGTTTGATCTGAGCCATACACAACAAGCTTTCCCAAATTATCGCTTCCAATACGGCTCAGCATTTTGTCCCCGGCAGCACAATGGCCTCACACGCACTACCATGTATCACACCGCCTCCATTGCCTGAAAAATGAAAACACTTGGGAAGCTGAAGCATGTCTGCAAGCCAATCCATGACTATGCTCTCGAGCTCTGTTGCAGCCGGGGACGAAACCCAGTTGAAGTCAACCACATTGAATCCAGTGGCCAACATTTCGCCGAGATGCAGGCTTGCAGTGGAAGAAAAGTATGCAAAAAAGTTGGGACTTTGCCAATGTGTTAGCCAGGGGACAATGTGATCCTGAACGTCTTTGAGGATGTTTGAGATGGATTCGGAGTCATATGGAGCAGACTCTGGTAGACATTTTCTCAGATAACCAGCACTACTGAGGAAGAGATTCGAGGCGATGTAGCATCCTGGTCGCCTCGGATAAAATTCTCGTCGCCTCGATTTGTTGTCACCAAAACTTCGTCGCCTCGACACGTCGCTTGAGATTGATCCCTTCACCATTCGGGCGACGTAGATTCAAAACTTCGTCGCTTCATTTTCATTGAAGCGACAAAAAAATAATTACGTCACTTCAATTTGTCGCCGCGAAGATCTAAACGTTGTCGCTTCATATGAAAACTGAGCGACGAATATTCATCAATATTCATCGCTTCAATTTAAAACGAAGCGACGAAGATTAAGCAATGTTCGTCGCTCCGTTTTAAATTGAAGCGACGAATATTGATGAATATTTGTCGCCTCACTGTATTTAATTTTTTTTTCTTTTTCACCCAAATGGAGCGACGAAGATTGAGCAATCTTCGTCGCTTCGATATATTTAATTTTTATTTATTTTTTCTTTTTCAGTAAATGAGGCGACGTAGATTGGTCAACCTACGTCGCTTCAATATATTTAATTTTTATTTTTTTCTTTTTTACCGAACGAGGCGACGTAGATTGGTCAATCTACGTCGCTTCAATGTATTTAATTTTTATTTTTTTTTCTTTTTTACCGAACGAGGCGACGAAGATTGACCAATCTACGTCGCCTCATTTACTGAAAAAGAAAAAAAATAAAAATTAAATATTATTGTACCAAGTCACGACCTATCGCAATTTAGGCTAACACAAAAACTCATTCATCAAATCAAGTTATATAGAAAAATATTCTACAACTCAAAACGTTATATGATACAAAGCGACCTATCACACAGTAGACTAATGCTGGGGGACGGCAATGCAGCTCGAGTACGAGCCAGGAGGTGGTGGAGGAGCTTGAGGTTGTTGACTCCCAGCCTGGAATGATCGCATTAGGGCCTCCATTTGTTGGACCCTTTGGGCGAGCTCATTGTAATCCTCTCTGGCTTTCTGCGCCACCTCGCTCGATCTGCGCGCCGCCACGCTCGATCTGCGCGCCTCCTCTCTGGCTTCAGCCACCTCCCTTTTCAGGGCTTCGGTTTCCTGTACTCGGGGCCCTCCTCTCGGTTTGGGGTCGCGTGTGAGAGCGCGCCCCACCCCTGTCACGTCGAATATGAACAAATATTAGTAATGGAATAGTAAAAAAAAATAAAGCAAAACGTAAATCGAGATGAATGACGGTGGTTTAGGAGATTTATTACCTCTTATAGAGGTCCCGGGCCTTGAATCCACCTCTTCCTCTATGATATTTATTTGTGTATCAAGAGGAAGAGGATGGGGTTGGGAAACCATCGCATCGCCGTCTGTGTCACCCACAACACTATCTTGTTGCGACAAGACTTCATCGAGTCTTCGCTTCACTGCCACCTGCTCAATTAAGTGATATTAAATAAATAAAATTACAATATGGGAATAAAAAATAATTGAAATAACGTAACGTGAACCTATTTGAGCTTACCACTTTCTCAGCCGCATTCTTGTCCGGCTGGTATACATTAATCCACGTCTGGACAGCGGGCGCTCTATGGCCCTCCTTCTCCAACACCTCGCTTCAGTACGAGAGGGCGAGAGATCCCGAATGGTGGTTGAGCTGCTGCTCCTTGTTCTTGTTTCGGTTTTCTCGATTCCGTTCACACAATCGCTGCCACACACACACAAAAATCATCGATGAATTAGAATAGATAAACATGTATATTTTAAAATTGTTGGCTACCAAAACTATTCCAAGGATGGTTTATGAAGCTCACCAAGTAAGCAGGGTCTTCGAAGTGGGCTTTTAACCACGCCCATTGGTCTTCCCTCCCGAGAAACTCGGCCGGAGTCTCTTGGCTAACGTGGAGATAATGTTGATGACAATCGTACTTCCAATCCTTGTAGATTGTTTGCGCCGTCGCATCAATGAAGTTCCACATCTCCACGTCAGTCGCCGGGATGTCGTAGTTCGTCTAGCACAAGACATTTAAATTCCGTTAAGTAAAAGTTATATTTACATAAACCGTAAAGTAACAAAGTAAGCTAAGGGCAGTAAGTATACCTCAATATTTGTATTGACGATATCGCGATGCAAATCGCTAAGTCCCAAAAAGCTAGGTGCAAGCATTGGAACTTTTCCGCGGATGATGCTACCGATGTCTCTGGACATCAGACTCCTGAATTCCCTCGTCGCAGGCCCCCGATGCCTCGTAGAGTAAGCGACTTGTAGTCGCCTATTGTTATTCATCCGGACGAGGTACTCCGTCTTCGTCCTGACAACGACTCCGCGCTGTTGCGTCGTCGGATCTCCGGTTGCCATGTCCACCATGTCGGGGAGTTTGGTCTTCTTACACCGGATGCTGAGGGCGGGAGGGTGTTGTGGCGCCGTAGTGGCGTCGCTGTCATCCACTTGAGGAATCACATCCTCAAGGTTTGGGGCGGGCGTTAAAACCCCTACTGCTGGAACGGTCGGGGTCGCAGATTATCCCGTGGGGCAACCCGACCCGGAAGCCCCCTCTCTGCTGAATGGTCGCCACGCCGCCTCCGCAGCCTCCGCAGCTGCCGCCGCTGCTTCACGACACTGGATCGCCGCTTTCTTCCTTTGGTGATTTGTATTTCTGGGAGCCATTCTGTTAAAACTAATAATCTATTAAAATTCAAATATTAAAAGAAAAACTAATAAGCATGGCTCTCGATAAACAAGGTGATTCCATTTTCCCCATCAAACTCAAATACTGAATGTTTAGATATCTTCTTATTTCTTTCTTGTTTGTTTAAGTTTCGGATTTCTAAGCTATAAGTTGGAATGACAACATCTAACAAGTCACATGACACGTTCATGATGCTACCAACAGCAGACCCCAAAACTCATCAAGACCACATATAAGTACAATAACCCATGATACGAATCAAATCCTGGTTAAAACAAGCAGTTATTCACATAGGAACCAAACTGGAGTACCAACAATGATGTTCATCCTTCTTAACAGCCAAATATTCAAGCTTTATTTCTTAACAAATATAAACAAGAAAGTAAATAATCCAACATTTTGCAAGCTTAGAAACTGCTATCAATATTCACCAATGCAAAACTGTATCCTCAATCAAACTGTAAATAATCCAACATTTTGAGAGCTTAGAAACTGCTAACAAATATTCAAGCTTTATTTCTTAACAACTCAATTTGGGTTGACAAAACTGTATCCTCAATGAACACAATCTTATGTCTTCTGTCACTCGGTTATCATATATATAATTGAATCAATCATGATACATACACATGAATTTCCAAAACTGTATCCTCAATCATGATACATACACATGAGTTTCCAAATTCTATCAACGTCTCTAGACATTAAAACATGCATACGACTATCCAAACCAGTAAAATCCATTCATAAATATTTCTGGAAATGAAATTTCTATTGAGGATCTAGATTTTCTTGTAAGCCCTCAAGGAATAATCTAGACTTTCTTGTAAGCCAAATTGCTTATATATTAGGTCACCAGAAAATAAGAGCAGTGATTTCCTCAAGTCGGAGACTCTAGATTTCCGATGAGAAATTAGGTCACCAGAAAATAAGAAACAAAGAATCGAAGAATCGAATTATGTACAGCAATTAATTGAGACTGAAAATGAAGAGAGGCAAACCTGAGCAGCGTGAATGAGGAAGGCGATGAGTGTCGAGCTCAGAGCGTGAATGAGGAAGGCGATGGCTTCGAATTCGACGGCGAGTTTAGGGTTTTGGTGGAGGGGAGGGAAGGGGTTTAGGGTTGAGGTGGAGGGGATTTAGGGTTTTGGGGTTCGGGCTTAGGGATTTCTGGTTCGGGTTTAGGGATTTGGTAAGAGGTCGATTAGAAACGAAGAAGGAAACGAAATGAAAAGAAGAAGAAAGAAACAGTGAATCTGGAATTATAAAGCCAACGAGGCGACGTATATTGCAATCTTTGTCGCTTCCTTTAATTTGAAGCGACGTATATTGCAATCTTCGTCGCTTCCTTTAATTTGAAGCGACGTATATTGCAATCTTCGTCGCTTCCTTTAATTTGAAGCGACGTATATTGCAATATTCGTCGCTTCCTTTAATTTGAAGCGACGTATATTGCAATCTTCGTCGCTTCCTTTAATTTGACGCGACTAAGAATGCAATCTTAGTCGCTTCGATTAATCAGTTGAAGCGACTAAGATTTCATTATTCGTCGCCTCGTATCCTTCATTTTGTGTTATTTTTTACAAATTCAAAAGTTATTTAATTTTGAAACGCTTACATAAATTATGCTTTAAAGAAAGTACAAATTTAGGTTTCAAATTCATAATAATATTAGTTTAGTCCTCCTCCTCCTCCTCCTCCTCCTCCTCCTCCTCCTCCTCCTCCTCGTCCTCGTCCTCGTCCTCGTCCTCGTCCTCGTCTTCGTCTTCATCCTCGTCTTCGTCCTCGTCCTCGTCCTCGTCCTCGTTCTCGTCCTCGTCCTCGTCCTCGTCCCCTTCTTCGTCCAAAAGTAGTTGAAAATCTGGGTAAAATTGTATCACCGTGGGAGTGTCCTCTTGGTAAGGCTCGAATATATGATCTCCTGTACGCGATATGTTTTCATCTATGGCAAGTACGTCAGCGCTGTAGACATTGCGGTGCAACATTTCTTGTACTACCTTCCAAGCACCACTAGCCTTTGGATCGTCTATGTAGAATACCTGTTTTGCTTTGGTTGCAATTATGAAGGGTGAATCCTCATAGTAACTGTTGTTTGTATTCACTGATATCAGTCCATGATCTTTTATAACGGTGTCAAGATCTTCCTCGTCGTCGGAGTTGTGCCATGTGCACTTAAACAACACCACTGGCATACGGCCTGCATATAATACTTCGACCACGTAGTTAACATGGCCATAGAACTTGGATGAACCCATGTCTATCATGACACCGCTGTTTTGAGTCACGGTTCTTTGATCTCTATCAAACGAGGTGAACTTGACACCGTTCACATAACACGACTTATAAACCCGACATTGCTGAGGACCTTGAGCTAATGACTTTATTCCTGCAACCAAGCTCGGGTCCGAGTTTTTTTCTTTAAGGGACACCTGAGAGATAAGTGTTAAGAGAAGTTAAAGATAAGTGTTATAAACCCTCAAAGAACCTTACAAGAATTAATAGGCATATGTACCCATGTTAAGAACCATCG
Source organism: Geum urbanum (assembly GCA_946800695.1). Lineage (NCBI taxonomy): Eukaryota > Viridiplantae > Streptophyta > Magnoliopsida > Rosales > Rosaceae > Geum > Geum urbanum. The sequence goes on from OX327006.1 coordinate 49,541,447, forward strand.
AAGAAAACTCCTCCTCCGACGAAGCTCGTCGAAATCTTCACCATTTTTAGCCTCGAACCTTCTGAGATGTTCTTCTAGGTAAGGTTTGACTTCGTCTGTTTCCACCAAGACTTGCCAGTGACCCTCAGCAGTCTCTGGCTCAGTCAACCTAAACTGGCAACGAGTCTCGATAATATCTGGTCTTACTAAGAGTGAAACACAGCTGATATTCCACTCAGGGGAAGTGTCGACATCTTTGTTGTCCATCCGTCTGAGATAAGACTTACAATACGTCACCGACTCATGTACGAGGTACTGTTCAGCAATACTACCTTCCGGGTAACGTGTATTCCTCATTGACTTTTTATATTTTCCTAATTGCCTGCAAAAACACCATCAACATTAGTACAATATTTTCCTAATTGCCGACTAGTTACATAACGAACATAAAGTTAGCAATTTTCAAAATATTTTACCTTTCAATTGGATACATCCATGTATAGTGTACTGGACCTGTAAGGAATACTTGTTCGGGCAGATGAACCATGAGATGAACCATAGATGTAAAAAATGTGGAGGAAATATGAGCTCCAAATTGCAGAGAATCATCACAATCTCAATTTCCATGTCACGCACAACCTCCTTCTTAAGCTCCCTACTGCATAGTTGACGAAACCAATTTGACAGTGCTATCAATGGCTTCACAATGTTTTCTGGCAGGAACCCTCTGATAACCACAGGAAGAAGACGTTGAAGCAAGACATGACAATCATGCGTCTTCAATCAATAAAACTGTGACGGGGAACTTACTTTCACCTTACTTCTCAAACTACCTGCATAACCAAGAGGATACTTAACATCCCTGAACCACTGGAACACATCTTCTAGATCATCCTTTTTAACTAAAAAGGGTGCATGAGGAACTTTCGCCGTACCCAAGTCACCCGCTCTTTGCCACTGGTTTTTTCGCACATTCCTCTTCTTCAAAGCAGCGCGAGCTTTTGGACCATCCTTAGACTTCTTATCAATCGCAAAAATGGTTCCAAGGATGTTATCACACACATTTTTTTCAATGTGCATGACATCTAAGCAATGTCTGATCTTCAATGATGACCAATACGGCAACTTCCAAAATATGCTTTCGTGAGTCCAACACTGTCTGTTATTCGGATTGTACGACACCTTCAAGTCATTATGTTGGCTAAGAATAGGGTAAACGTGTGACCTAACGTCCTCCAAAATTTCATCTCCACTCTTCTGATAGGGTCTTCCGCCAAACTCCTCCTTCCCGTTAAATGCCTTGCTCAATCTCCAAGGGTGATCTTGGTGGAGCCATTTTCGATGACCTTCATAAACTATCCTCCCACATATATGCTCTGAAGTTAGCTCATCTAGACAGATTGGACATGCCTTGTACCCTTTCACAGTTGACCCCGCAAGCATCCCTAAACCTGGAAAGTCGCTAATAGTCCACATTACCGCTGCCTTCATCAAGAATACCTCATTGTCTACTCGATCAAAATTATGGACTCCAACGACCCATAAATGTATTAGCTCCTCGATCATCGGCTCAATAAGTACACTAAGGCACTTTCCGGGAGATTTAGGGCCTGGAATCAACACTGATAACATGTTATATTCCTTCTTCATGCACATTGAAGGTGGTAGATTGTACGGCATCACAACAACGGGCCATGTACTATGCAAAGTTCCCATTGTTCCGAATGGATTGAAACCGTCTGTTGCTACTCCAAGGCGCACATTCCTGCAGTCCCGTGCAAAACCTGGAAAAGTTCTGTCAAAATGTTGAAACGCTTCTGCATCAGCTGGGTGGCTGAGGCTACCAGCCACGCATATCCACTCCCCCAGCCATCGCATATGCTTGGCAGTGTGTGGGGACATAAACACACGCTTCAACCTTGGTGTTAGAGGGAAGTTACGAATTATTTTTTTGGGAATATCATTCGTATATGGCTTATATCTTTCAGAATAACACACTGGACAAATCCTCTCGTTTACAAGCGCCCCCCTGAACAACACACAGTTAAACTCACACGCATCAATTCTTTCGTAACCCAGTGAAAGATCACTTAAGATTTTTTTTATTCTCGAGTATGAACAGGGGAATGTGTGCCCTTTAGGAAGAAGTTTATTAATGTAAATACATAAAGAGTCAACACTTGTGTCCGACCATCCATTTTCATTTTTCATTTCCATTGCATCTAATATGGCACTCAAAACAGTTTCCTCACTGCCTTCATATAATGGGGTCTGTGACTCCTTCAATAATCTATCGTACTTTTCATAATCATCGTCTACCATGTCATTGAAGTTCATGCCCGAATTATCTTCCACTAATTGTTGGGGTGCATCTGCATGGTATCCAGGATAATAGGGATATGCATCATGTAGAATCTCCAACTGCGGGTTCACTGAAGGACTGACACCACTAGAAGGACCGACTCTGTCTTGAAGCCACTGTCTTCGTTGACTGAGCATTGTCGGTTCAGCAGAAACTTCCCCGTGAAGGTGCCAGACAGTATAATCCGGACTCAAACCACTGTGTGATAAGTGATGATACATGACATCCATAGTAACCTTGAAGGGACCGTTCTTACAACGTTTGCATGGGCAGAAGTGATAATCGGCTCCGTTACTATGTCGCCGGGCAAAATTCATAAACTCGAATATGTCTGTGATGTACCTTGGATCAGCATGATGATAGGTCATCCAAGTTTTGTCTGGGTGTCCGTCCATGTTTCCTGTCAGCAAAAACAATCAATATGAACAAAGTTACCACGCCACAGTTGCGATTCAACCAAAACCCCACACTTCTTCGTCTTATGCCTCCGGGTTGGGTCCTATCCCCTTCAGAGGAACACGACATTTGTCAACGCTCTTGCACCCATGCGTTTTAGCTCCAGTTTAGGGAAATTTCGGCAGCATCTCCCTACAGTTCCCCGAGTGCACACATATCTAAACAACCTAATTTGCACTCGAGGAACATTGAAAGGAGACACTGTCGAAACCATATCCCAAAACTGAAACTGAAATCACATGAATAGCAAAATGATCAACAAAGTCATGTTCACCTAAAGTGTCCAAAAATGGGACAATTCGAGAATCAACTCGATCAACTAGATGAGTTGTTGATTCTCAAATGGGAGTTCTAAGTTGATAAACACCACAATTATATATAACCATACGCTTGATTTCATGATTAACACTAATAACACTACTAAGTAAGGCTCGAATACACCTAATCTACACTAATCATCAATTAATTTCACTAAATTTAACCAAATTTCAAACATTAATCATGAACCCATAACATGATTTATCACAATTCAATGATTCAAACACTAAAACTACAACATAAGACCAAATTCAATTCAATTTCAAAAATTTCACATCACCTTCATTTTCACTTCTAATCATCAATAAATTTCACTAAACTTAACCAAATTTCAAACATTATTCATGAACCCATAACATGATTTACCACAATTCAATGATTCAAACACTAAAACTACAACATAACACCAAATTCAATTCAACTTCAAACATTTCACCAAAACTTCAATTTCACTTCTAATTTAACATATTATGCTCATAAAGAGGGTTAAAGAGATACAAATCAAACTAACCTTACTCAAGAATCAAATCAATGGCAAGAACAACCTTCTTTCTCAATTTCCTAAAATTTCTCCCAAAATCACACAAGAACAGCTCCAGAACGCGAATGAACTGTTTTTCTAAAATTCTAACTTTATGAACGGTTTGACTTTAAGAAGAAGTGTAGATCCAGATTTAAAAAAAACGAGGCGACGAAGATTGAGCAATCTACTTCGCCTCGATTTTATTCGAAGCGACCAACATAATCTTCGTCGCTTCGAATATAAAAAATGGTCGCCTCATATTAATGAAGCGACTAATATCAATCTACGTCGCCTTAATTTGGTGAAGCGACGTAATAACATCTACGTCGCCTCGATTGAAATTGAAGCGACGAAGATATGTAACTACGTCGCCCCAATTCTCTCCTCCAGTAGTGCAAGTTGCACTTGGCTTAGGACCGGATATTTCTCTATGTTTTGGTAGTAGTCTGCAATGAAATCTACGACCAAGTGGCCTTGTTTCCTCAATTATTCAGGGTCGAGTGCTTTGGCCAGGTGAGAAGAGTTGTTTTCTAAAGGATCTTGGTGGAGTGGGAGGCTACTCATCTGGATGAACTAAACCAAAATGAAAGAGATTGAACGACGTCAAAATATTGGAAGATATTTACGGAGTGACCAAGTTGGTTTTGGACTTGTGATCAGTTTGAGTACTGGAGGTCACCATATAGAGATATTGCTGGCAGGGCAAATATCTTTTTCTGTGGCATGTTCATATATGACATGGCCACCCTCGATCACCCATTTGATATCTAATTATAAATTATCTATGCACGTTGTTTCGATCTATAACTAGAAGTCTTTGATATAGCTATGCTGATAGATTAGCAATTGCACTAATTATCTGACAATATGTGGTTCTTAGTTCGTACAGATCGAAGCTGCATGGAGCTGCTGAGGTGCTTATAGGTATACATAGCTGGCATTACGGCAATGATTGCATGACAGCTCTAAATCCTCTAATGAGCCAAGACCACCCATGCATGCACACGACCATGCACCGTGAAGCAACACATCGATCAGTACATATAATGTAAAGGCTTAATAGCCAAAATGCTATTTCAGATTCACACTTCCATACTAGTGTCGGTTTGCTACCCTATTAGTCAGTTTGCTATCTATAGTCAACTTTCGTCAACTTTTTCATCCAATGTTACCATGTGCCCAACACATGACAGCATTTCCGTCATTTAATTTCTCATTTCAGTTGACTCCCTACCCAACAAGCTGATATAAAATAGTAATCACGTTTATACCATTCAACTACTAGAGCTAATGGCTAATGCAACCCAAAATCTACAGGCTAATAAAATAATAAAGACAACGTTGAATAGAGCATTCGAATTCGAAACAATATCAAACCGACAACCCCAACGACATAAACAATCAAATTGAATTTGGAACCACCAAACTCTGGCATTAAAAGAGGGGAAAAGACAAAGAAATTAAATTAACTAAGAACCACTACAATGGGCAGAGCAAGAAAAGTAAGAAGACATTTCCCATGTAAAAAAATTAACTAAATTGAGAACGAGAACTTACTAATGCACAAAAATTTCCAAAATTAAAACCCAGACTTTTTGGGTTGTTGGCATATTGGAGTTTCTAAACTGTTAGCTAGGTAGCTAGACGGGTTTTTCTACTTCGTGAAGAAAACCATTTTGGTTCTGGAGGCTGCGTAAAGATATGAAACGATGGAGTTGCAGTGTGGGTTTACTGAAACGAGAAATTAAATAACGAAAATACCCTCACGTGCTGGGCACAAGGTAATATTTGGATGAAAAAGTTAACGAAAGTTGGCTAAGAATAGCAAATCGGCTAATTAAAAATCTTAAGGCAGTAAATTGATAGAAAAATTTGTAGAGTAATAAATCCGCACCAATGTGAATCCTAGAGTAGCATTTGGCAATTAAGCCTAATGCAAAATATGGTAGACCAGCGACATATCTCCACATGAAGCTAGGAAAAATGTTACCCTTGTGCTCCAAGTTTCTCGGAGATAGTCTGCGCCGAACTATCTAGACGTTGTATCGCTAAGGTTTGGCGCAAACTATCTCCAAGAAACTGTGCCATGACTGCCATCACTCTCTCACTGCACAACGCTAGGGTTCGCTCTTGTGCCGAATTTTCCGGGATAGAATACATTGCCCGAGGGGTGAGAGAGTGATGGCGTATGCAGCGGCAGTGCCTGTGCGGCTGTGCGAGGAGGAGGCGCAATGTTCCATGGAGTCGCTGATGGTGGGCGACATAGAGGAAGGCGGTCGATTGAGATGCGAGGGAGAGTTCGACCTAGCCATGCGCGTCTCAAAATTTGGAATTTGATTGCGTTCGAGAGAGGGCAACGTTGTCAGTGGTCGGCGGAGGAGCTTTACAGTCGACTTGTGGTGGTGGATCCGGGAGGGTGCTACGATTTGGAAGTTGGTTACAACATCTCAATCGGCGTACTACGGTGGCAATCTGGTTTCGGTGGTCATCGTGGTGGTGGACGTGGAAATGGGTTGGTGGCCTGCTTACGTTACAGGCGGCGAACAATGTTGGTTCTCCGGTGAGTGGGCTCGTCTCTGGGCGGCCTGTGGATTGGCTAGATTCTGGCATGAATCGGTGGCTGACTAGACGAACAAGCGAGAGGTGTTGGTCGGGTTGGGTTGCCGACGCCCAAACCAGCTAGCTAGGATAGAAGGGAAGTGATTTCCTGTTGGTCTATAGGCTCTCTTGGGCCCAACCTAGGTTTGGGCTAAAGTACCTTTACTAGCTGGCCCATTCTAGCTTTGGACTGGAAAATTTGCATTGTGGCTATTGAACAGATTTGTGCGATTCGGTACTCTAGTTGGGTTTCAGTTTCAACCTTGAGATCTGGGAGATTATGTTTATATCCGTTCAGCTGATTTGGATACTATTATTAGGAACTGGATTATGCACCTTTTGAATTATGTTTTCGTTGCAAGGCTTCTTCGTTCTGCTCGAGGTGTTGTTATTATGACACACGATGTCGGACTAGCGACCAAAGAGGTACGTCAGAACTTGAGATTTTTTGTGAATGACCGACTATTATGTATAACACGACTATTACTACGTCATCGTGTGATTATCGAGTATTGCTATCAAGATTTTTATCGCTTTTTAGTTTCTTTTGTTCTACATAATTTCTATTGTCACTCGGTGCCTTCCTCAGTGAAGGTCATCGGAAATGTCTGTACTTGATGGATTTTATCAACTTATAAAAAATAAAAAAAATTCTCCACATAAAGCTAGCTAAGCCATCCCCTCTTAATGCTTTTGGTATAAAGTACATGACCTGAATCGAAAAAATCTTCGCCAAGAGTATGGGCGCGCGCGCACACATATATATGTATGTATGTAATTGAGAACTGTATTGGCTACTTGATATCTTGAATCTTAATCTTTTGAATTAATTTTTTTCGATGAAAAATAAAAATTACAAAACTTCCGACCTCTTTTACAACCTACTACTAAAAGATCAAAATGGACAGCATTATACACTTCATAAGGCCATCTACCGGTCGATGATATTACATCATACTTGGGCCCTTGAATTGCCACTGCATCAACTGCGAAATTGCTTTCTCTCCAAACATGCTTCAGGTCAACTGAGTAAAATGGGAAGATACGTGGAGTACATCTTGTACTATTGACTTGATTCTCCAAGGCACAGTCTATGGATTCAAAATACTATTGATCACGATTTTCGAGTCCACTTCCACATGAACATGTTTATATCCATGAAGAAATGCAGCCTGCAACACAGCTCTAAAGGCTAGAGCTTCTGTATGTAGAATATCAACATACAATAATCTTTTTTTTTAGGTTACATACGAAGCCCAAACAGAAGCAAAACTACACTACATTAATAGTCCTAGTAAGTCTAGGAGTTCTCCAACCATGTCTGCAAAGTACGCCTGTAACGAGTGAATTAGAGGCTCCGAAAAGATTATCATGCCCATTTCATGATTGAGGCTCTCCTTAGCAAGAGTATCAGCAGTTCTGTGCATTCTCTGAACACATGAGATAAAGAATGGTACTGCATCTTCTTCTTCAGCATCCAGCAAGCTTCCAATAGAGTTCCCAATGGATGATCTTCAAACTCCTCCTTCATCAACAGATTAACCAGAACTGTAGAGTCAGATTTAATTTCAACAGACTCCAAAGAATGCTGTCTCACCAGGTGCAAGCCATAAAACAGGCCCTAAGCTTCAGCTAAGAGAACTTCATCTCTTCCCAAATCTATTTGAAAACCATCAATCCATTTTCTAACATGATCTCTTATCACACCACCAACCCGAATGCACCCATTCTGATTTCTGGCACCATATACATTCAACTTATAAACATTCACACCAGGTTTTTCCCAAGCCAAGAGGGACATACCATAGATGTTGCTATTCTGTGCTAAAACTTGAGCTTTCTTCCATTCTATAGCAGCATTGAAAATGAAATCACCAGGCTCAGTAGGCCTTTGAAAATTGACATCAAAGATCTGGCTATTTCTCCACTTCCAAAGGTACCAACACACAGTGATGAAGATATTACACCATTTCAGCTGTCCCCTACACTCCGCCTTGCAATGAATCTGAGCATAGAATCACTCCAGCTAATTTAAATTGAATGAATGCATAACACCTTCAGGTCTAGGAATAAAGCCTCACACCTGCCTAGCAAATATGCAATCTCTAAATAGACGCAGTAAAGATTCCTCACCATCATTACACAATTGACACATAGGGAATCTGTCAATCTTCTTGTACATCTCTGAACATTGGTGAGAAGTTTTCCATGAACCAAAGTCCACACAAAAGTTTTTAACTTGGGAGTACCTTCAACTTCTAGATAATCTTCCAAACTGGATTTTGGTGAGAAAAATCAAATAGGGATTGATAGGGAGATTTAACTCTAAATTGTCCATTAGGAGAAGCACACCAAGTCTGTTGATCCTCATCACAACCCTCAAAACGAGTAGGAGCACTAATTATAATCTAAACAACATTCTGAGGAAGCACATAACTAAGCAACTCCAGGTCCCAGCCATGATCATTCCAGAAATCCCTCACCACTGTCTCATAATGCACCTTCTCATCAGCAATATATTGTTGAATGAGAGGAGAGACAGAAAGTCAGTTATCCAACCAAAATTTAATTATGCAACCATCTCCAACTCTCCATACCAGATTTTTCCTAAAAGGCTTAGCATCATGCACAATATAGCCAAGTAACTATTCATAGTGACCTCTAAATTTGACAGGTAATGAACATTCTCTCTAAATACTCAACTGACTAAGTAACTCAAGGCGCAAGTAACTCACGGTCACCTACAGTTAACCCACACTGAACTCTCACAACTAATGACAGTGAACAGGTAACTCACAGTGAACTCTCACAACTAATGACAGTGAACCATAGTCAACTCTTAGTGAGTCTTACTATTAACTCACGGTGCAAGTAACTCACAACCACTTACAGTTAACCTACATTAAACTCTCACAGCTAATGACAGTAAACTACAGTTAACTCAAAGTGAACTCTCAGCTACCCACAGTGAACCATAGTTAATTCTCACTGAGTCATACTATTAACTCATAGCGTCAGTAACTCATAGCCCACTACAGATAACTGATAATGGCATATTTATGCGTCTATTCGGTATTTAATTTGCTCACAATATTTAGTTTATTGTTATTAATTGAATAAATGAATTAAGTTTATTTGTTTTTAGGTATTTTTGAGATTAATGAAGAAAATGAGATTAAATAATATATTTTGAGAGTTATTGTGGAAGAGGAAGACTTACGAGGTGAAGGAATCCTAATTTGAGAAGAATGCAAAGTGCAGCAGTTTGGCGAGCACGTGATGAAAGAGTGCATGTGGCTTTTGTTAGTTTAATTAAACTAGCTAAATAGAGGTATTTATATGTTTGGCGAGCTGCTTGGATTTTGGAAGTGGAGACATAAATAATGAAGTCTTTGGCGAGGAGATGCTTTTTTATTATTAGCCTAGCTTTTGCTATATATATACATGTATATATAGCTTAATTGAAGAAGGGGTGTTTGACCTGGAGTGGAAAACTGGAGCAGGTTTCCTAGCTATGTTTCTTATATATAAATATAGCTAGCTAAAAGTGAAGGATGGCTGGCGAGAGAGAGAGAGAGAGAGAGAGAGAGAGAGAGAGAGAGAGAGAGAGAGAGAGAGAGAGAGAGAGAGAGAGAGAGAGAGAGAGAGAGAGAGAGAGAGAGAGAGAGAGAGAGAGAGAGAGAGTTTGAGAAGAAGTTCTGTGCATGAAGAAAAGCCCGACCACGTCGTCGCCAAGAGTTCTTCTGTCTCTTTCTTTTGTTTATTTTTTATGAATTCTTTGATGTTATTATTTAAGACTATGAGTAGCTAATTTTCCTTTGTTAAGGGGTTGCTTGAAGCCCCGTACATGAAGTCTTTTTAATGCATACACTTTAATCTAGTTTTGCATATCTTTTGAATGAAGTTTCTTTCTCTGAATGATTCACCGTATGAATTCTTGTATGTTTGCTTTGGTGACCAACTTAGTATGCATGCTAGGGTTCTAGTTTCATGAGATACGGGCGATTGAAGATAATTTCTTTCACCGGATTCTCTATAGTGATACACCGATTTTACCGTCGGGAGATTGAAATCCGTAGGTCTAGCGAGACACGCCCATAGTGTACTTGTGAACCCTTATAGCTTCTCAAATTTTTTTTAGAGTTTAATGCTTTCTTCTTTTTAAACCTTGGGGTCCATGACTATGGGTTCAATAGAGGGATAGATGTAGGGGAGGTCCATGACAAACCTGCATAGGCATAAGGATTAGGTAATATGATGTGGTTGTAACGACCAACTCTTCCTGGGAACTTTCATTCATTGGATATGTGTATTAGGTCAAGTATGTGTTAAATAGATAGAATGGCGGTGGTGAATTGCATTCCTCTTAACTTTTTAATCATGTAGTTTAAATCCATTTGCATTCATTAGCATATTTACTTTCTGCAATTTACTGATTTCTGCATTAGCTGTAGCTTAGCCGATTTATTTCAGTAACCAAATCAACTCAGAAAACCCTCAAATTTTGTGTGGTAGTCCGTCATTGTGTCTATATTGATGTGTCCAAATTTCGTAGCATTTGAGTCTGTCTAGCTTAGGTTAGCGTTGTCATTAGTGTACTGTAGTTAAGTCTGTCAGCATAGTAGTTTGTTAGAATTTAGTTTCACCAATTCCTTGTGTTCGACAACTCCTATTTATTTTACTACATTGATATATCCAGGTTGTGAATAGGGTATCTTTGAGAGGTGTTTACCCGCCTTGTCAATAACCTATTGTGAACTCTCATAGCTAATGACAGTGAACTCTAACAACTAATGACAGTGAACTAACTCTCACAACTAATGACAGTGGACTACAAATAACTTATAGTAAACCATAGTTAACACTTATCACAGTCACATACAGTTAACCCACAATGAAGTCTCACAACTAATGACAGTGAACTCTCATATATAGCTAATGACAGTGAATCAACTCTCACAACTAATGACAGTGAACTACAATTAACTCACAGTGAACTTTCAGCTAAACACAGTGAACTATAGTTAACACTCAGGAGTCCTAGTATTAACTCACAACCACCTACAGTTAACTCACATTGAACTCTCATAGCTAATGACAATGAACCATAATTAACACTTGATGAGTCCTACTATTAACTGACAGCGCAAGTAACTCACAACCACCTACAACTCACAGCTAATGACAACTACCCACAGAGAATTACAGTTAACTCACATTGAACTCTCAGCTACTCACAATGAACCATAGTTAACTCTCAACGATGCCTACTGTTAACTCACAGCACAAGTAACTCACAGTCACCTACAATTAACCCATAGTGAACTCTAAATTTGACAAATAATGACAACTACCCTTGGTGAATGATAGTTAACTCACAGTGAACTCTCAGCTACCTACAGTGAACCATAGTAAACTCTAAGTGAGCTTCACTATTAACTCACTATCGACTTGTAAAGTTATTAAGGGATAACTGTAGTAACTACAAAGTCATTGTATTGTAGGGTAACTTCATGTCTTTTGACAATTCTTTGTCTAATTAATTTTGGTCTGAATGCAGTGGAACAAAAGCATTTCAATGCCAAGCTAACCAATGAATTTGAATTGCAAATATTTACACATCAAGGAATCAAAGTCATCCGTGGCGCAAAGTAAAACCGTAATGTTGGATTTCTCGAAATGTTACAGAAGTTACAGCTCAAACACAACTCAATCTTGAACACTAAAACCCTTTCCACGGTAGAGAGATTAACTAGAATAGCTTTGATATAAGTAGGCAAGATGTCCAGAAGGCCTTTGTAACAGCCCTTATGATAACCTGTCAAAAAAAGAGAACAAAGAGGTTAAAGATCACTAATAGCACGAATTGAGGACTCTAGCTGCACATTCACAAAAACAAAGAAAACAAGGTTATGCGAGTAGTCAAAGAAACGTCAATGATAATGCAATAGATGCAAATCCAAGATTAGTTATGGATACATGTAGTTAATTGTCAGGATTATTCTAGGGTTAGCTATGATTGGCAAGGTTAACTGGGATTAACTGTCAGAGTTAAAGTTAGTTTGAATGGTTGTAGTTAACGTACTGTCAAGATTAACTGTGGTTGACAGTTATATTTAGAGTTAGCTAATTGTCTTGGTTAGCCAGATATAGCTGTAGTTAACTGTTGGAGTTAGCTGTAGTCAACTGTTACATCAAAGTGAAGCATTTAGGTCTATAAACAACTCATCCGTTCAATTAATTACACATGCACCTAAGAGTGATGTTTAAATGGTCATTAAAGAGGAGCTGAAATGGAAGCTTAGTAGTCCAATACAAGTAATACCAACACTACTGCATCAATAAAACTTGCTTGTTTCCTCAACCGATTTAAAAACATCAGCAGAAGTTGATATTTTCTAACAGTGCACTGGTCTTGTTTTGAGCATCTTGTCCTTTGAGTTGAGATAACATTCTCTTTGAAATAATAGCCCGAGACATCTTTGGAGCTGTAATTAGGAACAGCTTATATAAACCAAATTGTAGTACTTGATGTTATCATCTATCTATGAGCTTACTTACGTGTCAGGTATGTTAAGGCTAAGAGAAATCCAAGATCGAAAATGCTGCGAACCCAAATAATGCCCCAACTGATATCCAATTTAAGTATCCCCCAAAGTTCAAACCATGACTGGAATTCATTGCCCAAGGTTGTGTTTCCCTTTGAAACCTACACAAAAGAATGATATAGAACTATTAACCTGTATTATATGCAGCAAGTTTTAGTGACTAGTAGTTACATCATCTTCAAATAGTTTTACCTTTTGCCATCGAGGAGTAAGGAATTGATTCAGACTTGTAGCTTCCCATAAGTCATAGGAGAACACCAGAAACCCCACTTCAACCAAGGAGGTAGTGAAGCTGCAAACAGCACAAGGAACTGGCAGAAGAACCTAAAAACCATTTTATGAAAGAAAACTATCAACCATTTTATCACTGCAATGCAAGATAAATCCCTATCTTGTTTTGCACAACTTGAAATCGGAATAGACGAACAACAAAGACGCAAACTAAACTAATGAATCAAACAGAGAAGGAAAGTAGAAGAAAAGAGCTCGGACCTTGTTCAGTGGTGACATCGAGAAACGTGTGGGCATGGTCAATCTCGCGGCGGTGCGCTCTCTCCACGGCGGAGAGAGACGACTCTTCCTTCTCCTCCTCCCTGACCGTCTCCGTCGTGGCTCTCACTCTCGACGACAACGACGAGTAAAATGAGCAAGGATAAGCTGAGCTCCGCCGTGAGCTGCTGCTGCTGCTCGATCTTAAAGGCACTAGTCGCAGATTCCAATTCGTTAATGACGGCGCCACCGACGACGAAAGCGCCAACGACGAAACCCTAGGAGAGAGGATATACATACAGAGAACAATAGAGAGAGAGAGAGAGAGAGAGAGAGAGAGAGAGAGCGCTCTGGCTCGAGATCTCCACCACCTCTTTGAAATCGAGGAAGCCTATCAGGGACAATTTTGGAATAAATAAATAAATTTTGGAAAAGATCGAGTTTTTTTAGAATTGGTTTTTAATTTTGGGCTATACTTCAGTGTGTTAACGTAATATGCATTAAAACACATGTTATAAAAGTGACCTGATATTACAGGTTAACCATTAAACGATAAACATATGTTTTAAGTTAAGGTGGTATGTAAACCTAAATAAGTACATGTAAGACCATGTTTTGGTAACTTATTAAAGTTACAAGTTTAAGATTGAGAATGAACCTAAACAAAAAATTTACAACATAAAAATCAAGTTTGTAGTTTTATAGTTCAATAACCATCTTAAAAGGTAACTCCAACAACATATCCAGTACTTTTGTAAATCTACCGTAAACAAACTCTACGTAACTAAAAACCCATGTCAATTCCTCTATCCGATATCTCCATGTTCATTCTATACTTCTCCGTCGTTAGCTTCCTCCTCACCAATTGGAGCGAGAAGATCCAGACCAACATGCCTTTTCACATTCTTTTCGCCCTAGATGCCGGCGACCCAGTTTCTCTGATCGGCCCAATTCTTGAATTAGTTGAGGAAATGCCAGTAGCAGAAGACGAGGAGATTATCGAGGCTGTAGTGAATGGGACCATTCCGTCCTACTCGCTTGAGTCGAAGCTTGGAGATTGCAAGAAGAGGAAGAAGAGATAATCGTATCTGATATCGAGCTCGAAGGTGATATTGTGTAGCCTGATAATGAACCTCTCAGAAGGTTAGTTTTCTATTGAGTTTGGTGTAGCTTAGTTTAGGTAGTAATTCAATGCCATAGAACAAGGCCAGATAGAGTTCACTAGAAAAACGAAAAGGGAGTAGACAATAAGAACCAGAATTGACCCAAGACCCCAAACTTTAATAACGCATTGAAGCCACAACTAAATCAGAAAACCAGGGAGAAAGCAAAGACCTTTGCCTCGCTGTTCATCCATGCTCACAATTTTTTGAGGGTTTCGTTTTCAATTTGTCAGTCGATTGATTTGTAATGTGTAGAATCATTGTCGGCATTGAGATTGTTCGAAATTTTTGGGTTTCTGGTTTTGAATATGGTGATTGATTTGATTAAGTTACTGTGAGATAGGATATGATTGTTTGATATTGCAGTATAGGGGTTTGCTTACTTGGGTGTGTGTTCTTTTAGTTGTTGGGGTTCTGGTAGTGTTGCCTTTGTGTTTTGTGTATGTTGGTGGTGGTTGTGATTTTGTGACACTGTCTCTCTCTGTTTGGAGAGTCAAATTTGAGGGAGAGATATATGGGGAGGTCTCCCTGTTGTGAAAAGACTGGGTTGAAGAGAGGTCCATGGACTCCTGAGGAGGATGAGCTTCTTGTTAATTTCATCAACAAGAATAAGGGACATGGAAGCTGGCGTGTTCTTCCAAAGCTTGCAGGTATTTGTTTTAGTTTTAGTTTCTTGTTTGTGTAATGAAATGCTGCTTGTTCGTGGATAACACATGAAAGCTGTATCATAATCACTTTGTTTGTATAGAACTTAATGGTGCTCTGGTCTAAGTTTGCTGTATCATTGATTCATTGTGATTGTGGTTAAATCTCAAATGAAAGTTGTCATTTGTTGCAGGACCCGGATGGTGGATATGGTGGCAGACCTGGTCAGGCAAGTAACTAGTCCCTCTATTTATCTAAGTTGACTACTTGTAGCTGTTGATGTTTGATTTTTCTTGAACCTTCGCTACTGTTATTTGTGGTTGCTCTATTATTCCACTTTAGGATTGCTGCAAGTGAGAAAATAAGAAATAGATTGGAGTATCAGTGCTTGTAGCGTCTTTTAGATATATTTAGCTGACGATTCTTATGTTGACTGTTTGTTTAGCTGCCGCATCTTGCAACGACTGATGCTGCATTGAATTCACTGATTACTCTGGGAAGTGACAAAACTAAACATCAACGAAAATGTGGTTAGTTTATATATTTTTATAATAAATTTCTGTTTTAAAGTACTGCATGCTTTGACATGATTTGGTCTATTTAGATGTGAAAAGTACACGTATTTGCGAATGAAACAATCAAGTGAGGGCTTCAGGTCTGGTCTCTCTTAGCGAATGAAATTTTGCTGGTATGCAAAAGCTTAATTTTGAGTAGGTCTGGTCTCTCTGAGCGAATGAGATTTTTATGGTATGCAAGTTTGAGATAAGTTCTGCACAGTTTCGGGTTTTCTTTTTGTCAAATTGGTTAAGATATTTGTGGTCTGTTAATTAGGCTGCTGGCAAGGCCATTGAAGCAGAGCTGCATTGTCATGTGTTTTACGAGACCGGACCGGATATCTGGATTGTTATGGCAAGTTTTTGACTGATCATATACTCATATACACTGATAGATGATTGTGTGGTTAATTATGGTTGGTGAGTAGTTTACAAGCATATAGGTAGTGGAGAAAAGCATGGAGTACAAAGCGAAATGGAGGAATTATGCACTGATAAGGGTTCTTAAGGAATAAAGATGTGCATTCTCTTTGTGATGTTTTCATGGTTCTGTGAGAGTGATGTTTGATAGGGACCTCAGATGTAGCAGTGTAATAGATCACCGAAGTTTATATTCATAGGAAATGGTAATGATTTATTTTGATTAAATTCACTTTGTAGGCTTTAGTTAGTTTTGTAGTTATGATCGTCCTTCGCCTATTTGGGTGTTATGGGAATGTGGCTCAGGAAAAATGAGGTTGATCACATAGATATGTTTTTATGAGGTTTCTTTAGTCTTCTCCCAATTGACACATAGCACCACACATGTGATTGCATAGTTATGAGATTTGATTGTGTGGGAATGAAAATGATGCCGTGTTCAATTTGCTCATTCTTTGCAAGAAAGGGACTTTTACTTCAATTAATTAAATTATTTTTTTTATGCTTTAGATCTTCTTTTTTGAAGCTAAAGATCATTACCACGATTAAACTGGAACTGCAAGCGATACTTGGGGAGGGAGAGAAGAGGATTGAGGCAGCGACAAGTAGGATTGAGAAGGTGTTAATGTGTTGTGCGCGAGTAGCTGAGAGAAGAGTTCAGGGCTTATGAGGAACAAGGCAGTTTTACAGCAAGAATAAGTTCTTTTTTATGAACCGAATATATGATACTTACTGTGGTGGCATTTGTCCGGATTTGTTTTGAAAATTACTGTGTGATTTGTGGAGATTATAGGTGTGAATGGTGGTGAGGCATCGGTGCTGGAGAAGAAGGTCTGGTACCGCCCTACCCACATTGAGGACTTGGAGAAGCCTCACCCTACTTAAGCCACATTCAAAGCTTCGAGTGACTAGAGCCACATTCAACTGTCCCTCGAGCTTCAAGATAAATAAATAATATATAGGCATCGCTGCCCTGGTTGATGCCTATATATGTGTAGTTTCTAGTACTAATTAATCTGTAGTAGTGTAAATTAAGTGAAGTGTGTATCACTCCTGCCATACAAGAACTGGTTTGATGTTCATTTTTTATGTATAGTAAGTAGTAAGGCTGGAGTTGACTGCATCTTAGATCTATGTACCTAAACATGGGCTGTTCTCTTCCCATGGATCTTTCTATAAAATGTTGGGAGATGCTTGTGATCTTATTAAACTAGGTCTCTCTTTTTTTCTCAGTGTAGTTAAATAGTGGATCATACCATGTTGAGAATGAGAAGGAAAATAGTCCCATATTATTGTAAGAATTTGATGTTAAATAGTACACACTTACATAACAACTCATCATATATTGTGTTCATACTATGGGACTATTTCCCTTCTCATTCTCAACACATCTTAACTCTACGAGTACTAGACTTCTAGCAGTTTTTGACAATCTCACTAGGATATGTTTATTCTCACCATCTCCTATAAGAACAGCCTCCACATTGCAATCTTCTCCATCAATACAACTATCTGTCAAGCCTTACTCTTGTTCTATATCCTTTTACGCTATATACTCTTATTTCCTAGCCGCCTCCACAATAAAAGAGGTTGTTGTCTTGCTTGAATTGCATCAAGTACAAAATCTTTTACCAGCTGAAAGTTACATCCCCTAAAAAATTGAGAAGAGCGTTTCAGAAACAAATCCAAGCAATGTGAAAAAAGTGAACAAGGAACATCATGAAAATATATTCCCTCAGCTTCCATGAGCTAAAGTACTTTCACTGTCTGATCACATAAGCCCTGCGTTGATAAAGAAACCAAACTTATGCACAACTACAATAAAGTTACAATACCAAATGTCAATGCATCAGTCGAAATCATAAAGAATTCAAACTGGAGGGAGAACCTGCTGAGCATAGGTATTTGCCAAGACACAACACACTGGCAGAAAGAACAAGACCTTCGGTTTTTAGTGCAGATACACACTCTTCAGCATCCTGAAACTTTCCGTATTGCCCATAAACATCGAAATATCAGGCCTCACACCTTCATGTTTCATCTTCTCAAACACTTCCAACGCCTCATCCAACTCGCCGTACTTCCCAAACGTATCCATGAAGACCACAATGTTGTTGTAAATCTTCCTATCCAACACCATACCCATCTCCCTTATCTCCTCAACAATGTCCATCGCCTTCTTCCACATCTCATTGTCCCTATACAAACCAATCACCTTACCATACGCAAACTAGCTCAACTCAAACCTCTTTCGCCTCATCTCATTAATCACTGACCAAGTATCCTCCAACCTCCCAGCACTCACAAAATAATCAAGTAGAATCTCATAAGTTTCCTGATTCTTCTGAGTACCCATTTCCCTCATCACCCCCAAAACCCTAATCCCAATTCTTATTAAACCCTTCTTCAAAAACACTCTAAGCAAAAAATTGTAAATCTTAGATCTTGGCCTAAACCCCAAAAACAACATTTCTTGAAACAACACATCAGCCTCCAAAGTCCTTCCAATACTCCCAATTAAGTGTATCAATTAAATTACAGTAAGAAATCGAGTTGGGTTTGAAGCCAAGAGCTTCCATTTGAGCTAGAATAGCCATGGCATTATCCACAGACCCGTTTTTACTCAAGTCCTGCATCAAATTGTTGTGGAAGGAAACTTCTTCAAAGCTTGTTAGGTCATTTGGGTTGTTGTTAAAAGAGTGAAAGGTGAAGTCTTTGATGGGTTTTGTGGGATTTGAGTGAGTTAGAGAAGCTTGGAAGCCGTGGTTTTCTGAGTATTTGAGATGGTTTGGAGTGAACAAAGACTGAGAATTGAAGAAGAATCTACCTGATGATGAAGAAGATAACGAATAATGAAATTAACAGCATATAAATAACTGCACATTGGCTTGTAGTAAACAGTGAACATGGTTTCTATTATGACGGGATTCAAGTCCTTTACGTGCGATGCAGGTCTCCGCTGATGAGATTGAAATGATGTTGGTTTCTCTTCGATTTTTTTATTTTTAGTTTTGGTTCTGATTTTAGTTTTGGTTCTCCTTCGATTTTTTTTGGGTGGAGAGATAGCCGGCTTGGTTTCTGGTTCAGGTAAAAAATTTAAATATCACACCATCGTTAGATCAAATTAAAAAAATATGAACGGTCAAGATCAAATTATAAATTTAAACTAAAAATATACTTTTTTAGGTTTAGTGCTATTCTTCAGGCCAAAACTAAACTAGAATTTTCAACCTTAAAAACATAGCTTAGTTTACCATTTTATGGTAAACTTATAACATGTGTTTTATTGTAACTTATGTTAACACACTGAAGTATGCCCCTTTAATTTTTGGGTTTTTTTTAGAAAGGAATATCAAAAGTGTTGGGTTTTTTTAGTAGGAAATTACACCTAAGGTCACTTAGAAGTCTTAGGTTACATATAAGGTCATTGTATAATTAGTTTTACACACATAAGGTAATTATACATTCCTTAAAAAAAACTAGTTTTCAAAAGTGCACCTCATATATAAACTATCTACTAATTTCAAATTGAATTCAAACCAAAAATTCAGAGAGAGGGAGAGAGAGCCGCGTGATGGCCTAGAGAGAGAGAGAGCTCCAAAATGAACTTGATTCTCTTCATCAGCTCTGTGTTTATATGTTAGAGAGAGAGAGAGAGGAGATTCCGACAAAATTTGTGAGAAGAAGTTCCGGCGAATTGGAGGATTCCGGTGATAAAAGCTTGGGTAAGGTTTCCATTATATTCACCTGTAGATGTTTTGTGCTTTGTTTTGTTTGATTGATGCTTTTGATTGATGTGTTGTTTGATTCGATTTCGGTGATAAACCGATTTCAAATTTCAGTTTTTTTATTTTGATTTTGATTTTGGTACTTTGGATTATGTATGGCCCATTGTAGTGATATTATGTATGTTTTCTCTTTTGATTTATGTGTTTGTGTGTGATTGATGTGGCTGATTTGTTTGTTTTTGATATTTCTTATAATTATGAGATGTTACAGACTGTGAGTACTACCTCTACTGAGTGAATCCACTACTTCATCCCATTGAACACACTAGTTATATGTTATGTGTGTTCTGTGTGTGTTTTGACTTGTGAGTACTACCTCTGTTGAGTGAGTACACTACAGCATCCCATTGAGCACACTAATTATCTGTTCTGTGTGTTCTGTGTGTGTTTTGACTTGATAATACTAACTCTTTTAAGTGAGTACACTATTGCATCTCATTGAACACACTAGTCAGTTGTTCTGTGTGTGTTTGGACTTGATAGTACTACCTCTGTTGAGTGAATACACTATTGCATCTCATTGAACACACTAGATAGTTGTTTTGTGTGTGTTTGGACATAATAGTATTATTAGTGTTAAGTGAATACACTACTGATAACTATTAAGGATACTACTTCTGTTTTGTAAGCATTTTTTGTTTGATTTGCAGATTGGTATCCATGGATTTGGATTTGTATGCAAAGTGCACCTACATCAACCAAACAATCATGTTTGATATTACGCCTACTAAAACTTTCATTGACATGGTGATGGAAGTGTCATCGTGTTTTCCTAGCTTGAGACCGGATTCTTTCACTCTTGGCTTCTCATTGCCACGCTATCCGAATTGCATGATATCTTGCAATAGGGGCTTGAAATTGATGATGAAGACCATGATCGAACTTGAGGTATCCTCTATGGATATTGTTGCTAGGGATTGTGGGCAGAGTAGTTTGGATACTCTTGTGCATTCCGACATATCCTCTTTTGATGACGCTTCTTCTTCTCTGACTTGCACGTCGTCATCTTCGAATAAATTGCTTGATCCAAATGACTATTTTGCTTGCTTTAGGCCAGAAGCTCTGATTCTTTACTTGACGAATGAATGAGCAAGTTATATTAGCCATGTCAATCAAAAGTTTGAAGGTGGTGTTGTCGAGTTTAGGGAGAAACTGAATTGTTATGCATTCGAGTCTGGTTTTACCTTCAAGTACTTCAGAAATCACAAGGATAGAATTGTTGCACAATGTTCTCAGAAGGAAGGCGACTGTCCCTGGAAAGTTCATGCTCTAAGATGTAAAGCAAATAACTTTTTTGTCATTCGAGAGCTCAATAACACTCATACATGTACTGCTGATATTCGTGACCAAAAGAGTAAGCATCTTGGTTCTCATGCCATCAAGTCCATTGTTTGTTTTGAGTTGAAGTCCAATTTTCTGTAAAGCCGAGAGAAATCATGTCAACATTGTAAAATTATTATGGCTTGCATGTGTCATATCGCAAGGCTTGGTATGCAAGAGAGTTGGCTGCACGTTCTGTATGGGGTAACGAAGGTGAGTCCTACTCTCAATTTTCGTGGTATCGTGAGCAGGTGTTGGCTACCAACCCTGATTCTCATTGCATCTTGGAGGTGAATCCGCTCACTAGATGTTTTGAACGCTTCTTCTTATGTTTTGGTGGCTATATTAAGGGGTTTGTGTCATGCGTGCCTATTTTGTTTATTGATGCTGCTCATCTCAAGGGAAAGTATAAGGGATACATGCTCTGTGCCACTGGAAAGAACGGAACAAAGGTTCGTTTTTCATTTTTTGGATAGTGTGAAACTAGTAACAGTAGTACTTTCCAACAACTAGAGTAGTACTTTCTGAAAACTACAGTAGTACATGCATCAAAGTTTTAGTTAGCATGCGTCAAGTCCCAGTAGAGTAGTACTTTCTAACAACTAGAGTTGTACTTTCTAAAAAGTACAGTAGTACATGCATCAAAGTTTTAGTTAGCATGCATCAAGTCCCAGTAGAATAGTACTTTCCAACAACTAGAGTAGTACTTTCAACAAACTGTTGTAGTGTTTTCCATGTGATAGCATAATTATCCAAGTACTTTTTTTTCTAACTCCATCTCTTAACAATTTGCAGAATTCTACCCTTTTGCATTTGCTGTTGTGGATTCTGAAAATAAAGCCAATTGGAAGTGGTTTTTCGATCATCTCTACACTATTTTGTCGCCACAAGGAATAACTATTACTTTCTTCACAGATCGACACGAAGGTTTATTGGATGATGTGGCTACGACATTCCCTGACTCTCCTCATTTCTACTGTTACTCTATCACTTGAAAAAGAATGTGAAAAAGCTTTATGAGAAGAAAAGGGGTCTTTATGATGTGCAAACCATTATTCATGATTTCATGACTGTGGTGTACTTTCCAACAGTTGCTTGTTATGAATTCAACCTTCGGAAGTTGTTGATTTCTAGCCAAGATCTTATGAGGAACTTCTTGAGTACGCTGGTTTTGGAGAAGTGGTGTAACGTATTCTTCAAAGGTGATAGATATGGGGAAATGTCCAACAGCGTGGCTGAATCTTTCAATAATTGGACACGTGAATTGCGTCGTCTTCCTATTTTTGAGATGCTAGAGGGTTTGAGACAGAAATTGATGGTGAACATGGCTGAAAGGAAGATGAGATCAAAATCTTGGACCTCTATATTGTGTCCTAAAATGGAGGAGATTTTGAAGGCTATGATGAATCTGGAGAGACACTGGACAGTTCGAAGATCTAGTGAGACGTTGTAAGAAGTCCAGGCGTTAAAGTATATGGCGATTGATCTCGGGGCATACATTTGCAGTTGCCGACATTGGCAAATCAATTCTTTTCCCTATCCCCATGCACTTGCTGCTATACAACATGTCGGTATTGAGTCCATTTACTCTTACATCAAGAATTTCTATGAGGTTGGAAGTTACAGGACTGCCTATGAGTTTGGTATTCAGCCAATACCAAACATTGAGAAATTTTACCATGATGCTTTGAATGAACCGGCCATTGTGAAGCCTCCGTTGACAAGAATCTCATCCGGTTGTCCAAATGATACTCGCATGAAGTCTTCCGTTGAAGGTGGGAAGGCGCCAAGGCCAATCAGATGTGGTTGTTGTGGCGAAAAAGGAAGACACAACAGATTGACATGTACTAAAGTCATCAGCAGCTAACTAGTGTCTATGTTACTCACATGTAGTGTATTCACCAATCTGCAATAGTACGCTCGACCTGAACAAATAAGTTTCCCAACTAGTGTCTATATTAGTCACAAGTAGTGTTTTCACCAGTCTACAGTAGTATACTCTACATGAACAGATAATTTTGCTAAGGCAAGTCCATTTCCTTTAAATATACTATATTAGTCACAAGATATAGTAGGTACGAATACAAGTCATTGGTAGTACACTTGGTCCAAATTGCTTGTATCGAGTGTTTTTCGAAAAACATACAATGTGATTCTTTATTATATAATACATACTACTTTAATGTAATTTTTCCTTGTGCGGTTTGTTTAACATACTAATTCGAGTTAGTTGTTCTTCGGTTTTGTGATTTTGTGTTGGTCAATTGTGTGTTTTTGTATTCGACAACACTTTGTGTGTCAAATCAACTACATTAGTACTATCCAACAACAATAGTAGTACACTTATCATACAATAAAAGTAGCACTACTCCTATTAAAAACATTCATCGCATTAAATCAATTTTAAACATTCCTTACAGTACTCTAGTAAGCACTACTATTTTAGAATAGAAAGTACTACTTTATGAAAATTTAGTGTACTAACACTATTGTTGTTTGTAGTAAGCACTACTCCAAAATATTCAGTGTACTACTTCAACACATGATAAGTAGTACTGTTTCAGAACAGAAAGTACTTCACAAAAAGTTAGTGTTAGTAACACTATTGTAGTCTCTACTAAGTATTGTTCAGTAATGTCAGACCAAAACAGAAAAGAAAGTACTACATGAAACCTAACACAACAGAAAGAACAGAAAGAACTACTTGGACTTTGCTTTGTTTCTTGGGTTTCTTCTTGTAACTTTGTAATCGTAACGCGGGTCCTTTATCGTAGTCTTCCTCTTCTTGTTCTTGATAGCTTTTATCATTGAAGGAGGTGACTTCCGTTTTTTTTTCTCGTCCTTCTTACTTTGAGACCTCAGTTGTCGTGTCGGTGCTTGTGCCATGCTATCATTTTTGAACTTTGATATGATCTCATATCTGTCATCGTTGTTGTCCTGCATGTCATCAAATTCAAAAAAAAAAATCAAATTCTGGAATGCAAAAAATTGGGCTGCTAAGAATACTATAAATGAGTATTAAATGCATTAATACACAACATACCAGGCTGATTTCGTCGGCTTCTTCTTCACATTCTTCTTCTTCTACTGCTTCTTCTTCATCATCTTTTTCTTCTTCTTCTTCTTCTTCTTCTTCTTCTTCTTCTTCTTCTTCTTCTTCTTCTTCTTCTTCTTCTTCTTCTTCTTCTTCTTCTCCTCCTCCTCCTCTTTCAGCTTCTTCTTCCTCTTCAGATCCTCCTTGTGATTCTTGTTCTTGTTCTTATGTTTCTTTCTCATTCTGTAATAACATTGGAAACAACACATTAAGCTTTCTAAAAATTGAAATAAGAGAACAACACATTAAAATTTCTGATATCTAACATACCACACTCTACCACAGATTAACGTACATACTACTGCTTAACAACATATGCACTACCACTGTTTCAAATATGCACTACTACTATTTCACAGATGCACTACTACCACTGAATCACAAATACACTACTGCTATGTCAGAAATGCACTACTGCTATTTCACAAATGCATTACTACTGTTTCACAGATGCACTAGTACCACTATTTTACAGATGCAATACTACCACTGAATCATAAATACATTACTGCACTTTCACAAATGTACTACTACTATTTCACAGATGCATTACTGTTTCACAACCAGTATTCAGACAAATGATATTAACTCGAGCATATGCACATATATCAGAGAGAGAAAGTTACATCATCTTCCTCAGAATTTGGAACTTGAGAATCCAAAAGCTTAATTCTGGCTAGCTCTCATTCAAGCTCTTCATTCTTCGATTCCAATACTGCAATCTTCAAATGTACATCTCCGAGCAGCTTTAGAGCTTGGTCTCTTTCATGTCTAGAGTCATCTTAGATAAAGGACTTTCCCTTCAACTTTGACTTCATAATCTCCAGTTTCTTGGCATATTCCTTATTTTCACACATAAACTTTTCCACCATCCCCATCCAGAAGTAATTTTGCTCTGCTATCTTCAGTTTTTGGTCATGAAGTTTGCTGATCAGTTTTTGAGTGTTGTCAACCTCTTTTTTGGAGACGACTGCGATGTTGCCATATCTTGTAGAGAGGCAATGATGTCTACATGGTTCTCTTGGGCTCTCTTCTCCCCCTCCATCAATTCTTCTTTAGATATTTCCTCATTCAAATTTAAAACAGAAATCACTAAATCAGACAACAAAACACATGAAGCACTAATCTAGACAACAGAATATACTACTAGTATTCAATGAATATACTACTAGTTTAAAACAGTGAGTACTTACCTATATATTAAATGAGGGAGCATCCATGTTCTCTTCAAACCAAAGGAAGCTCTCCTCCCTCAGCCGTACCTTCAGAATATTGACATGCATCTTCTCATTAAGCTCCTCATCAGAGAGATTTTGGAGATCTTTGTGAAGCTTCATCAACTGCTAATGCGCGAATTTATGAGGATAGTTCTTTCTCGCCTCAACTCTTGGACAAATTTGTGTCATCTTTGCAACCCAATATTGTTCCACAACAAATATACTATTAGAGACCAACAAACACACTATCACAGACCAACACTTATACTATTAGAGACCAATAAAGATAGTACCATACCATTATTAGCGGAAAACAGCCCAATAGATTCAATGGACTCTTCTTTGAATTTTCAAGGCCCTTCTCTAAATTTTTCAAAAGCATTTTGGACCAACCGTCGTTTTGAAGGCCATTCAAATCTTGAGACAAATTTATTGCATTTTATGAGACCATAGAGGATGAATTTGCGAAGAAAAAAGTTGACAGTAGATAAATGATCAGCCATATTGCAATGTCCTTTGCAATATCCTTATCATCCTTATCCTTGTTGTTGAACGCTTCCTTTACATAATCATCAAGGTTCAAAATTGGCACATGTTGTGCAATATTATACTTCTTCATGAAGCGTGTCTCGTTCCGTTTTCCATGCGTAGAATCCATGTCTATTTCCAACCCTAGAGCATCAATACCAGAAACAGTACATGAGTGAATATACTTCTTTAAGCAATTGCATGTACTGTCACATGAAAGCAAATGCACTAACATAATAAAAAAAGCAGAATTATACCATCAATCGGTAAACCAAAGAGGTTATGAACATCTTCTGGTGTGAGATAATGCACTCTCCCAGAGATTATAAAAGCCCTCTTTTCTACATCCCCAAAGTTCTTCATTCGTATTATGTCATCCATACACTTGTGTGTGTCTTCGGATAACATGATGCCGTGAGAAAATAGTCATATCACCCTTCCAAAGGGTGTATTTTCGAGTAATTTCACCGTCTCATCAGGCAAATCATTTTTGTGTTGCTGCATCATGTTGAAGAAGCCACGAAATGTAGACCGATTTTGAACTTTCGACTGTTTTTTCACCACTACTTGCATTTCTTCAGCTGCAAAACAACAAAATGGACATCAAAATACTACTACAAACTACCATAGATTAACATAGACACTACTGCTTAACAACACATGTACTACCACTGTTTCACTGATGCGCTACTACTGTTTCACAAATGCACTACACTTTTAACAAATGCACTACTACCACTGATTCAAAAATGCACTACTGTTATTTCACAAGTGCACTACTACTGTTTCACAAATGCATTATCACTGGGTCACAGATGCAGTACCACTGTTTCACAAATGCAGTATCACTGGTTCACAGATGCACTACAATCACAAATGCATTATCACTGGTTCAAAGATGCACTACCACTAGTTCACAGATGCACTACAATCACAAATGCACTTTTACTGGTTCAAATATGCACTACCACTGGTTCAAAGATGTACTACAATCACAAATGCACTATCACTGTTCCACATATGCACTACCACTGTTTCATAGATGCACTACAATCACAAATACACTATCACTAGTTAAAAGATGCACTACCACTATTTCACAGATGCACTACAATCACAAATGCACTATCAATACAATAAATCCTTATAACCTTTACCTATTTGTGTTGCTTGTTTCGACAGGATGCGCTTTTTTGCAGCTGTGGGAGAAGCCATTGGCGGAGGCTAGGCTTTACAGCTGCGGAAGGACAAAACTCATAGTTAGAATTTGAACTGAACCCTAACAAATTGATGTGAAGTATGAGACACAAAATGCACACAAACATTCACAAAACAATCGCTATATGTCATACAATAGAAGACACGCACACACGCACGCAGAGACTAGTTCAAACGGCGTCGATTTGATTCGAGGAGCAGACTACTTCGGCGGCAAGTTCGACAGATGGCGGAGACAAATGACGGCGAAGGCAAACAGCGGCGGACGATGGAGCTCTGAGAGCATGTTTTTGATCACACACAGAGACTAGTTCAAACGGCGTCGGTTTGATTCGAGGAGCAGACTACTTCGGCGACAAGTTCGACGGACAGCAGAGACAAATGGCGGCGAAGACAAACAACGACAGACGATGGAGCTCTGAGGGCACGTTTTTGATTTTTTTGGGTACACACACACACAGACTAGTTCAAATGGCGTCGGTTTGATTCGAGGAGCAGACTACTTGGGCGGCAAGTTCGACGGACGGCGGAGACAAATGGCGATGAAGACAAACAACTGCGGACAATGGAGCTCTGAGGGCACGTTTTTAATTTTTTTGGGTATTTTGGGTCTGACTTTGGTATGAAGAAGAGAGAGTGAGAGAGAGAAACCAGTTTATATAGGATGACATTAAACGTAAATAAATTGAATGTGAAGGTTTTTTATTAAATCAGATAACCTTATTTGAGTTAAAAATATCATGTGATCTTATACGTAAGTAATCTTACGTAAGTGACCTTATTAGTAATTTGCCCTTTTTTTAGAGGGGGAAAAAGTTATTAGACTTTTTAGGGAAGAGAAATTGAATTTGAGTTTTTAAATCATTAACCCTTAAAATTATGTACGTATATCAGTTAAACAAGTGTCAATAAAACACTTCTGGATACATTTCATCCATTCAGTTATGTTTGGTACTTGGAAATTAAAATGTCATAGTATAGGTTACTCTATGGAGTTCGTTTGAACTTTTGTAACTTAAACTATATATCACTTTCATCAATTGACTACATATAACCACCGTCTTATCAAATAAAAATAAAAAGAGCAAGCTGAATCAATCCACTAGACATAAATAATTAATTGTCTCTATATAGAGAGAGATAGAGATGTAAGAATTTACTAATTATAATTAGAAAAATAACCTCCGTAATTGATTTGGGATCAACACTTTAGTAAGGAATGTATTTTGGGGGGGGGGGGGGGGGGGGGGGGAGGCGGGGGGATCCTGCTAAAATGATATCCGATCCTGCTAAAATGATATTTGAACTAATTAAATCCCAAACCGTGTCATTTTCTTATACAGTTCATAATTAAATTTGAAAAATCAAAATTTAATATGGCTTGTTGGCTATATATACGAACTAAGCCGTGTGCCCGTGTCATTTGACATTGTTGAGCCCAATACAGCTACGCCCATACGGCTCAGATTCATTGTTATATATATTTTGTTGATCAATAAATGAGTTGATATGATAACGGAATAGATTTTATGATCGTTTGACAAACACATCTGACTGAGATATATATATATATATTAATAAACTCCCATTTTTGATTTTAACTCACAGCCCTTCGATCAAAAGGTACATGAACTAATGAGTGATATACAAAATGAGAGAAACCTAGCGAAAAAAAAATACAAAAAGAGAGAAAAAAGAAAAGAAAAGAAAATGTCTACCTGTACGTTTCCTCTAAAACAGTCTCACATCCTCCCCTACTAAAAAAACCAACGCAGCAAAACGATAGGCCTCGCTACTAAATTTCAAAGTGATAGAGATCTCGGGTATGCGTACCATGGCATGAATTGAACACAGACGAACTCTGATTCGTCTGATACCGATCAAGATTGAGAGAGAAGCTTAGACTGGTGTGGTTGCGACTTGCGAAGCTCTCGGCTATGGAAAATAGACCATCCGAGTTTAATTAAGGGTCGAGAAATTACTCCTCATCTTTGCTTCTTAGTCATTTTTTTTATGGTCAAAACCGCCACCCAACGGAAACCGAATGCTTCAATTCTAAATGCCGAAATCCACGGGCTTCTGATCACATTCCCATTCTCACTCAATTTGGGTACGTATATATTATTATTCGATTCACTCTTTGCTCGCTCCTTTATCATCACCCTTCTAGTGTTAGGGTTTCCTTGAACATATCGCAGCTACTATCATCACCATCATGTATCGGTATAAACAAGAAATATATGAATGTTCAAAAATTTGGGGTTATATTTAATCGGATTGATGCATCCCTTAATTTTATTTCACACCTCTCGATTTTCCCTGTTCATAAATGAATGAGTTATTTGATTGTCGTGCAGTTAGAGAAGAGACCTAGCAGCTAGCTGTACCGAAGATGTCGTCCAACACTCACTCTCCGTGCGCCGCGTGCAAGTTTCTCCGGCGAAAATGCACGCAGGAGTGCGTGTTTGCGCCCTACTTCCCGCCGGACCAGCCCCAGAAATTCTCCAACGTCCACCGCGTCTACGGTGCCAGCAACCTTGCTAAGATCCTCAACGAGCTCAACGCCGCCCAGAGGGAGGACGCCGTGACGTCACTGGCCTACGAGGCCGAGGCTCGCCTCCGGGACCCTGTCTACGGTTGCGTTGGATTCATCTCGATCCTCCAGAACAGGCTCAGGCAGGTCCAGAACGATGTGGAGAATGCCAAGAAGGATTTGTTGGTCTACACCGGCGGTCAGGCTTTGGTGTATCCGATGTTCCACCCCCAGCAGCTGACGGAGATCAATGGTGGGGCCTTGTCCGTCAACATGATGGGAGTCCCCACTGGCTCGCAGCAAGGCCGACCTGTTGGGGGCCAGTTGGTGATCCGGGATCATCAGCAGCCGATGTTCGAAGCTCAGCAGCAAGAGCTGGTGAGGTTTAATGTCAATGGCATGGAGGCTGGATATGGTAATGGGTTTAATCATGTGGGTGGTGGCGGCAGTGGAGGTAGTAATGGTGTGGTGTCTGCTGGCTCTTTGGGTCTGGGAGGTTATGATAATACTGCTTTCAATAACCAAATGCAAGCTGCAGCTGCTGCTCATCATCACCAGCATTCTCTGGACTATCAGCTTCAGGCTCAGCTTATACTCCAACCACAGCAGCAGTCTCCGCCGAAATCTGAGGGCGAGGAGAGCTGATATGGTCATCTGCCTTCAGTCATGAATAAACAATTTCCCGTCCTTGGTATACACTCTTTCTTTTATTTATCTTTTATGTTCTTTCTCATTGTGCCACCATTTGATCTAGGGTTAGCTGTTTTCTCTCATTTATTTATCATATTAATCCTTCATTACAACACTGATTTCTACTTCAGCATAGGGTTTAACTTTGGGTGCATTAAAGTGTTTCTAGTTAAACTAACTCCCCTCAGACAGGAAGAAGAAATCAAACGGGTTTAAGAGATTGATTTCCCCCATTTTATCTGCTACTAGATATATAAACATTCTTCTTGGTTTTCCATGTGAGATGTGTTTAATTCCATCTTCTCAATGTTTTAGTTACAAATTAAGAATGACAAACATAAATGAAACTCATTTTTCAGCATCCAATTTCACATTTAAATATCTTTTAAAGTTTACCGATAATAAATAAAAATATAAAATAAGAAAATATCTTGCAGTGTCACGTGATAGTTGAATGATATAACGCATCCCAAATGTTCGAAACTTATATAAGATACTGGTAACGTATGCATCATTAGTTCCTAAAGTACTTCTCCAAGGAGTTGTAGATCTTTCTAGGAAGTTCTTAATTATTAGTAGTGTGCTTAGGTTGCTTCTTTTCAGATTCAGGTGTTGAAGGTTTGTATAATTTCTCTATGGTTTCATCTATCCTTTTTGCAAAATGAATGAGTTCTTTGATTTTTTCTGCTGTTTTGTATCTTGAGAAATTTTAGAGATTTTATTTCTTTCTTGGATTTGACAACACACAAAACAATTCAAGCACAACCAATATCCTCCACAAGACACCTTTGTTCTTATATCATTTTTTTCGTTTGTAATGCTAGTCCATTTGAGCTTCCTAATAAGTACTACAGGTTTCGCTAAACCAATAAGTTGTCAAACATTTAAAACTAAGTTATTGTCGAGAGGGTCGAGTCACCATAATACCAATTTCTGTTATTTGAGATAAGAAAAAAAAATAGTTGCTAGTCCAGATCGACTAAAGATCGACAAATCATGTATTGTGTCACACAGCTCTCTTCGTCATAGACACTTTATTTGCTATCCTCCTTACATTTTTTTATTTTCTTTCAAATATCACAATATTGCATACTATTTTAGGGGAGAAAGACTGCAAACTAACATAGGTCAATATCATCAACTAGTATGCAGAACTAGAAATCTAAGACGCTCCTTTTTATGCATTTGGGAATTTGCATTATTCTTTTCAATTTTTCTGTCCTTTTGCTCTTGTTACATTTGTTCTGGTATATGTTGATGAAAATTGCCCCAAATCGGCCATCTGCGGGGCATTAAAATGCCATATATTATGTGCATTAAGTAAAGTTACGTTCTGAAACTAGCAAAATGAAGTGTTTTATTAATCAGATCAGTACTCATTCAATTCCTTTTCTTTTTTTTCTTAATGCCTGCAGCTCATAATTTGTGTGCCTGGCCAACACACAGGTGAAGGTACGTAGATGATGAAATGGACATCCATGTAGATTTCGTACTGATCGAAGCTGTGAGTATAGGATATTGTGAGAGGATAAAACTGCGTTTGAGTCTAAATAATACTGGATTCCTTTTGGCGATGATCCATTTCAAAATGTAAAACTAAGTGAACCGTTTAGCAGAGACCATCTACACCACCCTCAACTTTCTCATTGTTCTTTAAGCGCCTTCATTTTCCAATATACTGCTTAATGTGCATTGTTAGTCTATGAGTGTTTGTGCTTGTTGTAGATCTCCAATATATGCATGAATAATTACTACCGATGCAGTACGTAATTTTAAGTTATGGAGACAAGGTTGGTTTACACTGATAGCCATGTCCTATATATTGAGGCAAATCCATGCCATCTTATTTTCTTTGGATTCTGCATATGTGTTGCGCCAGGAAACATTGTTGTATAAGTTTGTACATGTTGGACTATGAATGATCGTAATATATACATGCTGCTAGCTTTGTCTTGGACTTTCAATATATACTTTGATATAAAGGAGTACATGAAGATTGAAGTACATAATCTGTATGCATATCTACTTGAAGAGCATATGCTTGTGCCCCTGCTTCTCTAGTAGGTGAAGGAATGTCTTCAGGCTCTCTTGTGGGTTTCACCCATCTTCCATAACAATTTCGAACTAGTCCCTTGTGTTCCAATTGATACCAACACCGAGGGATTCAAAGATCGTCCACCAACATGTCACATGCCTTGTTTACCAAGGCAACATCCCTCCTAGCATTCGATCTAAAGCTAGTTTCTTTACTCAAGTACCCATCCTCTGCATCAAACATGTTCCAATTGGAAAAGTGAGCATTGTTGGCTTTGGGAGGGGTCTCTATGTGGAGGTGAAGGAGGTGGGCTAGTGATTCGGCTAGACTATTCGCCCTGTTTGATGTCTTTGTTTGTGTGTGATGATCAAGAACAGCATCTTGGTGATGTTGAGATCGAAACAAGGAAAACCTAGTTGCTTTTGCACCGGAGATACCACCTTGAGTGGCCGGAAAGTGTGTATACATCATGGTTGCGACTGCCGTGACTATGAGAAAGATGAGAGGTGGAACTCTTATTGTGAACGTTAGATATGCTCGATATCTAACTAAGATTTGGAAGCTGGAGTTGAGGTTAGGATTGTGGGGGATAATAGAAGTGGGAATTGAGGGGATCAAATATATACAAGGAGAGGGGGGAGAAGAAGACATGAACATGCCACCGATAAAAGGATTTTATAAAAATGTCGTCAAATGTCAATAGCGTGTTACATATTATAACATGTTAGTTAGATGACTTTGTTCATATAAAATTTAAACATGTTCTTTATATATTAAGGGCATGACCATGTGTGCTACTCGACCAGAAGTAGATCAAATTTAAATTATTGAATCATGGCCCTGTTCTTCGAGCAAAATTTCGGGACAGCCACTTAGGGAAAAAAATAATGGTAGCCTCCACAGCAAAAGAACAATACTCTAAGAACAATGGAGAATCGTGTATGTATTAACCTAGCTTTTGGACTTTCAACACGTCCTTCATGGAATGAAATCCATATTTTCACACTCGTAACATGCATACACCAAGTCTTTTAGTCTTCTGGGCTTTTATTCCAGTCAACTCACGAGCACGTACTCATACAAATTCTTATTAGCTCACAAAGAGTATAACTTTATTATGGTATGACACTTTCTCTCTGCAAGTTCAAAAATAAATTCATGCTTGCTTAATTCGTGCATTTATCGGATTCTACCAGAGTACCTTTCTTTTTCCAAAAGGGGATCGAATAGTTTCACTCGTCCTCTACTCTCCTGTGACTCGAAACCAGAACATGATAGCCTATTTCTCCAAGTAATGGTGCTCTCTACCAAGACTACTTTGTACATACTAATTCTTTAACAGCCAAAACACCACCAGATTGCGACAACTTAATCACCACCATAAACTCGTCAAGAAAAAGAACATTGAGATTTCGATCGAAGTTGACTAACGAAGC
The DNA here is from genome assembly GCA_946800695.1 of Geum urbanum. Taxonomy (NCBI): domain Eukaryota; kingdom Viridiplantae; phylum Streptophyta; class Magnoliopsida; order Rosales; family Rosaceae; genus Geum; species Geum urbanum. The sequence goes on from OX327006.1 coordinate 49,575,421, forward strand.
CCAATGGAAGTAGGACATGCATGTGGTGGAGGTATAATTGAAATTTTTACAAAGAAAAAAAAGACTGCATATTATGTAAATAATTTCGAATTATTAGTAGACGGACTGTGTCACGCAACAATGGCCACATAACAGCCGGATCAAAGACGTTGACCACAAAACGGCTTAGTCCAGTTAACAAAAGATTCAATATATATATTTTTTTACCAGAATGTGTCTACTTCAATTAACAACCACAACATGAACTATTTAAGGATAACCCCACACGTCAAACAAATTCTTATTGCAGCAAGTACGGGAAGAGTCATAATTGACCTGATAATTAAAAGACTAAACTGCGGAAGGCATGCCCATGAGGCCATGAGTGAATGTGAATGCATCCTTTCAAAGCGTAAACCAAGATGCAGCAGGTGATGCCTTGCTCAATGCAACAACTACCAAGGAAAGCAATAGGCCAACAACAAAAATAGAACAGGGATTGGGGGAATCCTACTGATTTTAGTATAACAGTATCAAAATGTATTCTATCAACCACAAAACTTACATGAATCGTTTCATCTTCTTTGTAAGGCATCTGAGGTCATATCTTTCAGCTTCGAACCACCACGCATTCAAGTCAATAAAACTAAACCAGCTCTTCATATGCATGTCCGCTGTTACCAGCAGAATTTGGATCCCTCTTGAATAATCATCAAAATTTAACTTGCTCGAAAGTCTACAAAAAGACGTAATTTCTGCACTAGAAGCTCGTGTGACCCGAAAGGAGGCTGGGCTACAATGACCCAATACTTCTCAAGGGTGCCCGTTTTAGCACTGCTCATCATCTGATCATGGCAAGCGGACACAATATGGTAAATTGAGTTTTTGAGAACATCAGCTAGGGCATATGCTTTCGGATGGACTGTACCAACTCTCTTTTTAGCCACAGCAGTGTTTCCCACACTTGAAGTTGCCCATTTAATATTTGCTGGCCCCATAAACTGTTGATGAGGTACACTCGTTTTTTTCCCCATGTATGTTTCAACAGCAAGAAGGCATGAGATCAATGTTGAAATCACAGCTGCATTGCTACCAGATCTCTGGGCAACCCCAAATCTGTCCTCCCTATTTGAGCGTGCAGTTAGTGAAGCAGCAGACCATGCACACCATGCATATAGCTGCACAAGAAAAAGAAAAAGACGATTATTTAAGTCTTTGAGGCAATTAAAATTTCAAGACATGCGCTATTTCTTGCTCCTCCGCTATTCATGCAAGTCAAATTACAGAGTCCAGATCATGACAGAAATTTACAACCTCAGTCTCTGATCACATGTCTTACAAAGCACATGATAATCAAAATTACTATAGTGATGATGCTTTTATAACTACAGTCCTGACCCTTAATAGCACTGAGAGACATTTATAAGAGAGCTAAGCGGGTGAAAATGCATAAACACTTCTTTTTAACGAATCACAAATATGTTAAAAGTAAATATAGAGAGGATCACTATGGCATCAATATTTGAGTAAGATTATGAAAAATTTCGCTTAAATGTGAGTTCTCGCTTCATACATGATACTAGTCTACAATTTAACTAATGAGCTAAGTATAAACCAAAAGCTGTGAGTGTTTGTGCTAGATTACCTGGAAGTTATCGAAAGGTTCCGAGTATTTTGATTCCAGTAGCTGGTCAGATGGCGATAGTAACTGATTGGATATTTGGGATTTACCATTAACAGAACTTTCCAAACCTTCACTCAATTTTGATGCAAGCTGTTCGAGAGGCCTTAAGCATACAGATACAACTCTTTTGTAAGTTTCACCAGTTTCTTCAAAAAAAGCAGCTTGTCGCCAAGTATCAACATTATTCTCACAAACCATACTGAGGTCCAGATATGCAAGATACTGAGGAAGAGAATTAGGACTGCTATCCTCCAGAGCTGCAAGAAGATGCTCACTTGGATTTGTTGCTGCTGCAGCTGATCCTTTAGGCGGGGCAAAAATGCATCTTTTTGTATTAAGCACCTGTATTTCACCAGGTTCCAAACATAGATTTGATATCAGAAAAATGCCCTGGTTAACTAACAAAGCAAATCTGAAGATTATTTGATTATGAATAGTTTATATCTAAAACTGCTGTTTCAATTGATCCACCCCATTTGTAGAATCTTTAACAATAGAAGAAACAAAAGTAGAAAAGATATATGTGGAACTTTGTAGAGTATTTCACACAGCTATTTGTATGATCAAGATGTATTATTTTAGTATCATAAAGTAGTTAATCTCTTACTATATAGCAAAGAAAACATAGCTTCACAACAAAATTACAACTCTGTCGAAAACAATTTAGCAAGTTACCAGGATAACTATTAGAATGTATTAGAATGAGGTTTGTTATACTGGATTTAACAATATAAAGAGACACAGATAGCTTGAATTGCTCCTAACCAGTACATTCTAATAAAGGTGGATACTTTTAAAATGATGCTTGTTTGAGTGGTACTAACTATTGAACAGACACAGATTTTATAGAATATACTGAGTATTTAAGAAAGCTTCTTAATTCACATTAGCAGAAATTCTACAGAGCAGTGAACCACAGGCACAGACATGTTGCAAGCACTTTGGAGTACTTTGGAGTGTTTGAAAAACATTCAATAATCTACTTCACAACTGATACACTATGAGTCAGATATAAAGTCTTGGGAAGATACCTGACACTGCAGTAACAATGGCTATTGACAAAAACAACAATTTGGCAACAGAAAGGACATTGAGAAAAATATATAGGCAATAAGATGATGCAATAATTTTATCAACCACCTGAGTATTATTAGTAACGAATGGAAATTAATTATCTCTTTAGTAGGCTTGAAAAACTAACCAGATGCAAATGGTGACTTATTTCCCAGCAAAGAACCACCGAGAAACTCCCAATGTAAAAAGTAATCTGCTCAGCGATCAACTTTCCAATTGTAACTTTGTTGTGAAACTTATGGGGAAGGAACACCACAAGGATAGCCGAGAGTAGTGATGCCACACCAGACAGCTTCAAGGATCTTGTCACAGCTGCGGGGAGCCCCATCTTGAAGCTGAAAAAGGGCGGACGCTGTTGACACAAAAAAGTTTGGAGTATGAGTCAGGACTCACAGAAGTCCAAAAGCTGAAGGCAAAATGAGGATATCACATCAGCAAAAAGTAACAATTACTCATGACTGACAAATTAGCTCTCAACTAGTACATTGAACATGTCTCTCGCAAATGGTAAGTGGGAACATTGTGTCCAGATTCTAAACTTTAGCTCTCATCGGACCCAACACTAGATACTAGAAATTCATAAAATCAAACAAAGCAACTAACACTGTCTACATTTTTAGAGCAAAACACGTTCTTTTAATCCACCTTAGACATCTACATTTCTAAATGTCTACCTAATTATCTCTAATACAAACACAACTTATCGCAACTAAGCTCAAGAATCCTTAATAGATCATGTCTACTTGTATCAAAAAAATGCAGATGCTCAACACAATGCAACAACAAAGAGATTTAAAAACAAAAACAAAACTGACCTGAATGATGGGGAACTCCAAGACCCACCTACGCGTATACACATAATACAACGCGAATACCAAACCCATGACAAAACCCCTAAACCCTAGTTTCCCAACAACCCAAATCCCACCGCCAAACTCCCCACACACCGAAACCGCCGCCACAAACCCCGACACAGCCGCGGACGCCACGAAGGCAGCGAAGCGCCCGGCCCGGACCCGAGAGCCGAAAACGGGTCGGGTTGTGGAATCGGAGGTACCAGGGAGGAAGAGGAAGCGGAGAAGGTCGATGATGAGCTTGAGAGGCGAGGCGAGAGGGTGAGGGTGAGGGGAGGCGACGAGGGAGAGTGAGGCGGAGAAGAGAAGGTGGGCGAGGTGGAAGGACATGAATGTAATTAATGAGAAGAGCCATGGGGCGAATGGGAAGATGGGTTTAGAGAGTGTGGTGGTGGTGGTGGAGAAGAAGAGGGTTTTGAGGAGGAGGAAAATGAAAGTGGAGGGGATGGATTGCCAGATGAGAAACCCTAGGAAGCGGTTGTGGACCACCGACTCCGGCAGAAGAGAAGGCATTGGATTTGATCGAGGTCACTGAGCTCAGCTATTGTTTTGGGGTTTTGTCTGGGTTTTTTTTGGGGGAGTGAAGAAGAAGAAGATGGAATTGGGAGAGACTTTGTGGGTAGTAGAAGCGCCAACTATGAACTGTATGAAAGAGAGGATTTTCTCAATTTTGGGGGATTTTTCCCTTCTTTTTTTTTCCTTTTCTTTTTATCTTTTATTGTCCAAATTTCAAAAATGAATATTATTTTGAGAAACCGTCGTCATCGAATGACATTTGCAGTATCAAATAAAACAAAAAATTCACTCTCACTAGTATTTAGACAATAAAAAATACGAGTCTAAAACTCAAACCGAATAACTACAAACTCAATCCATTAAGCATGTCAAAAAGATAATTTTGCCCCCGTATATAATTAATAAAAAAAATATCTTCTCTCTCTCTCTCTCTCTCTCTCTCTCTCTCTCTCTCTCTCTCTCTCTCTCTCTCTCTCTCTATATATATATATATATATATCTGCCGAGAGAAAAATATAGTAGCAGCCCTTTTTCGTCGTCTAGCCCCGCTGCCGTCCACTTGCTCAGCCTCGCCACCTCTTCCTCGAGCTCCTACAGCAACTGCGACACGACTCCTCCTCGATCTCTAGCGTTGCACAAAGCTCCGCCAACGACGTTCAGCCTTGTGTTGCCGCATCTCCTCTCTCAATTTTCATTAAGTAGTAGCAGCAGCGCCGCGAGCTCCTAACAACCTCCACCTCGTCGTCGTAGACTCACAGGTCGTAGCCTCCACCTTCTCTCTCTCTCTCCGATCGAGGAGCCACTCTGCTTTATTTTCCGGTCGTCGCGACCTCCGGATCCAAGCATAATCCATCTCCGCCCTATCGATCTCGTAGCTCTTCAACAATTGATCTTGATTTTTTCCTTTTTTGGTTTTTGGTAGCTAGTGTAACAATTGGTTTTGATTCTTCTACATTTGGTATGGATATTTTTTAAAACTGATGATGTATTTTTGAATATGTTACTGCTATTATGTTTTTTATGTAGCAGTGTGGTATTTGTTAGTAGCATTGTTTCAAATTTTTCGTAGCAATGTTGTATTTTTCAGTAGCGCTCTTTCGAATTTTTCAGTAGCATTGTTTCGAATGTTTCAGTAGCAGTGTTGTATTTTGCAGCAGCACCATTCTTAAAATTTATTTGTACCATTGTTGTTTCTTCTTGGCAATTTCAAACTATCATTTATGTTGTGTTTTCATGTTGTTTTCCTCTCCTTCATGTTTTCGAAGACTGCTAGATTGTCATTAATAAATGGCATATCGATCGTAAACTACTTAGAATTTGTGTTTGTTGAAACTGCAACACAAATTAAAATATTAAATGATATTATTGTTTTTGTGTTGTTTAGAAGTGCTACTGTATTTTCCGCAATTGTTATTGTGTTTATGTTGAGATCGACAAATCGAGATTTTGTTGTACTGATACTGCAAAAGTAGTGCTACTTTATTTAAATATTATTTTGGAGCTGATACTGTATTTTTTGAAGCTAATGTTACTTTTTTCAAAGTTGATATTGAAATTAATATTGTATTTTTCAAGCTGATATTGCATTTTTCGAAGCTTATACTTCATTAAAGCTAATATTGTATTTGCCGCAGTTGTTATTGTGTTTTTGTTGATAAAAATCGAGATTTTTTTGTACTGATACTGCAAAAATAGTGCTACTTTATTTAGATACTATTTTGGAGCTGATACTGCATTTTTCGAAGCTAATACTACATTTTTCAAAGTTGATACTATATTTTTCAAGCTGATATTGCATTTTTCAAAGCTGATACTGCATTTTCTAAAGGTGATACTGCATTTTTCGAAGGTGATACTAAAATTGATACTGTATTTTTGAAGCTAATATTGCATTTTCAAAACTGATACTGTATTTTCGAAGCTGATACTGCATTTTTTTAAGCTGATACTACTTTTTTCAAAGTTAATACTAATCATTATCAATTGTGTTATTGAATTTGTATTGGCAGCTACTATGTGCATTTTTTAAGCTGATATTGCATGTAGTGTTGATGTTATTTTTTTGAAGCTGTATTTTTGAAGTTGATATCGCTTTTTTTGAAGCATATACTGAATTGTTATCAATTGTACTATTGAATGTGTAGCGGCTGCTACTAAATTTGTAATAAAATGTTTACCGAGATTGTATTGAAATTGTTACTGAATTTATATTGGGGACTGATTCTAAATTTTTATCGGGGACTGATACTGAATTTGTATGAATGAAAGTTCATTTGAATATGTATATAAGCGGCTATTGATCACTTCCACAACACTTTGATCATTCACATTTAATAACATTTACCACAGTAGTAGTGTTTTTTAAAATTTAGAAGTATCAATATCACAATTGATATGAATACAATAAAACTGCAAGGACAAACAATAAAGTAGCAGTTCGACTATACAATTCAGTACCACATTCAAAAATTCAAACAATACTATATGGTGCAAAAAATCCAATACAATAGTTCTATTAGATTTTGAGCATATCCAAACAACATACTGTAACGCATTTTTGTTTTCAATCAAGTATAGTAACATATTTTTAAAGACAATATCCAAAATACATGCACAATTTTCATGCAAGATTAACATGACAAACTTTAATTTTCTTGACAAGAGTAGGAACACCAATCACTGTCTTTTAGTAAAAACATCATTCATTGACAAATCAAATCCTCAAATCCTACTTTTTAAAAGGAAAAAAATATAGAAAATATGCTCAAATACAAAGACCAGTTGATAGAGTTCGTCGAGGCAAGCTGTTTTGCCAATGTGAACTACCTTGGTTTGAGATTTTGAAACCTTGAGCAAATTTGATCGCAAAGATCGTCAAACTTGGTTGACCTCATCAAAGGGATAAGAAGACCATCACTTCCATATATAATCTTTGTAAGCTTTGAAAGAAAAGTCATCACTACACAAGAATACCAACACAAAAATGAAAATTAAATGAGAAGTTGATGCTGGAAAACAAAATTAAAAATAACTAAAAATCAAGACACAAAAGTACTAAAATCAAGAAATTATTTCTAGAAAACTAAGATGTCTGCTACTTAAAAAATGAGACAATGCATAAGAAGTTGCTGATACTTTTTTTTAAAAGCAGTGTGCTGTTGCACTGCAAGTCACACCTCTCTATCAACATCTTCAACAATTTCTAGTGAGTTTTAAGAAAGTCTTCCTCCTCTTCGATTATGATACTAAAAACACAACTACATTAATTAACTTATACTAAAAAATTCAGGTACTTGCTACTAAAAAAAAGCACACACATCTATTACTAAATTTTTTTGCAAATGCTACTGAAAAAAAAAAAGCACACACATCTAGTTCAAAGATTTCTGGTTCAAATCTCTTCTGTTTCACCTAAAACTTTAAAAATATAACAACAATTACATAATTTGCTTCGAAAATAACAAACATAACCTTCGATCAAGCTCATGCTGTAGTAATCATATATAAAAACACATGATCTGATACTGAAGAAAAGAAAACATACTTGAAACTAAAAAAACACGTACATAAACAAAGTCGAGAAGCCTCACCAAGAATTGCTGGTTTGAGATTTAGAGATGGAACGATTCAAACTCGAGCAAATGCTACTTCAAAATCACATATTCGTATATCTTCACTCAAAAACTCAGAAAATCTTCAAAAATCAAGCTTCAATAATCGAATAAACATCCAACATGGAGAAGAATCGAGCAACGAATCAAACTTTTGAAACGAAAACGTTGATGCTGAATCGAAGAAGATCAGATTGAGGCAGCAACTATTAGAGCTCTGATCGTTAGCCCAGAATTATGTTTTTTTTCTTCAGAAAAAAAGGGGTTTATATAGGGGAGGCACAGGGGTAAATTTGAAAATTTTCCTGTGACACGTGTTAGTGTCAGATCAAAGTGTTATGATTTATAAGATATTGTCTTTGATTGTCCAAATTAATGGTAGTTTGACTCCTCATATGTGTCATTTAGAGTAGTTTGCTATATTATTTTCTCTATCTTATTTCAAAATTTATAATGGTGGTCATTGTTCCTTATTTTTTTAAGGTGAAACGATAGGTATATTAATAAAAAAAATATTTGTACATCTAAAATTTGAAAAAAAATAATACGAAACTATAACACACGAATTGGATATCGGCATTTGCTAGGGATGGTCCAGACTGTCCATGGATCACTGGTTGAAATCTATCACAGATTAAAATCTAACTGTTTGATATACTTGATTTATGGGTAGCTACCTTCAACACCACCAATAATTCCTAGAAATCGAATGCAAAGCGCACTTCCATCGTCGTCATTTCCTCGCCTTGAGCTAATAGAGAACTCAAAAAATGAGGAGGCCAACTTTGAACGAATCCCATCATCCAATTCAAAATGACATTTTTTCGGTTCTCTCGGGTCCCAAATTTGGTACTCAAAAAAGCCAATATTGAGCAACCCAACCCAAAAGCCCATACAAGGCCTTAGCCATAGGCCAACAAGCCCAAGTCCAGCCCTAATGCATTGTCAGCCTTGAGGCAGACACCAGCCGCCTCGCACTCGCTCTGCGTCCTTCACCGGTCGACCTTGCCGGTACATCCTATCTCGTCGCGGCCCACCACCATCATGTTCAGTCATCACGTAGGCCGCCGACGACCAATTTTGGAGTTGTTGCTTCTCCGGAGTGTCTTGCCAGAGCACCCAAGCAAAAGGATGAACACACCGCATACCGACGGGATGAATCCATCGGTGCACTCCAACATCATCGTCCTTCAACCCAGCCTTCCAAAGCCGCTCACGGTGTAGAAGAGATCCATCCCACTTTGTGTCAATCCCAAAGGAAGACTTGCGCTCTGCACCTGCCACAAAAAACTCGCCGGACAGATTCTCTGTCCTTGAAAGTGAGTTACACGCCTCGCCGGGACCGTTGAGGACACAAGATCCATGGAGGCAAACATGGATCTCAACGAATGCCAGACACCGTCGGGGCTCAATATCACCGTACGGATTTGACCAACCACCAAAGCCATTCTCAACAGAACCTTTTCAACCGGAACTCTCAACAAAAGGCCGCCAGTGATCGACGTCATACTCAACCCCTAACGCCTTAAGTTTTCTTGGTTTTTCTAAGAAACACGGAGCTAGGTTACTTTTGAAACATTAAGAAGTGTTCAACTGTTCATCGTTCTTTAGTCATTCTAATGGCAGCATAAACGATAATTATAACTCCGCATAATGAACAGTTGTTTTCTATGTGGAATTTGTGACAATTATTTTTGAATTTCGACATGTTCTAATGGTCGTTTAAAGTTTGAATTACACATGACAGATATATTCATCTTGGGTGAGAGGAACTTATATTTCAAATGTTTATGAATCTTTTGATTGTAAATTTTTCTCTCATACACAAGTTCAATACATATGTAGCACGAAGAGAAAAATATTGGAAATTCAAAGAATTTATTTTCAAACATTATGTAATGGAAAAGCAGGGTTCTGAATTTTCTAAATGGTATCAAATTGATGCTTAAATTTTCAAAACTATCAAAGTGATTCCCAAACTCTCAAAACAGCATCAAAGTGATCTTCCGAGGGTATTAAGGTCATTTTCAATTTTAAATTCATTTTTTATTTTTTTATTTCTGTTTTCAACTTTTTTTTGAAAAACATCATTATCGGGATCTGAACTTTTCAAGTGGTATCAAATTGTTGTCCGAACTCGAAAAACTACCAAAGAGGTTTTAAATTCATTTTTTTTATTTTTTTATTATTTCTGTTTTCAATTTTTTTTCTTTTTTATTTAATTCTCTCTCTCTCTCTCTCTCTCTCTCTCTCTCTCGTCACAAACACAGAAACACAGTATCAATGTTGCGACCTTACCACAACGCCATTGTCGCCCCTCCGCCTCGGCCTGACGGTATCCCACCTCCGACGTCTCTCAGCGTCACTATCTCTGGCTCAACTTCGGCATTCATCACCTCCACCCTTGCGTTGGGAACTCTCCCTCCGAACTCCCTCGCGCTCTCCGCTTCTCTTGCCGACCTTGGCTTTGACTCGCCACTGCTTGCGCTCGACAGCCAAACCTTGTTTCGCACCAGCACCGGATGACATGCCTCCCTCTACACCTTTCACGATGGCCGCTCAATCTCGCGATGATGTTTCTCGTCTCCCACAACAAAGCGACGACTCAACACCGCAGCATAATGGTGAGCTCACCAAGGCCTCGTTACCATTTCATCTATATTCAAATTGTCAGTGCTTAAGACTCCTAGCCCTTGCAGCGTTTTAGCCACAAAAATAAAATGAAACAAGAACAACACAGCAGGACAATCATGTAACCTTAGGCCTCCTCTTCCCACTGCTACTGAAACACGTCAATGTCGAGCAAAACTAAATAGTTGCGATTGTGGCTAAACGTCGTGGTCGAGTCGTGGTTGTTACTGAGCGTCATTGGCAAGCTCGGTAGCAAGGTCGACATCGAGTCTGCTGTGATCTAGAACCCATCATCGATCTCCATTGTCACTTAACGAGTCACCTCTCTCCGATCAGTGGTTTGAGCATCGATCATCATAGTTTCTGGTTGGGCAACTCGTTTTCCTTAACGTAGAGACCAAGAGACGGTGAGCCTTTGCGGAATATGAGACCGAGAGGAGGCGAGCCTTCGCAGCGAGAAGAGACTGGCTAAGGCAAGTGTGGCCTGGCAGGCCACGAATGATCGAGGTGCGTAGGTGGTTACTTAGTCTGCCACTGTTCCACGCGAGCCGAGGACAAAGGTTGCAGCGCGAACTGAGGGACAACGCTACAAGCAGCGTGATCAGATAACAGTGTAGGTCGGAGGCAGAGCTAGCCTGGCAGAGACGCCATGATTGCTACTGCGTGTGTTTCTTCCTTTTTTTGAGGCGTGCAACATGCTCGAAGTTGTGGCTGACGGCGACGGATGCAACGGGATTGAGTTGGTGGAAGACAATGACAAAGGCATCACTTTGACACTCTTTTGAGAGTCTGGGTATCACTTTGATAGTTTTTCAAGTTCGGACATCAATTTGATACCACTTGGAAAGTTCAGACCCCGACAGTGACATTTTTCCATTAATTAAATAAAAACGAAAAAAAATTGAAAACAAAAAGAAGAAGAAGGTATTATGGTCTTTTTAATGACGTTTTTTTTCTTCAAAAATTAACCGGTAGGCATCACTTTGATACAGTTTTGAGAGTTTGGGTATCACGTTGATATAGTTTTTGAGAGTCTAAGCACCTCTTTGATAGTTTTTCGAGTTCGGGCATCAATTTGATACCACTAGGAAAGTTCAGGCCCCGACAGTGATGTTTTTCCTTATGTAATAAGTTTCAAAGTTACAAGAATACATGATAGTTATCTTACGTTGCATCATGTAGGTATGATCGTATGAGTATTAGGCTATAGGGTAAAATAGAGTTGTTGCGTTGAGTCTCTCTCTCTCTCTCTCTCTCTCTCTCTCTCTCTCTCTCTCTCTCTCTCTCTCTCTCTCTCTCTCTCTCTCTCTCTCTCTCTCTCTCTCTCTCTCTCTCTCTCTCTCTCTCTCTCTCTCTCTCTCTCTCCCTGATTTCCCTCATTTCAAACTAAAAAAATCTCACCCAAACCTTAGCAACACCACCACCTAATCTCCGATCGGCCTCCTCCATCTATCTCTCACATCACTTTCTCTTTACCCTCCGGTCTTCAAACCAGATTGTCAAACCCTCTTCTTTCTCCTCTCCCAAGTATCCAAAATCGGTGGGCCGATTCCATGGCTACCGAGGAGGAGGATATCTTGGCTCAGTTCGCAGTAGGGCTGGGCTTCTCCGACAATGACTATGACGTATTTGGGGTTGTCGATCTCGCCCTGTCAGCCGAGGCGATGGAAAGTGGACATGCAATGGTGATGCGTTATGGCGTCGCGACGAATTTTGGGCCGGTGGCGTTGCCGGAGATCCATGATCCTTCGCTGAAAGCCACCATGGTGAGGCTGTGGCATGGTCCACTTGGGCCTACCCAGGTGGTGCTGCGCCGCCATGACTCAGAGCATTTTTTTTTGCAGCTTTGGGGATTCGATTGCTCTCCGCCGCGTCGTTCATGGCCCTTGGTTTTTCAAGGGTCACACAATCGTGGTAGAGGAGTTCGACGAGTTCTATGACCCTGCGGTGGTCCAGGCAGCAGATACCCAAACGTGGATGGTGGTCCACAATGTCCCCACGACGGCGCTCAACCGTTATTGGGCAGAGCAACTTGGATACTTTGTGGGGAAATATCTTCGGCATGACCCTACCCTGCTCTCCAATGGCGTGATGAAAATCAAGATGCGGGTGGATCTCGGTCGGGGTCTAGTGGTGCGGAGGAAGATCTGTTTTGCCTTGAATTGTGTGTTGTCGATGAGTTTTGAATACCCTAATGTGAAAGGGTTTTGTGAGTTGTGTGGATTATTTGTGCATGGAAACAATGGGTGCATTGTGCAACGTGCACGAGAGGAGAGGCGGGCGGAGGGAGAGGTGGCGTGGGCCACAAAGCCACCCCCGAGTTTTGAGGCCAGTCTGGCGGCCACCAAGGTAGCGCAGCCCCATGAATCGGCGGAGCAACGTCCGGAGAGGACATATGTGGTGATGAACTAGACTGACGAGGCATCGTCGCACACATCAGTGCATGGAGGCCAAGTGGAGGGAATACAAGAGGCATGATGCCCAAGTTTGGGACACATGTCCTACATGCAGTGGAATCTTTTTTTAGGGGGACCCACTGACTTCTTGCGTTTTTTCTCAGGATACAGATACAACTAATATTCCAGTGTCAGGCCTAGCTGAAGCGGGCTCAGTGGCCCAAGAAGCCACTGGATCAGCTTCTAAGGCTTAGAAATCGTATGTCAAGTCCGAGTGGCGCAAAACAACTGTGACGTCGTAGATAGTTCGATCATCTTCGTGGAACACTGCCGCGGCGCACATGAAGAACTCATCATTGCCTGTTGAAGGTTGCGGGCAACGCACAGATAGGACATCTTCGCTGGCTTTAGGAAGATCGAAGCTGACCGCCCCAGTTCTAGGGAGAGGAAGGAAGAGAGGGATGCAGGAGGAGACATTACCACCGAGAACTAGTAGCAGCAGAGCAGCGAGTGACCATTTGTCTGGAGTATCTATGTACAAGTCCTCACAGAAGAAAGTGGCATACAATCCAAGAAAGTGGCATACAATCCAATCACTAAGAAGACGATTGATTTATCTTTTTTTTCCTTTTCTTTTTGAATATGTGAGTTTGTGACTGACACTCAAGATCCAACTTTGTCACATGTAGGAGAAATGTAAGATGTACATTCTTCTGTACAGTACTACGTGAATCTGGCTATGGCCTCGTCTATCCATGGCAGGAGCCTCATTCCGCATCAGAAATAATAGCATACATCTTCGTGGGAACAAGAACTGATTCCAATTAAACATTTGATTCGAAGAAGAAATTCCATCACATACAAGTGAAATACACCAGGACATTCAAGATTTTACAAGCAAACCCCAATTTTGTGGTTCCTAATCACATCGTATGAACAGCTGACGAATCTTAAAAGCCAAACTAGTTTCTTACCTGCGCACAGCACTAATAGCCAGACCAAATCTTGTGGGAACAACTACACAGGTGGTATAAGGGGCCCATGTTGCTGTTGTGGTAACAATGGATCTGAAGTCTTCGCCTGATCGGTGTTGGCTTCCTTGTCAGGGTTCAGGCTCGTCGGAATGTAAGCTTTATAGATCTCTGCCATGTTAGGAACTTCTTTTAGTTCGTGAGCAGTAACTTCAAGAGCAGCGTCTTGGAAAAACCGGTAGAATTTCTTGCTACAGACGTAAGTAAAGAGACAGGAGATGATCGGAAGTGGGATGAGTACTGGTGCATAGTAGAACTCCTTCACCACAAAGAAGCCAATCATGGTAACTTGATACAGTATTAAAGATGCAATAATCCGTCTCTGCATGTGTGGCCAGAACCTTCCATAGCTTTCATAAGATGGACAGTACACTTTGAGTGCCTGGAAAACCAAACAACTAGGTTATAATAAGTACAATAGGATCATTTATAAGCTAATTTTACAAATGAATAGGCAACGGAAAGCATGTAAAGCTCAGAATAGATAGACAAAAGGATGTTTCACCTGGTTTCGAAGGACAATCCAACCAATGCCAAAGTACAGCACACCAAATGGAAGGATCAGTGGGGCAATAACAGAGTAACAGAGGACGATGGTTATGATGAGCATATCACCAGGAACTCTAGTTCCGTACCCAAGATCACTGGGAAGCCAAGCTGCTTTCACCTCGCCTTCAGTCTTACAAAGATACTTCCGTTTCACATGGAAAATGATTAGAGGAACTATTCGGGATATTTCAAGACCATAGCCAACAAAAAACCTGATATCAATGTAAACCAGTTGAGAAGGAGCCATATGTCGAGCAGCAGTATAATATGAAACAACAGTCTGAGTCAACAATATTGAAAAATATAACATTGGAGATGTAGATTGTTACATACCTGAGAGCAACAAAGGTGAGGAAGTAGGTTGCACTTCCTGGGAGGCTAGTCCCTAGTATAGTAAAAACTTTTTTAGGCTGATCCTGAATAGTCTTGACTGTAGTGACCAAGGAAACACCAAGCGTAACTCCAAGGAAAACATTGAACACACTGAAATAGAAATATTTTCCAGAGGCAGCCCTTACTGCATGGCTCTGAGAAGGGATTCCCTCAGCTTTAGATAGAGCGTAAAGGAGCTTTGGCAAAAAAGCTAGAAAGAGTATAAGTGCAAGCTGAGGAAGATATGCCTGCAGTATTGTCTTGAGTGCAGCCTGTTTCACAAGTGGCTTAATGAATGGGAGAATTTTCACCAAATTGTCCAGAGTGGTGAATGCAGAAATCAATGTAATTGGAATCATATAAAACAACACGGTCAGAGCAACAATGATATACACAACATACTGCCGTAGTTGCCTCTGGAAAAACTTGATTTTCAGATTAGACCATAGTACTTGGCGAGGTTCAGGAGCATCTGTGACTGTCCATGAGTCAACCATTTGGGCATGTAGAGTTTGTGCCGCAGAAGCTGCAGTCGACCTATTAGTGAAGAAAACTATAGCAGCATTCAGCTGCTTATCTCTAAGGGTGGCTTTTTGTTCAGCTTCCAATTTTGAAGTTGTTTCATTAACCTTCTCAGTGTAGTACTCTATACTATCAACCTTTGCCCCGCAAAGACCGAGAAAGCCAGTTTTGTTAGTGGGTCTTGTTCCTTCTGCATTGGCTGTTGTTTTGGATGCTGCATAAACTGCTTCAGCACGTTCAAGCTTCTTCCTAAATCCTTGCAACTCTCCCCAGATTTTGTTCACCTATAAGAATAAATTAAAATAAATGGAAGAAAATATACTAACTGGGAAAAAGACAACCTGACCGTCATAATGAAACAATATAAAGGTTCTGTTCTATAGAGTTTTCTTCTAGGTCCATCTTGAGTGTTGCTTGCTCATAATACAAATGGAATTTCTAGAAGTAGTAAAAACTTTAGATATTCAAAGACAACATAAAGTCTGTACTAAGGACCAGTATCATTTGTTATGAACACCGCAATCTGACAGAAAACCATTTCAAAAGCCATGAAGAAGAATCTATATCTGAGAGTAGCAGGTATAACCACATCCAAAGAGATGTCTGGCAAAGATGCAAGAAGGAAATAAATAACAATCAACAACCGTACCTCCTTATTGTCTGTCACCATCATTGCCTTGTAAAATGTGTCAGGATAAAATGCCCGAAAATAAGAATCGACCTGTTCCTGTCTACTAACACCTTCAGAGACGTTAGGTATGTCTCTAACAAGAATAGCAAATTGTTGAGGTTTGACATCAGGAGTCCTCAGAGCAGTGGCTCTCAGATCGGAGACATGATTATAAGCCTTCCACAAGAAGAAAAATGTAACGAAAGAAACCCAGTATACACCTAAGAGAAATGCCCACAGCCTTGGACTCTTTCCCTGTATATACAGAAGACTACATAAATACATGAACAAGAGGCCCATATGCAAGATATAGCAATCAAGACTATATATCCTTCATGTTATCAATATATTACTTGTTTATAGGTGAAGCAATATACCATATTGACAAGCAGACCTAAGAAAACCAAAACTTCTGCAACGCAATTTTATCCACATTCCACATTACCTGGACATTTCCAATAGATAACTTGTCAAGGTCAGAGAAAGTCCCATTGCTTGTCGTGCTATTTGTCGTGGTGTCTCCTGTGTCGGTGGAAGAAACTGGCAGAAGAACTGGTAGCAATACCAAGCTGGACACAACCAATATTCCCAATACTGGCACATCAATGAGAAAAGTCAGTACCCTGAGATTCTTAGCAACACATAAGAACACCAATGAAATTGGTGTCAAACTTTCCAAGTGTAGTCAATTACACAAAGTTAAACCGCATGGAAACATGAGAAAACAAAACTTTGAAATGTCTTTACTTCACCATCCATGCCAATTGCCAAACAACAATGTCCTGAATCTAAAATGTAATCCCCTTTTTAAACAGATTTTCACTTCAACTTACCCAAAAAAAAAAATTACAACAGAATCAATAGCTACAATTACAGAGCATCAATCCAGAGCTTCTATTGTACCAGACTCAGTGCTAAGTACTTCAACATATCCATACTGACAACACAATTCTAGTCATTTTCACATATTAAACACAACTGGCCTAGCTATAATCAAACAGTATCCCAACATAAAACTCCACTCGCTCTGACAACTACTTTGAGGTATAAGCAAGCACTGAATTAGTTTATAAAACGAAAACCAAGTTCAAAATCGGCTTAAATGGATTTCCTTCTCCAAAGTAGACAAAAAAGAAAGTCCAAAATACTCTAAACAGTCGCACCACTTCTCAAAAAGCTAGAAGGAAACTCGGTTCATCTGAGAAACTTAATTGGGCCAACTAGACCCAACCAAAACAACCACAAACAGTTAAACCCCAGCGAAACAGAATTGAGTACATCCACGTTTAGAGACAAAGCAGTTCAGAAACATAACTCACAATCTCACTTGTCAAAAAAAAAAAACATTTCCTGGAGACAAAAGTAGAAAGCAAAACTCAAAAGTGAGAAACAAAAATATTACCAGTGCTCAAGAAGACAAAGTAGACAGCAGTGTCAACTCCAGAAGCAGTTATAACATCCTGCTCTGTAGAAGTGAGAGCCTCTTTGAACCAAGCAAACGGCCTCCGGGTCTTGGACCCGCCTTCCCACGGATCCAAACCCCTCAGGATCCGATTCGGATAGTACACTACTGCGTTCCCTGGCTTCCTCGAAAGCCACGAAAACAACAACACCAAGAACACAAATATCAAAAACGACGTCCCTAAAGACGTCAAGAACGAACTCAGATCCATCTCTTGTGCTTAATTGAAAAGAAACTTTCTTTTGGGTTTCACGTAATAATAATAAGCAGCAAATGAGACGTTGAAGGGGTAACGGCTCTCTTATATTCAGAGGTGTTGATGGTGGAGTTGTGGTGGTTGTTGATAACAAGCCCAAAAAACAGAATGAATGAGGAGGAAGTGAAAATATCTAAAACACAGAGCTGGCAGAAATGATTGAAGGGATTGGCTTTATGTGCGGGGTTTACGTTTTTTACGAATTTTAAAGAGTGGTGCTTTAAGACAATGGTTAAAGCTTCTCACTGTGGAAACGGATTTGTATTTTGATTCCATGGAGGTCGACTGAGTTCGTGAAAGGACGGAAATGGGTCCGGGGAAACTTGGTCTAAGGTGATTAAATTAACCGTTCTGGGTCCATTGTGGAGTGTAAAAAAAATTGCAGATAGTTTTCCGAAGATGGAAATGTTTGCTTGCGGAGAACAGAAAAGTGACACATGACATTGCATGAGATGGAAGCGGCATCGGTGCCGACCTGTGAAGGTGTTGTTAATTGTTCATGGAGAAAGTTATGGAAGACTTGAAGGGGTGTAATTGGGTGTTAAAATGGCAATGCTAGATTGCTAGGGACTTTGATTGAAGCTCTTTCAATGCTTCAACTTTCTTTCTTTTTTGAAAAAAATAATGCTTCAACTTTACTCAAAGGAATATTGACCTTTCAAACTACTTTTAACTTAGTAGTCTAACATTGCCTTTCAAATTAGTTTTAAATTTGCTTGAGCTCTTGCTCAAAATTTTGCTTGAGCAAGCAATTTGTGGTGGAGTGCACCATTTACTTGAGTAAATATTGCTCACCGGTGCGAATGCTCTTAGAACGTACACAATTTTCATGATTTGAACATATTTATTTATATTGCCACTGGTTAATATGGAGAGAAACCTGTTTTACATTTGCTCATATAATTATGGAAAAAAATTTGAATTTTTGATCAAGTATATTTTTTGATATAGGGGATGCACAAAAAAATATAAGCAACATGTCATCGCAACAACATATATAACTCATGAATTCAAAGTTGTGTAAAGTAATCACAATTTTATATCATCTTCTTGATGGTTGATTATATAGTGTCTTGTAAATACAAACATGATAATTATCATATATAATTCTGTAAATAAAAAACATATGAACATGAGTCTCACAGTCTTATACTTGTAATTGGTGACTGGTGAGGCAGATGATGAGAGACAACAACAACAACATTCTTTTTTTATGGCTCCATTTTAGAATAACGATCGGAATGAAACATAACGAAGACAAAAAAAGTATGGAATACTATACAAAGAAATTGAGTATCATATAGCTCTTTACAAAATTGTTGACACACAAAGACAAGCATATTATGTCGCAAACAACAATATGATTAAATCAGCCTTCACCTACGCGATAATCGCACGTAGCCAAGCCAAATGATCTCATCCGATCTCTAAACATTCTCTTTTTAAATATGCAGCTATGATGTAATTCACCTAATTGTTTTTACCCCTAAAGGTCAATTTTGTCATGTTCGAAAGTCGACGCTTTGATTCAGTGTGGCAGTTGGTACGGAGTCCGCCATGTGCACGTAGAGTACTTTACTGGCAGCCGACACGTGTCGAACCCTTGCGTGGCTTGCCGACACACCTCTGCGTATCAACGGTCGGAGCAGTCAGGGTGGGACCCGCATCCGGATAAGCCCAATCCAGTATGATTCGTCGCATACGGATACGGGGACCGTATTTAAGTGTCGGCTATACGGAGTGGTGACAAGTACTCCCTTTGGTGGGGGCTACATACGTTGAGTGAGTGTACTAGCTCACACTAAGTTGATCGAGGTGGGACTAGTCCAAAATTAAAGCAGTTATAACTTACAAGGCTAAGGATGCATCGATCGATTAATGATAATACACCAGATCGATTCGATAGGACGATTCAAGTTGGCCAACGAGGATAAAACATGGACGTGGAAACGTACTGGCATTAATATTTGGTTTGATTATAGGGAAGAGAATTCTATATCCCAATCAATGAAAATCATCCTCATATTAAAGATTGCTTTATCTCATATTGACCAATGAGCAACCTCTCTATCCACCTAAAACAAATCTTAATATTTCAAAAAAAATAAAAAAATTAATAGACCTGTCCTAGCAATATACATGCAGTTGCTTTCACTATGCTTAATCACTAATGACTAAAGAGTAGAGCTGGAAGATAAGGGGCCTCATGTTTCCTTTCATGGAATAAAGTTTTATTGGGAAAAAAATGAGAGCCCCGTAGACATATTATAGTGACAACTTACAAAAAACAAGGTATAAAGGAAGTTGAAAAAGTCAGGACTGCATGATTGCAGAATTTATACACACTTATACATCCTGTTTTTGCTAGATGAAGGGCCTTCATGTTACACATTGTCTTCCTTGAGAAAAAAAACCTGTTGGCATATTAGGAAATAATATAAGGGAGGTAAATTGATATCTTTTTGGAGCTAGTAATTTGATGTTGATCAGAGCTCAACAATAACTTTGAAATGGGCTCTGGATCCTCTCCTCAGAAGGCTTCATACTTAATTTATGGTCAATAATTCATTCTATTTTATTTTTTGTCAAATTCAAACTCAATTGGATGTCAATGTCCAAACTACTCATCTTTATACAAATTTCGGTTTGTGATTTTATAATCAAGATCGTCTATCTTATAAATCATAGATTGAATATCAACTCAACAAAAAATGAATCAAATCGAAGATCATTTGGATATTTAATTTCACTAAATAAATGGACGGTTATTGTAAAAAAATTTATTACATTAATAACCGTCTATTCGTTTTGTAAAATTTAATAAGCAAAACAATCCCAGATTTGATAAAAAATTTGTATACATAATCGTTATAAGGTAAAATATATGCTAAGTGGTCTCAATTTTAAAAATCACCAATCAAAAGTGGTATAAGTGGGAGTAATTTACACCTTGGTGTCCAAATGAGTTTGGACCCAAGTATTTTCCAATCCAAAATGTATATCAAAAATCAAGTTGATGCTCAGCTAGAGAGATAATTAAGCCACTGAAATGTCCAGAAACTCTTTTCAAAATCTCAGTATCATAACCATAATGTACAATTCAATAGTAGTGGCCTGAATCTGTCAAAATATCAACCCTTTTTTACAAGACAATCTGTACTTCAAATTTCGGATGATTCATTTTCACAAAACCATTCCTCAGAATTCACCGCTAGGAGCTTTCGTACTTAGAAAATCAAAACTATCAAAAATCAGCATTCGTGAGGATACAATTAAGAATGTTGAAGTGTTACTGTCTACTCATGTCATTGTCATCTGAAGTTGCAGCACTGAGCTTTACCTCTAGCCAACTTGTCCCAAAGACACACCATCTGTCTGGGAGATTGGTAATGTGCTGTGTAATAGTTTTCCATACATCCATACTGACAAAACTTCCAGTTATGAGAGTACTGGACAGGGACCAAAGAGCTGTTGAATTGCTCAACCCACATTCCCATGCTCACATCTTCCATCTTGAAAAGCTGTAACCAAGCACATGATTAATATGTTTGATGAGACAGTTTTGATCTAGGAAACTAGATACATTAATACAGAGGAAGATAAAAACTTAATCTCTGCATAGAGTAACTAACCCGTAGAGTTCGATTTACATGCTGAGAAGCAATGAATTTAGCAATATCTATGGAAATTATGTATCCGGGGCCATTGGCATATGGAGGATACACTTCTTCTGGCCATTCCTGGTACAGAAAACAAATCATCCATCAGCAACTCTAAAAATAATACACAAACAGAAAGGAAACATCACGCCACCTTAAAAATTGATAGCCTACTCTGCGGTGACAGGATAAAATGTAGTTTTAATAGAAAATTACTAGATATAATCCCAAGTAACTAGGATGTTGTATGAATTAATTTCTTGTCAACTGAAAAAGATAATCAGCACTAAGGTGTCATGGAGTAATGCCTCTAAACTTTGCTACCATGCTTTACTATCCACCAATCCAATGCACCAAACATTCAGTCAAGATGCATTGCATACCTCATACGTTACTGCCCATTTTCCACTTCTGAGAGGGCGATGCAAGAGGTTAAGATTGCCCATATAAAGAGACTTTTTAGAAGAGATGCCCTCTATTTCCTTTAAGACAGTATCCACTCTAATAAATGTGTCATCATCACATTTCATAATGTATGCTGCTGTCACATTCTGAACCTGCATCAAGATGTTGAACAAATAAAGCTTGAGAATATAAACTCGGGAAAAGCACCATTGATTGGAGTATTACACCATAGACACAAACAGAACAACATTATACACGAACAATTGAGTTCATCAGTACTTGGATAAACTACACTCACCCCAAACTCACAAATAGAAATGGTCTTAAGAACGACAAGCTCGTAACGATCCATAAAGGGCAAGATCACAATATCACCAAAGTAAGCAGCCTCTTTTTTCAGCACTGCATTTACTTCCTTCCTTGCATTCTACAAGATTTAATTAGCGTAAGTGTACAGAAGAAAAAGATTGTTAAGCATGACATAGTTTCATTCAACAAGTTTTGAAATCACAGTAACCTAATGATCTACAAGGCACTGTGTTGTACCAATACAAGTTAATTTATTTATATTGGAGATAAAGTTGCCAAGTATAAACCCTTCCAGCTTGAATCCAGACTCCTAACATTTAAGTAACTATTCAAACAGCTCCATGACCCAAATAAGTTTATTTACCAATGCGACAAAGAAGCGGACTACTACTTGTGCAGACTTGATTGCAGATGATTGCATCCAAGTTTTTCTAACTGCCATGCGCTCTGCAAAGTGATTTGTAGCAGAAAGGACCCCAACAAATAGTCGAATAGGAGTCTTAGGTAAAGGATGAGCTTTCCACTTTTCTGACAGCTCCAGTACCCTTTGAGGCGAGAAACTTGGATGAGAAGCTGGAAGAGAGGTAACATAAACAGAATGAATATCCACGTCTCCTTTTATTGCCAATCCAGTTGCATCTTCAAGTGTGAATCCCTACAGTCAAAACAGAAAGAATATTCTGCATGATTGATAGTACAAAAATGGAAAATGGAGACATCAATAAACTTGAAAACGACATAACCTAACACTCCAGAAATGTCTAATGTCTATCAAATTTGGCCATATCATAGTCCATCCACGTCTATAAATCAAAATGGAGTGCAACAATGGGATAGAGGCAATGTGAAAGGAAACTAAAAACATTAACTGAGAGTCTGTAAAACCAGTTTAGAATGCAAACAAGTGAACAGAAGTTCTTGTCACCGTCATGGAGTCATAAGAAAGAACAAGTCTTCTACATGCCCCAGATTGCAACTTTGCACCATGAAATTTCAGTCTCAAACATAAAAAGTATAGATCAGTTACTTAAGTGTGCAACATACCGTCCGATATGGAAATGAGGTGACATGCCTGCCCCCTACACTAATATGGAATCCATCTACACCAACTCGTATTGTCAGGATAAATAGTCTACCCTCCACAAAAGGAAAGGGCCAAGTAACTTCTGGCTTCTGCTCACGTCCAATGAACCGCTTAAACCATGAGGTTGTCTTTGTCTTGGACTCCTTTGCAGCTACCATATCATGTCCCATCCACCGTTCACATCTCACATATCCATCAACTGCCACATGTGTGCACTTAAGCTTAATAAAAAAACTACCACTATATGGTACATAGCTCATATAAAACTTAGTCGAATAAAACCAACTACAGCAAACATAGGGAAAACGGGATCTATATTCTGAGAAGCTCATGAAAGCTCCCCATCTTTTAATGACAACAATACAAACATGGTTAGGATTTGTCAGGCAAAGCCATCAAGTATAAGCAGCTCACACGGTCTTTACTACATAGCTATTTTGAATGATAATAGCTATGTCGAAAGATTTGTATACATATACAAAATACACAATATAAGGGGAAATGGAAGTCTAGATCCTTAGAAGAATTACAACATTACACACATGTTTAGGATTGCCAAGAGTTGTCACGCAGAGCCAGCAAGTCTAAAGCAGCTCATGTCTTTACTATATAGCTCTGTTGAAAGATTTCTATACATATATATAATATAATGAAACACTTTTTACATATAAAAAGTACAGGACATAAGGGGGAAATGGGAGTCTAGATTCTTAGAAAATATACAGAAGTTCCCCATTCTTTGAAATATTGACATGAAGATGATAGGGAATGTCTAGAAAGAGCCACCAAAAAATAAAAATGGATATATTTTTGGGTGCGCCAAGGAAACTCAACATTAAAAGGGAACATCGGTAAGGAAAAACCTAAGTCTAACCATACGAATTCTAAGTTTGTGGGAAGACAATAAATCAGACTGCAATACACCTACCATAGTCAAGATTCTGCACAATAAGGAGAGACCAAGTTTAAATGTCTAAATAGGTTAGACTTAATTCATGAAACTGTACCTAGCATTTCTTCACTGTTCTTGGATGGTGAACCATCACATCTTTGAGCTGATCCCCACTGCATCCTGTAGCAAGTATTGTGCTCAATGACTGGCCGCTGGCTCCAATCTCCTCTTAATCGGGGATTCAAGTGCAGAATCTTTGGCGGATCCTCCCCATCCACTGACTTCAACCCTTGCAACTCAACCATGAACTGCGACACCAATACCATACCATCACCCCTCCTCAACTTTGCAAGCTGAGGCACGTACTCCTCATGAGCTACATGGGATGTTCCAACCAGAGTAATAGAAGAACCTGCAGCAAGCCCACAAGGAAGGAACATCAACCTATCTCCCATTTTCAATTCGTCCCCACTCATTGATAACCATGACCGACATGATTCAGGTTTTCCCTCAAATATAGAACTATCTCCTGTGTCCATGCCATCGAGTTTATCCACTTCTTTCCAAGCACTTAACCCTAATGTCCAAGCCTCGTCTGCCATTCTCTCAAACACCGAAAGCTCATTTGTTCTATTCCTTCTCCTCATGATCTCACCTGTTATCCGACCATACCGATGCTGAAGTGGCTTTATTATCCTAGACCCATTTCTCTTCTCTTCCAAAGGCTCCTTACTGGGCCTCGCAGGCGCATCCTGATGTTGGTTATCCTCCAACTTCCGGTGAAATGTATCCTTATAAACGGAATTAAACAACGGTTTACTTAAATCCGAGTCTTCAAAGTCCCCAATTTTGTTCAGGTCATATCCATCATCACCACTCAACGCCTTTGCTATCTCAAGAAACTGAGGAAAGTTAAAGGAAATGAAAAGCAAATACAATGCTGCTATACCAAACCAAAAATGCTGCAATCTGAACCTCCTACAAACCGGAGGCTCACTTTTCGGCCTCGTCATCCCTCAAAAGCTAGTCCTCGCAACTACAGCATACTCTGCAACAACCAAAAATCTGCCAAACCCTTTTCCTCAATCATCAAAGAGAACCCAATACAAGCTCCAAACCCAACAGAATCACACAAAGTTCAAGTCCTTACAGATCCTCAGAACAAACCCAATGTCCAATACAAATCACTAATGGCGAGAAATGTAAGCATACAGTGAGAGAACTCAAAACCCAGTACTGGGTTCACATATATCCAATCCAGCAATCCTCAACAGTTCAGTAAAGCATTTGCAACAGAACCCATCAACAAAATTAACACAGAGAAAGCTCAAATCAATAACATCTCACCCACAACTGGTCTGAACCCAACAAATGCTGGCCACTGAAAAATGCAATATGGGATTTGAATTGGAAAGACTGAGAGTGACAGTAAAGACCTAATCTTTCATTTGCTATAAAAACTATGGAATTGGTGTGTCTGCGCTTGAAACTGAGGAAAACGTATTTGAAGCAGTTTATTGCGAGATGGAGAAAGATACCTTTTATTTGACTCTACAACAGACTAACTGTTGCTCAATTCATTTTCATTTTTCGTTTTTGATTTCTTTTTTTCTTTCTATTCTTTCAAAACCAAATTTTATACGACGTGTCAGTGTTCAATGTTCATGGTCGTTTCTATTTTCAAATCCATATTCGATCACAATGGACGCGTAAACAAAGTAGTTTGCAGGTTTACGACATTAAAAAGTATTATTATCCTTTCATAAAAAAAGATATTAAATAGCAATAGAAAACATGAGAATGGTAACTATTTGGAGAAATGGAAATGCAAAATCAAGTCTTGCTGGAAGATTAACTAACTCTGTGTCGTCAGCTATCTGCCTATTTCCTATGCTATGAGCATTGTCAAGTTTTTTATGAACCTATGTGACAACTTTTATAGGCTAAATAGAGACTTTTTGTAGGGAGATATAGTTGAAAATAAGCGTATTCATTTGGTGATTTTGGACACTATTTGTAGACCTAAGTTATTAGGTGGCCTTGGAATTAAAAAAAATCTGTGAAATGAACCAGGCCATGTCGGCTAAAACAAGCTGGCGATTAATGAAGGGGAGAAAAAGGTTGTGATCTACTATTTTTGCGAATAAATATTTGTGTGGCTCTAAGATCACTGGCTGTGATTGCACTCCTCCGACAAATTGTTCTAGTACATGAAAGAGTGTTCTTCAAGGCTCTATTCTTTTTAAAAGATGGTTGGTTTAGATACTTGGTGATGGTATATCTGTGAAGTTTTGGATTGATAATTAGTGTGTTCCTGAAGGTCTTTTAACCCATGCTCTTCCTGAAGTTTTGGTGGACACTGATGATGTGGTGTGCAAGTTTTGGAATCAAGATGGAAGGGATACTAATATACTTGATCAGGTGACGCCTTATTGCTTAGTGCAAAAAAATTTCAGCATACCAGCTAGTCTGGATTCTTGTGTGGGTGATGTTTTAATATGGGGAATCACTTCTTCTGGAGTTTTCAATGTCAGATGTGTATAATTTCCTTTATGACTTCAGCGAAGGTGAAAACTCTAACTTGAAGTTAATCTGGAAGTTGGGGGTTCTCTAAGGCTCAAAACCTTTTTATAGGTAATATTACATAAAAAGTTGTTAACTAACATAGAGACAATAGGCATCTCACTATTGATGCTAGTTGCGTAGTTTGTCATGTGCTGATGAAACTCTCTCACACTTATTTAAAGACTACCCTAGAGCTAAGGACATTTGGGCTCCATTGATAAGCCAAAATCGGTAACAATTTTTTTTCTTTGGATTTGATTAGTCGGTTAAATGCTAGCTGCAATGCTCTATAGTAGTTTATGGTGGTTTAAAGTGGTGTGATCTATTTATTTTCACATGTTTGTTCATTTGGAAGTGGAGAAACAAGACTATTTTTTTTATCATGATTTTCATATGCCTATGATGTCTTGCTCTATTATTTTGGTTGCAATTATATAATGGGAAATGGCTAGAACAAAAATATTGTTACAAATTCTTGTTTGAACTATTGCATGACTGCCATTTGCTGGCAGCTTCCTACTGATGAAGTGATTAAACTAAATATTGATGGTTTTAAAGAATCATGCACTAGCAGAATTGGTTTGGAGGTGTGCTTCCTGGGTTTGATTGTTGTTGGATTAAAGACTTTGGTGTGCACATTGGTGTTAGGAATGTCTTTAATGCTAAGATATGGGGTTTGTTTCATGGCTTAAGAATGACTTTGGCTTGCAACTGTACTAATCTAGTTGTGAAATCTGACTCTGAAGTGCTCAGGTTACTTATGAAGAAAGGTGATCTTAGTTTTCATTATTATGCTTAACGGTTGTATAAATATGATGTTGGAGATTGATTATGTGAATCTTAAGTGTTAGTGTGTGATCCCGTAACACACAATTACTGCACATTTAGTCACTACTAAACGAGTCAACATAGCTTAGACTAAACGCAAGGCAGCAATGCAGACTTCAACTTTAAACAAGGAACCAACATCATCTGAACGCCCACGCGTTCGATACGGCAAACGGAAAGTACCAGGACAGGCCATGTACATAAGACAGGATCCCTCATCGAAGAACAACAAAAGACTCCATAATCAACCAACAATATAAGCAACACATTTACGACATATACAAGGTACGTCCGTTACTCTACCAATACTACGGTTACACTTCATACATTATAACTAGAGCGCCGGAAAGTCGAAGGCGGGAACACCCTATCAAAGACTCTTAACGCATGTTTGGTGTATTGTTCTTAACAACAGGTAAATGACGACATACGCGTGATAGCCCAGATCACCCGAAATAGCTCCATCCGCTCTTCTGCTAAAGACCCTCACGGAATTTAGTAGAAACATTAAGCACATCTACACGAAAAGAAACTTCCTTGCCAATGGTCTTGTCAAGTTCAGTCTCTTTCTTGAGCTTGAAAATATAATGATGAATGATCCTCCTTGATAATATGATGATGAATGATCCTTCTGATCATATTATTCTTTGATCTTGGATGATGTTACTTGGAAAACTTGAACTAGAAGTGTCGCACCCCAAATCTGAGGCTAATATTATATTAAAATACGATTGTAGGATTTGTGATGTGAATAAGAAACTAAACTAATTTTAAACATGAACATATTTGAAAGATAATTTTATTGAAAAGTGAAAATGTAAATATTACAATACCTAAGTTTTTGAAAATAATAGTCATTACATTTATTCAATTTAAAATGTAAATAGAAAATAATTCTTTTATTTAACGAACAATGGATCTCATCCCTAAGCATCATACTCATCACCTGAAAAAATAAAGGTGTAGTAGCATCATGAGTCACACCGACCCAGTAAGTATAGCTTACAAGCATATACTTATCTCTAAGAAACATCAAACCGAACAACTAATTCAAAAAGGTGAAATATTCAAACCATTTATGTTCTCTCATGCTTATACTTGCGTCTTTATAATATATACATTTAGGTATAAATAATATACATTTTTGCACAAATGCACATCAACACACAAACACGTAAATTCTTTCAAAGTGACTTCTTTTAGATTAACTAGTAATTACTCAAAAATTATGTGTTTAGTCTCACAATATCAACATATATGTAAAACCACAGCATACTAAGACCACCTGCCAAAGCATGTATACTCTCAGTTTAACACAATTCATTCATAAAAGTATAATAATGCACCATCTGTAAGAACTATGGCCCTTGGCTAACACCACAATCACGAAACACTTTACCAGTAATTCACTTAAGCACGAGTTAATTCGTACTTTACACCTGACTTCGCACCTCACTTATATTGACAACATACAACTCTTTAGTCAAGACGTACGTACAGCAGAAATTGGCTGGAATGCAAATCATTTTGTACCTGAAGGATAGGAGTATGTTTGAGAAAAAGAAGCTTTTTAGCTAGTACATAGCTTTTTTTAGGACTTTGGGTCCTCGTACTCTCAAGTCTCAACGTGCAGATTTGGACTTTAAGGTTTAGGGTTTTTTTTTTCGGATTGACATGACCCTAGATTGACATGACCCCTAGCCTCAGTCGTAGGTGACCCCCCACCCCCATGGCAAATGCGGCCGCGACTACTACTACTAAGCCTCCCCTTCCCAAACGCTCCTCTTATGCCAAAATTCTTGCCACTAAAAAAACCCAAGATTTTGTCATTGCTGACCTCCCTTGCCATTGGTAAAGGATGGTATTACCAAGATTTGCATCTCTTCAAAGCCCTACATGCGTCGTCTTAAAGATTGCAAATCGTTTCTTATTGGTCGTGTCTCTCTGCCGTCAAATTCTGCAGCCATAACCTCGCCAGATCTTTACTTGCAGCAAAAGAAGATTTGGCCTGAGTTCGAAAACTGGACAATTGTTCCACTCGGCAAGGGGTTTTTTGTGCTACGTTTCAATACTGTAGCGGATATGCAATCTATCTGATTTGGTGGCCCGTTTCTCTTTACGTTGGGATGTTGCAGTTCATTCGTTGGTCGCCGGATTTTTCTCCATTGACCTACAAGAATACATCCTCCCATATTTGGGTGCATTTTTGGGATCTCGGGTAGGATCTTTGGGACACTCAAACCTTGTTTGAAATTGCCAGTGGAATTAAAGTGTCAGTTAGGGCTAATCCACGAACCCTAGATGGATAAAAAAAAGTCTTTAATCAAGACTAAGCATATATATATATATATCATAAACTTGTCATAAATATATACATAATAGAATTCGTAAGGAAAAAATTTATAATCAAACTTAAACGTATTCAAATAATTAGCCGTTTTAGTCCAAAAGTTTCATTCGGTGGTAGTCTGCCTGAAATCCTCCATTTGATTCGGATTATACTTGAAAGTAAAATAGAGCAATTAAATAAATAAATTTGAAATGAAAATACTAGAAATGAAATTAGTTATCAGCGGTCCAAAAGTTTCATTCAGCAGTAGTCCACCTGAAATTCTCTATTAGTCCCAAATCAAACGTAAGAAGTAAATAATGCAAGTAAGTAAATGAACTCAAAGTAAAAATACAGAAGATAAAATTAGTAATCATTGGACCAAAAGTATCATTTGGCGGTAGTCCCCCGGAAACCCTCTATTTGATCCGTTCTATAATTAATCCAAATTATGTCCAAATTAAAGAAGTGAGTACACTATCTCGCATTATTTTTTGTGAGGAATCCAAATGTAATAGTCATAAAGTTTGGTAGGGAGTTTTCAGGTCCAGAAACAAAGATGTTCATCAACTATCCAGAAAAAGGTTACGCTTGGTATCAAGCTCATTTGCACAAATTAATTAGTTACTAAATCTTAACCAAAGCCATTGAAACTTTCCATATTGATAATATAACTCCTAAGCTTTGTATTGATATAAAGAACACTAAATTTGGTTAAGAAACGAGTGACATGTGGATATTTTAAGTTAAGAGCATCTTAAGAGTTTTCGAACATAATTAAGGAAAATATTAATTTGATAAAAAAAATATTAGTAAAACTTGTTTTAACCATAACTTTCTCTTTACTTAACCTTTGAAAAATATTCACCCACGATGCCTGAACATTTTCAAATGTATTAATGTGATGCCCGACCTTTAAATCCTATCAATGTAATGCCCAGACTCCTGAAATCTTATATAACGTGATGCCTACAACTATTTTCCGTCACAGATCCATTGTGTTGATGATGTGCCACTACTTTTTTTTCAAATGAATAGGTAAAATTGTCATTGTATAGCAAGGACATCCCCAAAATAGATTTGGGCACCTTCTTCTTTTTTTATGCATCTCTCCGCTGCTCGTCGTACCGTGCCTCCGCCACTCGTCTGAGTCGACCATGTCGGGAATCTCAGCCTCGCGCCACCACGACCTACAAATACAAACTATCAGCCTGCCTCGAGTCTCTAATTCTATATCTCACCGACATTTGATCTTGCCTCTGTCGTTGTCGTGCACCTCAACTCAAGCGACTTGCGACAATGCGTCTTCTCATCTCTCGGAGACAGCGTGTCCCCTCCTCTCTCGAAGATGGTGCAACTCCTCTTCTCCTGCGACGACCCTCCTTGTTGCACATTACCTGTGTCTGGCGAGTCAGCCTCTTTTGCTCACCACCGTCTCTCTAGTCTCGCCATGGCCATAACGCCTCAAAGAAACTCAACTTCATGTTTTTGCTTCTACAACTCCTTGATGCACCTCCTTACTGACTGTTGGGATGGGATGGGTGGCTTGCGAGAGAGGTAGAGTGATTTGCGGCGTCATCGATCAATTTCAGGCTTTGATTTGGAGCTGCAAGGCTTTAGGGTCACCATCGAGGTTGGGTTTCGGGAATTAAGGTTTGGAAATTAAGGAAAAATTGACAGAGGAGAAGATGAGGGTGGATGCGGTTTCGGAGTGGTGGAGGTTGGAGTAGGGAAGAAGAAACCGAGGCTGGCTTGGTGCAACCAGAGGAGGACAAGTTCGGAGCTCCACGAATTTAGAGATGCGGAGAATTTCAGGCAAAGAAGAAGAAATTAAGAGAGAGAGAGAGAGAGAGAGTAAAAAAAATTAGAAAATGAAATTATAAGGGTATTACAATCATTTTATAATTTTTTTGAACAAAAAAACGACACATCAGCAAAGTTTACCGAGCTGTGATGAAAAATAGTTGTAGGCATCACGTTGATAAGATTTCGGAGTGTGGACATCACATTGATATGATTTAAATGTCAGACATCACATTGATACATTTGAAAAAGTTTAGGCATCGTGGGTGAATTTTTTCCTAACCTTTTTAAGTGATTCAAATGCCAAAATTCAATAACTTTTTGTGTAGAATCTAATTATGTAATAACATTTGAGTATGTAGAACTTTACCAGAAATGAATATATTAAGATTACACTAAGGCTCATTATTTCCTTTTATTCTTAACCATGCACTTTGATCTAATCCTAAAGATAAAGAAGTATAAAAATGTACTCATGTACTTACTCAAAAATTGCAGTTGGCGAATGAGATGTTTAGTTAACTCAAGAAGACCTTTTTGGAGCAAAGGAAGATTTACTAAAATATGTTTAAGAAGAAAGTTTTTGGTATAGTACTTTAGGTGTGCATGGCAACTTTGGAAGAGTTTCAATTGGTGAAATGATATGCGATCATATTAAACTCAAGGAGGTATAAATAGGCCTTGAATGAAGACATGAAAATAAAGTCACAACCATTTTTATTGACTTTTGTAGACATAGAGATAAGAAATAGTTAGCTTACAACTAGAGGTGAATTTTGACTTGTAAAAACTTTTTACAATAGTATTCTTGTTGAAAACAGACTAAAATGTCAACATAATCATATGTATATACGTATAGATGTATGAATGTAAACTATAAAGTGTAGATAAGAAAAACACATAAACTAATAATTAGCTCCAAATTAGCACCAAAATGATACAAGCAAGACCATTAAATATATTAATTGTAAACTCAAACATTTAAGTTCGATTCGGAGAACTTATACGAACAAAGAGAATTGGGTCATTTTGTTAAAATTCTATTTCTGAAAATTGATTGTTTAGAATTAGGGTTTCTTACCATTTCTAGCTGGAGTAAAAGTATTTGTATTATTTTTACTACCCTATAGTATATGGAATGTTTTGCGTATCTAGCTTCGTTGTCTAGAATCCAAGACTAGGGAGTACCTGATTTGAATTTGAGTATCCACTAGACAATTTGTTTTACTCCGTTAATATTTCTCTAAAACTTATTTTTATATATTGTCTTCGCTAGACCATTTTTTTTATCACATTTCTAAAGACATTAAGGTTAAACTAAATTATTGTGATTTCTAAGTTTAAAGAGTCATATAATAATCTAAATTATCATACTAATTTTTGGGGTATTACAAAAAGGGTGGTGGATAAGCCTCCTAGGCTAAGTGATAAAAATTTTGCTTTCTTTTTTGGCTTCTTTTAGCCCCGTTTGCAACAACAACAACAACAACAAAAGAGGTCATTTCAATAAAAAAAAATATAAGGGATGAGTCTCTAGCTTACAAACTAAGCATCTTAATGTGATAGTCACTTACTAAAAAATGTTTGTCACTTACCTTACTAATCAAAGTCCATTACTCAAGTGTTTATTTATGAAACTTAAGTGGCGGTCTAGGTGCTCACTTCTTTTCGTCTAATGGAATCCCAAGCCTAGGCTAGTTTTTGGCCACTCCTTTGTTTCAAGGTCTTGTTGTCGGACGAGGATGACAAGGTTGGAGTAGTTGGTTGAGATACTTGCTCGAGGTTAATCTTCTCAAGCTTCTGGTGGTGAGATTCAGCAATGCGATGGTGCTAGGGATGACATTGGTTGGCCTTCAGTATGGTGGTCTTCAGTTTGTTGTGACAACGGTTCTTTCAGGATGGTAAAGGGTGTAGTGATCGGTCTTGACGACGCTGGCGTGGCGGTGATGATCTAACGACTGTGTATGGAGGCTGGTCGATGGTATATTTGTTTTTGCTGCTACTTGGCTGCGGGGTTTTTTGTTGCTATGGTTTTGTTTTGATTTTTCTTGGGTTTTTTTTTTGTCACATAGGGCCAAGACTTTTGTTTTAGCCTTATCTAGTTAGTTTTCTAGTGGGCCTTGACCTGAGCTTAGTTTCTCTTGCGATTAAGATATCTATAGATACATCACTGCTTATATGTATTTTTTAGTGTATTTGTTCAAGTATCAATATAATGCACTATATGCGTGTTTTCTCATTAAATATATTTATATTTCCTCTAACTTTTGAATAAATATATAGTAAGACTTTATTGTTACAATTATATTGTTACTGAATGCAAATATTTTTAAGAATGGAATGAATTGGGGACTTCTCAAAAAGTAGTTTTATTCACACAACCCTTTTTATTAATGCACATCCCATATTTTTGTCTTTTGCTTAATTTCTGTTTTACCCTTGTGTCTCTAACCTAAAAATCTCTATGATTCAATACGTTTCTCCTCCTATATACTTGACAAAAAAGATAAAAATTGCTCCTTGTGTAGAAGGAGTCCAATAAGTCTTTCATTGTTGGGTTGGGGTTGGACATCTTGGAATTAGAGGTTGGGCATTAGGCGAGCCAAATAACTATCCCTTGCTCAAAGATTGAGGAACATGATGATGCGGTTCTCTTATGGCTAAATTTATTTTTGGCTTTAATTTTTGTCTAAGAGAAAGCAAGAAGACTCATATAAAAGGGGGGGGGGGGTCTGAATATTCACTTGGAACTCTCTCAATATGTATCATTTTAAGTAAATGAATTGACAAATACATGTTAATAAATTATTTGTAGTCTAAAATTTGATTCATATGGTAAGTTTAAACTATCATGAGTAAATGATCACCCAAGATGGTGCAATATATATAGTTGTTTTATAGTCAATCTTGAGTTCTTAACAGTTGGTGCCCATAAAGGATTGAGATTGCATAGACAAACATGAGAAAGGTAAAAGAGACAATTAGAGGGGGAAATGGCAAATAAATATTAAGGAGTTTGTATTTATAAAATAAGGATGTGTAAATAAAACCTCCATTTCTCTAATTGTCAAGTACAAAATAAAATGAAGTAGTTTCTTGCAAAGATTGTTGAAATGATCTCTTCGCATCATAAGGGACCAATCATTCTTTCTTAATTTTTGTCTCTTCTGCAACTAATAAGATCATAGCTTAAAATAAAAACAAAAAATCATTATGGCTCGATAAACAATTTTCACTCGCTCGCGTGTCTCACCAATATACATTGTATATAGAAGATATTTTGTACTTTATATATCCAATTATGACATTATCATTATTAATCAAACATTTACACACTACCAAAGATTTATGATACATTTGTGGTAGGAAACATATATACATGGAACAAGAAGAGTGTTAGTTTTCCAACACTCTCCAGCACACAACATATTACTTCATGTACTGCTGATAATCAGAACAACATAGGACTCAAAGTCGACTAATGATCTCCTCCACTTCAGCAACGGTATACATATGGTATTCTAGAGATAGATTTGTGAAAAAATAGGTGTTTAACCCTATTTTAAATAACTATTTTGAGACAATTAAATTAATATATTTATTTACTCTAATGGTTAAAATGGTGAATGAGAAATTGTCATCTAAAAATGGCTAGATGACTACTTGAAAGTAAGAAAAAGAATTTTTTCGTACTTAATTAAGTCGAAAGACCTTTGACCTTTTATATTCTTGGAATAAGTTACTAAATTAAATGGGAAAACCTTTGACATTTCATATACTTCGGTTATGATTGAATTAAAGATTGGTCAATTATTTTTTGTAACAGGAAAACCTTACGGTAGTCAACTATCAAATTCCTCCATCTATAAATAGCGACATTTTCCTCCTCATTCTTACCCAACGAACTCACTCACTCATTCACAAAGTATCTCCTCCTCTCAAAGTCTCCTTTCGGTGAGTTTTAGTTCAGTTCTCAAATTAAGCTATAGAGAAAGGTGTTCTCCAGTTCTCTAAGAGTTGTTGTGTAGTACAAACACAAAACTCAAGTAGTCGTTATATCCTAGGAGACGTACGCCATATTAAACAAGCATATTACACCGGAGTATGCGGCGTAAACATTCTTAAGAAAAGCGTGTGATACACATGACTCGATTTTCCTTCCTTACTAAGATTATCATCATCAACCCTTCGGTAATAAGTTCATAATTTTTTGAATTTTATTCTTGAATATTTGTTTAATATAATTAATTAAATTAATTAATATTTCCAAATTTAGTCAATATTACTTAATATTGTTACAAGTTTAGCAATATAGACCATGGGCTATGAGTTTAATGAACAGTTCTTTCAAGTTCGAAATAGTTAGCTTCATCTTGTCATTTGAGAAATATCAATGAATAAAAAATGTTGAGTGAGACAAAAAGTTATACATTATTTTGAATATGTAATATTTCTAAACTAAAAATTATAAAAAATTTACTTGCAAAAGTAAAGAAAAAAGAAACTTCCAGAAACGTCATTTATCTGCACAAAACAGTTTTATAGCAAAATTTTCTGTAAAAAAAATATATCATATTCTTTCACACCCTTAATTATAGTATGGTGTGTTTGGTTTCTGATAACATTTGATATGTATGTGCATAAAAAATAAAATAAAAAGTAAAGCATTGAGATGTATGTGTCCCAAAAATTCATAACTCCAGTGTTTGCTTATGTTATATTTTTGTAAAGGAGTTTGGTGCCCTAAATTTATACATGATTGAAAGTACTACAAAATATAATTCGAGAGAAATATGATACCTTGTTTCGATTAAAAAATAATAATTAATCTCCTAAAAATAACATCTCGAATAATTACATGTGCCTTGTATGACCAGTTGTCGAATATAATTGAATATAACTGAGTAAGAAAGTGAGTGAACTTACAAAAAAAAATATACATAATTTTGAAGATGAAATATTTGCAAACCATTTGCACAAAAGAGCTTATCTACCGGTGGTCAAGCCTGAAACAGCTGAGCTTTGAATTTTTGTTGTTACTTCGAGATAAAAAAGTACATATTGAACTTTACCGGTACATACATCTTAATATATTCGATCAAGAAATTGTACAAATCTGTTACAAATATATTCGTATTCTTGGTCAATGTTAACTTGAGCAAATGCATACTGAAAAACATGTTTTTTTAGTTATAACAAGAACTCAAATTTGTCATGTATTGTGTCACAGACATAGACTACATCCCCTTCCAAAACAATTAGTGATCAACATGTAAGAATTTTTAGAAATCTGATTTTACTGAAAATGTAGTATCGTACGACATGTCATACGAGTTCATCATGTTCATCAGAAACCTAGACCCAACTACGAACTATTCGTAGTTAAAGGTTACTTGCCTATAAAAATTTTCTTTTTCAAATTAATACAGATTGAACTGTCTTTAAGAGTAATAAATAAGAAGTCATGAACAGGACTACACTTTAAACATCATTCTCATAGTTCAGTAGTTACAGAATTACTAAGTTGATAATATGAAATACACAACTTCATAATATATATAGAGTAATTCACACCTTATAAACAGATGACTCCCATGTTTTCCACATGTTTGGCAAAATCTCCCACTGGAAGTGCTTTTGTTAACGGATCTGCCAATTGTTCTTTGATGCCAATCTTTAACACTTCAATGTCTCCAAAATGTACATTTTCTCTTACTGCAAAGTACTTCACATCTATATATTTGCTTCCTGAAGACCTTTTGTTTTTTTTGGAGAAAAATACTGCTGCTGAGTTGTCACAATAAACTTTGATTGGTCTATCCACAGATTCAACTAAATGAAGTTCTTTAACCATAAAGCCTGACCTGTAGCCTCATATATTGCCACATATTCTGCTTGGAAGGTTGAGGTTACAATGAGTGATTGTTTTGCAGACTTCCAAGATATAGCCCCTCCTGCCATTGTGAAAATATATCCAGAAGTGGATTTCAAATCATCAATGTCTGATTTGTATGATGCATCAGTAAACACTTTCAACTCCAGTTCTTCATCTTCAATTTTTCTAAATGTCAACATATATTTCTTGGTTTTCTGTAAATATCTTAGTGCTTTATTTCCAACAATCTAGTGAGCATGACCTGCATTAGATTGAAATCTTGACAACATACTAACACAAAAAATAATATCAAGTCTTATACAAACCTGAGCATACATAAGACTTCCAACAAGTCTGGCATATGGCACATTTTTCATATTTTTCTTGTCAAGTAAATTCATAGAACACTGGCCTTTATGGAGTTTATCACCTTTTAACATAGGATTGTCTCCAGGTTTGCAGTTTTCCATGCCAAAACGTTTCAGAACCTTTTCAATGTATGACTTTTGAGATAAACCAAGGATTCATGCATGTTTGTCTATAATGATCTCAATACCAAGAAAAAAAATCAGCCTCTCTCATATTCTTCATGTCCAAACTTTTGTTCAGAAACTTCTTTGTTTAATTCATCAGGTTCATGCTGCTGCTAGCAAGTAGAATATCATCCACATATAAGACTAGCAGTAATATGAAATCTCTCCCACTGGTCTTCATATAAATGTATTCATCTAATTTGTTCTCTTCAAACCCAAAAGCAGTAACAACCTCGTGAAACTTCAAGTACCATTGTCTTGATGCCTGTTTTAAACCATATATGGATTTATTCAGTTTGCAGATCATATCAGTACCTTGATCAAATGCTTCTGGCTGAGTCATGTAAATATCTTCTTGTAATTCATCATTCAAAAAGTCAGTATTCACATCCATTTGGTGAAGCTCTAGATTATAGTGTGCAGCTAAGGCCATGATGACTCTCAAGGCATCTTTTGTTGAAACATGTGAGAATATTTCCTTGTAATATATGCCTTCTTTCTGGTTGTAACCTTTTGCCACTAATCTGGATTTATACCTCTCAACTTTTCCTCTGGCATCCCTTTTTGTTTTGAAAATCTATTTGCAACCAATTGCTTTGACTCCATCTGGTTTTGGTACTAATTCCCAAACTGTATTTTTCCTCATGCTTTCCATTTCCTCTTTCACTGCATGCATCCATTCTACTGAGTTAGTACAGTTTAATGCGGTTTGCATTTTTCCTCATGCTTTCTATTTCTTCTTTCATTGTCTGCATCCATTCTACTGAGTTAGTACAGTTTAATGCTGTTTTTTACATTTCTAGGATCTTCATCATCATTGAAACATTCAAAAATTTTAACCTAGAAGGTGTATTAATCTGCTCCCAATGGCCTTCTATCTCTGTAGACCTTCTAACATTCTGAACTGCAACTTCATTTTCATCAATAATGGGAGGGTCATTTTGCACAATTTCAACTGTAGATTCTTCAAAATTATCCTCAATTTCTTCATTACCATTTTGAACCATCATGTTTGATATTGCTGAATCATTAGCTTCTGCATCATTTGGATAGACAAACCAGGTCTCAAATTCATCGATTCTCCCACTTTCAACAGTACTTTCAATGTTTGGAACTGCATCTTCTAACTCATCATAAAACATTGCTCTATTACTCTCCACAATTCTTGTGCCTCTATTTGGATAGTAAAATTTAAAGCCTTTGGATTTTTCACAATATCCAACAAATAAGAACTTACACTTTGTGAATCAAGCTTGTTGTTGTTTGGATTATACAGCTTCACTTCTGCTTTGCATCCCCACGTATGAATGTGATTCAAGCTTGGTTTGTTTCCAGTC
Organism: Geum urbanum; assembly: GCA_946800695.1. Classification (NCBI taxonomy): domain Eukaryota; kingdom Viridiplantae; phylum Streptophyta; class Magnoliopsida; order Rosales; family Rosaceae; genus Geum; species Geum urbanum. The sequence goes on from OX327006.1 coordinate 49,614,647, forward strand.
TAGATCTCATAAGGAGTACTTCTAATAGATTTGCTTGGAATTCTTTTACTAATGTAGTTTCTAGTTTTTAAGGCCTCACTCCACAAGTAGATTGGTAAACCTGATCTTGCTATCATGCTTCTCACCATTCCCATCAGTGTTCTATTTCTTATTTCACACACACCATTCTGTCTGGGATTGTAAGGTGTTGAATACTGAGCAACAATTCCACATTCTTGCAGGTACATTGCAAATGGCCCTTTATGTTGTCTCTTTTCAGTATGTTTGCCATAGAATTCTCCACCTCTATCTGATCTGACACACTTAATAAGCTTGCATGTCTGTCTTTCAACTTCAGTTTGAAAGATTTTAAAAACATCCAAGGACTGAGATTTTTCTGAAATCAAGAAAAGATGGCAATATCTTGAGTAATCATCTATGAAATTGATGAAATAACAATTACCACATATATATTTTACAGGAAATGGGCCACATATATTAGTATGAATCAACTTCAACATTATTTTTGGCACTAAAGTTCCTTAAATTTGTCATTTTCCCATTCGTGCAGTTAACACAGTTTTCAAAGTTTAATTTAGGCAAAATTTTCTGCTTTACTAAACTTTTTAGTCTTTCTTTGAAATGTGCCCCAAGCGTTTATGCCATAAGGTTGTCGAATGTTCTGAACTTAACATTTTTCTCTTCTTATTTTTCACATGTAAAGCAAAGATTTTATTAAAACTTGAATTTTGATTCGTTTCAGTATAAGATTTTAAAACACTTTGACAATTAACATGCCAATATCCATTAGTGATTGTAGCAGTACCAAAAACTTCAGATTTATAATAAAGACATAGTTTTATTATTGCTTGAAAAGCTATAGTTAGGATCTTTTACAAACTGAGAATCTGAGATCAGATTCTTTGAAATACTAGGAATGCAATACACATTATTTAGTACTAATACGAATCCTATTTTAAATAGTGGTTCTTCATTTTCAATTGCTTTAACAACAACCCTTTGGCCATTCCCAGTACATACCCTAGTTTCATTCCTCTTTAGGATTGTTATCCTTGACAATTCCTACAATGAATTAACAACATGAATTGGTGAACTAGTGTCAAACCACCAAGAGTTTATGGAAATGTTTGAATCTATACTGAAATTAAAAATTGATTTTGACAAAAATTTACCTTTCTTTTTAAGCCAAGCTCTGAAACCATCACAGTCCTTTTTGAAATGACCAGCCTTTTTGCAGAAAAAACTTTTCTTGCTTTCCTTGTTCTTAGCAGACTTAAACTTAGAATTATCAGATTTAGCAGATAATTTGGAGTTAGAGGACTCACCTTTTTGGTTCTTGCTATTCTTGAACATCTTCTTAAATGGCAATTTCTCTTTCTCTTTCTCTTTTTCTTTTTCTTCCTTTTTGAGAAGATTCACATCCATTGCAGATTCCTTTCAAAGCTTTTGATGTTCTACTTCAACTTCCACACAGTAAGATATCAAATCATTAATGCTCCTGCTCTCTTTTGGTGTCTTGTACAGTGTTTTCAATTGAGAGTAATCCTCAGGCAATGAATTTAGCAGCATGTGCACCAAAATTAGTTCTTCAATTGTCATGTTCAACCCCTTTACTTTTCTAGCCAAGTCTGAACCATTCAGTATGTACTCCCTCACACTTCCTTTTCCTGTGAACTGCATCTTGATGAGTTTGTTCATGAGATTTCTAGTTTAAGCTTTGTCATATCTTCTAAATTTTTTACCCACAGAATTGAAAAATGTCTTTTCCAATGGTGAGTCAAGAATCCCACCCCTCACTCCATCTTTCATGCTTTTCTTGATACAGATTAAGGCCATTTTGTTGTGTTTGTGCCATTTTTCATAAGTGTCCCTTCTATCCTTACTTGCATTGTAGGGGAGTTCCTCTGGAGGATCTTCAGTAAGCACATGGTCATAATCCAATAGATTCAGTTCTATGTCACTTTTCCACTTTTTAAAGTTGGAACCAATGAGCAATTCAATTTGACTTATGCTTATGGGAAAGTGCATATCTGAAGATGAAAAAATCAAAGATTAATAAGGTTCTGATCAATGTCAGATACAATACCACGTTTGTCCATAAAGATAATTCATCAAGAACTACTAAATTTTATACTCATGCACTGAATATAAACATATTGTTTTAAGCATGTAATCAAGGTTCTGATTTCTTTGAAAATATTGACCTCTTATATGTTTCATATTTTATTCAAGCATAGTTAATTTCACAGATACACAAATATTTGAGACTTAGTATTTCTTTGGAAAGATTAGTTCAAATGGATTTTAATGAAACTGTCACAGTTTTGTTGATATATTACTCATTTTGTCAAGTTGCTTTGGCATACTTAAAATTGTAGTAATTCATCACAAGTTCTTCACAATCTACGTGTTTTTGAGTAGTGCATTATACAAAGTTGCATGATAGTGCAACTGTGTGTTACGACCCGAAACATCATTATACGATAATCGAAACTTATGTGGTTAGTCACTAATTAATTACGTTAATCGTTGATGGTAATTAATCTTTATTGTCGGTAACTTTCGTTGGCATTTCATTGAGATTTTTTTGGATTTTCTTTTTCAAGAAATTTCTTTGGATAAAGTTGTAGAGTTTGTCGATATGAGTTCGTGGTCACGTCAAGTGTTGAAATCAGAGTTACAACGAAGAAGTTATAGTCATCAAAAATTTTACGAAAATATCAGAAAACATTTTATCACAAAATCGTGGGTATAAATAAGGGTTTCCATTTTGGGAAAGTCAGAAGTTTTTTTTTTTGGCAACCGGGTTAACCATGCGTTGCCCAAGTTCCCTGACCCGGAATCGCCGCCGATGGTGACGGCGCGGCGGTTTCCAGCCACTTCCGGCCATGATTTTTAGTGGAAAAGGTTGGGTTTCCTCTCCTCTGTCATTTGGCAGGTACATCTCTGACGTTGGTGGCCAGAGGAGGGAGAATCGAGGCCAAGAAAGTGGCGATTTCTGGGTTGAATTTCACGGCGACGGTGGCGGCATTTCCGATGACGTTGGACGTCGAGGTTAAGGGAGTTTGAAGCCCAAGGGGAGACGAGTTAAACGCGACATGTCTCGGCCCTTGCCGTGGCCTGAAGCTGGCGGTCGGAGGAAATGAATTTTCCGATGGGATTTTAGTTTTCCTGCGATTTGGAGGTTTTCCGGTTTGATTTTGATGTTGTGTTCTTCTTGAATGTTGTTGGGCTTGTTGAGATATTTTGATGTTGTGTTCTTATTAAATGTTGTTGGGCTTGTTGACATGAACAATTTGATGTGAAGGTTGCTCGATTTGGTGCTGATGGGATTTCGGCTATCGCCGACGGTGGTGCGTGGCCCCACGCACCGCCGTGCGCAGCGGAGCTTAGGCAAGGTGGAATGTTTGGAAAAATTTCATCTCATTCCACTTGTAATTTTGTGACGAACGCAATGGTGATATTCTTGAATAAATCTAGACTTGATCAATTTAGACGTGCGTTTAATCGGATAATAATTAATCGATTTCACGATATTATTAATGAACTATCCGGCTATCGATTTAAATTCGAGTCGCTCGATATTTGAGATTCATGTTGCGACTCTAAAATTTATTTATAGTGAAGAAATGAAAGGAACTGAATTCATAATTTGATTAAGTTTGAGTTTAGTCGAAAAATACGTTATTCAAGAATGCAGGATTCTCGACATTATTGCCCGTATGATTGCGAGCTTAGCTATTCAATATCGATGAGTAGATATTAATTATAATCGTAGTTTCAGGATTACGAGTTAGAGAGCCATGTCGGATGAATATTGTGTCGATTAGCAGATTACGGCTTTAGGAATATCCTGACATAGTACGGTGAGTGGACTTTTATTTTTCACAGTCATTTGCGAGTTCAGGGATTTATATTCACACTGTACTTTCAGTTTACGGATTATTATTTTTAGTTTACAATATATTTTAGACCGGATTAAATTTGGAAGTTTTTCTTGTGATGGATTATAAGCTAGCTGTATCGATGTGCTGACTATTCGGCTGATCACCTGATAGTCTCTGGTCAAGGGAGGTCATGATACCTCGTCTGACTCATTATTCTATTCATCGTAGCTACTAGTTAGGGGAGGTCAGGAGTCCTTGTCTGACTACCTCCATAATTTTTACAGTTTTATAACTATTGAACTCGTAAGTTTTATAGAAATTGATGGAAATGCACAATTAGAATATTTTATAGTTTTAGACTGATTGTGAGTTTTTGTCCACTCATGCTAACGTTTTTCTTTAATGTTTTTATATGCCTTTCCTTGGGCCTTTCTATTTTCCGTGCCCACGTTGCAGTGCTTCTCCTGAGCTAGATTTTGATTCCCAAAGGCTTTGAGTCTACCGGATTATCATACCTTCCTGTATGTTTCTGCTCATTAGCAGTGTATTTTCTTATATTTTATTTTGCTCCTAGAAGTAGCTCTGGATACTAGTGTTATAAATATTTTTCAGTGCTTATTGTAAATTTTTAGTATTGCTGGTTTATAAATTTTCATTCCATGTATTATTATTCTAGCATTTTAATTAATTTACTTTCTGCACTTTATTGAGAAATCTGGATGGACATCGGTGGTCCATGGTATTGTTTGTGGAAAATTCGAAGTGTGAATTTTCTTACAGATTTCTGGTAGCCCATTTTGCAGAGGAAATTATGTCAAATTTTTTACAGAAATCTATAGTTTAAGTCTTATCATTAGAGTGTAATCCTAGATTACTAGTTAATCTAGGGTTAGGTTCTTTCAAATGGTATCAGAGCATTAGGTTATAGATTCTGTAGGCTTCCTTTTCCAGATTAGTTTGGACATTTGACAGTGTACAACACTCCCGGGAGGGGTGGCCCGATCGGCGGATCCTCATCACCTCCAAGTGTTATGCATTGTTAAATATTCATAATATTCTAGTTGAGCAAGTTTTCTTGTTCTGGTTTAGTGGGCTAATTAGTAGTGGTGGACTCGTAGATCATTATGCCTCAACAACCAGCTTTTTAGAATGAGGCGCAGTCATTGGCCCAGCTGATGCGTGGGCTATTTGCACGTGTGATATCAACGCCATGAGAGGACCATGGTGATCTTGTTACTTGGGTCAAGAAGGCAGGTGTTGTTCCTTTTCCTGGTTCTCACGATCTGGTGGTGTGTGAGAACTGACTTATCAAGATTCGTCGAGTTTGCGATCGTATACGTCCTCAGCTTACACATGAGCAGGGGACAAAGTTAGTTGCTGGTCTACTGTATGATCATGTCTATCGTTAGTGGATGAGCACTGAGAGGCAGGAGGTTGCTACCTCGTGCGCCAAGATCAGCGATTTATGGAGGTGTCATTTTCCTGTAAGGCAGATGAGGAGATGAAGCATGCAGAGTTCGTGAATCTGCGACGAAGAAATTTGTCAGCGATGGTGTATCATAACTGCTTTTATTGCTCATTCCGATTTGCATTTTGTTTTGTCGGAACAGTGACGGAGAAATGCTGGTGGTCTGAGCAAGGCTTGTGACCTATAATTTCTTCATTTATGGCGAGCATGCCATACACAGACTTTGATGAATGTGTCTGTGCTGCGGTTTAATGTGAGTTTGGACCTCAATTTGTGTGGGTTGTTAGCTGACGATATGAGGGATGTGGACCCCACCAGAGATATTCAACAAGTAGAGGTTACAACATAATTGGTTCCACATCATCTTCTGGCAAGGGATCTCATACCTCTGCTTCTAGTGCCCATCATTCGAGGTGTTTTCCGAGATGGAGGAGGAGCCGATGCCAGATATGGGAGTTTAGAGTGAGTTCCAGTGGATCTATATTTGTATTCCCAATACCCAGAGATCCTCTTTTATATAACATTTGCCATAAATGTTGTTTTGGAAAGTGTCGGTTAAGGATTTTAGTAAGTTATCGTTGTGGTCAGGTGGACCATTTTACGAGGGATACCTCAGGCAAAGTTTCAGCTTTTAGTTCTGGTGGCGACTAGGAAGTTACCTCGGGTAACAGACGTACACCGCAATTTGGGCAGCCAACATACCAGGACCGAGGTTAGAAAGGATGGCCAACGGGACTGTCAGGTCAGACTTGCCTTCACCAGATCACCAGATCAGTCTGTGGGAGCCCCGAGCATATTTGGAGGTCATATTTGAACGTTGAATGTTTTCGACTATGTTGTTTATATTTTGTTTGACCTGGTGGGTTACTCGTTCGTTATAGCGTTAAGGCTAGTCTTTTTAGTCAACGTACCTACCACATCTTCTCCGAAATTATGGTGAGGTGATGTTAGTTAAATTATTTTACGGAGTTAAAGTGTAATGTTTGGAGGTTTTGGTTTGTCTACCGATCTAACACTTCTAAATATAATAGAATTTGTGTTGATTTTAGGTATGGACTTCTTTAGCCATCATCAGGCGTTGGTACACAGTTATTGAGGAGTGGTGTTTTAGAGTCCGGTTTGCTTGAGATTTTCTTTGTGGTGAAGTAAACATGTTGTTTTGTGCCTGGGTTCGCTCATGAAGGTTGTGATGATGTTGTGGGAGGAATGTACAGCATACTTGGCACATGTGGTAACACTTTGTGTCTCTACTTTCTATACTGATTCGGTTCAAGAAATTAGTGTGTATCCGAATATATTTTCCAATAAGTTACCAGGTTTACCTACGGTTCGGGAGAGATTTTATTGTTGAGTTATTATCGGGTACCGATTCTATAACTCAAGTATCTTATCGGATGACTCCAGCTGAGTTGCGAGAATAGCAGACTTAACATTAGGAATTAATTGACGAGAATTTTATCCATCCCAGTATTTCATCGTAGGGAGCGCACCAATATTATTTGCAAATGTGAATGATCGTTCAACGAGGTTACGCATCGATTATGAAATTGAACGAAGTTTTGCGAAAGAAAAAATGTTCATTACCAAGGGTCGATGATTTATTTAATCTTGATATTCCTTCTTCGAAACTCATTCATTCTTTGAAGAATTCCAGTAATTCAGTTTTGTTAACCTAAAATATCTTCACTTTTGTTGTTTCTTATATTGTTTATGTTCATTTTATGTCATGAACAGATTCACTCGTGAAAGGATACTTTTCGCTTCGTGCCACCAGCATAGAATTGTATTTCACATGAGTTTGGGAGGAAAATATATTGTATTAACATTGGACCGGTGGCGTATATGTTATGCTGAATAGATTAAATTATTTCAGCTCGATGTCAGATATGGACTTACGAGCGTTACGAGTGTACATGGAGATTAGTAGCAGTTGAGTATGATTTGAAATTTATATGTTGTATGATTTCCAGATTTCTCCTAGACGTGATTTGGAGCATCCTATTGATAACTCAGCGTTTATTAAGCGCAAAAGTATATGAGGATTTTACACAGGAGCGCGAATTCTGACCAAGGTTATGCTCGGCGATGATGATTTAATTTATTTATTTTTCTATTTTTATAAAATCCGGAGTTTTAACGCTGCATGTTATCGGGAACTGTCGCGTTTCTTGGATTTTGCAGTACTCTGATCTGATTAGTTTTTGTAAGTTGATGATCCAGTGTCAGAGGAATTATAATATCTACGATGGTACAACATAGAAGGTTGCAGCAATTCGATTATTCAATCAAAATGATACTCTGGTATGAGTTTGACATCCCTATATTATATTATTTTCAATGAATTGTTATTGTCTGCTTACATGTATATGTATTTGTGGCCTATGCCATATTCCTTTGGGTCTATTGGCTCATGTCAGTCGTAGCTATGTGGTTGTGTGAGCCATAAGTAAATTATTGAGGTGCAGGTAGTTAGACGCTTAGATTTCGATTCAAGTATTTGAGCTCAGGAAATGATCAGGTGAATGCTGAGATTCAAGTTTTGTAGTAAACTGTGATGTCAGTTTGACTTCCTCGTTTTTTTTTCATGGTTTGGATTTATTTGAGGTTTACTACAAATATTTTTTTTTAGCCTCTTTATGGTTATATGGATATTTGTTAAGGTAGTATACTTTTATGAGTGATGAATTGTGGAGATTCATGGTTTGTGTAATCATTATGATTCGTGATTCAGTCAGGTAGTCATGATTTATGTTTATGTTTATGTATCGCTCTATTGATTTGTAAGCAATCCGAACGGAATGTGGAACCCACCAATAATAATCTTGAGTTGTGATTATTGGAATACTTTCGTTATACAGGTTTTGGGGTTTCTTAAGTTTTTGAGGTGGTTATGCCCAATTTTCCATAAATAATTTCAAGAACTATATATGATTTTGATTTTGTTGTGGATCGAGCAATTCTCCCTTGTTGGTTGTAATTTTTAACAGGTTTTTTGGGTCCCCTGTTTGTGGTTTTGGTGGTTTTAGTATCTACCTTATGGATGCAGGGTTCTGATGGCGATTTGTGTGCCATTTCTGTGTTGGAACCGCACCACTAACCCATGTAGTTACCTTGGTGGGACCTTGTTCAGGAAATCTTTGGGTAAGTCTGGCCGATAGAGTTAGAGTATGTTGGTAAATTTGGCCATTAGTCTTGACATGGATATCAGAAGCTTTTAAGTATGCACATTATTGAATTGAAATTCTGTCGCTCATGGTAGCAGATTTATTTCAGTGGTCGTTGTGACTTGAATTTAATAAGCATGACATATTAATGAAATGTGGGTTTAGTAACAAGTTTGTGGATCATTTTGTTACATGCGGTTATTCTTATGAGCTTGAAGTCACTGGCTGGAACATTTATGAGTAAATTTTGAGAGAAATTTTTTTGTAAGGGGGGTAGAATGGTAGATTGTTAAGACCCGGAACATCATTATACGATAATCAGAACTTTTGTAGTTAGTCACTAGTTAATTATGTTAATCGTCGATGGTAATTAGCCTTTACCGTCAATAACTTTCGCTGGCACTTCGTCGAGATTTTATCAAATTTTATTTTTCAAGAAATTTATTTGGATAAAGTCGTAGAGTTTGTCGATACGAGTTCGTGGCCACGTCAAGTGTTGAATTCAGAGTTACGACGAAGAAGTTATAGTTGGTGGAAATTTTACGGAAATATTGAAAATCGTTTTATCGTAAAATCGCGGGTATAAATATGGATTTCCATTTTAGGAAAGTTAGAAGTTTCTTTTTTTGGCAACTAGGTTCACCCTGCGTTGACCAAGTTCCCCTACCCGGAATCGTCGCCGATGGCGACGGCACTGCAGTTTTCGGCCACTTCCGGCTGTGATTTTTGGTGGAAAAGGTTTGGTTTCCTCTCTTCTGTCATTTGGTGGGTGCATCTCTGACGTTGGTGGCCGAATGAGGAAGAATCGAGGCCAAGAAAGTGGCGATTTCCGGGTTGATTTTCACGGCGACTGCTTTGGACGTCGAGGTTAAAGGGGTTTTTAAGCCCAGAAGGAGACGAGTTGAACGGGAAATGTCTCGGCCCATGCCATGGCCGGAAGCCGGTGGAAGGTGGAAATGAATTTTCTGGTGGGATTTTGGTTTTCTGGCGATTTGGAGGTTTTCCGGTTTGATTTTGATGTTGTGTTCTTCTTGAATGTTGTTGGGCTTGTTGAGATGAACAATTTGATGTGCAGGTTGCTCGATTTGGTGTTGATGGAATTCCGACCGCCTTCGGCTATAGTGCGTGGCCCCACGCGCCGCCGTGTGCAGCGGAGCTCAGGCGAGTTGGAATTTTCGACAAAATTTTATGTCATTCCGCTCGTAATTTCCTTACGAACGCAATGGTGAGATTCTTAAATGGATTTGGACTAGATCAATTTAGACGTGCGTTTAATCGGATAATAATTAATTTATTTCACGATATTATTAACGGACGATCCGACTATCGATTTAAATTTGAGTTGCTCGATAGTTGAGATTTATGTTGCCACTCTAAAATTTATTTATAGTGAAGAAATGCAAGGAGCTGAATTCAGAATTTGATTAAGTTTGTTTTTAGTCGAAAAATACGTTATTCAAGAATGCGAGATTCTCGACATTATTGCTCGTAGGATTGTGAGCTTAGCTATTCAATATTGACGAGTAGATATTAATTATAATCATGGTTTTAGGATTACGAGTTAGCGGGCCGTGTCGGATGATTATTGCGCCGATTAGCATGTTACAGTTTTATGAATATCCCGACATAGTACGGTGATTGGACTTTTATTTTTCATAGTCATTTAGGAGTTCAGAGATTTATATTCACACTGTACTTTCAGCTTATAGACTATAGTTTCCAGTTTGCAGTATATTTTAGACTAGATTAAATTTGGAAGTTTTTTTTGTGATGGCTTATAGGTTAGCTGCATTAATGCGCTGACTATTCGGTTGACCACCGAATAGTCCCTGGTCAAGGGAGGTCAGTTGCCTCGTCTAACCCACCACCTTTTATTTTTATTTGTCGTAACTACTGGTCAGGGGAGGTCAAGATACCTCGCCTGACCCATTGTTCTATTCATCGTAGCTACTAGTCAGGGGAGGTTAGGAGTCCTCGTCTGACTACCTCCATAATTTTTACAGTTTTATAACTGTTGAACTCATAGGTTTTATAGAAATTGGTGGAAAGACACAATTAGAATATTTTATAGTTTTACACTGATTGTGAGTTTTTGTCCACTCACGCTAACGTTTTTTTAATGTTTTTATATATCTTTTCCTGGGCCTTTTGGTTTTCCGTGCCCAAGTTGCAGTGCTTCTCCTGAGCTGGATTTCGATCCGCAGAGGTTTTTAGTCCACCAGATTATCATACCTTCATGTAGGTTTCTGCCCATTGGCAATGTATTTTCTTATGATTTATTTTGCTCCTAGAAGTCACTCTGGGCACTAGTGTTATAAATATTTTTCAGTGCTGGTTGTAAATTGTTAGTATGCTGGTTTATAAATTTTCAGTTCCTGTATTATTATTCCAATATTTTAATTAATTTAGTTTCCGCACTTTATTTAGAAATCCGGATGGACATCGGTGGTCCACGATATTGTTTGTGGGAAATTCGAAGTGTGAATTTTTTTGCAGGTTTCAATGTGCTTGTTTAAATTTTAGCAGATTCATCTTTTCAGTTTATGCAAAAAGATATGCAAAATTTTATGCAGATTTTAACCAATGTCATCAAAATGCGAAAAATTAATTAATATGCAGTGATAAAATCTTTTAGACAATGTATAGCAACCAATAATCAACAAATAGTAAGCTCTGATACCATTCTAAGAATTTATAGAAGAGAATCTTATTTTACTGAAAATGTAGTATTGTACGACATGTGATACGAGTTCATTATGTTCATCAGAAATCCATAACTAACTACGAACTATTCGTGGTTAAGGGTTACTGCTTATACAATTTTTCCTTTTCAAATTGATACAGATTGAACAATTGTATTGGAGAGATAGATTACATACTCGAGACTTGATTTTCCATTGATTCTTCTCTTAATTCCTCTAGAATGTACACGAGCAGATGGTACTCGTTGATTGTACCGTGAGTATCAATGGGATAATGATGTATATTTAAACGCTGATTCTGATTTGCATTTAGACGGTTTCTTCTATCAAAGAAACCGTTTATCTATGCTAAGTCACTAGTTTTAATCCAATTTAGATAAAATATAAGATTTCAAAAACTATTCTGATCCGATTCATTCAAATTTTTAAACTCAATTTTGCTGACGTCATGATTAAACGGTCGAATTACTTTCTGAAGTTGAAAAATCCAAAGTTCAACTTACACAGCATTTTCGCCTGTACTAAAATTCCAATACACTACTCCAAAACAATTAATGATCATCATTTTCACCTATACTAAATTCCCAATTTTAGTACTTCTTCCACCTCAGCAGCTACATACATGAAATATGCGGGAGCTAGGCTAGCAAGTTCCACGTTCTTAGGAGTAACCTTTTCCTCCTAGACTCCCTTGAGAACATAAATAGCAAATTGCTCGGTTTCCTCGAGTGTCCAGGCCTGTTGTACTTAATTAACAGAGAGATGTCTACCCCTTTTGTGCCTGAACCCAAGACTTTACCATTTACATTCTCATAAGTGCCCGAAGGATTAACGTAGTACGAGATAGGCACATGTTCATGATAACCTGCAACAAGAAGAGAAACGCTGCATGGCCCATACTCACAATTTTCTTGTCCTCCACCTACAATTCTTATTAAGGCCTCCATATCCCTTGGTACACCATAGGGTGATATGTAAACTTCATTCTCAGATTGCGCTCGTTTGACAATTCCTGGAGCTTATGCAGTTATTACACAACTGACCTCATCACTGATTTTGTTCAAACAGTTGCCATCATTCTTGAGCAAATTGGTAGGTGTCCCCATATCAAGCAAAACTCCCTCTTTATTTTGATGCCAATGGCAATCAAACTTTGGTCCTTAGCAGAAGCTGCACAAGTGTCACAGTCACAAGACGTGACGGTGACGACTCCGGAACGAAGTCGATCATCCGTGGGAGTTTAGCGAGGGTGGCGAGCATCGCCAGAGCTGGGAACTTTGTGACTGGCCCTTCTTCTTCTACTTCTTCTTTTAATTTTTCCAGCCGATATATCGTACTGTGGATCACCACGTAGTCCACCTCCGACTCGTTAAATTTCATCTGCTTCAACCAGTATTTGTCAATTCCCTGTTTCTGAACACCCATTCTTCTTGTTTGCTCTCTCTATCTTCTTTCTCCATTTGTTTTTTATACTGAAAACATGTTAAAGATCAATGACCTTAAGAAAAGGGTACGTGATATTTTACGTATACATGGGAAATTTTAGGTTGGAGGAGATCTACCTAAATTGTATACAAATAATTTTTTTGTTATTGTTGTAAGATGAGATATATATTTTTTTGTAATTTTGTTCAATTTTATATAATTATTTCAAGGAATACCTCTTTACAAATTTGAAAACAAATCGTTGTAATTTAATATAATTGTCTTTTAAAGATATAAAATATGATTGTAATTTTGTTCTAAATATAATAACTTTTAATTCAATCAAATAATAATTTTATTCAACTACTTAAATAAATTTTTAAGGTAGATTCTCACTACCATAGCCTTACCCTATACCACAAATTATTACACAATTATTTTACTCCAGAAAGCTCATTTTACTGATTTTCATTGATTTTTTTCCTTGTAGTTTTCTTTTATTGTTTATTTTGTTTAGCTAAACAAAAAAATAATTTGTTTTACATGTTAGTAATAACATATCCAAACCAAAAATTAGGAAATTGAATCTGCAAAAGAAAAAAAAATGCCTAAACGTTTTTTATGTGCACAAATCCACTATATATAAATCATATTCTTTCCACAATCATAGGGTGTGTTTGTTTTGTTTTTAAAAACATTGAGATGGAGTATGGTACTGACGATCCATAACTCATGATCAGTTTGGGTCTCCAAATTTAATCATGACTAAAAATACTAAAAAAAAGAATCTAAGGGGACATAATGTCTTTATTACGATAAACAAAAGTTATATCATTAATTCATTATAGAGAATGTCATGGATAGTGACCGGTGCTCATTTAACCAAATATCGTAAGTACCATTATTATTAGCAAGATGTGCTAATTTATGAGCAACATCATTTGCTTCTCAAGGTATATGTCTCACTTAAAGAATAAAATTGAATGGAAACCATATAGTGCTTACGTACAATTCTTAATAATTCTCTAAAGTTGAGTGAAGTCCCAAAACAACTTTGATGCAATCACAACGGTAGCACATCGGTTATCTTTCAAAATCTACAATAGAAATTTAGCAAAAATAATCGTAAAAAGTAAAAATGGTTGAAATGGTCCCTCAAATATGACATGTTATAAAAAAATTTGAAGCGAAAAGAATATATCATTAAGCGACATTCTCGACCTAAATAGTACAAAGAAAAGCCTCTGACTGACATTCTACCTCTAACAAGAGAAATAAACTAATCATCACTAGTACTACTCTTTAACAACGCTAAGCTCGATATAGGTCAAGCTTACTCACATCTTAACCAGACCACAAAAAAATATATCAAGAATGGCGATGGACATACCCTTGAGCACTCAATTATAGTAGGTATGCCATCACCATGAATCCCACAATCTAAAATAGATGCAAGTAAGCTCGGCACCAATAGTTCCTAAACCATCTTCTTCCTGCCCAAAAAGCAGAGGTAGGAAGTCTTCGTCAACTCGTGACTCCACCAACAGCTCCAATCAAGAATTGGGAGCCTTGCACGTCCAATAAAATACCTTTCCAATTCCGTATGTCCAAAATTTAACATTTGTAACGACTCGAACTTTGAGTTATATGATTATCGGCACGACATGTGATTATCGCGAGCAGATTGTACATATGTGGTTGTTAACGACTAATTTATCAGGCAAGAATTTGGTTTGAGTTCCTTCGCTAAAATGGTAGAGGATTTAATTTCGAGCTCGTAAGAGGTTTCGGAGGATTTTTTGGATAATCGGGGAATATAAAATAAATATTTGAAATTTTCGTCGAATTAGTTGTACTTATCCGATTGGGTTTGAGTTATCCGAATCGTTGGTTTGGTCGGTTTGCGACGTTTAAATATCGATAGTCGTAAAAAGTTGAAAAATCACGCATTTGGGCCATTTGATCAACTTTGACCCGCGTTGACCGGAGCTCCACCGTGACTCGCGAGCTTGTTGTCGTCCGACCCGAATTTTCCGGCCACCTCAGGCCAAAAGCTTGGCACGGTTAGCTTCCTCTTGTGATTTCATATTGATTTGAACTTGGTTTGAGTGGAATTGGTGGAGATTTGAGGGTGACCGAAGTCGGTGAAGTTCTTGGAACTTACCGGATTCGGGTGGTGGTTTCCGGCCAGTTTTGAGGTCGTTGGGGTTAGGGGTTTTGCTCCCCTCAACCCATAGATGCTTTTGGGTGAAGATATTTTAGGATTGGGTGGCGTTTGGAGCTCGCTGGAATCTCATCAGAATCAATGGAGGTCGTGGGTTTCGAGCTATTTTCCGGCCACGGTGGTGGTTGGATGATGTTGTGACTTTGAGGAAAAGTGTTGGGCTTGAGGAGAGGAAGATTTTAAAGTATGGGTCGCCGGAGTTGGTCACCTTTGGCGCTGCGGCGGCGGCGGCGACGGCGGTCAATAGCGGAGCTCCGGCGATGGTTGACTTTTTGAGATTTTTGGAGATTTTTATACTGTTTTGCTCGTAATCGCGCTCCGATCGTAGTCGTGGGGTTTTTGAGTTGATTTGTGTGTTGTAATTTGGGTCGAGGGTTGTTTGGGTGTATTTTGGGAATTTTGCTATCCTCGTTGATATTTCGAGTGATACGTCTTTCGAGAACGCGGGGTTCTTGACGTATTAGCTCCGTATGTTGTGTTTCAATATGTATTGATCGTATCCCTGTTATTCAGGTGATCGTGATCGAGTGTTTGGTGAGGGATCTTCCGCCGGACTTCAGAGTTAACTTCCTACTGTGAGTGGATACTTTATTTTCACAGTTGATTTGCGAGTCCTGATTATGCATTTACGTTTTGCATTTATGATTATACACTTTACGATTATGCATTGTATTAGTATGCAATTACAATTATGCACATACAAGTATGCATTTTATGATTATGCATTTTACGATTATGCATGTGCATGGAAGTATTTATGATTTGGTTTACACATAGTGTAGTCTCAGATATAGAGGTAGCATCAATGCTTTGGCTTCCCGACTAATCCCCGAGATGCTCCAGGGGGGACAGATATCCTGACCCGAGGTCTTTCAGACTTATAATCACGAGGGGGTCTGGGATCCCGTGATTAGACTGTACTATGCGGAGGAGTCCGTGAGTGACCCCGCATGATTTTATGTGCATCTTTATGGATCAGGGAAAAAAATACATGGTCGGGATTTTCATGTGCATTGACTTGCATTATGCTTTTATGAGCATATATACTTATATGTTGGGAAAGATATATTATTATTTCTGTCCACTCACTCTAACGATTTCATTTGCTTTCCCCTGGGCTTTTCGGTTTCTTTTGCCCAGTTTGCAGTTTGGGTTCCAGGGTTGCACGTCGACTGTGGAGGCGTAGAGTTCAAGTCACACTTCAGTTTGTGTAGGTTCTCAGTTCGACCTACTGGTTGTATATGATGTGTATAGGCGTCGCTCTGAATACTTATGTTATGTTTTCAGTTGAGTTTACTCTTGAATGTTTTTCTGAATTTCTTGTAAACCTTGTGGTTTGTTATATATGATGTTGAGAAATCCGGATGGGGAACAGAGCCCCACAGTTTGGCTTTTGTGGAATATTCGAAGTGTGATTCTCTTTGCAGGTTTTAATATTGGCTCACGTATTTCAAAGTAAACTCTGGCGAAATTTTTTTTATGGTCATGTTTTCGAAGGGGTTTGATTTCGGTTTAGACAACTAAATTAGAGTCGGGTCCTTTCAACATAGGAGGCCCGAGAAGACTAAATGTTCCTGCAAGCCCTGAAAGCCCAAAAGCCTTGACACAATACTGGTGTGCCACATTGGATTACGCTTGCAACACTAGCGTCGGCAAAACTAGGTCGTGTTGTGCACCACCAGCCCAAAACGTCGCCACAAGAAGCCGACCGCCACAACGCCGGATCCGACCACGAAACTGTGCCACTACCAAAGAAATCCAAACTCTCGGACTTAACAACCTTGACACAGCCTTTGTAGCTCTCTTCTAATCGGTCGTGACCTTCATCTACTGGTCAGAAACTTTGACGCGCCTGCCCGACAGCCACACCTTGCCGGAGAACATGCCCAGCACACCTTAGATCTCATGGTGGCTTCTCTCGCAACAACTTGTTGACCCCTATCTTAACTTTGAGATCCAGAGCAGTACCAGTGGCGAGGGACACCGAGAAGGAGAATTCATCAATGGCAGTTTGCGGCTAATACAACTTCACCCGCGCCCTGAAGCTTGAGACGACAACTGCCATCGACTTGGTTGGTGGTGCTAAGGTGACACTCAGTCTCGCCAAAAGTGACGACTAGAGGTGAAACCCGACGACGCTTGATGCCCCCTTAGGAACTTGAGAAGGAGGAAGAAACCATGAGCAGCTAGGGTTTTCATGTTTCAATATGACATGTTATAAACTTTGTTCCCTCATGTATGACATATATCACTTTTCAATATGAAGTTTATATTACGATTTCACTTTGGTCACTAAAGTATGACATATATCACTTTGGTCATTCAACTATACATTTCAAATTTACTTTGGTTCTCAAAAATCATTAAAACAAAGTGTCCAAAGTGATAGATAGAAATAAACTTGAGGGATCAAATGAGATACATATCATACTCGAACGATTAAAGATTAAAGTGATAGGGGAATACAAACTTGAAAAACTAAAGTGATATACACCATACATGAGGGACAAAAATATATAACGTGTCATATTTGATAATTCTTAAAATGATAAATTGACCTTTCAAAAAAAATATTGGTAAATTGGCAATTATGTATGTGTGAAACAAATCGATTATTAGACCAATTTACTTGGGATCTGAAATTGGCACAATTTTTTTTTTACAGACTACGCTCCTTTTTCACCACTTCAAGCAAAAATATATGAAAAATACACCAAAAATATTGTAGGGGTGTGATTTGTAAAAAATTGTGTCAATTTCACCGCCATTTACTTTCCCAAACCAATAAACCCTTATCCAATTTCCAAAACCCTCGCTATGAATTATCTCTACTTACACAGTGGGTGACCCCCAAAAGCTCGAAACTTTGATACAAACCTTCATCTTCACCCAAATGCAAAACTACCCAGAAGCTGAAACAGCTCAACAAGTCCCTCTCCAACTATAATATACAGAATCCCCAGAAATTTAGACATTGATGCTTCTGCTTTAGACTCAAATGGCATCTATGTCATCGACTTGGCTCTATCAAGGTGTGTTCTAATTGTTTCATTCAACAATGAAGATAAATTTCATGAACAAGTTCTGTTCTTTCTCAATTTTCTTAAGTTTCTGATGTGCTTGTGGCAGATAGAGGATTCAAAGGTTCAGTTTTTTCACAGTGCCATGCCTCTGGGAACCCATGTCTCAATTACAAGGTCAATACACTCTGTTCAGTAAATTTTACCTTTACATTTATAGCATGTCTGGATAGGATTATAGATGTGCTGTAATAAGAGTACGATTCTTTAGTTCCAATTCAGCTTTGTTAAGCATGTGTGTTTCTTTTGTGACTGGTACAGACATCTTTTGTTAGTCCATTTCCAGTTGGATTGTTTCAACTCAGGGTTGGATTGAATATATCCCTGAAGAGGGCACCTTTATTTCCACGTATAAAGTGTGAGAAGAATGATGAGTCTACTAAAGATGTGTCTGTTGATGTAACACCCGAAGAGGTTAGGAAAGAGTTGACAGTGGAGCGTGCACCTTATTATAGTTATTTGGACTCTACATCTGGGCAGCTTGAACCGGCATCTGGTGCTCGTGCCAGCATTCCAGGACAGGATTATTGGCCCGAAGGCACTGCCAGTCGAGTAAGGGCAGCCAATGCTCCTGAGCCGGTCGGTAAATCAGTTGGCTCTCCATCTTTTGGTAAAAGTCCTGGTAGTAGGAGGAGGAAGAATAAAGCATCAGTCAGTGAGCCGCAGAGCATAGAATCAAGTGAAACTCGTGACTCTTCTGAGCCGCTGAGTGTAGAATCAAGTGATGCAGTGGCAGTGGCACTGGAACCGGAGATTGACACAATGGAAGATTCTAAAGATGTTTCATCTGATTATGTGGTCTACCAGACCAGACCCGAAGTTGAAGAAGAAACAGGATATGAACTTGACAAGAAACTTGGACGTCCTCATAATTTTATCAATCCAGACTCTAAGAAGCCGTTAGAAGAGCCGCTTACAAGTGATGAACTATGGTGGAACTGGAGAAAGCCAGACAAAGAGCAATGGTCTAGATGGCAAAGAAGGCGACCGGATCTTGAAACGGTCAGTGCATACATAATATAGAGAAAACATAAAATTCAAAGACTGCTATTGGTAACTTGATAAACATATGACCGTCTCCTAGCTCAAAGTGTCTGCACCTTTTTGGATTTGCATAATGTTAAATCTTGTTTACATGAGGTTTTACATTATTACTGCCAGCTCTGTTGTGCTTGTTGATGAATTCAATAGTATATAAACCTTTTTTAGAGTGCCCGTGTAATGCATTAAACTGATATGATAGAACGATGGTGACCTTTAACGTATGAATAAATGATGTGTTCCAACTTACTCAGGTGTTTCTCAAAGCAATGGCAGAGACTGGGCAGGTAAAACTATATGGAAAAGAGCCAACATTGACCGAAACATCGCTTTACAGAGCAAGACGACATCTTTTCAAGGAAGAAAGGTATGATTGATACCAGTCACTCCGTGCCTTGATAGTAACACTCTTTTTCTTTTTTCCTTTCTGTCACTCAAAATATAGGTTTAAGATTACTTTGTCATGTTTGGTACACATATAGGTATGCATGCATATATGATATATTGATTTAGGATTATGCTTGCAACTGAAGTAAAACAAGTAACTCATATAAGGATGTAATGTTGATGAATAGGTTGTCATCATGAGAATCATAAGAATCAAATAACATTGCACTGATTGCAAGCTGATAAAGTAATTTGGGGTTCTATACCAAAACCAATTGGCAATGGTAGGAGTAGCCCAAATCCTTATAACCCACTAGCAAGGCCCCTCATTTCCAATGTGGGAGTCTTTCTCCATTCACATTCTCAACAAGCAACATCCTTTGAACAGATTACTGGAGAGAAAACGACTTGGTTAGTTCTCAAATCTTTAATGTGGATTAGTTTTGCTATGGAAGTCTTGTGGGACATTGCATAATCTGTTGAACTCTGTTTTAGTTTATGATTGATTAGGTTAGGCTAATCTATTTCTCCTAGTCTCCTATTTGTCTATTTCTTGCTCATCTGCTAGTATTGACTGCCTTACAACCTCAGAATTTTGATTAAGAGTTTAAATAGTTGTTGAATTTAATAACTTTCTTTGTAGGCTTCAAGCTGAACAAGATAGACTTGATAAGACCGGCCCGCTTGCATATTATTCAGAATGGGTAAAGGCGTGGAAACAAGACACTTCTCGAGAAGCTGTTCAGAAACATTTTGAAGAGACTGGAGAAAATGAAACGTCCCAACTCATTGACATGTTTAGTCAACAAACAGATCGAGAGTATCGCATTATGATGGGGACTGATATTAGAATAAAGAGGGATCCTTTAGCAATGCGAATGAAGGAGGAGCAGATAAAGCAAAGTATTGTTTCCGAAGCTAATATTTTTTGTGCATTTTATTATCGTGTGTTTGGTTCGCTTTCACTAATTAGTTGTCTCAAACTTTCAAAAGTTTGCTTACTTTCTTCATTTAGCTTATTGTATTGGAGAGTTGATGCATTCCTGTACAGTTTTAGCTGGTCAAAGACTCGACATATGCTATTCTTGGTTTCTTTGTTTTTGAATTGAGATTTTGGTATCATTGGTGTAGAACATTCACTTTCATTGCACACCTCTCCTGGCCTCTATTCTAACAAGTGTATTCTCATAATATTCACAGAAATCAACAGATTTCAAAATGCCTTTCATCTTATTATCATATAGGTAGTTAGGTTGTAGTTGAACATGCATATTAGTATTGAACTTGTTATCTTTGATCAAACAACATCAAGTATGCTTTTTATGTGGCCCTGTTTTAAATGTCGAGCCTGAACATAGCTCATTTCCTCGAGTGCTTATTTGGCCTTTGCAGTATGGGGTGGAGATCCAGTTTATCCAACTGTGAACTATATTCAAGATCCAGATGCGGTGATTGATTACAGAGGCCCAGATTTTCATGAACCAACACCGAATATGCTGTCCTTTCTGAAAGAGGTCAGCAATGTCAAAATTCTCCTCTAACTTTATTATTCGAACAACTTTATTGTTTGTTTTTATGTTACTGAGCTTCGAAAGTGAAAGGACATTGCTAGTTTATGGTGATTTGCTTAGTACAATAAAATACAAGCTTCGGAACTGGGGAGAGGAGTGGTTTGTCCTAAAATGTTCTGGTCATGTATAAGCTATTGGCTGCAGGATTATTGAAGAGAAAGAAGTTCTTCTGTTCAATCTAGCATGTGAATGCAGGGATGGAGGCAGTTGACATATGCAGAATCGGCTGCTGTCTTAAGAATGCTATCCTTAAACTTGTTCGAGTTCCTTTTTTAGTCACTGACCATACTGAAAGGCTTTCGTCCTTCCCTTTAAAAAGAAAAGAAAAAAGGCTTTTGTCCTTCCCTTAATAAAGAAAAGAAGGCTTTCGTCCTCTTGTTTATAACCTTATAAAAGGTTTCCCATTGTGGTCTATAGAAACTAGCTAGTGACATAAAATTGGTTGTGAACTTCATAAAGAGGGAAGCTTCTGTCCATTCTTTTATTTATTTAAAATGCACTGGTAGGGTGCTGACGGTTACTAACATCAATTTAAGTGGTGTATTAATAGAGAATGTCACAGAATTGTTTTAAACCAAGAATCAATTATTCTAGAGTGGAAGGCATTTTATGAATTATGAACCATTGTATCCTGTTTGATTTGACTTCCATGCTTAATATAGGTTGCACCATTTCTATACTTATTATCTACTTGTGCTAAGTTCTGGCTTTCTTCTTTTTGATCAGCACAAAAAAATCATATCAAGGGAAGAGCTTGACCAAATTCTTTCAAAGGAGAGGACTGAAGTGATTGAGGTAAATGAGGGGAAGTTTACAACTTCAATTTTTTCTGGCCTCAAGTTTACTTTAACTTTATTGCTAGTTGTTCAACTCTTAACTTATATTACAGGCACCTGATATCGATGAAGCTATGGCACAAGCTGTTGACATAGGTGAAAATGATGTAAGTTGATTGCTTCACATACAGTGCGTGCCTAGTTTTGTGTACAAACAGTATAACACTGATGCTGCTGTCCAGCCCACATTTAATCTGGTCTGTTAAGTGTCTAATCCCTTTATTATCTATAATAGGATGATGGAGAAGATAGTGATGTCGAAGAACAAGGGGAGAAGATCACACGGAATTGGAGTGTTTTGAAAAGTACTCCTCAGCTTAAAAAGTCAAAGGTGATATTCATATCCGAATTTGTTTCAGCACTATTTTTGTCTAAAGTAATTTAAAACCCGTGAAGTACTATGTTTCAGCACTAAATTGTATTATCTGAAGAACAAAAGATCTCCTTCCAATCCTTATGTATGACATTTGATCAAATGCTCTTCTAATGCAAGTTTTGCCATGAATTGCAGGATAAACCCAAGAAGGAAGGTCCCATGTCTTTAGATGAGGCTGTGGACGATTCGGAGAACTTGACTGATTTCCTTTTGGACTTTGATGAAGAGTAGATATATCCCTTCTTTAAATTCTCTGTTTCTTAGAAGTTTGTAGAGAAATAGCCAGTAAGTAGTAGGTATTGGTGGATTCAATATATACTCTACTTGTAAAACTGAAAGTTATTTATATACATATAATGATATGGAGGAGACCTTACACATAATGTTGGTGAGGTCGTTCATGGATCCTCCATTCCCCAAACCTTATAGCTGTCAATAAGATCCAAGCACGACTATAACTTGCTTAAACTGGTTGATGGGCCGAACTTTCATGATAATGTGTTTGAGCCTTGAAAGACCCGAAAGGAATTAATTTCGCAACAATTACGTTATACTTCTTTTAGCGAGTATGAGCTGATTCCAACTCACAAGTTTGATGCTCCTAAAAGTGGTATCAAGATATCAGAGCAAGAATTAAGTAGTCTTTTGGGTTTTGGCCACAAAGCAAGGATTCTCTTATGTCGGCAAATTTCCCTCCTCTTCTTTTTGTAGTTAGTGACTTCCAGAGCACATTAAGTATTTTGCTAATCAATGATGGCCAGGTGCTTATCTTACCTTAATATAGTTCCCTTTGCCCTAAACAATCACATCTCATGCTTTTTTGCTAGATCTTAAAGTGTTTTGTTTACATTATCATGTTTCTTGCTTCAAATTAAACAGTAAACCACTATTACTTTGCAATTGCATCCATTAATTAGCCAAAAGCTTTTAAGGAGGCATCACGTACTTGGAACATGTTTTGTTTCGGGTTGTTTATTATGTCCCCAAATTTGGAGTTAATGATCTGTTATGGTTGGACCGCCAGAGAATTGGGGATGATATGTACTCAGAATTATATATCTGACTAATTATATTTTTATATATATGTGTATATATAATTGGAGACGTACATGCTTTTGGTCACGTACTGCAGATGACACAAATTAATTTTGACTTGGAATTTATACAATTGGATGGATCTTTCTGATGCTGGACTTTTCACTAACCCAGATATATATGCATGATGATGATGTATAGAAATGATTAAATAGTAACTAGGATTTTGGGTTCTTGTTGGACATGGCTGCAGTCTCTGTCACCCAGAACCTTGTTCAAGAAAGGAAGGAAAACCTTAGGGCATCTCCAATGGTGAAGTGCTAAATGGGGTGCTATACCTATATTTAGGACTTCAATTTAGCACTTTTTATTTAGAACTTCAATCATCTCCAATGGTTAAGGTCATGAAGTTATAAACCTATTTTAGGGCATCAATGGTAGATTTTTATTTTTTATTTTGTATAGCACTTTTTATTAGCACTTTTGTATTAGCACTTTTTATTTTGTAAATTTTTATTTTATTTTTTTTGACCGTTATATAAAAATAAATGGTAGATTGAATGATAATCGTTGGATCGATTTCAAGATATATCGTTTATCGTCGGATCAGAATTGGTAATAAAGAAAAAAAAAACTATTTTTGGTTCATTCAGATCTGGCCATTGATTTCAAATAGAAATCAATCGTGGCCGTTGATTTCGGAGCCGTTGGAACAAAAGGCAACGTGAGGAGCAGCTGCACGTGGGTGCGGGCCCTACACGTCAGTGGTGTCGCTCACTCTCTCTTCTCCGTGGCGCGTCACGCGTGGAACGACAAGGTGAGGAGCAGCTGCGTGGCGCGTTGCTCCCACTCCCTCCTCCCAACGCGTCTCTCTCCCTCTGTCAGCTACTCTCTCTCTCTCCTCTGTCAGCCGGGACCCGCACAATTAATTTTAGCACCAGTCTCAAATGGGGATCTAGTTTAGGACTTGGTATAACACCCAGATCTAAATATATAGGGTTTAGATCTTCAGATTTATACCATTGGAGAGGGTTTTTTTCTGAAAGACCTATAATTATAGGGTTTAGATCTTAGATCCTCACCCCATTGGAGATGCCCTTAGCAATGCCGGCTTGCTTTCTTGCCCCTCCACCAACATTTGTTGAGGATTTGGGTCAACTCTCCTCTCTATGTTTGATTCTGTGTTTCTCTCTTTCCGGCATTTGTATATATGCTTATGCTCAAAAGGGTCACTGTTCATTGGTCACTAGTGGCTAATACTTTTTGCTTATATTATGTTAATTAATCACCATCATGTATAATATTATGTGCCCCCTTCGAAGCTTTCTTTTTCTTTTAGCTAGTTAGTCATGTTTATGCAGGTTGGTAACCTGCAATTAATCATGATTAATTAGTACATGGGCTCCACACGAATCATCTAAATCAGTCTTGCATGAGTGCATCACTGTACATATGGGACATAACTAGCTCTTTATTTCGTATAAACTGAACGTACAGCTAGTTAACTGCGTGCTTGGAGGGAGGCACAAGGCATTCATTACGTAGTAGTCTGCAAGCAAGTTTATTTAATATGTTTGCAGATTCAATGTTGTGTTAAACTCCACATATAGATCAAGTAACTTAAACTCAGGGTGGAAAGTTTTACCGAAAAGCCAAATCAAAATTCGAAATAAACAGAGTTCAAAATTTGTTGGATCCGAAACTTGTAGAATAGATTAGTCGAGGACTCGAGCCGAATTAAACCCAAACTGAATATATTTTTATGATATGGTATCGAATAAAATTAAAGCGCTCCAAAATGATATACGTTTCAAAATTGTGTTTATTTCTCAAACAATAACTAATTCAAACTAATACTTAGGCCTATAAAATTATATCAAAAAATCGATATAAAACCGAAATATACCGATCTGAAACCCGTTGGATCCGAAATTCATGAGAAGAGTTTGTCAAAAAAAATAAACCGAATGAGACTCGAACCGAATAATTTATTTCAATACAATAATTTCAGCCGATCCGAAACGATGTCATGCCAAAAGTAAGTCACTACTAGAGTATTAAAGTAATTCCCGTGGGCTTTTATACATTCATATTATTCTCAAAGTTTTCGTTAGGTTGGGCTATACCATTCATTCTTGCTCGAGGAAATGAATGAATGAAATGATATACATTATCCCTTCTCAAATAGTTGATCGATTTAATATTTAGTTTTTTTTAGAAAAGAGTTAATATTTAGTTTGGAAAGAGAAGAAAAATATTTCTAAAGTTCTATGATATGTTTACGCAAAATTATAAAGACAAGTGAAATTGACACCCTAACTTTTACAAACAAATATATATTCAAAGGACTCTCATATTCAAAACATAAAAAATACAAACAAAATGTGTAGTACGGCTATAAAGAATGGGGTGTCAATTTGGATCCATAATCATAAAATGGCCAATGACAAAAGAAGTCCGAAACAAATTATTGTGGAACAGAACACATGGGACTAAATATCAGTTATATCTTCAATAATTCATTTTCATAACTTATAAGTAATATCTTCAATACTTATTTTGATATTTCTTCTCTTCCTTCTCATCGGATCTTATGAAAGGATGGATTTATGAAGCGCGTGGAAGGAGCGTGGGATCATAAGCGAGTGGAGGGAGGAGGAGCCCATCCCCGAATTTTCAATCACGTCGGGTCAAGAAGGAGAGAGCCAGGAAATCTAGAGAGAAGAATTTTCATGGGACCCACAAATCTAACAGGTGAGCTGTTGCTTTTATTGACACCTATCGTGCTCTCTCTCTCTCTCGCTTTCCCTCCTTTCCCTCTCACTCACTCACTCACACTCACCCTCAACCCTAGCTAGAAATAAATATCTATATTTGTTCGGAAATAACAAATTAGGGTTCGTTGGTTTTAGGTGTGAACTTGATTTACACTTAAGATTAAATTTAAAAGATGTAACTTTTAATTGTTTACATAATTTGGACGATAATATAGAGGTCAGTTGATTATGATGAACCAGGATTACATCAACAATATTTTCACCTCGTTGGCATGGGTTACAAATGTCAAATTGATCCAATCGATTGTCGTATGTATTCGCATAGTTATCAGAAGGTGGAAGCTTTAGAAATATTGCAATTGAATTTGAAAAGAAAGTGAATCTTTTGCTCCATCTTCGTTAAGCATCATCTTCGATCATTCTCCATCTGTGATAACAAAAATATTGTCAAGGTATTGGAAGACGGTGCATTAGGAAACCTAACGAAAAGAGTAACAAATTCATGGAATTTATTAATGTTTTCTGTACTCTCAAATATCATAACATAAATTTCATATAAAAAAATAGCATCTTTCAAGAGCATCATGTGAATAGAAAAAACCTTTCGTCTCTTTTGCTTGTTCGAATGCCTATGGACTCGTTGGCGTCCCGGGGTGCAACCAGACAGTTACTCTCTGTGGTCCGGTGGTGGGCGGCGGCGGTTATAGAAGCTTGACTTATGGTGAGGAGCAGCGAGGGTTGTGCTCACTTTCTTTCATCGACAATAGTGAGAAGAAAAAATGGATAGAGTGGAGTGAATGGACGAGTCAGAGTTACGCCGACCTAAATCAAACAAGTGCTCTAGGTTAGTAGTCGTTGACGAGGAATAGTGTTTTCTCACTGTTTGGAGCTTGTCCACCAATATGGTGTTGATGGCTCAGATGTGGAAACACGGTGGTCCATATAGGTTGTGCGACCAAGGGAGGGTGACGGGTTGGCGTGAGGTGCGATCTCACTCTGATGTGGCTGGTGGTGCCTCGCCGGGGATAGGCAGCATGAAGGAAGTAGTATGACGGCTAAAATTTGGAGTATGGTCTCGACATATTCTTTTTTGTTTCTTGGGCTTCTAATGTGAGTCTCAGATAAAACCCTATATATGTCTTGTTTATTTTTATTTGGTTATTGTTAAGACTAGTTGTTTTATTTTTTTTATTTTAATTTTTTAGTTAAAAATAAGCTACTCGTACGTATGAGTTAGGTAGAAATTGATTTTGTCCCGAGCTGTGCACATTTAGTACCTTGTCAGCCGTAAGTCAGAACGTTCATTGGTCTGTAGCGTGCGTGCTCTTTCCTAGTGTCAGAATGAGATATAGTGTCGACGAAAATTCTTGTTAGCATCATATATAGTTGGAAAGTTGTACAGAGTGAATTGATGCATCACCGTAGTGATGTGTTCTAAAAAAGCAAATAGAGTAGTCAATTATGCACTATTTGTTAAATGAGGCAGTTTATGATATGATGTATTAGTTGAACCTCCTAATACTATTTCAGGTTTCTCTTCTTATAGAGTTTATGTTTTATATTCCCCCTTGTATTGCACAATTTTATGAATTAGAATTTAAGTAGCCCAAACTTTTATTTAAGAAACAAAAAAACAAAAAAAATGTCATAACATACATATTTCATTCTCAAAACATGAACATATTCTATTCGCTGTTACAGCGGTAAGTGGAAGTTCTAGCTCGGCATTTTTACAAGCTGAACTCTTGGTCTGGTTGGCAAATAGCGATTCATCATCGTAAAACCTGGAAAAGAAAAATATCCTTAGGGTAATAATTTTATCATCATTAAACTCAAGCCCCACCACTGTCGGGTCCTGATCGATCATCCAGCGAGTTGCTAGAAAATTAAGGAGATCATATATCTTCCCAGACAATGCCATACATGCACCATATTAATTAATTATGTCTCTTTTTTTCTCGTTTTCCAGATCGATAGTGAATCATTTTCGCAAAGAGGTGAAAATTTTGGAGCAGGCCGGTTTCGGTTTCGGTGTGTGATAGGTAATAATTAGAACCGTACTAGTGTTACGTACCTTATTCGAGTTCTCTCTCTCTCTCTCTCTCTCTCTCTCTCAACTAGCTAGTAAACTTGATCTGTTTTTTGGATCTCTTAATTTTCTGTTATGGACGTAGTTAATTACCAATTTCCCATGGTTGGTCGGCCTACTCCACCTGATGCTAAATCTTCTCGTACGGTCATGCTCGTACCCATGCTACCATGCATGATCGATGTGACTTGGACTTGAAGATCGAGTAGATGTGGGTGGTTTCAAGCCACTTGACCTCGATCAAACTAGATGCTCGGTTTTTATCGAATAACGTACTGATGCTAATTGATCGATGCCCTAATCCCTATCCTCTTATTCAAGTTTCAGAAGCTAATGAATGGCGAGGAAACAACATCCTCAATTTAGCATATACTTTACGTACGTGGAAAGGGCGTTAGCTTAATAGATAGGGTTTACGTACATTAATACATATCACTTGAACAAAAACAAGTCCATTAATATATCAAGACATTTACTTGCATCTTTCTAATTAAGTTATCTCTAGAATTACCAGCCAAATACAAAAGCATATCAAGTACTCACTAATACATGCCTACACTGGAAGTGAATCGAGCTTCTCGATAGATAGATTGACAAAATAACTCAAACATCGAAGGTACTCTTATTATGTGGAATTCATTTCATAAATCTTGTTATAATTACTACTTGAGGTGATAAATGTTATAACTTATATTTAGAGAATGAAAACTAATCCAAAAAAATCAAAGTATATAATTGTCACATCTGAATCGGCTTTCAATAGTATAGGATATATATATAGAGAGAGAGAGGTCTCACATTTTGTAGATCGAACATATATAATCAACATATAGCTGTCTGAATATTCTCATGAAATTAGGAGAGTTGTTATGAACAAACTCTGTCCCCGAAAAGCAAATATTCCTTGATCGATCCCTTTTTTGCCCCAGTTTGAGACGATCGAAACAAAAACGCAACATGTCCACCAGACATTACATAGCGTATAATTGCATTCAAAGGTGCTTGATTATTCAATTTTCTTTTGATTGATAATATCAGCAACGAGAGATAAAGCTTTGGTTAAGAATATCATGATAGTTTAGAGCTTGAAAGGGACACTATCGATATCCATTTTGGACTTTTTGGTCGATGATATATATCCGGCCATATATACTGAATCAAATCCACACTCCGATCTTTAGCATTTTCAAAGAGTATATATGTTAGTGATTTGGTCTAACCCTAATCTGCTTTAAGTAACCTGCATGCTAGCTACCTGGTAGCAGCATTATCTTCATATATATATATATATTCCTCTTCTATGGATTAATAAGGGTCATAACTCATAAGTCACTTTGAGAATATATATATATATATACACACACACACTATCTTTTTGATTGAAAAATATAATCTGACACGTAATGTTTTCGATCTAATAGTTTCCTATTATTTGGACTATATATTACAAATGAATGGATATACGCGCGGATTCCTGTTATTTGGACTATTTATTTCAAATGAATGAAAATACCAGCTTGCATTGATATGACCTGGTTGTAAGAATTTGACATGATCAAAATGATACATTGCAAGCTGGCTCCTAAGCTCCTGGAAGTACTAGTACACTGTCGGCATCCAATTCATGTACTTTCTACTTTCTAGATATGAAAACATTTATAAATAATGGACTTCTTGATGAAGGAATCGAAACGTTCATATATAGCTGTTTGGTTATTGGTTAACTGCTACCAGTCATCCAACTGTGTATGGTTTCGATCGAGTTGTACACCTATGCCGAACCAGCTAGCAATGGACGAGAAGATTAGGTTTCCATGATAAAGATCACTCTGGATATTATTGCCTCAATTAAGCACGTTCTGTAGTGTACGTACACGAGCTATGATATCGCAGATGCGCGCCCTTGAACAACATTGGAGGCCGGAGACCGGCCAGTCGAAACAAGCAGGCAGAAACAACACTGCAAGCAGAGACTGACCGGAGATGGCAATGAATCACGTTTTCTGTATGCGATTAGAGATTTAGATGGAATGATGTATAGTGTTGAATATTTGAACAAACCGGATCCAATTCCGTTGTGTTGATGGGATATATATAGTTCACTGAAGAAGACATGGCATGTTCATTGAAGATGGCTGGTGTCACGTATAAATTACACAAACAAGCTCCCTCTGCGTTACGAGAACTGCTCGTTTAAGGCACAATGCCATAATATGTAGCTTGGCTTTTTACCAAAAACAGGAAACAGGATGATATCGATGATGCATGATTGTACGTATAGGCTTCATTTGTAATATTGGAAAATGAAAGATTTGAAGGTACATCGATCCCTTATACTTTTCTACGGAGTTTAGCTAGCCAGAAAATCCTCGACCTCACATGCGTGCATGTACTGAAATATTTGAACTGGTGTTAATTTGAAGGTGATTTTTCAATTTACTTCTCCTTTCCTTTCATGAATTTCACTCACATGGCCATGCAATGGACCCAAAGAAAATTTATGTTATTGAAATGTATTTTATTTACCCATTTTACCATTTTGTGGGAAGAATATGCACAAATTATGTCATTATTTACCCATTTTACGTATATGCACAAATACGTACTAACACATATTAACAGTTTCATTTATGTGAGAAACAGTTTGACAAACTATTATTCCTCGTACATTAATTTTCATTTCATGCAATTCATGAAATTGTATGGTTAATTATTCGAGAATCTTAATTAATACGAAAAAATATATATCGAAGCTCGGATCTCGTATTCTTATGTTCGCCCCCTTCCTTAGCTGCAAATCCTTCGCTCCATTCCTCCATCATAGTTACCCCTCCTCCTCGCGAGCCACCATATTCTTTTGTCAAAGGTTAAATTCTTCCTTTCTCACCATGAGAAAAGAAAATGAGAGAGTAAAACTCTTCCTTTTTTTTTTGGGTTACTTATTTTCTCCCTTGTAGGCTAGTAGCTGATAACGTGACGATAAAGGGTGTGGGGTGCAATGTTGTCTGTGGTCAAGTTCATGGTACGGATGAAAGGGACCAATAGCAAAAGCAGCAATCTTCACGTCACGTCCCATCCTAATCTCGGGGGGCCCACTTTCTCTCATGATGAAAGGTTAGGATTCGTCCTTTTGCTCTCAATGTATAGATGTTCTTCTAGAATGTCCGTATCATGGTCAAACTCGATCATATATTACTACGCTGCTATGACCCCAAACAGGCCAAAATTAGAGCCTTAACGACCTGGCAGGCCAAATGAACCATTCATATCATTTCCACTGGGGAAATTAATGTTATTTTTTTTATGAGTCGGTAATTAGTGGAGAAGGATTTTGATTTTCGGTGCTGAGCAGGATTGCACGCTCTACCAATATCTAATACTGAAAAATGTTAAATTGCCTATGTCTCGCGTTCAACAAGCGCACAACAAACAAACAAATTACCCAAACGACATTATTATAGAGATTCAAAAATTAGCTCAATTGATCACAAAACTATTCAAACTTCAAGACACACATATTAATACCACATATTACCACCGAATGGAAAAGGAAGAGAGAGATATGAATGGAGCTTGCGTATGTATGGTCCCATGTAGAGTTGTAAGTTGTAACACTCTTTAGATTTAAATGAGATGGAGACTATGAACTGAAGTTCTCTACTAGGGCCATCCCTACAGCCATGCATGTAGTCCGTGGACCTAAACAGAGAAAAGTAGGACCTCCTCCATCCCCTAGAACATTAGTTGATTAATACATGAACCATATTGTAAATTTCTGTTAAAAATGAATAA
This sequence comes from Geum urbanum, assembly GCA_946800695.1. NCBI lineage: Eukaryota > Viridiplantae > Streptophyta > Magnoliopsida > Rosales > Rosaceae > Geum > Geum urbanum. The sequence continues at coordinate 49,646,501 of OX327006.1, forward strand.
ACTTTAGAGGAACACAAGAATAACATAATGGTAGAGGAATACACCAAGACGTACATACCTAGAACAGAGGAGATTAAAGTCAAAGGAACATGTATATGTAGTCGTAAACATGGAAGTTAGGATGCAATTGCCATTCTTGTAATCCAACTTCCCCACCCGCGCCGTATTCCCTCAGCCCATTCCACTTTACAGTAAGATATTTCCCTTTTTCGCATTATTATTCTAAAATTTCTATAACTTTGGCACTAGATCGTAACCATCTTCTTCGCATTTACATATGATTATACAAAGTCTTTAGGATTAAGTTGACTACGTTTAATGTTACAAGCATATCAGGGGACTAATTCTACAATGTTCGGAACACAAGTGTGTAAATAAGTAATTTATTATCTAGTTTCTCTCACGTACTATTCATTTAAATCTAAGACGATTGAGATTATGACAATTGTCTTGCACACTTGTATTCCGCAAATTATATGTGCAAACCATATTAATCTATGTAGAATAGATTTTCAATCACTCTGCTAACATTTCTAAAATTTATGAGCATTTGTAACTGCTGTAGTAGAAGATCATTTAATTTAATTTTTTCAAGTTCCACAATCCAATACTCTTCATACTAATGCATTTCTCTTAATTTACCTCTTGCAATTGGCAATTGAAATGAATCACTTTAAAGCAAAAAAAATTGAAATGAATCACTTCACATATTTGAAGATGGAATCCTCGTTGCCCATCACAATAGAGAGTACCAAGTTGCATAAGCATAGCTTTCGCCTACGAGTCTATCACCAAATACACTTTAGTGCATAGTGCCATCTTATCATTCCATGCAATCTAACTTTAGATATCCAAAGGGGAAATTGATTTTTAACATCCTTCCCACATTTTCATTTCATTTTCTCTTGTTTGGTTTTGAAGGGCATTTCCGCAAAAACCCTCCCAATTATGCCCATTTTCATTTTGCCTTCAATTTCCTAAAATCACTGAAAAAATAAAGTTCTCAAGAACAAAGGAGCAAAATTTGCAGAAAAATTCTGACACTTTCTCAGTCTCTCTCTCTCTCTAATAATAAAGCTTCTTTCTTTACCTTGTTCTCATGGGTATAAAATGACACCGAAAATAATGGCGGTTGTGCTTTGATTGATTGGAGCAGAGTGAGAGAAAGAAAAGAGAAAAATAGAAGGGAGAGGTAAAGCAATAGTGGCATGGCCACCAAAGCAGTAGAGTAGTACTACTAACTAGCTTAGACTAAGAACGCAATACACACCACCACCGCTACCAGACCCATCAAGCAATAAAACTTTCTATTTCCATTACTGGAAAAATTTGAATCGAAAGCACAACTCTTTGATTCTATATTTGCATATATTCCATTTTCAATAACAATATCTGTGTCTCTGTTCTCTCTGCTAGACTGCTATGGTCATCCTCTGCATAGCTAGCTTCTCATTTTATTTCTTCTTGAGAGAATAATGTGTATGCTGTGTATTTAATGGAGTTTCTACTTTGGTTTACTTGTGGTATGAGATCTGGTGCTTTCTGGGTGGCATAGGCTTTTGGGGGGTTTCTGATTTATTAAGGCTGAGATCTGGTGCTTATTTCAGCTGTCTTGGGTTTTTTGGGTCCTGGGTTTTTATGTGGTTTTTAGCTTTAAATGCTTGGTTTGTGAGATTGGCTATCTGAGCTGTGTAAAGTTTTGATTTTTAAGCTGTAGAAGCTTGAGGCTTTAATATAGAGTTTGGTGGAATGAAGTCTTGGAATAAAGGCTGGACACTTTGGGGGGCTAGGGTGAGGTTGATCAGTTGCGAATGAGGCTGAAAGTGTTTGTGTTTTGTAGTGAAACCGGTTTCGGTTGAAGATTTTGGAAGTTGGGGTACTACTGTGTGATTTGCTTTGCATGAATGCCAAGTTTCCTCACAGCGTTTGGCATAAAGTATTTTCCTTTTTCTGGGATTTGGATGGAGTTGTGCTCGGTGAAGATATGATGTTGTGTAGTGAAAAGAGAGGTGGTGAAGATAAGAATTTTTGTCCAGTGGTGTATTTTGTGTTCAGTTACTGTGACCTGGTTTGAGTAACTTTCTGGATTTGAATCTCTGCAACTATGAGGCTTTCTTCTGCTGGTTATAGTCCTCAACCCCAAGATGGTAAGATAAACATTCCTTTGAGTAATTGTTATTTGTTATTCTTCTGCTTAATCATGATGTTAGTTAAGCTTATCTCTATGGTTTAAAGTTGATTTAGTATTAGGTTGTTGATTAGTCCCATTTAGTTGAGTTGCATGGTGACCCAAGTTAGCAGACGATCCCAGTTAGTTTTTGAATTAAGCTTCGTATTTCTTTCTAGCTGTCTTTCTCGTCTACTTTTTATTTGCTGTGCCAGAGAGTCAGAGACTCATGTTTCAGCAAAGCTTTAATTTTATTCTCTTTTGGTTTCTTCTTTTTCCTCTATTTTCTCAGCTGGCAGTGGCTTGATTTAGCTCTACTTGCTCAGTTTGTGTCTTTCTTCTTGTGCTTGGGGTTTGATGAATACCTTCTCATAGTAAACTACAAATTTGGTAAAGTAGGAGGAATTCATTTTTCTATAAATATATACATAATTTCATGGACTATGACTTTTTTTTTCTTGATTAGGCTCTTGAATGATATTGAGCATTAAATACTCGGATTATTGACTTTATAATAAAATTCCGAGAAGTGGTGTTCTTCATGGTTACTGAATTATTGATATTTCTGCATTGAACTTTGCAGGGGAGAGGAGAGTATTGAATTCTGAACTTTGGCATGCTTGTGCGGGTCCTCTTGTCTCTCTACCTGCTATTGGTAGCCGCGTTGTTTATTTTCCTCAGGGTCACAGTGAACAGGTGTGCTACTTCAAGTTCAGCTGTTCTGAAATGATGAGATGATTTTTTTTTTTTGAGATTATTCATCAAATCAATGATAACAAAGTTTGATAAATCTTCTGTAAATATTGTACCTTTTATTTTATTTTTCCTCATAAATCCATTCGTATATGTATATGGACTGAAGTGCTGTTTCATGTAGGTTGCTGCATCAACCAACAAGGAAGTGGATGCTCATATTCCTAATTACCCAAGCCTACCTCCACAACTTATCTGTCAACTCCACAATGTGACCATGCATGTAAGGCCTGTTTAATTGGGTTCTCCTATTTTTGCTTCTGCTGGTTTCTAAAGATTGAACATTGATAAACTTCAGGCAGATGTCGAGACAGATGAAGTATATGCACAGATGACCTTGCAACCGCTTAACCCAGTATGCCACTTAGTCTTTATTCGACTATGTATTGGTTGTTCTTATTGATAGCAGCTAATGAAACCTTCTTCTGCAGCAAGAGCAAAAGGACGGCTACCTTCCAGCAGGACTTGGCGGCCCAAACAAACAGCCAACAAATTATTTCTGCAAAACTTTGACAGCCAGCGACACTAGTACCCATGGTGGCTTTTCTGTTCCTCGCCGAGCTGCCGAAAAAGTGTTTCCTCCATTGGTAAGTTCTCTTGTTAGATGTATCGATTATTATCATCAGTTCTGAGTATATTTTTGCACAATCTTTATGTATCTGTCTACACAATTCAGTAGTTCCTTGTCTGTTTCTTTGGTTCCGAGTTCATAGATTATTACATGCAGGACTTCTCCCAACAACCACCTGCACAAGAATTAATTGCAAGGGATCTTCATGATAATGAATGGAAGTTTAGACACATATTCCGCGGTGAGCTTTCTTATGTCTATTTCTTAAAGGAGAGAAGTAAACAGTGAAAATCTAATTTACTGATAAAAATGCCCCATCGAGCATCTGTAATTGATATTTCTCAACCTTTGTGATATCTTGTGGCTTTTGCACTTGTATTAGAAGAATACTGTTGAAAAAGTAAAATGAAGATTTGGCTTCCGTCCCTAAGATGCATATATCTGAAGAATTGTTGACCTTTGTATTTCAGGTCAGCCCAAAAGGCATCTCCTTACAACAGGGTGGAGTGTGTTTGTAAGTGCTAAAAGACTTGTTGCTGGAGACTCAGTTCTTTTTATCTGGTAAGCTGTTCATTTGCTCTCTGGTGTGTAATTTTAGGCTAGCTTGACCTGCTTATATCAAGGCACACCAACTATATAATTATTCTCATACCAATTGTCTTTTGCCTGCATTAGGAATGAAAAAAATCAACTTCTTCTTGGAATCCGTCGAGCTAGCCGACCACAAACAGTGATGCCTTCATCAGTTTTATCAAGTGATAGCATGCACTTGGGACTTCTTGCGGCTGCAGCTCACGCAGCTTCCACAAATAGCCGTTTCACCATATTTTATAATCCAAGGTATGTCTGTAGGTTGATGATATCCAATATCTTAAATTTATCAGTTGCCTGAAAGTTTACGATACCTGTATGCAGGGCTAGCCCATCAGAGTTTGTTATTCCCTTGGCCAAGTACATTAAAGCAGTCTATCATACTTGTATCTCTGTTGGTATGCGCTTTAGGATGCTGTTTGAAACAGAAGAATCAAGTGTCCGACGGTAGGTTTCAACATTTTGTTATATACAGAGGTTTTATTTCAGTTAATTGCTGCAAGGTTTGTGTTTTTGCTTTTTCCTTAGTTTATTGCTTTCCATTAAGTATTGTTCTTGATATCGTTAGAACAAAAGAAAAGGAAAAAGAAGTAAAAGCAGAACATATCAGTTTTTAAAGCAGTGCAAAGTCGGGGACTAAGGAGTGGGGTCTGATTACATTAAAGATATTAATCATTACTCATTAGTCTCATGCTGTATTTTGGCTTTTATCTGACAATTATATGTTATCAGCTATATGGGAACCATAACTGGCATAAGTGACCTAGATGCTACACGGTGGCCTAATTCACATTGGCGTTCAGTCAAGGTTTGTTGAGGATGTTTATTATAAATAATAATTTGTTGATGAACAAGTTTCTTATATTTCTATTTTCTGAAAACAAGAAACGTTTCACTAAATTCAGGTGGGTTGGGACGAATCCACTGCTGGGGAAAGACAGCCAAGAGTGTCCCTTTGGGAGATTGAACCATTAACGACATTCCCGATGTATCCATCTCCATTTCCCCTTAGGTTGAAGCGTCCATGGCCTCCTGGACTACCCTCTTTTAATGGTATGCTTTTTTACAGTTAGCTCGAATAGTGTCAAGTTTGTAACATACATCTTTCATTGAAATGGTCCCGAATTGTTTATGTTCTTCTCTACCTCAGGTATGAGGGATGATGACCTAAGCATGACTTCTCCACTTATGTGGCTTCGAGGAGATGCTGGAGATCGTGGGATTCAATCTATGAACTATCATGGCATTGGGGTTACACCATGGATGCAGCCACGGCTTGATCCTTCTATGATGGGCATGCAATCTGACATGTACCAAGCTATGGCTGCTGTTGCTCTTCAGGAGATGAGGGCAATAGATCCCTCCAAACCGCTTCCTACGTCCCTTCTGCAGTTCCAGCATTCCCAAAATTTCTCCGGCAGGTCTGCTGCCTTGATGCAACCTCAGATGATGCAAGAGTCTCAGACTCAACAGGCCTTCCTTCAAGGAGTTCAGGACAACCATCGACAGTCACAGTCTCAGACTCCAACTCATTCACAACTTCAGCATCAAAACTCGTTCAGTAACCAACAGCAGCAGCTAGTTGATCATCATCAGATTCCAAGTGTCATCTCGTCCATGAATCAGTTTGCATCTGCCTCTCAATCACAGTCAGCATCTCTACAAGTGATGACTTCACTATGTCAACAACAAAGCTTTTCTGATTCTAACGGGAACCCTTCAGCCAACACCATTTTATCTCCTTTGCACAGTCTCATGGGTTCATTTTCACAGAATGAGCCTTCCAACCTGCTGAACATGCCTAGGACTACTGAGCTAATGTCATCTTCTGGCTGGCCATCTAAGCGAGCAGCAATTGAGCCTCTTCTATCGTCTGGAGTTTCCCAATGTGTTCTACCCCAAGTTGAACAGTTGGGACCTCCCCAATCTACTATCTCCCAGAATCCAATTTCGTTGCCACCCTTTCCAGGGAGAGAGTGCTCAATTGACCAAGAAGGAAACACCGATCCTCAAACCCATCTTTTATTTGGTATCAATATAGAGTCTTCACCTCTTCTAATGCAGAACCAGATGTCAGACCTGCGAGGAGTTGGCAACAATAGTGATTCCACCACAATGCATTATCCTTCTAATTATATGAGCACTACAGGAACTGATTTTTCACTCAATCCAGCTGTTACGCCTTCCAGTGGCATTGATGAATCAGGTTTCCTGCAGTCACCAGAAAATGTGGGCAACGGAAACCCACTAGATGAAAATTTTGTTAAGGTGAGTTCACTGTTTACTGGTCAAATCTTCTCTTTTGGTTTAATCATGGTCAGTTTCTTGTTCAAGTTCTAGAATAAGTGATCCCACAGCATGTTATGCAGTGTCTTCGTCCCCTTGGGTACTGAACAAATGTGATTTTCTGCAGGTCTACAAGTCAGGGTCCTGCGGGAGGTCATTGGACATTACCAAGTTCAGCAGCTACCATGAGCTGCGTAGTGAGCTTGCTCGTATGTTTGGCCTTGAAGGAGAATTGGAAGACCCTGTGAGATCAGGCTGGCAGCTTGTATTTGTTGATCGGGAGAATGATGTTCTTCTCCTCGGGGATGACCCATGGCCGTGAGTTCACACTTCAATAAATTTATTTTTGATTACCAGTGCTCCTAGTTATTGATTGTAGCATACTTGTTTAAGAAATGATGTGTTGAACAGATAGGGGTTCACAGCTCATATATGTAAGTGCGAAGCTTAACCTATGCATTGTTGAGGAAACTAGTTTAGTCCTTTTGTTGTTGCTTTATTATTGCAAACAAATGATCGGTTTCATCTAAAAAAAAATTAATCAGTTTTATGTCCACTGGACCTTGTATAGCTTTTCATATTTTTTGTGTGTGTGGTTGTAGGCGATGACTCACATATTACTAAAGTTTGAGACCTCTAGCTGCATTTAAATGCAAATTATTCTCTTTATCTGTTGCTCTTTCTAAATCAGATATCAATTTTCACTCTGGACTCATTGGTTTATTCTGATATGTGCACAGGGAGTTTGTAAATAGTGTGTGGTGCATCAAAATACTCTCACCACAAGAAGTGCAGCAAATGGGAAAACGAGGCCTAGAACTTCTGAAGTCTGTCCCAATGCAGAGGCTCTCCAGTAATAGCTGTGATGATTATGGAGGAAGCCGGCAGGAGTCGAGAAATTTGAGTAGCGGAATTACTTCAGTGGGATCACTCGAGTACTGAACTACTTAACCAGTTAAGATATCATTCTCCCTATCAATATTCTGTAATATTTGCGTCTCTTTCGACCCTTTTGATTAAGAGTTGGAAGGATGCCTCGCACTAGCTTAAATATATAAGCTAATACTGTAATTAAGTGGTACTTATCTTTCTTTTTGTATTTCGTTATGTCAGAATACGCACAATACATATATATGTATTAGGAGATTAATGTTTGTGAAAATAGCCTCTATATATTGCAATCTACTGTCAAGAGGTTCTGTGAGTACTCTCTCAGTTTCTCTTTATGACTTGAGGCCAAATGATGGGTCTTTGTAGCCTTATACATGTCTTGATAGCATAGATGTGTTCTCAAATTCTACACATGATCCCCCACATTTTACTTTCATAATCCTTTTGAAGATAATGTTGAAAGTGTTGAAATTTGAATGTCTAGTTTTAAAAATGCTTTGTAGTTCTGCTATTCATTTCTGGGTTGAAGAATGCGCATGATCCATTTCTGCATTCACAGCTTAATGTCGTGACGACTTTTTCTGATGGAGATTGATGATGACTAATTTTTGCACACTAATTCGAGGGCCCAGATGGTGTCGGTAAGCACATGCTTCCTTAAGGCATAGTAAGGCACATGCTTCCTTTGCAAATACGTGCAATCCCAATTCTACCAGCTTTTTCACCTTCTTCACCAACGGAATAGCAATCCTTGAATCTCCACTGGCCGTAACAACAATAGCTCCTGTAGTCATTAACACTTGCGCAGCCTGCACATTCCGACACTCAAAATCAACCAAAATGACCATAGTGAACATGTAATGGACATTCCAGCCCATTATTAAAACTATTTTGTTGCTAGAGCTAGTGAATATGTAATGGACAATGACCATACTCAAACTACAAAAAAATCAAGCAGTGAAATGATCGGAACGTTTGGAGAATCCTGTCCCAGTCACTTATAAACGCTGTTATATCATCTTTTTATTACCACTCATTGTATTAGCATGAGAAATATATTATACCTCTTCAACTTTCTTATCTGCTACACTAATAAAATGTCCCCCTGCATCTAGTGTTAGCCCCTGAAAACAAACATGAAGCCATGTATTACAACCAATAGCTACTCAACAATTAACATTTGAATATAATATCATGTGAATATACTATGCTACAGAACCTAATTAGAATATAAGATGAGGGAAACAAAAAATAATGAGAGACCTCATTTGCAGCAGGATCATCATATTGTGGAAGCATTGTCATCTCTAAAGTAGGGTCATCGTCAAACCCGATACACACAATTGTACATACAAGCAGTTAATATTCCACAGCACTGTATTAAAGACAGACAACGTCACCACAGAAATCTGTTGCATTTTGCATACATTAAAAGAATTGCAAATTGTGGTTATGATCAACATACTTATCAGCATAGATCCCGGTTTTGTTCTTGGCTGCCTTATAGGCATCATCTTGCTGCTTCTCCTCGCCAAGTTCCACATTCTCAAGCATTTCAACGTCTGTTACAGAAAAATGAAGAACCTGCTAAGTGAAACATGTGATGCTTACATGGAGCACCCAGGCCATTAAAACCAAACATAAAGCAATGCTACTTTACCTTCATTAATGTCACCATCAGCTAGCATATTCTGATCTTTGGGTGTCAGAACAACTGCGCCGCCTTTCATTATCTTGTCAATGCCATGAAGAACTTTAACCCCAGCTAGATTATCTATAAACACATTTGTGGGAATACTGAGAACAATTTGATCAAGAAAAAATTATGCGGAGACTAAGACATTATTGACATGTCACTGCTAATCTAAACAAACCTATATATAAAAGAGAATGGCAAAAAAAATTATTATGATCATTTTATATGTGGTCTGAAATCAAACATTTTATTGCTAGAACAAAGGATACAAAGAAGGCTCACAAAGGGGGCTTATAGAAATCCGAGAAAGAAACAAGAGCAAGCAGCACAAAACATAAGCTAAAGAAAAACTAGCAAGCTAAAAAGATGTCCAAACATCCAAAACTCCCAAGCAACAGGGAGGAGCAGAACCCGCCACAGCCCAGAATGATCATGATCCTTGCTCTGATGATACAATGATTATTATCATCCATTACTTATTATTTTAGGAAATGTACATCTAGTTACGTACTTTGGTATTTTGTGAGTTTTGATAATTATAGTTAAGCTACCGAAGAGTAAATTAGTGGAGGCAGTCTAGTTATCTTCTATGCTTAATTCTTTAAACACACACACAGTAAACATGATGTCTTTCAACCGGGTTGGCGATCAGGCGTAATACATGTTCATTATAGACTCAAAACATATAAAAAAAATGTGGAAGGGCTATTCAAATTGAATGCCCAAACAGCACTTGAGCGAAGTCTAAAAAATCATACATAAGAAGGAATCTTACGTGTCATATCCTGGGCTGCCTCCTCATCTTCACATTGTTCGCCTATATTGTCCTGAGAAAATACACAATATGAATGACAACCATGAAATCAACTTAACTGGTAAAACAGGTGATGATGTAAAGAACCAGCATCTGACTAACCTGTTCCTCAAAGATTCTTGAAAGCTGCAAAGCTTTCTCTTTTTCAGCATTTCTTTTCTCCTCGAGCTTACGACTCATATAAACCCACGCTAATACCTCAGGAATGTCTCCTGTTTTCTTCTTTAACCTCTCTTCCTTTGTTCTGAAGAAAGATTGAAACCCAGAGTAAAGTTAGACATCGCATTTTCCGGAAGAAACATGTCACATACAGCATTCAAGGACATTATATATTATCATGATTGTTAGAATATGCCTTGAATCTGATATGGCGTCGGCGTACGCAGGTCTTGTGAAGACAGATGTCTTTGGCGAGAGGGTCGCAAGGAAGAATCTCTGGCGGGAGAGTCTTTGGCGAGCAGTCTCTGGCGAGCAGGACTACTACTCAGGTTTCTGTAAGGAATATGGATTCCTCAGTCATTCTGGTTTAGGTTTCCTCAAACGTTTGGGTTTTGGGATTCCTCTGGTATTCAGGACTCTGTTAGGCTATATATATACAAGGCTATTAGCTAAGAGAGTTGTGGTGAGGTGTGAACAAACTGGTATCTGGTTCTATCCTGTAGATTAGGCTTAATCTAGTGTGGTAGATATTCTGTATTCTGTAATCCTAGGTTGGCTAACCTAGTGTGAGACTCTGTAATCTGGTATTCTCCTAGATAATAAATCTGTTCTCCTTCTGCCGTGGATGTAGCTAACTCACGTTAGTGAACCACGTAAATCTGTGTTTGTTCTTACGTTCAATTGCTTCCGCTATAACAAACTCGTATCAGAGCTTCGGCTCAAGATGTCTATGGTGAATGTGAAGATCGACAAATTCATGGGGAGGAACAGTTTCAGTTTATGGCAGATCAAGATGCGTGCCTTGTTAAAGCAACAAGGGTTGTGGGCGCCACTGATGAAGAAGACAGTGGGTCCCAAATCTGCTGAGATGGCCAGTCTGGAGGAGAAGGCACACTCGACAATCATGTTGTGTCTTGCAGATGATATTATCACCGAAATCGCAGAAGAAAAATCTGCATCTGGTTTGTGGTTGAAGCTTGAGAGTCTATACATGACGAAGTCTTTAACCAACAAGTTGCTTCTGAAGCAACATCTGTTTGGTCTGCGTATGCAAGAGGGTGCACCTCTGAGAGATCACTTGGATCAGCTAAACACAATTATGTTAGAATTGCGTAATATCGATGTTAAAATTGATGATGAGAATGCTGCTCTAATTCTGTTGGTGTCTTTACCGTTATCATATGAGAATTTTGTGCAATTCTTTATTGTTGGAAGGGATACAGTGACTCTTGAGGAGGTAAGATCGTCTCTTCATACAAGAGAACTGCGCCATAAGGCGACTGGTACAAGTTCAAATAATTAGGCTGCTGGGTTTGTAGTCAGTGGAGGTAAATGACATGGAAACTCGGATAAGAAGAAATTCAAGAAGCCAAGTTTCAAGGGTCCTAAATCCAACGATGTCTGTAACTACTGTAAAGAAATGGGGCATTGGAAAAGGGAATGTCCAAATAGGAAGCAGCAAGAGAAACCATCGGGATACGGCCCTAGTTGCTGATGAACATGCCCATCACAATGATGTGTGGGTTCTAGATTCCGGGGTGTCTTATCATATATGTCTGCACAGGGAGTGGTTCTCAACCTATGAGCAGGTAAATGGAGGAGATATCTCCATGGCCAACAGTGTTGCCTGCAAGGTGGTTGGAATGGGCTAAATTAAACTATGGACACATGACGGTAAATTTTGTACATTGAACGAAGTTAGGCATGTTCCACTCATGACTAAGAATCTGATATCTCTGAGTTATTTGGACAAGAAGGGGTTCAGTTTCAAAGGAGAAGGCGGAGTTCTACATGTCTACAAGGGTTCTAATGTGGTTCTGAAAGGTGTCAAGCGAAGTACTTTGTATATTCTGCAAGGTTCTATGCTGTCAGGTTTTGCTGCTGATGCATCATCGGAGGTTCACAAGAAGGATATGACCAAGTTATGGCACATGAGGCTCGGTCATATGAGTGAACGAGGGATGCAAATTCCGGAATTCTGCTGGTCTGAGTTTAATGAGTTATGCAGGAATGTAGGGATTGCTAGGCATCATACAATCAGGGACACACTGGAGCAGAATGGTGTGGCAGAACATATAAATCAGACACTTTTGGAGAGAGCTATGTGCATGCTCTCTAATGCTAGTGTTGTATCAGAGAATGGTAGTTTTGAGAAACAGGTGGAGCAGCAAGTCACTCAAGATGAGAGTGAACCACAGCAAGGAGATCAACACTCACATTCAGAATCAAAACCACTAGTAGTTAACCAGCATAGTTTGTCTCTTAATCGTTCGAGGAGAGCAAACTTCGGGAAACCACCCACGAGGTATGGTTTTGAGGATATGGTGGCTTATGCACTTCAGGTTGCTGAAGAGGTGGATCCTCGTGAGCCATCCACCTACAAGGAAGCAGTTACATGTATTGAGTCTGCCCAATGACTTGCTGCAATGGGAGACGAGATGGAATCACTTCACAAGAATCAGACTTGGGAATTGGCCAAGCGACCTCAGGAGAGAAAGGTTATTACTTGCAAATGGATTTTCAAGAAGAAGGAAGGGATGTTACCTGCTGAGCGTATCAAGTATAAAGCTCGGGTAGTTGCAAGAGGGTTTCATCAGGAAGAAGGTGTAGACTACAATGAGATTTTCTCGCCAGTGGTCAAACATACATCTATCAGGGTGCTACTAACCATAGTTGCACATCAGGATCTGGAACTTGAGCAACTAGATGTGAAGACAACTTTTCTGCATGGAGAGTTGGAGGAGGAGATATACATGACTCAGACAGAGGGTTTCTAAGTTCCTGGAAAGGAAGATTATGTTTGTAAGTTGAAGAAATCTTTATATGGACTAAAACAGTTACCGAGGCAGTGGTACAAGAGGTTTGACAACTATATGATGGAGATTGGCTACAGCAGGAGTTCGTATGATTGTTGTGTTTACTACAACAAGGTTTCAAATGAGTCTCTCATTTATCTGGTCTTGTATGTAGACGATATGTTGATAGCTGCAAAGGACAAGTCAGAGGTTCAGAAGTTGAAGGATCTTCTCAGTGCTGAGTTTGAGATGAAGGATTTGGGTGCAGCTAAAAAATTCTGGGAATGGAGGTCTACAGGGATAGGAGTCAGAAGAGGCTGTTCTTATCACAGAAGGATTATATTCAGAAGATATTGTCAATTTTTGTCATGTCTACAGCAAAATCCTTAGATACTCAAAGTGCAGCAAACATTCACTTGTCTACTGCGTTTGCACCTAAATCTGCTCAGGAGAAGGAGTACATGTCTCGAGTTCCCTATGGTAGTGCAGTAGGAAGCTTGATGTATGCTATGGTCTGCATTAGACCAGATCTTGCACATGCTATCAGTGTTGTCAGTAGGTTTATGGGTGAGCCTGGAAAAGAGCATTGGCAAGATGTGAAGAGGATCTTTCGTTACCTTAGAGGTACGTCTGATGTTGGTCTCATTTATGGAGGTGATACAAGGTGTTTAGTAACTGGTTATTCAGATTTAGATTATGCTGGAGATGTTAACGCGAGAAAATCTATGACTGGTTATGTTTTCACTCTTGGTGGGTCTGTTGTTAGTTAGAAAGCTACTCTGCAGCATTCAGTGACTTTGTCTACAATTGAAGCAGAGTACATGGCATTGACAGAGGCAGCCAAGGAGGGAATTTGGTTGAAAGGACTGGTTAGTGACTTGGGTCTATATCACGATCAGACTATAGTGTATTGTGATAGTCTAAGTGCAATCTGTTTAGCCAAGGATCAAGTTCATCATGAGAGAACTAAGCACATCGATGTCAGGTATCATTTTCTAAGGAGTGAGAAGAGGATCAGGGTGAACAAGGTGGGTACTGCTGATAATCCAGCAGACATGTTCACCAAGCCGGTTTCACATAGCAAGTTCCAACATTGTCTGGACTTGCTGAATGTTAAAAGCTGTTAGTTGCCCGTTGGGGGCAACATCTGGGTCCTTCTTTAGGAGGGACAACATCTGGGTTCCTTCTCTGGGAGAAGGCAACATCTGGGTTCCTTCTCTGGGAGAAGGTAACATCTGGGTTCATTTTTTGGAGGAACGATATCTGGGGCAAAGGAGAGTCTGGTACTTCTGGTACATCTGGTTATCTGGGAGAGGATTTAAGTCAAGGTGGAGATTTGTTAGAATATGCCTTGAATCTGGTATGGCGTCTGTTATTATAGCACCATTAGTTCATGGATTAAACATACTTACCCACTTAAGTAGGTAATCAACACCTACCCGACCACCCGAAAGACCACCAAGCGGACTACAACTTCACTCGCGAGACCGAGCCCATCCGATCGGGCACGCGCCCGACAAGCGCACATCCGAATACTCGGCCCACATGACAGAAAGTACAGCCCTATCCCACATCGAAAAGCACAAGCAAGCAACAATCTTACCCACCTATATAGGTAAGGCATTTACTACAGGTAAGAGAAGGGAGGGAAGAGAGAGACATTGATTCCAATCTTAAATACTCCAACCTACTTTCTTACACGTTCGCTTGACTGTTATATCCAATACATCCTCTAACTTAGACATCGTAGCGTTGAAAGCAGGGCGACCCTGTCTTGACCATCTGACCACCGGTTTGTTTGTATTCTTCTAACAGCTGAAGCCGAACGCGCGAATCCGCATACCCGAATACCTGAAGAAAGAGAAGGTATCCGATCATTCGAACAGCCCGAACGTTCGGAAAAGGGAGATCACTCGTACTTGCTTCTGCTTGATAACGTCCCGCGTAATTCGGTAGAAACATTTGGCGTCGTCTGTGGGAACCTTACAAATTGCAAACCTCGTATAAACACCACTAACCAAAAGTCCACATGAATATCCAAGAGACAAGCATTAGCGACACGCCTGTCGAGAAGACACCCCCGAGCGCACGGGCAAGACAAGTAATGGAACTGGGGACAGGCAGCAGCCCCGGACTGAACGGCGAGGAAAGCGTCGATTGCCTGCTCCGGGAGCTGCGAGAGACAGCATTCGAGAGAGACCACAAGCGCCAGATCCGGCAGAGGCTAGAAGAAAGGCTGGACGCGCTCGTCAACCAGCAACAGATACGACACCGGCGGGGTCCCGCCCAAGAAGACGCCAACGCCGAAGATCACCAGTACCCGTTCGGCAGGGCCGACCCTCGGGTGACCCAAACACTCACGCCGACGGGGGAGCCCACGCCCCCGATGGACAACACCCTGATCCTCTGGAGGATGGAAGAACTAGCGGAGGAGGTATCGCGCCTACGGAAAGACAAGCTTGCCGGGCAAGGTGGGATGCTCACCCCCCGAGTCAGTCCGTTCTCGGCGCACATACTGGAGAGGGGCCCCCTGAACGCAAAGACGACGAAGGTCGCCCGGTTCAACAGAAGTGGGGAGCGCCGCACGCACATCAACGAATTTTGGTCCGCCACAGACGGAACCAGGTACTCAGACTCAACCTTGTGCTTTCTATTCCAGGAGACACTGTCCGAGGAAGCAAGGAGCTGGTTCTACGAGATTCCGCCAGGCTCCATCCACTCGTTCCTTGAACTGGCGGAAAGCTTCCAAAGGCACTACAGGCTCCAGGGCAAATACAACACCACGGGCATCCTCCTCAAGGTCCGCCAGGGGGCAGACGAAAGCCTATCCAGCTACATCAACCGGTGGAGGGCGCTGGCGAGCACATGCAAGAGCCTCGACAAGCAGGTGGCTAAGGTCGCCCTAATGGACAACATGCTCGCAACACCATTCGTAGAAAATTTCGTACGGAAGGAGCATCTCGACTACTACGAGATCATGGATTTGATCGTACAGAAGGCGAGTGTACGAGACCACCTCCAAATCTAACACCGATAAGCCAGAGAGCGCGGACGCCTAACCACGACAAACCATCAACGACAGAGGAGAGTCGGGCAGAGGCTACAAGCGAAGCCGAGATACGCACGGGCAAAATAACCAGAGGTCGTCTTCCCGTGGCTACCAAGGCATCGACACGACCGGGCAAGGGCACCTGCACCGCAGGGAATCCGCTCCCGAGAGACCCCCCGGTACCGACCGGCAGAGTAGGAAGTCTACGCAATCGATCGACAGTCAAACGAATAACTACTTCGCCAGCATCGACACCAGATCCGATTGCCGAACAACATGTCGAAGGAAAGGGCTCCGATCGGTCAAAACCCGGACAGGTGGTGCGAATACCACCACACCGCCACCCACCACACCAATGACTGCATGATGCTGAAGAAGGTACTCAGGGACATGCAGAGGGACGGACGGATCGCCCTCCTCAGAGCCGAGGAACGGCCGCGCGTGCCAAACGTCGAAACCTGGGGGACGATCAGCATGATATCCGGAGGGAAGCGCAAGGAGGGGACTTCGTCGCCCGACCGTCCGACCAGGGATGTGCTGACGATCGGGGCAGGGAGGACGAACAAAGCAGGAAGAAGGGAGCCGCCGACCATTAGCTTCACGGCGGAAGGCGAGGAGAGAAGTCCGAAGAACAGCACCCTGCCGTTCGTGATCGACGCAATCATAGATCGATTTCTCGTGAAGAGAGTACTGGTGGACAACGGGGAGTCCGTAAACGTGATCTACCTGGACGCGTATACGGCACTGGGCAGGCCGTCACACAAAATGACGCAGGACCACGAATGCGTCGCAAGCTTCACGAGCGAGAGGTCATATCCAATCGGAAGCGACAATATTCGGGTCGGGATCGGCGCCCCCGACTCCCCGCATAGCGAAGTCCGAACGGATTTCATCGTCATGGACACGCCCTCCCCATACAACGCCATACTCGGGAGGTCGGGGATCAGCAGGCTAAAACTGATCATCGCGAGGCACATGTTACTAGGCCGATTCCCGACGAGGCACGGGGTCGGGCTTGTCCGGGGATACAACTACGAGGAAGCAGCAAAACCCGGGAATAGGCAGGAGATCCTAGCTCCGGAAGAACGGGCACCAGAGGCGGAAACACCGGACGACCTGCGCGATGGACTAATGGAAGTGTCCCCCGTCCTCGAACGCGAAGAGCTGCGCACGATTCAGCTATCCTCCGAGCATCCGGAGAGGACGATCTAGATTGGCGCCTAATTAGCACCCGCGATAACCGAACGATTGATCGCGCTACTGAAGAAGAAGTAGGAGGTGTTCGCATGGTCGTACAAGGACATGCTCGAGATCAGCACGAACATCATATCCCATAAACTGAGCGTCAACACCGGCGCAAGGGCGGTGAAGCAGAAACGAAGAGCGTACAAGGCGGAACACTATGTAGCAATGCACGAGGAGGTGGACCGACTGCTGAGCATTGGGTTCATCGGAAAGATGGATTACCCGAGGTGGATCTCCAACGCTATGATGATGCAGAAGAACAATAAGAAGTGGAGGATGTGCATCGACTACAACGACCTCAACAAGGCATGCCCCAAGGACAACTTCCCTCTGCCAAGGATCGACCAGCTGGTGGACGAGACAGCCGGGCACGAGCTTCTATCAATGATGGACGCGTACTCGGGATACAACCAGATCTTCATGAACCCCATAGACCAGGAGGCGACGTGCTTTGTCACGGACAAAGGCCTGTACTGCTACGTCATCATGCCTTTCGAACTGAAGAACGTAGGCTCCACGTACCAAAGGCTCATGAACACGATGTTTCATGGCTTGATAGGCAACATCGTGGGCGTCTACGGGGATGACATACTTGTGAAGAGCGTCCAAGCGGTCGACCACGTCCAACACTTGGGGACTGTGCTTGATGTCCTAATCAAGAACGGCATGAGGTTGAACCCGGCCAAATGACATACTTGTGAAGAGCGTCCAAGCGGTCGACCACGTCCAAAACTTGGGGACTGTGCTTGATGTCCTAATCAAGAACGGCATGAGGTTGAACCCGGCCAAATGCATGTATTCCTGGGATACATCGTAAGCCAGAGGGGAATCGAGGCTTCCCCCGCCAAGGTAAGGGTAATCATCGACATGAAGCCACCCGTCAAGAAGGCGGACCTACAGAGCCTCGCGGGCTAACTCGCATCGGTAAACAGGTTCATATCTCCCTACTCGGACAAATACGCACCGTTCTTCAAAGCCCTCTGAACGACGAACAAGCGAGAGGTCGTATGGACGCCTGAATGCGAGGCATCTTTCCTCTAGATCAAGGAATACTTGGCCCCAATCCCACTCCTATCCAGGCCCGTCCGAGGGGAGAGACTATATATATACTTGGCTGCCTCCCTCACAGCCGTCAGCTCAGCCCTCATCCACAGGGAGGACTGCACCGAACTGCCCGTTTTCTTTTCGGGGAAAGGCATAACAGGCGCTGAAGCCCGATACCCCATGATCGAGAAGATGACGCTTGCACTCATCACCGCTGCCCGACGGCTGAGACCATACTTTCAAGCACACAGCATCCACATCCTCACGAATGCGCCCCTGCGCCAGATCCTCCAATCGCCCGACCACAGCGGCCGCCTGGCAACATGGATGTATCACTCATCACAGTGACATAGATTGTCATAGCTAGTTTTCCTTTCTTCCTTATTTCCTTCAATCCCTACTCTTGGCCCCAGATCTGCCTAAATGAATGGCTAATTTATAGGGTGCTGATTCAATTTCTAGTCATGATGCATCTTATAGTCTGCCCAAAACACCCTATAGCAGTGATCGAATTCTTGAGAATGATCTGCAGCTTCTTTATCACAGATGAGTACCGTCCCGATTTGACTCGCTAACCTTTCAAAATCTTAGATGAGAACTTGAACAAATAATATTTGCGTTTGATGTTTGACAGAAGACTACGAAGAGGTTTTCTATCAATCTCTATTTCTTTGACGTATAACAGGAGACTGGTATTGTTACATTTCAAGTGCAAGGTGAATGTTTTTTCAAACGTTTCGATATTGTTATATTGAACGCTTACATGTAACACATGCTCACATGCCAATGCTGATCAGATGATTTCAATAGGAAGAGAGAAGCTCAAGAATCACATGAAAATCACTTCATGTGACAACTAATACACTGTTATGTTGCTGATTACATTACATATTGACTTGCTAGTATTACCCACAACACCACTCCTTTTTCAAGAATTACGATGTTCATTCCCAACACTAACAGAAGAGGGAGGGCACTTGTATGAAGCATTTGCATATAAGTGATTCGTTCATTATAACCATCCACAACATATGTACTGAGATGGTGGCATTCGTCCCGTCTGGCGAATATATTCTGCTTGTGCTGCAGTTCGTTCTGCATTTCGAGCTTTTCTGGCTTCTGCTGCTGTCCGTTTTTCTTCAGATCTCTGCCTTGCTATTGCTATCTTCCTCACCATCTTGGAATGAGCTTGAGCTCTCATTTGTTCAACTTGAGCCTGAAAAGAGATTCTCTCAGATCATATGACGATAAACAAAAATTTCCAAGTACCATATATTAGTAACCAAAAGATTTTGAATTCAAGTTTTTGGATCAATACCAAATATTTGTAAGATTACAATAGAAATGCTATGCTTGGAAAAGATGCAAAACAAGAGCTTCAAAAATTACCTCTATTCGCCGCATCTCTGCTTCCAAATTTGCCTTCTGCTGACTTTCCCATGCTTGGATTTGGATCTCATCGCGCTTATATCTGAGAAATAGCATTCTCTGGTCATGTTGGGATGGTTGGACATATGTACGTGCATTATATTACTAAAGAGAAACAGTTCTTAGAAATATGGGGTCATGGGTTAAAGAAGATACCTTGCCATATGTTTAGATTTTTCAACTTCCTCCCAGGCAACTGCACGTTTTTCAAATTCAACTCGCTCAAGTTCCGCCATATCAACCTCTTCAGCACAAGTTCTAGTCTTCTCTTGCTCAGCTTTGCTTGCCCAAGCAGCAATGTTCATCTTACCCAGCTGGACACCAAGTTCTACAATTTCCCTCCTCGTCTTCAGCTTCTGTTCTTCTTCCGACAATGCTCTTGTGTTTATTTGACCTCGCAGTGAATCATCATCGCTGATAGGTGTCGGAGCTGGTTCACCTCTTTGAGGGGTTGATGGAATTGAGGAAGTTGGACTGCGGATTGGGGTTGTTGCCCCTAAAGGAGTAGATGTCCTTGAAGGCTCTTGACTTGGAATTGGTGTCATTTCTGGTGTCATTTCTGTTCCCATGTCTCTCATTGAGACTGATCTTATGGCAGAAGTGGCTATCAATAAGCAAGGGAAAAAAGATATCTGTTAGAATACAAACCAAGTTGATGTATAGCACAATAAGAACTCATAGAATTAACTCATACAAACCAAATTAACTTCGATCTCATGACTTCATACTTTGATAGAACATAGAATAAACACAATAAGAACTCAGAAACTGACCAATCAATCTTATTCCTAGTGTAGACCAGACAATATTAAGAAGCTAAGCTCAGATTCTCACATTGATATAGTATGCTCAAATTTCAGGAAAGTGCTGGAGAACAGAAATAGATTTCCAAAAGTACAGATAGAGCTTTTTGAAAGGCTGTGAGTACCTGTTGAACTTTCTTCCACTGAACTTTTTGAGAAAGGCATGTTCATGTCCTCAACTTCTTTTAAATCTTTACTTTGAGAAGATGCATCACATGATACATTGCCTCCACAAGCTTGACCTGAATTGGGGTAAGACCCATCAGAAACAAAAGAGAACTTATCAGAGCCAATCTGTGATGGAGGCTGACAGAAATCAACTCGTTTTGTGTCCGCCACTCTGCCATTTAGCTTATGATCATAATTAGCAGATTCAGGAGCCACCCTCCCCATATTTACCACTGGCAACCGATTTGTTTGGTGAAAAGTATTCTTTCTAGGAATGTTAGCCTGCCCAAGTTGCTTATTCAATATCCATTTCTCAGCATCATTCCACTTTGACGGCATAGTTCTTGAGAATGCTCTAGAAATCTGTTTCTGTACTGACCTCTCCCCTTTATGAAACTCGAAACTGGATGAACTGGCATTACTGTCATAATCAAGATTTTCATCTTCCATTATCCTCAGGGGGTAAACTGTGCTCGAATTGCCACCGTCACCCTTTGTACATTGCTGCTGTTTAACCCGACTGACATCCCCATTTTCTCTTGGCAATGCCACTTCACTCAACAAATTTGTGGGCGGAACATCTAAGCTAGGCGATGAAACTGTGCATCATAAGACATTATTCAGTATAGTAATTTGGACAAGGATCTAAAGAAGATTTTGAAAGTTACCAAGTAGAGCAGGTAATTCAGGTAGAAAGCTAGTAATATCTGATGCAGAGTAAAATTCAAAGCCTTGAATAAAAAATAAATAAGAAACAAACCTTCTTCATCTCCATCCATGGTGTCTAACAAGCTGTTTCTGAAAAACTCAGAATCTTCAAGCTTGGACGGTGAAGTTCTTGAGGAGTTATTGTTTGATCCACTTTTCTTCTTATGATGGTGAGGCCCCATAAGCTTCATCCTCAATTTACTGGGAGAAATTATCCCAGTCTGAAATCATACCAAAACAAAACAAAGTCTTTAATACTTTCGGACCACTGTGCTTAAAAGTTATAATCTTTAGAAAAGAATCATCTTTGAAAGCAAACCCATAACTTTAATCACTTCAATCATTCTTAATCATCTCAATTTGGATTCAAACACCAAAAGGGACTCTCTACTTGCAGCAATTCTTAATGTAACTACGAAACAAAAACCAGATAAACCAACCATGTATACAGCTTAAACAGAAGTTACCACTAATCAATCCCATGAATATGAAGAAACAAATTGAATACGTAACAAAGTTGGCAATTTTCAAGAAGGTTCATGACTTTTGCTGCTACCGTGGTCTCTCATTTCACACCATTTCAGAGACTACCGCAAATTAGAAATTCCATTCTGAAAAGAAATGATCTTAACCAAAGAGAAACAAACTCCATTCATATATGCAGAAAAACTTCAAAAGAAAAGAAAAATGGGGGACTTGGTTTTCTTCATCAAAGTAAAGTTAGAAACTTTACCTGAACTTTGTGAATCCTTTCGTACTCCATTGAATCTCTGAGAAGTTTCTGTTCTCCTCTGTAGAAAGAAAAGAAACTCAAAACTGAATAACAAAGAGTGAGAGAGAGATGGAGAGTCAAAAAGAGAGAGAATGAATGAGCGAGGAAAAGAACAAACTCTTGGCAGTCTCTCTTTTTTCTTCCTCAGTATTTTGACCATTTTTGTAGGCAACACGGTCTCCTACTTAAACCATCACCTGTGTACTTGTGTCTGATCATGACACGTCATGTCGAAGGACCCACAAATGTGGGGCCGCTGTGACGAGACAAAATCTACACGAGCTTCCATTCCTCGCCGACCACTCACACTGGTGGTTGTGCTCCTTTTCTTTTTTTCTTTTTTTCATTTATGAGTGGTAAATTTCAGAAATTATTTTGAATTAAACTTGTTCTCTGTTGTTTGGTAAGAGGACAAAAGGATGGGAAATGATTAAGGCCATAGAGGGCTTTGAATAGTGACAATGATGAAAAGTGGAATCTCATTTTTCTCTGCATGGTAACCCCTCCTGTTGAAACTTGAAAGCATATGGGGTCGCAGTCAATCAAGCATTGAAACTTACCATTTAAGCTTGAAAATCTACTGAGATATATGTGACAAAATTTATAGTTATGGATCTAACCAGATCAATTATTCCCATAATTTCAGGTATTTTTTTCATAATTAATACATGCTTTTACTTAGAGCATATGCAGCGGGAGGGAGATTTGGGGACGTTCTCCTCGGGGACCCGCCTAAATAGGACGTTTGGCGTCAAAGAATCGTGCAGCGGTGAAGAAATGGAACGGCGACCGGACGTTGACCAAGGGAACGTCCTCGCCGGCTCGATCGAGCAGGAGAACATTCTCTCTGGCGGTCCCCACGCATGTGGGTGACGTCAAGAGGAGCTATATTTTTTTTACCCTAGCGCGTGTAATACATGCGCCGGTAATTCCGTAAAAAAAAATTGACCGAACCAATTACATGTCGACACGTGGCCAGGTTGTCGGCAACAGATCCATCAAAGGATCTTTGAGACTGGGTCATCTATTTTGAACTGAAAAATTGATCTGACGGCTCTCATTCAAATGAAACGACTACTTCGGCCAAAAATTTAATATTTGCAAATAAAACTCCAAAAAATAACAAAAAAATTGCAAAAAATTATAAATGACTCCCTACTTTTTTTCTTCTATAAATACTACTTTCATTTCATCCATTTCTCACACCAATTTGTGCACAACAAATTTATTCTCTTCCTCCCTCCATCTCTCCTCTCAATCCTTTGTTTTTTTTGCAAAAAATGGCTACCAATTGGCTTCTTTTGAAAGATGTACAATTATGCATATCTTGTTGTCGTTTTAGTGTTGATTCCATCACCGAAAACAAACAAAAGGTCGACAAATTGTAGGAAAAGATTTATGTCGATTACAAGGAGAATTAGGAGCTAGATCATGGTGAATCGAGGCCGGATACTAGGACCCAAAATGAATTATCCTCTCGTTTCGCAAAGTTGAAGCCAAATTTGAAACTTTGGGGTAGTGCTCTTGCTTTCGCATGAAGGAATGCACCATCCGACTCAAACTTACAAGATGAGGTAAGTTTGTCATCTCCAATTTTTTTAAATTTTGTTCTTATTAAATACAAGTTGTTTATACCATATTGTTTGAAATTAGTATGTCTATTTTCTTAAAAATTTTGTTCTTATGAAATACGCATTGTTTATACCATGTTATTTAATATTATTATGTCCATTTTATTTTATTTTATTTTATGAAATACTAGTTGTTTATGCCATTTTATTTGATATTATTATGTCATAGCAACTAATTATTTTTATTTTTGATTAGATGAGACGTGCTCAATCATTTTATGTTGCAAAAAAAAATAAAGAGTTTAGAGACTTTAATTGTTGGGAAGCGGTGAAGAATCATCCTTACTTTATCCATGTCGAAGCTAGTACACCTCCGCCTTACTCATCATTTACTCTGCCTTACTCATCATCTACTCCCACAAACTCAATGCTTCCCACCGTCGACTTGGACGAGGATGAAGTGCTTGCTACACCAATGAGTAACCAAGGTCATTCTTCTCCGGTTAGACCTATGAGAGTGAAAGCGGTAAAGAAAGCCAAGAAGAAAGGAAAAAAGGTCATGACTCCTACAAATGGGACGACCCTTTCTTCATAAGTATGACCCGGACCAAGTGGTTGGGCAATTATTCCAATCTCAATGCATGCAATCAATGCTTCCGATCATACCAAGAAATTCTCGTTGTCTGACCCTTCTTAGAAGTCTAGTGATGTATGTTTGATCTGGAGCGTGGAGTTAACAGTTACCATAAAGCTCTACAACTTGGGTGCACCACTTCTTCATGCATTCTAGAGTTGTTGATTCCCTCATCCTTGTGATTTCAACACACTGATATGCAGTTGAGCCGTATGCCAATATTCATAGAGTACCGATCATCTTTTGTTGAGGAAGTAGTCTGAGCATTGCAGTGGCGTCAGCTCGTTGATGCCAAAATTGGTCGTAGTTGCAGAGATCCGTTATTATACGATTGAATAAATTCCGGCTCATTCGGAACCTCTGACGAAAGTCGTGGTCGTTGAACACCGAGCGTTCGATGAAGTAATCTTTCATCAGATTTTGTCCTCTGGACTCTCATCCTTGGTTGATTTGCAAAGCGGCTTGGTGATTCATCATCAAATATTGCATCCACCGAGACCACGTTAGTTATTAATGCATTGGTAATTTCTGCATTTTGCTGGCGTTGTTGTCGCCTCCTACTGAATTTTTTTTTCAAACTCATAGGATTCATCTAAATGAAACCAGAATGTAAAGAAGTGTTTTGAGAAATTTGTTTACGAGTAGAACTACAAGTGATTTGTAGTTGGTGTGAGTTTTCAAAGAGCCGTAGATGATGTTTTTATAGCCATTTTGAATTACTAGATGTTTCAAGATAACGACATGTGTCACAGCTTGATTGGTCGAAAATCTTACCGAAAATCTTCATCAATAATTTAGACGAAAACGAAATTGTGTCATATCCACGTGTCGCAAACTTATTGGTCGAAAATCTTACCGAATATCTTCATAAATAATTTTGCCGATACCGACACGTGGACATGACACGTGTCACATTCTCATTGGTTCATAATCTTACCGGAAATCTGCACCAATAATTTCGCCGACAAATACACGTGTCACTAAATTACTGGTCGAAAATTTAATCAAAAATTTGCTACCAATTATTTGATCGAGAATGACACGTGTCGATTAGTTATTGGATAAAAATATTATTAGGATTTAAAAAATCACAATTCTAAATAATAATAAATAGTAATAGGAAGTTCTATTTTGGACACCGCTGCACGCAAAACAAGAATATAACTTTCTATTCGAAGATTTTATAGAGGAATTTCTACACCCATTTTATGGGTGCATATGCTCATAAGGAAGACCTTAGTTGCTAGCTTGAATTGTTGGAAGTGTGAAACTTTGAACATGCATGCCAATAGATTGGATTTGAAACTCTTTCTTTTGTCCAAAATTTTCCTGTTTTGAAGGTTTTTTTTGCTTCATATGTGGGGTTTGACCATTTTAAAGGGTTGATGAATTGAAGTTTTTGAAAACGTTCGCATCTCTTATGTCAGGTTTGTCAACTTAACTCAGACCTACTCGATCTAGATGCATGCAGTTGTGTATATATTTGCTGTTTCTGCAGTATGTACCTGAAACTTGAGTTATAAATTTTTTTACGGTACTGTCAGGGGCGAATATTATAACTTCTTGCATCGATTATTTGCAAAGTTAATAAGATTTTTAATAACATTCATGCCTGTTAGATACATATACAGTGTTGCAAGTGAATGAATTTAAGTGTACGTTCTAATTATTAAGTACATGTGTGTTAGCTGTTTGAGTAGATACTAAGCTACTAAATAGTAAATGAATGGATGAGTTTGAATGAATTGTGGGGATGGTGGATTGGGGTAACAATTATGAAGCTTTATTCATGCATAGATTGCAGAAGAGAAATAGTTTCAAATTTCGAAAGCAAGTACTTGAATCTTACCAATTTTTGTTTTGTCTAAAGAACGGTTCATATTAAAATTGAAAGAGTACAAATGAGATAGATGATGATAGAAGCAGGAGCTGTGCTGTTACAGCATACCAGGCGACAGCTAACAACTGTAAGCTGTAAAAAAATAAATAAGTTATCACTCTGCTGTAAAGAGATTTGTTGGTATTTTTAGCAAGAAAAAGATTTTCTACAGATCAGTCAGTGAGAGACTGTGCATTCTGCAAAGTGCAAACCTTGTAGTACTATTTTCTCTGAACTATAGAACTTCCAAAAATTAACCCAGAAAGCAGAAAAAAGGATTTGTATGGACATGGTTTATAATTTATAGTGGAATAATTATGTGGAAACTGGAAAGAGACCATTCTTCGAGCAAATGAAGGCAACATTAAAAGGGCCAAGTAGAATTTGTTTACATTTTTCTTCTGAATTTGTTCACTGATTGAGATATAACCACGATTAACTTAAGAGATTGAGTGATTTTTATTGGATGATATCGAATGAGACTGATCTCATATCGAAAGAAAATTAGGATAAACTGACAAAAATAATTTGGAAGTAGATGTTCGATCTCATCAAAAATAAATATATTTTTAAAGTAAATGTAATGCAGTGTGTACTGTGATGTGTGTACATTTTTGTTTAATTGAGGTCATCGTCATTCATGAGTCAAAGATACTTTTGGTAAACACATGCACCAATGCAGAGGAGACTCATTTTAATTAAACTGTGAATGTGAGTGAGTGAATAAAATGAACAGAAACAAGTAACTGAAGTAAGGTAGTGTCAGTCTCAGTCACAGTTTTAGTCAGATTGGTCATTGGTTTTAGGGATCACAATTTCATAAGTCTATCCCACTCTCATGTCTATCCTAATCCAAGGTATAGCATTATGGCTGTGACCTTAACGCTTTAGACCCTAAAACCCAAATCATTGGATCAAATACCTAATCCACTACCAATCAATCATTTTTGTTTGTCTTGACATTTCCTTGCAAGTTTGAATCATTTTGGATCTTTTGGTTTTGCAATTTCTATAACAAGACTCATGATTCACTCAAACACAATAAAAGGGATTTCCATTATACAAGATGCAAAAATGGTGTGTGGATAATTGTTCTTTGTTAATTTTTCATATTAGATTTGGATACTAAGAGCAACTCAAACGGATCCCCTAAACATCTCTTTTCTCAATAATATTGATGTTTTGGCTGAATTTAAACTTCAATAGCTCTCCTATCACATTCCTTGTAATATGAAATCCTTAAATAATATAATTGCATCCCCTACTCATATACCGAAAATAAAGAATATAGGTAATGATAATGGCTAATATTGTAATAAATTGTTTCCTTTTATGTTACAAATGCATTTAATTTCTCAATATATTTAATAAATTATATTGATCAACCAATCAAAACTTATCATTTATCCAAATATAGCTAAATTCTAAGGTTTTGTTGTTGGAGCAAAAGTACAAAAGCTTGTAACTAAAATGGCTTTTCAATATATTTTTACACAACTTAAGAAAAAATTGATTAATGTTGCAGGAGATGCTCTAAGTGTCAAGACCCATCAATGACATATCTTAGGTGAAAACAAGAAATAATATACAGTACTAGCTATTTTTTTTAGTGTTGGCCTAGTAACCTTATCTTTTTTGATACTCTTCAAAACTTATTGGTATAATTGCAAAACTAAAATTGAGAAAGATTGAAGCCCTCGTCAGTTGCTGATATTCTCTTTTCAAAAAGTTCACCAAATCTTCAGCAATGGTAAGTTTGCTTATTTGTGAGTATTTGATAGGGCTGTTAATATCGAACCCAAAATCGAAAAAAAATCGAACCGTAAAAATCGAAATTGAACAAATACCGAACCGAAAAATAAAAAAATCGAACTGAACCGAATTTTTCGGTTCAGTTTCGGTTTTCGGCTCCAAAAAAACCGAACCGAATCGTTTGAACCGAAATGAATAAAACGACGTCGTTTTACAAGTGTCAATCAAGTTTGATGTTGTTGGGTATGTTATTGAGTATCTCTCTTTGTCCAATATGAAAGTAGTATTTGGTATGTGCCATAGTTTGATACTTAACAATGATTATTAGGGGTCTTGTAGGTTTAAGAAAAGGAATGCTAAGTTGCCAAAGAAAAATCCCCTAGCTGAGAAAGTAAGAATGGTGGACAAGTTGAGTATAGTTTGAGAATAGATTCAATTGAGTGTTTTTATGTGATATTTGTATTGTATTTTTATTTGGATGGATTGTAGATTGTTTTAAACTTGGACTATGAAGTGTGAACTTTGGTTTATGTTTGTTGATGTTTGAAACTTTGAATTTGTGATGTAAACTTTCGGTAAACATTTCGCCATTTGCTATGGTTTGAAACTTTGAATGTGTGATTTGTGACTAATTATATTTGTTGTAATTTGATTCGATTTGATATAAACTATGTTTCACAATTTCACAAAATTATTGAAAAAAGTAGCTAATGAAAATCTTCGAATTTTCGAAACTAATAGAAAGAAACAGTATTTTTTTAGAAAGTTTTTTTTTAATTATTTAAAAAAAACTGAAAAAAAAACCGAAAAAACCGAAGAAAAAAAATCGAATTGAACCGAACCGAACCATTTAGTTTTTTGTAAAAAAAAATTAGGAAAACCGAATCGAACCGAACAGACTAAAAAATACGATTCGATTTTCAGTTCGACCTAATAACCAAAACGTTTGTACCGATTAACAGCCCTAGTATTTGAATCGATTTCCTTGCTGCTGTGTAATAAAAGATTGATTCCAGTGCCAACTATGCTTATATGATTGATTGAAAATGTCTTTAATGTTGGAGGAAATCATGGAGTTGACATTTGCCTTACTTTCCTAGTTGAGCTAGGAAATCAACTCTGATTCGATATGTATTCCTATTTTGATTAGGAATGCTAATATGTCTTGAATATAGGTTATTGATAATGTTTTTGTGCGAAAAAGATTATTGTTCATCTTCATGAAAGAGTTATTTGTTTGCTTTCAATGTTCCTTGTTAAGTGAGAGTTGTTTTGCTGCATTTGCATTGTATGTTTCACTTGAGTGTGAGGTGAACGATAAGGAGAGAAGAAGCTGGTGTGTGTTTCAAATTTCAGTTCAAGTTTTGCTGCTTATCAGATTACAAAATCTACAAGGTGTTGTAGTTTCAAGAATTGATTGTATCTTGACTTTGTAATTTGTAAACTTTGTGTTGTTTAGTGAAATCTTTGGATCTCCAAGAGTTGGGATCCTGCAGTTTTTACCCGGAACGGACTGTGTTAATTTATGTGTGTTCTTGTTTTCCTATTTGTGTTTCTTGCAATTCTAATCTTATAAAATTTCAACGTATACTATTTTTAACCGTATGACTTATCAAGTATCTAATAAGAAGAAAGTCTCAGTAAATTAGCCAAAACTTATCTCGCAAATCAAGTTGGAACAGAATCCCAATACTACTATTGGCACCCTACCCTACTCACAATAATTCAGCTTCACTTATGAGCACATATTGAATATGTGATTTTATTCACAATATTAATAAGTTTGGTGCTCGAAGCTGTAGGAGGTGCAAAGTAATTAAGAGGATGCACGCTAGGGTCTTCCACTCCTTCCCTATAGTTTCTATAATATTCAAGTCAAGGGACCATACTACTTACTCCCCACGGCTGTTGCAGTCAATTTATATATATGATCTTCTAAAAAAAATTTGATTGAGCCCCAAAGCAAAACATTCTCTTACACAACCATAAAGATCGAAGAGTTTTTGTAATTTGGGTATTATTTCGTCTTGGGCCATGGTCGACCTGTGGACTGTGACATTTATATAATTACATGAACCCTACTAGCTCTCACATGCATGCTGTGTTTTCCTTTGTCAGGAAATTAAAATGGTCCAATATATGCAACCGTGTATCAAATGTGACCACATTGTTGGCACTTTGATTTTGTGTTTGAGAAATTTGACTTATAAATGTTGGCTTAAGTTTAGCCTACTTCTTTGACCACATTGTACACGTGGGAAGAGGAGTGTGTACATGTACGTTCATAGCTAGGCTCCATGGCTTTCATTTGTTCCTTCTGATGAAATTTTAAGAGTAGAGATCGAAATGAAGCCGAGAGACGAAAATATCTCTCTCGAACACTAAGATTGATGTCGATCGATACTGAATTTCAGCATATGTATAAATTAAGATGAATAAACACTAGCTATATTTAGTGCTTCGAATTATTTAGGTTTAATTAAAGTAGTGAAAACTAAGTTATATTTAGTGCTCCTAGCTAATTAAGCTCCCTTTCCAGTCGCATAATTTCAACTTTTGGTTTTGTAGAACTTGTAGACCAGGGCAAGAAAACCTAGCTAAACATGCACCACATGACTCCCGCAGAAAAACAACAGTTTCAATACAAGCGCATATTGCGGTGCCAATGCAAAGATTTCGATACGAAAAAAGAACAACCCAAATCATAGCTAGACCGACCCCTTTTTAACACACACACACACATATATAGGACTAAATCATTAAGTTTTGTTTGACCCCATGGTTGGCTATCTAGCTAGCTACAAGAATCCAAAGGCTCAGTGAGGTCCTTTATTTCCACTTTCCCTTCAATCCATGAAAGTGAAGAATGAATAAGATGGATAATTTGTTTTGACGTGATCGAATCAATTGCTCCTACTGTGGTTTGATCCAGCTCGTTGAGTGCACTTTATCTCGAACACAAATCAGTTAAAAGTTTACTTGGATTACAGAATGGTTCAAACCATGTAGTAGTGCAGGCCATTAACTTCTTGAAGATTGATGATGATATCCCTTCCAAATGTTTGAATTTTTTTGTTAGATTTCGACAAATGGGGTGGGCAGGGTATGTACATGACTCTCCTAACGACTGAAAAGTCGTAAATGCATGATCGCATGGTACGCATTAGGCGAGTGCAGCTAAAGTGCTCTGCAAATTGTGGCTTGCGGGATACTGTTTTTCATTTTTTTTCTTTCAAAATATCCTCTTTTTAACATTTATTTTTTATATTTTTAAAAACGATTGAACTCATAATTTGTTTGTTTTAACACTTGCAGCTGAATATCTATTCTTTATACTCAAAAATAAACAGTTCTCATTTATCATGGAAATTTCTCAAAGTTCAGAAATTGCATAGTTTAAACACAAAAATTAAACTCTTATGAGAGTTTATTACTAATATAAAAGAAAGAATTAAACTGTTTGAAAAAACAAGAAGATCAGTCCGGCCTCAAGACCAAGTACTTCTTGATATAAAGATTGCTAGAGAGCAATATTTTCTTGCAGCTTCTCTATGAGATAAAGCTGGGATAGAGCTTCGTCTGCAAAGATTAACCTATATTTGAGCTTTGGTTAGATCCACACTTCACTGGTATCAAAGTTTACTATAGCTAAAAAATCCCAAAGATGGGATCAACATCTGAGAAAATAATAGAGAAAATAGATTCTCTATTAGAATTAACAGATGTAAGGCAACAAAAATCATTATCAGAGATCTCTAGATACACAGAGTTTGTCAGACTATATAGAAATTCTTCCAACAATTAGTATACAATTACAGAGATTGAAAACTAAAGTGGATTACATCCAAAATCAACCTGAAGAAAAGCAAGAACTATTAACACAAGTTAATAGTAAAATAGAGGGACTAAATCTTAAACTGATGAAGATTCATGACTATGTTCAAAGGATAGCCCGAGAACATAAAGTGGCAAGCAACAATCCACCCCGAACAACCATTAGAAAGACTAATGATTTCAAACCACTACAAGTTCCAAAAGGAAACTCATTGCCAAAACCATTTTTTCTAGGTCAGTCAAATTTCAGACTCAAAGAATCCAAAAGAGAAGATACTCGTGACATGAATATGTTAAGTATCTTCAAGAAAAAATTGGTACAACTATTGAATTTAGAAGAGATTGAACTCAACAAAATTGAAAGCAATGTCCAAAATGCTTCAATCCCTAAGTTTGAAGTTAATTAGATATACAAGAGAGAAAATTTTGACATGTTGGATAACCATTAGTTCAAAATTCTTGAATTCACCACACAGCAACAACAAGAGAAACAAATCTCCTTCTGGTAACACCTAAAGAACTTTCTAAAGCCAGAAAAAGAAATTTCAAATTTATGCATATTGTAACAGTCGAAGTTGGCATAAAGTTACTCGTCAGAGAAGGCCTAAATTGATCAGTCTTATATATCTTATAGGATAATAGGCTCAATGATTTCCAGAAAAGTCTAATGGGAACCCTTCGAGCATCGTTATGTAATCAAGTTGCATACTTCAACTGCTTCCTAAAATTTTCAACCAGTCTATTTGATGTCGTTCACTGTCTACGACTAAGAGTCAAAACAGATGGCACGTCCATGAAAAAAGGCATGCAAGAACTTGCAGTGGTTTATAGAATATACTATAAACTAATGAGCACAAAAGTAGAACCAAAGACCAAGATAATAAAATATCCCAGGTCTTATTACTGGATTCCTCAAAAATCCCAAAAACCATTCAAAACAGATCCACGAAGTCACATAGGATGAGGTAACATTCCAACTAGAGTGGAAGTTGTCTGGTTCTAAAGAAAAACCATAAAGCATGAAGGCAGTAGTCTATGAAAATAGAAGAACTGAAGATGTTAACCTTAATTTCGAAGGACACAAAAACAATGATGTATCCCTTGAAAGCTTCAGAGGCGAAAACTCTAGATCGCTCAGAAAGTGAAACTTTACCAGAGAAAGTGGTACTAGACGTACCAGAATTTCGATAAGAAGAGAAGTCAATCCAGTAATAGAGGAAGACTTAGGTGTTGAGCTAGAAAGAGACATCAGTATGCTAAGATCAGAAAGCTCAAAATTAGAAGAACTCTTTAAGATTTATGGGAAGCAGAAGAGTGCAAAAATATTTTTCATCTGGAACAACTGATCAAAGAGATTGAGAGTTTCACATTCAAGAAGGAGAGAAAAATCTTTCCTTATCAAGATGTGGAAATGGAAGACGCAAAGCCTTCATAAACCACCATCATCAAAATTAGTGGAAATACCAAACTCCCGTAAGGGAAAAGTTCTAGTGGAAAGAATGGAGAAAGAAGCTCCCAAAGATACATTCCACAGGAAAGTACTCCGAAAGTACCAATCACACAATTTGGAGAATGGCTTGATCTGGACAAATCTCTAGACAAGAAAAAATCCATAGATGAATGGGCAGCTAGCCTACTCATGGCAGTGGTACCATTTATGGAAATTTTGTAGCACAAGATTTGCACATAGTCTATAAATCAACCCTCTTGGGAATGGCAAAGAACTACTATTTTTCCTTCAAAGAAACTTCTAGAGGAAAGCAATAGCTAGAGGATATAAAAATAGAAAAGTCTCCATATCTTTTGCTACTCCGCTATATGAACAATTATGTGGAGATATCTCATATGTTGGAGATAGAGCTAAAGAGCCAGCAAAAACCAACATATATTTTTTCAAAATCTGCAATATGAAGTATTTTAAGGTTCCAAAATGATAGATGCACCAACCAACTGGGGATGTGATGAGAAAAGGTAGAAAAGAAAGCACTTCCAAGAACGTTTCAAAGGAAACGAAAGGAAGAATTGGAGATTTAAGAAACGCTCCAATTACAGAAGAGAGAAGCATAATTCCATAAAGAAATTTTTCAAGAATACAAGATTCCATCGGGAAACAGAGAAGAAGAAAACATGCAGATATTGGTTATGCAAGGCCAAAGGGCACTATGCTAATGAATGTCCCAAGAAAGAAAAAAGAAGTTTGAAAGCTCTTCTTAGAGAATATGAAGGAGCCATAGAAATGGAAAACCTGAAAGGCAACGAGGTAGTCTATTCATCAGAAGAAGAAGACGATATATCTGTCTATTTAGCCTGGACAGAAGATGAACCGTCAAAAGACTCAGAAACGGATTCTGAGGAAGAATATGAACCTAGAGAGGTTTATCTTCTTGAAATAAAAACTTGGGAAGAAGGCACTGAAGAAGAAAAGATTTATTCTTACAAAGTCAATCACAAATCATTTGTTTGTGATTATTGTCACTACTATGAGAAGGATGGCCTGCCTATGTTTTGTGAAGCTAAAAAAATATATCTCAAAGAATTCTTCATAGCTAAAGCAAGGAGAAAGACAAAAAAAAGTTCGATAAACTAGATTATCAAACAGGAATACAAAGATTACTTCCATGAGATGGAAGAGAAACAAGAAACTCTAGAAAGAGATCAAGCAAGAATGAAGTTCGATACTACTATTAAAGAAGAAGTAGTATCTGCAGAGGTTCCAGTTCATGATACTAAAGAAGAAGTAGTATCTGACAATGAAGAAGAATAATCCAACCCTTTTACAGAAGAGGAAGAAAGTTCTTCAAGAAAAAATCTGTGCAAGGTAGCAACTGTCTTTACAATTAGATTCAGTAACTACATGGAGATTGGATTAAAGTTTCCAAGATACAAGAAGTATCATCTACACGCCTTTGTAGATAATGGTTATGGTTTCTGTTTAGCAAAAAAGTTTGCTATACCAGAAGAGTTATGGATACTGATCCAAAAAGAAGTGCAATTGGAAAAACTATAGAAGGAAAAAGAATTTCAATGAATACTGTTTCCAAAAGGGTTCAAATCTCAATAAGAGGAGGAACTTTTGTCATTGAAAATATTTGGCAATCAGAAGGCCAAGATTTCGATATTCTGATCAGCAATGATTTCCTTCTACAATAGACTTTCATTCAGAAGCCAGATGTGAACTTATTAGGATTCGAAAAGAATCACAAAATCTTCTGGACAGAGAGGCTAAAAGAAGCAAAAAGTGTGGTTGGTCCAGGATTTACAGAGCAATATCAAAGATCATAGCAGAATAGTAGTGAATATACACCAAAATTCGAAATGATATTACAATATAAGAAACAAGAAGAGTTGCTTATTTCATCATCATCAAAAGAAGACTTTGATGATATGGAGTTATGTATGTTCCATGGCAACATAAAATTCTAGCATTCTGATGCTCCACCTCATGCCCATACTAGAATCCAACTCAAAGAACACATTGTTTACAACATTCTAAAGAGAGATTGTGACAAGTGTAAATAAGAAAAAAAATCTCAAGAAGAAAGTAAAGAATCCTAAGAAACCTAGTATAAAAACTAGGTTCAAGAATGGAGATCACACCATTGCGCTTCTTCATGATCAAGACAAATATCATTACTATGTGTCTTTTAAAGCTTCTGATAACCAACACATGCAACGAGAAGAGTTTCCTAGTGAATAATCATCAAAAGACAAAGATGAAGAGACAATTGAAGTCGTCTTCATAAAAGAGCATAATCTCAAGCATTTTAAGGCTAAACTTGAGAAACAGAAGAAGCATACCATTGGAAAAATCAAAGAAATGCTCAAACTAAATATTGACATCAATCCTCTGAAGTTTTGGGGAAAAGACCCAATGGTCTATGAGCTCAAGTTACATGACATGAATTTCATCTGTTACGTAAAAGCAATCCCTCAATATAAGGAAGAAGATCAAAAAGAGTTCAGAAAAGATATAGTTGACCTCTTAGAAAAAAGATTGGTAAGACCATCAAAGAGTCCTCATCACGCTCCAGCTTTCTATGTCAGAAATCATGCAGAAGAAGTTCGCAGGAAAGCAAGAATGGTGATAGATTACAGAGATGTCAACAAAAAGACCATAAAAGATGGTTATCAGATAGCACAAGCAATGGTGCTAATCAACAGGCTCAGAAGAGCCAAAGTGTTTTCAAAATTTGATGCTAAATCAGGATTCTGGCAAATCAAAATACATTCTGACATCATTCCTCTTACAGCCTTCGGAACTTCACAGGGACATTACAAAGAGCTAGTAATGACTTTTGGGCTGAAACAAGCTCCATCCATTTTTCAGAGAAAAATAGATAACATATTCAAGTAAGTGGCAGACTTCTGTGTCATCTATATAGACAATATACTGATGTTCTCAAAGAACAAAGAAAAATACATGAATCATCTCCTTGAAATAGTCAAGCTCATCATCCATCATGGAATCATTGTAGGAGAAAAGAAGTCTTTCTCGTCCTAGATGAAATTAATTTCTTAGGGATCAACATAAGAAATTGAGTTATTAAACTTCACCCTCATATCTTAGAGAAAGTCTAAAAATTTCCAGACAGAATTCTTGACATTAAAAGTCTACAGAGATTTTTAAGGGTCATAAACTATGGAAGAGATTGCCTTCTTAAGATTGCTGGATTAACAACAATTTTGTCGCCCAAAACAAGCCCAAAGAGAGCTTGAAAGTTCACAGAAGATGACGAAAAGATCATCAGGCAAATCAAAGAGCTACGCAAGAATTTGCCACCACTTCATCAACCTGAAGAGAATCATGAAATCATTCTTCAAACTGGTGCTAGTGATAACTTCTGGGCAGGTGTAGTGCTAGCGAGAGCGCTAAGCACTAACACTTAGGGCTGGGACTGGTTCCACGAAGAACCGGAGAACCGAACCGAATCGAACTGGAACCGGAACCGTTAGGTTCGATTCGGTTCTTTGAATTTTGCAAATTAACATTGATGGTTCGGTTCCAAGTGCAAATGTTTCGGTTCCGGTTCCGGTTCCAAAGTTACAAAATTTTAAGGAACCGAAAAGAACTGGTAATATGAAAATAACACATGTCAATATATTATTGGTAGTCTTGTAAAGTCTATATTATGTACTATAGACATGGGTATAGAAGATCATTCCTTTCTAACTATAAAGTATATGAAAAATACCCTCTCAAAATGCTAAATCTAGTTAATCTACCTAGTCAACAATCCTCACACTTTCACCAAAAAACCGTCACGCTTAAAAAAAATGTGGATGATGCAAGGGCAACAAAAGTTACCAAAAATTAGTTTGTTAAATAGAATGCAACTTTGAGGTACATATGTAGTATTTGGTTCAGAAGTTTTTATGGACTATAGTTGCTGCCTTTAGTTGTTCTATTCAACAAGAAATTCAAAGACTTGTTTGACGTAACTTATTTTAGCTTGCAATTTGTAATATCTTTGAACTAAAAGGACTCGATGATTGTTGGATACTTGCGGATTGAGTGATTTGTGGATGTATTTAATTTTCTATTTTGTAGTTTTTTCGTACTTTTTCTTCAAAATTAGGCTATTTATTGATTTTTCTTTATATATTTAGGAACCGTTAGAACCGTAGAACCGAACCGGTTGTTGCGGTTCGGTTCCATACAGGTTCCTCATAAAAAATACAAGGAACCGAACCGTATGTATATTGAACGGTTCCGGTTCCTAAAAATAATGGATGGAATCGAACCGGTCCCAGTCCTACTAACACTGAGAAGATTTTGAAATTTTGCAGTAGACAGTTCAATTCTGCAGAAAAGAATTATCCCACAGGGAAAAAATGAATTCTGGCAATCAAAAAGATAATCGAAAGTTCTCCTGCCTTTTTAGGAAAATCATTCGCAGTGAGAACAAATTGCGCCAGAGTGAAAATTTTTCAAAAACTTCAAACTTGATAAAGTTGTTGATAGAGAAAAATTAACAAATTGACAATTATTTCTTAACGAATATAATTATGATGTTGAATTAATTGCAGGTAACAAGAATTATCTCCTAGACGCTTTAATGAGATGGCCATGTACAAAAGAAATGAGAAAGATGACGAAGGTAGAAACCTAAGGAGCAAGAGGTCAGGAAAAGAACCAGATCAACAAGAAGAGTCTATTGAGAAGGTTCTTAAGAATTTTTTGCTATGTCCTAAACTACCACCCTCAATTGACCAATCCCAGGGGAAAGGATTGGCTAGCCCGTCTCAAACGGCAGATGGTAAAGGCTTATCAAGACCGTTGAAGGTTGCTGGTTTGCCAAAAAACATAACTTTTCCTACAGAATTTTTGAATATCTTCAATTACCATCGAAACACCTTCTCAAAATCAGTCTTCCTGATAGCCCAATGTTTAGCTTTTCATCATAAGGCTCTGTTAGACAACTTAATATTCGTCATCCAAGAACAAGACAAAAAAGCTTATGATAGAAACCATGGATGCCTTAGCAGAGGAACAAAGTCAGAAGAAGAAACAACTGAGTGTTGTTAATGAACTAGCTTTGTTGTACATCAGAACCCCAGAAAGTGCAAAGGTTCCTATTCGGGCACTGATGGAGGCAGAATGGTTCAAACTCCACAAACTCATTGGCAGGTATTCACCCGATTCAATTCTCCCTGATACCCTCCTCATAGTCCCAGGACATTTTCTGGGAAGGTATTTGGTGAATGTTCAGAGCGAACATCCTCAAGAGCATAAACTGTGGCTGGTTGAAAATGGATTTGTTCATAACTTATGGACAGAATAAATGATGATCTCAAGGGATTACCAACTATCATTTACAACACTGTCAAGAATGTAAGGAAGTCTAACTACATTCTTATACTCAAGTTCAGATCTACACCACCAGAATGGGTGCAGAAGTCCAATGGAGAAACTGAGTATATTTCTCTATACCACTATGTCAGATTCATCCAGGGACAATATCTAAAACCAGGATATATCAGATACAATGGAGATTCAAACTCTAGTATCCCGTGGATGAAAACAATGACATTAGAGTATGTCAAGAAAATAATCGAAGAAGATAAAGAGATTACTTTTCTTGCATCAGGAGAAAAATAATTGTTACTGCTTATGACCACCCAGAGGTCGTAACCAGTGATCTTTTTGTTGCCCTTAAAAGGAAAGAAATAGATTCCACTCTTGCATGTGTTCAGTGGCTCAAAAATATCGAGAAAGAAAAGCACTACAAGATGTATGTTGATACCGATATAGAAGAAAATGGGACAAGAAGAAGAATCCAATATGAAGAACCCTATCTTGGGGAAAACTCAAAATATACGATGACCTGTAAAGACAAGTAAAATCGTGTTGTCCTCTTCTTCTTCAGTGGGAAACATCTTTTATCATGAAATAATCTACTTTCCGAAAGAAGACAATGGAGGAAAGTGGAAGTCTGTTCGGCATGGGGTTAATACCCTAAGTGGAGTCACTATTAATAATGTGTGTTTCAATTCCAGTTTGAGATCCACTCCCTATATAAAGAGCCTCGAAAATCAGAATAGAAGAGTCTATCTGAGAGTAGAAAAAGAATGAGAGAATTGAGTTTGTGAGTCTAGAATAAGAGTTGAAGCAACCTGTGCAGATTCTCTATTTTCGAGTAAGTATGTCTACTATTATGAGTGGCTAAACAACTTATAGTTGTTTATCAGAGAGTGAGGCTCTTGATCTATAATTTGTAATCGTGTTGAAATAAATAAATATGGTTTCCCACTACAAATATTTCAATTTGTTTTTATGTGTGTTCATAAAAACTCATTAAAAGCTCCTGAGAGGCGGATTACCGCCCAGAAGGAGGAATAAAGTAGGTTGTATATACTTGTTCATACTCAATTGATTCCTTAGGAGACGGACTACCGCCTAGAAGGTGGAAAATGAGTTAAGCACATTTTATTTCCTAGTAATTTTATTAATTTCCTTGTTTTGAAGAAAAAATTAGTGAGGAGAAAAATCA
The DNA here is from genome assembly GCA_946800695.1 of Geum urbanum. Lineage (NCBI taxonomy): Eukaryota > Viridiplantae > Streptophyta > Magnoliopsida > Rosales > Rosaceae > Geum > Geum urbanum. The sequence goes on from OX327006.1 coordinate 49,686,102, forward strand.
CCATTTAAGATGAATTTTCAGCAGTGAGTTTTTGTTTGCATAAGTAACCCGGAAAGAGGCCATAGGTGAAGTTGCGATTTAATGAAAGTTAGCTTAATTTTTTTTGTTGGGTAATTTTTCTTTTTATCAGTTTTTATTCAGATTACTATTCTAATTACTATACACAATGCACTGTTCACTATTTATTATTCACTGTTTACTAAAAATTTTCTGATCTTTTCAACCATCCGCACATTGCAGAACTACTTGTATTAGGCTGTTTGCTCTTGTTTGTACTATACGACCCAATAGCTATTAGGCTTTAGATAATTGGCTATTAAGACAAAACTCAATCTTAACTAGGTCCCTAATTAGACACTAAACAAACAAATTGCATATTGAAAATCGCTTTTCCAAATCGTCAATGCCACACTGACTGAATTTGGTGCTTATAGTTTGAACGCGAAGCTCTATTGTCAAAGGAGGCTGGTGGTGTACAAATTAACTGCTAACTAATTAAGGTATGATTCTGGTATGACTTCGATCTACTTCTGGAGCCACACAAGCATATATTAATATAACAAGACAGAAAAGGTAGCTAACAGATTCTTAATTTGATCGATCTATAATCTTTTGCGTAATTATTTTGTTTAGTAATTTTGAAGGTCGAGTGGCTGCCTTTGCAGTTGCTCATTGCATGTACGTCTAGGATTTTCAATTCTAGACTCGGGTCGCTTGTTATGAGGCGATACCTTACTCGAGTTCCTTCAGCGTATATAATATCGACGCAACCTAATGTCATGTGTTGGCTTATTGTATTGTTACGCGAACATCAGATTCTTTAGTGCATGGCCAAATGGTCGGAGAAAATGATTTTTGTGCGTACAAACAATATTCATCGATCATTTATAAAAATTTATAGTAGTATAGGTTTTACAAAAATTGATCGACCGGTACGTAGCTGGCCGGCCGGTCTGATTACTATGCTACTTGATCAGAATCATCAGATGATGGAAGCACTGTGCACAAGCTTACCGTCATCTTTGCTTTCCCCTGCAGCAGCCTTTTTTTGTTCCAATATTTGGTGAGGATAACAGAACTGAAACTTTGGTTCGTTGTCACCACTAACATAAACCACTCTAAAAATGTCATACTTGATATCAATAGAGACGCTTTCGAAATAAGGAAGCAGTGATTTTCTTTGGTCCGAGCTCAGAATCCACGAGTAACAATATTGAAGAGACTTCCACACGTAGAAAGAAGCAATGCTTGGCTTGGTTTGGCATTTCAAACACACTCCAGATCTCACGCCTTCCATCTTTTGGAAACTGGACTTGAAGAGTGCTAAGCATGCATAAGACACATCGCTGACGTCTCCGGCATCGGGGAAGGCTGCTGCACTCATTGAGACGGTGTCGCCGGTGCAGAACTTTGCTGCACAAGAACCGTCTCTTGATTCTCCGGCGTAGGCATCGAAGAAGGTGCGGTCGACTAAGATGGCCATGGTTGATAGGTTGGAGAGCATCGAGAGCTGCATGCATAAAACTTAAAACTAAATTAAGGTGGCCTCTTAAAACTTATACAGAAAAAACCTATGTATAAGATTCATAATGCACGTACTCCGTGTTAACTAGGTGAAGGGATAATGTTGAGTTACAAATTATGATAGGTGTTTTTGTGCGCAGAGTTTTAGAACACTGCGTACTTGTTACTTCTCAACGTTATCTGTCACTCGCCCTTCACCTAATTAACAAAGTTGTGTCCATTTAATGTGTGATCCTAAGAGAGTGATGCATATACGTTCAACCAAATTTCATATGGGTGCATTTTTGCTCACACCGTTTTTAGTAACGATGACTCATGTGAGCTTCACATCACCTTAAATTTGATGATCCAATCCTAAAATATTGAGTTTTATTCTCCCACCCAAATATCGTAAAACTAATTAAAGGCTTTTAGAGTTCACTTTTGAGTTTTGATGATCCTTAATTTTCAATCACGTATTACCCCTATACATACTTATGGGACTGAGCTTAAGAAAGAAAGAAAAATATTTAAGGCCGGCCAGAATATGAGAACGACCAGTAAGCTAAGGAGAGAGACTTACGAGGGTTGCAGTCAATGAATCTTTATTTTCACAAGATCTCTTAAGCCATGCTCCAAACCATATGATCTGATCAAGTACAAACAAGAAACCCAAATCAAATTACCAAGACGAACTTAAAGAATAAATTTCAGTTAAAAAATGGAGAAAAGAGAGGGCAACTACTAAACATACCATATTTCCATGGATGCTCTGCAATATAGAGCTCTGAACACAACCAAGAGACTCTGTACACAAAGAGAACTGCTTGAGCCCAGTAAGTAGATCATCAACAAGTACTACTGTTGGCCTGAACACAAAGATACTTATATCCAAGTTCCTATTGTTAAAAGGCACAAAGCATGCCATATGATCGATCGATATTTCTTTTCTCTTCTCTTTAGCTTCTCGATCTTTTGTGTTCTTCACTGGTGATTCAAAAGCACCAGAGAAACTTCGAGGAAATTAGAAAGGTATGAGGAACTGGGTTTGGTATATATATGGTGGGATGGTTGGAAAACTCGAGAACATTAAGAATTGGGTGGTTTGCAAATGTGGCTTGGTCTTGTTTGACTTCTTTTGAAACAGAGGTTAGGGGAAGAGGAGACTATAGATATCATAAAATAGAAACAGAGCTGGAAGCAAAATCATGCAGTTGTTGTTTGGTCTTGTGGATGCTTCGACTCTTTCTAGATGTTGATTTTGTGTCTCCAATTATAAGGAATGAATACAAAATTATAGTAGGAAGGACTATGGGGCACTTTGATGAAGGTTGCCTTTGAATGAAGTTATAAGCAAGTCATCAAAGTCTCTGTGGAGAGAGAAGAATCAAGTTCTAATAATGACTTACACAACATCAAACAAATAAACAACTTAACTTGAGCTATCAATATAGTTAGTCATGGGAGATAAACTGCGTTTTGGGTCAAGAACTTTCAACATCTCGTGTTTTTTTTTTATGGTAATGAGACTTGCATGACATATTACACACGCAAATGAATGAAATTATAATGAACAAGATCGAATTGAGGGTTTATTATATTAGTGATGGGTGTTGTTCATCTTACTACCGCAATATATGTATGTTGTCTGTTTATACATGACTATTTGTTACATTCTAGAATATGGATCTGTTTTCAAGATCAACTAGGAAAAAAAATAACATGGAGACATTTGAATAGGATGATGCGGGCAATCTGAAAGAGTACACAAACACCTAACAATAACCTCCTCAAAGATTTCGTACATTCTCGACAATAGCCTACTGTGTTTGCTTGTGTGTTTTCAGTGATTTTTGTTATATTGTATTTAGCCATATAACCCATATTCCTCTCCTTCATCTTAGTACAATTTTGTCGTTATAATATTTGTGATATTAGACCCTTGATATTGCTGAACAGAGAGGCTGCCCGTTTGGCGAACACTCTCATTGAAGTACACATAACCTCCTTGAGGCAGGCTGCCCCGGTGCCGAAATTTTCTTCACCACCTGTAACAAGTCGCCATGGGAGCTGGGAGTCAAAATTGCTGGTGGTCCTGCGACTACTAACCTAAAGAGAGGCAAGATATATATGGCCAGCAGTGAAATCTCGGTCATTTTTCCAGAAAGTTGTTTTCATTCGTTCAAGAATTGATAGCGAGTCGAGAAAAACAAAAACAATGGGTTTGACCAGTCAATGATAGTAACTGTTAACCAAGAACAAACCACCATTGAAAATAAAAACCTAATCTAATCTAGAAGATAAGCCCATGACTGTCTCTACTGCCCGCCCAGATTCCTGAAAGCTTTATAAAAGCACCATGCTTCTATTGCCCCCCGCACTGTTTCACACACCCACAGGTACCTAGAAGCCAATGAATGCCATTGCCTCGCCACCCCAATAATATCATACACTTAAATTAAATTCACGTTTGTTCCCAGAAAAGAAACGAAAAAAAAAAGCGCAATGATGAGAGCATACGGTAGAAATGGAGTAGTTTAGCTAATATAATTTCATAATCAATCTCCATCTGCTCACCTGCTCTAACATTATTGTTATTAAATTTTATATCCAGTCTCTTCGAAAACAGTTTATATCGTTCATCATTTTGAGGTACAAGGCTCAGCATCATAAAAGTTCTGTGAGCGAAAATTCCATCTACTTTAAAGTGGTTTGGTAATTAGATGCTTCCCTAGTCCCTCGTTGTAAAACTGTATTACCTCTCCGGAAAGATGTAAGGTGTTCTGAACATTGAGAACATTGAACCTACTTTCCTCCCATCAAAATGGGATGGACATTGAATAGTATGTATCATCTTACTACACCATTGGAACAACCTGTGTGTATGAACATCAGAAAATATGAGCTTTTCTTTTTCCTCCAACCTTGTTTCATACTTGCATAGATAGCGTCGAGTGTGATTCAAAAGTACAGAAAAGTTGCCGATACTTGTGTGTAAAATAAAAATCAAGACGTTTCAGAATGCTTTCACACCTTATCATAGATCCAAGGGGAGTCTCAAACCATCATGTGCAAGCTGCACCGGTATCCCTTCCCTACATGAAAACAAATAAAACATAGCATCATGTTATTCTACAAATAAGTACCATCTGTCTGAAATAGTAGATAAACACTAATGCATAGAACCACTGGGACTATCATCTGATTGATAAGTGATGATAATTCTTACTTCTCCGACCATTCCATTAGAAACTTATTGTCCTTGTCATGATCAAACTCATGAGTCATTCCAATCAACAAGGCTCGTTTAGGACAAATTCTTTTCACAGCTTCTAACGTCTGCAAAAGTACTGGTCATGTGAAATGCGCAACAATTTGTTTTAAGACAAATGAGGTAATTTCAGTAAATAGCCCAAACCTGTGGGAAGCAAAAGTGAGTATTATGGGATCCATTCTGCAGTCAAACAAAAGCAAACCAAATTATGAACAACACAACATCCCCTAAAAACAAAGCAGGAGGAACTACTAATAAACTGACTACATTTCAGCTAGGAAGTTATAGTTGCAGATTGCATAGTGAATGATGTGAGTGGCACTTTCATGAGCACAATATAACATAAGATGATAGGAAGCAAGCAATAAGTTTCAGGAGTTGAGGGGGTGTAATGGTGTTATGGTATATACACGTGTTTATATATATACATCTGGATGAACGAACCACCTTTTGCATACGCTCCATGTAACATAACAAATGTGTAACCGTGTATGCCAGGGTATATTCCAACAGGATTCAGATGCACGATAATCCTAATTTTGTAAGTCTATGCGGACTTTACCATTCTACACTTCCAAGGTTAAAGTGCAAATGTCTAAACAAATTCTATACTGACCTTGTATAGTGTGTCCAAGATAAGAAGATCCAGCTGCCCAGCGCCATCTTTAGAAATTACTGCAAAAGTCAGATATAAACAAAATAAGTGACAATCCTGATACAGAGCAGTTGGATTAATTCGAACATCGCTAATCATTAGAATGATGTTCAAATTAATCAGAAATTCAGAATATTATCGCCTATAAAGAAATTCTGTGAACCACAAAGTTTACCCGACTAAATCAGTTAGGCAATCGTTAACATGTGAATATTAACAAATGCATCAAGGCTCAAGAGTATCAAGATTATCTTTAAAGCAGAAGAAAGTAATCAACACTCACAATGCTCTGTGCTCGAAAGAAAACGTGAGACGTCAGATATGTATGCTATTCGAGATTGTTCACCAAATAGATACCCCAAGCTGACATAATCTTCCCCATGCATCACCTACATTTGCGTAATATCAGTGAAAATCCAGAGGCTGGACAAGTAGTATTTGTATCATAGAACTGAGAGATTTTAGGGTACTAACTGGCAAAGGAACAAACTGTAGGCCAGATGCAACAAAAGGTTTTTCACAACTGTCTTCAATTATCCTCCAGTCAAGTTGTGTAACTCGTCTCACTTCTTGGCCTTCCTTGAGTTTTTTTTGAACCAGGTAAGGAAACTTCACTGCAATGCTACTCAACGGTAGAAGACCGTAGAACACATGATGAGCTGAACTACAATTTAAATTAGACAATAAAGAATGTACAATATCCACATCCAACTAAAATGCAGTACCTGTCCATAGCAAATTGATTTAGGTAGATGGAAGTAGGATCAATGTCATTTGTGGGACTAAATGGCTGTACAACACGAATATCATCCAGACCAAGAACTGCATCAGCATGTTCATGAGTCAAGATAATCTGCAGGTTATTACAATATCAGTTCACATACTCCCTAAAAGCTAGCATTCTATTACTTCAAAAACTGAAATATTATTAGCATACACATACTCAAATAATAAAGGCACCATCTTGTTTCATTTGACAATGTCAAAATCCACAATTTTGATTGAAACTCACTCTTTTATTACTCTCATCTTCTTTACCACAGCTGACTCCCAACTGTTATCGCATTGCGTTCCCATCATATTTTTCGCAGTCTTAAAAATATTACAGAATGTAAAGTACACATATTGTTTGTAAATTCAGAGCTTTGATTAAGACACAATTTTTCGTTTTGATCAGCGTATCCTATTACAAATACTCTTTTCTCTTCCGAAAATGATAAGCCACAGTCGGCATCTTTAACCTATTTGATTCTCAAAACTTGCATCAGCGCTCCAACATATATAGAACACGGACTAAAGCTGATGTCTTTATACTAAACAACAATCAATTCATGAAACTGACATAATGAATGTTCTCATCAAAATAACAAGTAATAATGGGAAGGAACATGCAATAATATAAAGAAGAAGAAAAACGAGGACTTACAGAATCAACTCTGGGAATCTTATATCGAGTGAACCACCTGAGCACTTGCTCCCTGAACGTCTTTCCGACGTCGATCAACACGTAGCTGTGCTCGCCGTCGCTCCGGCAATAGTCGATCAACAACGACGTGTTGCACCTGCATACCACACACCCACAAATCCCCCAAAAACATTCAAAATGAGAACTCCGACGAATTTACAATCTCAAAAACAAAATGCGGCGGCGGATCTGAAATGGCGTTACCTGTAATCAGGGTTTCGGTCCGGCGGGAGGGAGAGGGATTGAGAGCAGACGTGGCAGGGTGGATCGGAAGGTTGAATGAGGCACATTGCGTTGGGGACGGCGCTGGAACAGCCGGTGCCGATGAAGATCAGAGCCGATGATCGATTCTCGTCTGCGGCGGCGGCGGTACAGATTCCGTTCTGGGCCGCCATAATTGGGAAAATGAGTCTATGAGAGTAAGCGAGGCCGAGAGAGAAATGAAGAGATCGAGCGTGTGGCGTTGAAAATCAGAAAGAGAATATTTCGGTGGTGATAGCGGAGAATGTGGCCCGCGAATTCTGTTAACGGTTTTGTCGGTTGGGGCATTTTGCTTTTGCTTTTGCTTTTGGTTGCGTGGCGGGTATATTACGCCTCCTCCCATTTCGCTTTCTTATTAGCTTATTTTATTTTAGATCCGGATTTTTAGATAGGTTTAGATTTGAGCGGTTTGGTTCGGTTTTTGTTAAAAGTTATAATCAAATCGACATATTTGTTTTAGTTTGGTTTGGTTTAGTTTTTTAGTTTTTAAAAGAAGAACCGTGATTATTCGGTTTGATTCGGTTTGATTTTTTAATTTTTAACAGAAGAACCGTGATTCGGTTAGATTTTATTTTATCGGTTTCTTTCAATTTTTTACATAATGCATAAAAATAACTTTTCAATAAATAACTAAATAGTTGTGTATAAAATACCTCTTTTTGAGTTGCATAATATTTTAACGAGTTCTTGACCCAACAGTCATTTGAAGCCTAAAAAATAACTCAAAAGTCACCCACGCTTTAAAATTGACCCAAAAGTCACTTTATTCTAAATTATACGCAAACAATACCCCTGATTCTAGATTTATTTATGTGCTGCCACTGGCTACAATTTCTCTAAAATTACACTTTATGCCACAGAAAACGACCCGCGACGCACGACAGAGAAATCAACCGCGATTCAATGAAAGATAACGACCTCTGGCCAGCGTTGATTACAACATCTGGACAACATTGATGACAACCTCTAGCTGACGACAAATTTCTGAGCCGATGCGGTCCGGGTGCCCACGTTGGGTGTCGTCAATCCCCGTTGTGCTCGCTGGAGCTCGCCGTCGAAATCCCTTAATTGATTGGGTGCCACGAACGGGTGCCCAGATCAATTATTTCCTAGATTTTTTTTAAATGGTTTACGGTTTAGGGTTTCGTTCCGACACCCTAAACACTTATATCCTATACCCTAAAATTATACCCTAAACTCAACCCGACAACCTAAACCATACATACCCTAAACAAAGTTTTTTTTCTTTTCCAAAAAATAAAATTGGATGAAAAAAAAGAATGTAAAAGGTTTGTTTTTGTGGAGGGTACAATGGTTCGTGCAAAAAAGTTTTTATTTCAACATGAAGGCTAAAAAGTTATTTTTTCGTCACTAAACTCATAGTTTGGTGACTTATGGGTACTTTATAAAAAAAATAAGGTGACTTTTGGGTCACATAAATGGTTATAAGTGACTTTTGGGTAAATAACCTAAAAAACTAGCTTTTATGAGAGAATTTGGCAAGAATTGTGCATAAAGAAATTAGAATTTAAGGAGTTTAAGATTTTTATTTTGCATATATTTATATAATATATTATAAAATATCCAAAACAATGTCGTTTTATACATACTTCGGTTTTTCGGTTCGGTTCAGTTCGGTTTTTATAAATTATAAACGAAAACCGAACCAAATGTCTTGATTTTTTTTTTCTTCAGTTTTTTTCGGTTCCATTGTCCCACCCCTATCTCCAACAGTGTTATTCTATAATGAAAAATTCATCAATTATAAAGTAAAAGGATATGTTTTTTTAGCTCCAACATCTACTCTAAACCTCTCTCTATTTTAGAAAAAGTGTTAAGAGAGAGAACCTAAAACTTTATATCTATAGGAAAATAAAAAATTCTAAACTTCTCCAACAATCTCTAAAATTTAATGCTCATTTAATATTTTCACTTTCTTTCTCTATTCTCACTCCTCTGTTTCCTAATAAATGATTTAATCTAATATGAAATTTCATTAAAATGTAATATATGTTAATTTCATTAAATTATATAAAAAGCATTAAACTGTAGAGTAAAATTTGAAGTAAATGTTGGAGTTTGAGGCAAATTTATTTAAATTTTTTGACTTTTCAACTCTATAATAGAGAAATATTAAAGAGACTGTTTTTTTTTTGAAAGAAACCTCTCCAGAGAGGAGGAGCTATATTGAATTTAACTTGTACGACTAAGGTCGTAATAAATGACATCCCGAATTAAATCAGGAGCAGTGACAAACCAATCCATGCAAACCTCTGAATCGTATGCATGGTTGACTAGTCTATGAGCAACTATATTACAAGTTCTAGGAATAAAATTCAGTTGCAAGTCAGGAAAATCTTTGACAATCATTTTGATGTCTTTAATCAAATTACTCAAGCTCGATAAGTCTGCCTCATCATGGGAGATACATTCCAGACCAATAGCACAATCAGACTCGACTATAGCCTTGGATATTCCAAGAGCTTACTGGAGAAGAAGTCCATCTTGTAAGCTTAGTAATTCAGCGTGAATAGCCGATTGAATATGGCTACAGTGCTTACTAAAGCAAGCCACAAAGTTACTAGTGGTATCACGAATTATTCTACCTCTCCCACCAATATATGAGGCCTCCAGGAAAACTTCATCCACATTCAACTTTAGAAATCCTTGTGAAGGAGACTGCCAGGAACGGATTGCTACATGTTGTTGTATATGGTTTTTTTGTGCCCTAGCTACTTGGTACTCATTGTAAAAAGCCATTACACTTACCAAAATAGCTGCTGCAGGTTTGGTTTTATCTTTCCAAACCTTAACGTTTCGGTTAGACCAAATACCTCATAGAATCATCAACAATTGCTCAAAGGAATGCATGTTTAGAACCATAGATTGTTCTAAAAGCCATTCTTTAAAATTAAAGCTAGGTGACATGAAGATATAGAGATTGAAAGAATGTATTGATAATAAAGCTCTAGCCGTAGGACAATCACAAAAGAGATGTCGAGCCGTCTCCTGTAGGTAAGAGCATAAAACACACCCCAACTCTCCAGAAATCCTTTATAGCTCAAGGACTCTTTCATAGGAAGAATGTTGTTTGCAACTCTCCAAATACACATAGCTACCTTCCCGGGAACTCTAGATTTTCAGAGCTTCTTCCATATGGGTATGAAACCCGAGGCAGTGTTAAAGTTGCTGTGTATGTTTTGAGCAATTCAATAGGCTATTTTCACCAAAAAAGCCCCTCTTCTCCGGCTTCCAAGACGTCCGGTCCACACTCCTATTCCTGGTAGGAATAGCCAAAATATATGTGTAATGATCCGAACCTCGATTAGTGACTGAATTATCATACGTCATGTTTATCGTGAATTATCGAGACTAAAAGTTGATTTTTTAATAATTATGAATTTGGATTCACTTCCTTCAATTCATGAAAGTCATAGAGGAAATTATTACAAACTTGTGTGTATTTTTATTATATTTTTTGTAGATCCGAGCAATTATTATGAATTTTGGAAGTTTGTTGTAAAAATAAAATTTAAATGCAAAAATTTACATGAGGTGAAATAGTGATCTGATCATGACTGTTGATTTGAGTTGGTTATTACTAAAAATTTACGAAGGAGGTAGAATCTCAAAACAGGATTTCTCTCTCTTTCTCCCCGACTCTTTCTCTCACTCTCTCCTCATTTTCATCTGCTCGACGTGGCTGTCGCCGGCTGACGAACCAGTAACACCTCATCCCCTTCCAAACGTGAAGCCCTTCCTCCCCAGGTTATGCCCATCAAGCTTTGAGCATGCTCGTCAGCGAGGGAGGAATCGTGACCGATTTCGTGGCGAGTTTCATCGTTGTCGACAGCGGAGCTTCGACTGGAATTGGTCGACGAAGTTTTGGGGGTTTTGAAGGTCGTGACTCCACGAGTTGAACTCGACCAGTCTCGGGTCATGTCATGGCCTGATGCCGGTGATCGACAGAATTGAAACCGGCGGGAGTTTCAAAATTTCAAGGTGATTTTTCGTTGATTTCCGGCCAACTTTTGGCTATATGATGAACTTGGAAGTTGTTGTACTTGATGGGAGCTTCAACTTGATATGCAAGTCGGAAGGGTTGGAGCCAGTCAGATTTCGGCCGTCGCTGGCAGTGGCGCATGAGACCCACACGCTGCAGTGCACGGCGGAGCTCCGGCGACCAGAACACCCATTTATTCGCGGGAAGTTTTTTAAGATGATTCATCATGATTTTTCCTATGATTTCATATTTCAGGTGAATGCTTGTAATGTTTGGATGTTTGATTAGGATTTTAGGCGATTCAACTCATCGTCATGGTTTGACATCGTGTTTCACGATGGGGTTTACAGATTTATGGAGCTAGAGTCGTGTGATGAATGTAATTGAATTCCGGATGTGGAATAGCGATGCTTTGATATCAGTAATGGAATGTGAGTATTTATGGTGCGAATTGTGTCGGGTTCCTCATTTGCTTTAATTGTACGCGTTGAATGTGGCATTAATTAATCTAGATCTTTGATTGGCCTAGGAGCGCTAAGTAGGTTACTCGGGTTAAGGGATCGACTTACGTTTCCGACAATTTAGGTGAGTGGACAACTTTCTTTTCACTGATGTAGCGAGTCTAGAATTATGATATGCATTTATTTTTGTAAGCTTTATGATTTACGAGTCATGATCACGGTTATGATTTTATGAACATGTTTACAAGCTTATGAAATGTTTATGATACGATTATGCCTTTAAGACATGATTATACGATTTATGATTATGCATGATATGACACGACATGGTTATGATTTTTATGACACATGTGATATATTTTATGGTCGTGATTTTATGATATGGCATATATACATTTATGATTATGCATGGAGGCACTGCATGTTTTATGATTTTTATGCATGACATGGATACAATAATGCATCGATGCATCGCCTACTTGGCTGATCACCGAGCACCCACCGGGAAGGACCAAGAATGCCTTACCCGATGACACGTTTGGGAAGGACCAAGAATGCCCTATCTAATGATACGTCCGGGAGGACCAAGAATGCATGTCCGTGACTTTTTACAATTCACCTCCACACATACTTGCATGATTTCTTTTTACCCTTTCATGATTTTTCTCAGACTCGCTCTGTTTTATTCTATTTATTTTTCGGTGAAAGACATAAAATTATGTTTTACGAATATTTATTTTTGTCTACTCACTCTGACATTTTTCCATGTTTTTATGTGCCTTTTCCTTGGGCCCTTCTTTTTCAAATGCCCATGTTGCAGAGTTTCCTTGGAGGTCGAGCGCATACGCGGATCGAGGCATAGCAATATCTGCCATGCGAGCAGGATGTTCCTATGGTTTAGTAGTCTAGATAGCATAGTTAGTTTAGGAAGTTTAGGAGCTCTGATGTTGTGAAAAATAACTTATTTAATTTATAGTTCTGAATTTATAATTTTCTTACAGTTGTCTCCTGAATTGGTATTATTAAGATTTAATAGTCATTGAGGGTCTAATCCCGATTTAGGCAACTAAATCGGGGTCAAGTCTTCACAATATGACACTACTGTGCTTGGGAAAAGGGTGGGAAGAAGAAACTCATTCCAGGTTCGTGTACCAGGCCAGAATAATTGAGACACTTTTGAAAATCTACATCTTATAGGTTTGACTAATGGAGTCTGTATTGGCATCAGTATCCAAGTATCATGCCAAATATTGATCTATTCTCTATCACCAATGTTCTAAATCACTCCCAAACAAAGAACATTAGATGCCTCCACAATACTCTGCCAAGAAAAAGACCCTTCTTCCTTCGAAACCACCTCCAAGAAAGATGTATGAGGATGGTAAACAACCTTGTATAATTGATCTATTAACGCATCAGTGTTTGACACTAACCTCCAACCTTGTTTTGCTATTATAGCAAGATTGTATGCATGGAGGTTTTTAAAACCTAATCCTCCCTCATTCTTAGGTAAACACCATCTATTCCTAAGACCTCCAGTAGATCTTCCTTGTGTCTTCATCTCCACCTCAAAAAAATTGACAACAAAGTTGGTGAAGATCCTCACATAGACCTTTTAGAAATAAATAACAACTCTTAGTGTATGAAGGAATGGTTTGAGCCACTGCCTTAATTAAAACCTCTTTTCCCGCCAAGCTAAGAAACTTTGTTCTCCAGCTAACTAACTTGCTTGTTAACTTTTCCTTAAGGTACTCAAAAGTAGCAGCAGTCTTGGATCTCCCAAAGGTAATAGGTAACCCTAAATATTTTCCATGATCTTCAACGCATTGAACCTCAAACACCGAAGCTAAACTCTCTTTCCTTGAAGGCTTTACATTCTTACTAAAAACAAAACTGCTCTTCTGTAGATTGATCTTTTGTCCCGATGTCGGTTCGTATAGATTTAGGATATCCCGGAAATTTTCACACTTTGTGGCTTCCCCAAAGATGAAAGAATCATCTGCAAACAATAAATGATGGATAATAGGAGCCTCTTGACACATTTGTAAGCCTTTAACCATACCACGTTGCACCGAGTGGGAGATAAGAGATGATAAACCTTATGCACATAAAATGAACAAATATGACGGGAGGGGATCCCCTTGTCGAATACCATGAGTAAGCACTAGATAACCAATCGTAGTATCATTATGAAGAATATAGTAGCTCACCGTCCTTATAGTTTCCATAACTATGCGAATCCAGTTTGCCTCAAAACCTAATCGGTCCATCATAGCTTCGATAAAGCGTCATTCAAGCCTATCATATGCTTTGCTAATATCAAGTTTTAGTGAGAAGAAACCTTCACCCATGCTTCTCCTTAATTTGTTCATAAAGTGCGCAACTTCGGTGGCCACTAGAGTATTGTCTGAAATTAAGCAGCCAGGAATGAATGCACTATGCAAAAGAGAAATAATATGAGATAAGATGAGTTTCAAACGACTTGCAAATACCTTAGATCCAATCTTGTATACAACATTGCATAATGCAATATGTCGATAGTCCATGACTGTTTTTGGATCTTTTAATTTCGGTATCAATGTCAAATGTGTGAAGTTTGACAAATTTGGAATGACATTTGTGGTAAGAAAAATGTGAACAGCTACACAGACATCATAATGAACAATTTTCCAATATTTTTGGAAAAAGAAAGGGAACATCCCATCAGGACCAGGGGTCTTCGATGGATGTATTTGAAACGTAGCGGCTTTGATTTCCTCATTGGTGTACTCCTCGTTCAGCGAGAGATTCATCTCACTAGTAACTTTCAGTTCCACTGTATTTAAAATAGTGGTCAAAGCCTCTTCATCAATCTCTTTCGAAGCAAATATCTGCCCATAGTAATTGATCAATATATCCCCCACCTCCTGTGGCTTAGATTTTCAGTCTCCATTTTGGTCTTCCAAACCTTTGAAAAGGTTGTGGCTTCGTCTATTAGAGGCTTTCCTGTGGAAAAACCTTAATTTTTCATCTCCCCCTCTTAGGTACAAGACTCGAGATCTCTGTCTCCAATGTGTTTCAACCTGAGACAAGAGCTCATTGTATCGAGCTTGGAGTGCTTTGAACTCGACATATTCTTCATTCGAGAATTGAGTATCCATACTCACTGCCATCTTCTTTTGCAAAAGCTCCATTTCAACTCTGCGTTGTCTAAAGACCCCTTGATTTCACTGAAGTAGAAGTTGGCCGGTACTCTTGATTTTACATCCCACCCGGCTTAGAGAAATTCCTATAGCTGGTGTAACCCAACTTTTTTGTACAATGTCCCAACAATCTGCATGGGATGCCTAAAACTCTTTAAAATGAAATTGTTTATGAGTCCTGTTGATTTGAAGATGCACCGAAACTACATCAATCAGAAGAGGCAAATGATCGGAACAGTTTGGAGCCAAAACTTGAACCCTTGAATGTGGAAATAAGTCTCGCCATGCCAAGTTTTGGCAAGCTCTATCCAGACGCTCTTTAGTAGAGCTATTATGCCATGTAAACTTTGAACCATTGTATCCCATGTCCATCAATCTGTAATCCACTAAAGCGTTGCAAAAGCCATTCTTCTCTGAGGACCTCCTGACTTCTCATGTTGCACAAGGATGTCATTGTAATCACCAGCTATAAGAGTCGATAGATCTGTCTGCGAAAACAGAAGTCGAAGGAGATCCCACGTTTGAGTTCGATCGCTTTGGTATGGAAATCCATAAATGCCAATGAAACTCCAATGGCATCCCGAGCCTGCTTCCCCAATTTCAACATCTATATGATGTGCTGAATAAGTGCCCAGTGCAATCTTGTACTCCTTCTTCCATAACAAGGCTAGGCCTTGAGCCTCATCAGATCTCTCCTTTGTGTACACAGCATCAAAACCTAACTTACCCCACATGATATCCATGACAGCTACAGAGGCTAGGGATTCTGAGACGAAAATCAGGCTGAGGTTGTTTTTCTTGACTAGGGTTATCAAAGCATCTTGGGTTTCTGTATTCACCAATCTCTCACAGTTCCACGCAAGGATCGATCTTAAAGTCTTGCATGATCCATATGGGGATAAGGGAAACGGTGGCCGGCCCAAGGAGACTCGCCGTTAGGGTTTTAAGGTTTCTAAACGAGAGAAACTTAGTCGTTTTTTTATTAGAAATTTTTTTAAAGAGATTGTTGGAAATGCTACATATGGATATATACAAATAAGTTTCTATTTCAAGTCGATTTTAGTTGATAATCATCATTGTAGTTTAGCTCAAGATATTAAGCACCTTGCCAATCTATTTTTTAGTTCCTTTGTTTGTTTAGGGAGACTAACATCCTTTGAACAACTCCAACAAATTCTCTATATGTTGATTTTACCAATATTGAGGATTTTATATAAATAACACCTCTAACAGCTCTCTTATATCATTTCTCATTATAGAGAATCCCTAAATTTCTCATTTTCATTCCCTATTTCTATACCAAAAAGAAGGATTATAGGTACCGAGAGAATAGCTAACATTGCATTCATTTTTTTCCTTCTACATTACAAATACAATCAATAAATAGGTGTATTTAATTATATATTTTCTATTAACCAATCAAAACTCAATACTCATTCAATTTTAACTAAATTATGAATAACATTGTTGGAATAAATTTGTAAAGATGTTTAGCTAAAATAACTTAGAGGTACATTTCTCAACAAAATAAGAACAATTTGAATAATATTGTTAGAGATGCTCTTAGCCGATAATTTAGCTCAAGCAAGACATCAAATTCCTTATACCATTTCTCCGCCATCTTTCTCTTGTCTTTAAATTTAATATAATGAGCAGTACTTGTGAGAAAGATTTATTTTTGTTATTTGTGTTATAAATTATAATTTTGTTTCTCCCAAATGAAATATAATAATAATAATCATCAACAAACTGTGTTAATCGAAATTTCAATATTGCATTGCTTAAATGGTCTATCAATGGTTGTTGACTTCTTCTTTTGATAGAATGGTTGTTTTTTTTAGTCAGTCTTACATGCCCATTTATAACCTTGCATAACAGAACTACATTTCATCGGAACTTCAATGTGCTTGAAACTCCACTATAGCATTTACTTGAATCAACCCACACTTAATATTCCAAGATCTGCAACATAAACAATGTTGAGTACTAAAGGAAGCTAGCGCACAAAAGAGTTAAGCGGGCGGACATTTGTGCAGTAGGTGCAATGGGTCTTGAAGATAAAGGTGCGGGTACGCAGGAACTTGAAGCGCAATGCTTCTTCGTCGATCTGGTGCTGCCTGATCAAACTCATATTTGAATAGTATGATGATAACACACACCTTCTCCAATTATTCTTCATAAATATCGTACTCAACTCTTCTGCAGGGCCTGACTGTGACAAAGCAAATTTTTCCACCTCCCAAATTGATTAGACGATGCTGATAATGAAAAGATAAGCCCACTAATCTGGGATTCAATATCAAAGTCCCAATTCTTTTAAAATAAAAAACATTAAGATCATCAGTCAGTCCCAGTCCCAATCGCCACACGCGTATTTGACGGGATTTGAACCCGTGACCTCAAGGTTATGAGCCTTGCGAGCTACCACGCTGCTCTACCCCGCGATGAATACAACCACAACTTCTCCTCCTCTTTCTGCTTCTTCTTCTTCTGATCCGTATCCAAATCCACGACTAAAGCCTCACCCAAAAATGGGGATCCTGAAAAAGAGCCGATCCAGCATTTAGACTCCGTATCAAAACATTTGGGCGACATCACCAGCTTTGACATGAATATCCTGTTTTCCGTGACAAGTAAAGAAAATTGAGAATCAAGAAAATAATCGTGAATAATGGGAGGCATGGGTGCACTTGCAGGCACAACTTCCCACCGCTGCGATTGGGCCCTGTAAACCAAATAGTCAACCGCAAGAGCCTAAAGATATCCTTTTATCTTTATCAACCGTGGACAATATACGGCATGATCATCGATATTTACAGGACTACTACTACGATTGTTTGAGTCCAACTCCTTGATGCTCTTTTCTTCTTCTTCTTCTTCTTGCTGCTGCTGAATAATATCATAAACGTAAACCTTTTTGCTGGGTTTGTTGTCCCGCGTAAAGGGTGTTAACTCGCCGCCGACGAAGACAACTTGGGAGCCAAAGGGACCGCAGCCCATGGCGTTGGGGACATCGTACTCATCGCCGCAGAGTAAACCGACTCTCCGCAAATCATCATCATGATCATGCATGTGGCTTATGGGCACGGCGAATTCAGGAATTTGAATGGCTGTGGCTGTACTGTGTACTCTGCAACTCACTTTTTTTTGTAATATAATGAGAGCTTATTTCGCGTATTTTTTATTATAATTAAAAATAAATAGAAGAGATATAAAATTAATTTCCGATAATAAAAATATTTTCATACGGTTTTTAAAAATTGTTAGATGTATCAAACATCAAATATTTTTTATCGGGTCAAGGCCTTGGTATACATTCTTAAACCAACATTTCGATCTGTATCTATGAAATATTAATATAAAACTAGCTACATGTGAAATTGCTTTGGATTAAAAAAAATGACTTTGAACACCGAATTGCAGTCGTGCACATTGACCCATAGTAATATACTAGTTAAACTTTTAACTGTATAGATAACAGTTTAGGTATAACACAGAACACCAAATTTCTTTCATTATTGACGTCTTTTGATTGATTCAATTAGAGACTTTGTCAACAAACTAAACACCAGCCCACTGGTCTTTTGATTGCTTCATTGTTATTGGCTTTTGCTGTTTAGAATAAAAAAATCAAGCACTTAATAGATATAAACTGAATCATCTATACCAAACGAGCGAGCGTGTGAGCTAAGAAATCTGATCAAAAAGACTGACTAAGTCTGGAGATGTGGGCTGAAAATTTACAATTATTTTTTATTTTGAGAATTTTTCCTAAAAATTTTGTGGGCTGCAACCTCGCCACTGCTTATAGGGCACTTGGTCCCCTCACCTTTTTCGTGGTTAAAGTCACAGGAACAAGACGACGACATCAAAGCCCCCAAATCAATGGCGCGGATCAAGTTGCAGTCCCTATCCATATTCACTTCCTGGCAACATATATACAATTTCTCTTTCCGAATCCGATTGCGTTTCCAGTTCTGGTTTACGGCCTCACCACTCACTTTGATC
Organism: Geum urbanum; assembly: GCA_946800695.1. Taxonomy (NCBI): domain Eukaryota; kingdom Viridiplantae; phylum Streptophyta; class Magnoliopsida; order Rosales; family Rosaceae; genus Geum; species Geum urbanum. The sequence continues at coordinate 49,704,914 of OX327006.1, forward strand.
AGATTCATCTCCCCTTGAACTTTTTTTTTCTTCCCAAGCGCCGCCTGCTAGCCTTGATACAATGGCATACCAACTCAATAGCAACAACTGCAAGTTACTCACTACAAGAAAAAAATCTTTAGTGACAAAATTATAGGCGACAAAGTTATTTTTGTCACTAAAAAATATTATAGGCGACAATTTTTTCTGTTTTGTGACTACGTTTATTTTTGTGACCAGAGGTTACATTTATAAAATGTTTTTAAGTGACAAAACTATGAGAATAAATGACAATTTGTTTTGTCGCTTTTTTCCAGAGAAATTTGAATTTCCGTAAATAAGCTTCTCCCATATCTAGTTCACCTAGCAGGGTTAATAATATAAAATCTCAAGTATTATTTTCTGCCACGTTGAGCAATTTACAAAGAAACTGATAATCAACACATTCACTTATAAGTTATCCTCTTAACTGTTGCACGGTTAAAACTAAGCAATTTGGATTGAGTTGTTCTCCATAAAGAGACTTTGCCTGAGATCCATCTCTGAAACAAGCAGACCCATCCGGTTGTCTTCGGCTCTCCTCCTAATGCAGCGCCCGTCGCATCACTCCATCACCGAGAGGTTCCGCTTTGGCAAAGTTGATCTGTTGCGGATAACTGGTCCAAGATTGCTGCCAATATCCTCAGATCTGCTCTTATTCGACACCATCGCCTTCACGACGTCGTTTGAGTCCTCTTCGCCCCGAACTCTCAGTGCTACCTAACTGCTAAGAGTCCGGCTCAATGAGGTCGAGACTCAAAATGACGCCGATTAGAATGCCGTTCCGAAGCAAATGTCTGATCTGATTCCGGTTCTCTGCTGTCCAATTGAGAACCCGACGAGTCTACAATGTATCCTTCGTCGAGGCTTGGATAGTTCTACGACTTCTTCTCTTTGTCTCACCTCACTCTTCCGCTCCACTTTACGTAGTCTCTGTTGGAAAAATGGTGGTTTTCCACCATTTTAATATGACAATTTAAACAAAATAATTGAGTGTGTTGCACTCAATTTTGATGTGAGGGAAACATGGATTTGTGTTCTCCTACAAGAGTACATAAAGATTATGTATTCATTTGTTTAAATTGGTTAAGGATTGAATGAGAAATTGTCACCCAAAGTTGGCCACTTGAAACAAAAGGAATGAATGTGATTCCACATGGGAGAAATTAGGAATGTGGAAGTTTTTATTTATGATTGCACCCTAGTATGCCTTGAGTGAGTGAGTAGAGAGACTCTCTCTCACGTGTGCAGGAGGGGTGCAAATTTTGGTTGAATTGAGTATGCGATATGGACTTGTGTGTGTCTGCGTCCTGCGGACACGAATGTCGTTCGGGCCAGGCCGCACGAGTTTCCTTTTGTACTCAGGAAAAAAAATTTCATTCCTCAAGACCTTTCAACTTCTCCGGTTATGGTGGGTTTATTGGACGAATTATGGTGGGTTTTTCTCACCATTATTGGCCGAATTATGATGGGTTTTCTTACCATTATTGGCCGGAATTATGTCGCATGATCAATGAGTGGTAATTCATGACCTTTTGGTGGCCGGCTTTAATGTCATACTCTATCTCCTCCATGTATAAATAGAGGTTCCATCCTTCCTCATTCTTCATCCTATCAGAAAGCAATCTCCTCTTTTGATCACTTATCTCCCTCTCTCAAAAGTGTGCAAATCCGGTGGTAGAGTAATGTATTCTTTAGTTCGACGAGAAGTTCTTGTGCTGCGGTACAAAACTTTGAAGTTGTTTTATCCTGGGAGAACAACGTCATATAAGCCTGTGGGCGGTGTAAAAGTTCTTAAGGAAAACGTGTGATACATGTGATTCAACTTAGTTCATCTTTTTACCCCTTCGTTCTTATGTTTACATTTTACTAATGATTTAATTAATATTTGTTATATTATATTTAATTTAATATAACTCAATTTTTCCTACAGTCTCTCCCTCTCTCTCTCTCTGGTTTTCACATTTTATTAAGCTTGTAAATTGATGTGGGCGAGTCTCTGCATATTCTCGTTGCTAAGCTAGCAAATATGAACATTAAGTTTCAGATTAGATTTTATTTAATATGAGCATGATAATAGGCAGAGAGTAGTACGTGACTGAAAGATTATAGGTGTGGGGGCTTATTTTCAGGTTCAAATCGCGTTTGCACTTTGCACCGGAGAACGTTCTCTTATTACTCACTCTTTGGTTTTTCTTCTTCACCATTAAGCCACTCAATGCCGTATGTATGCCACATGTAAGCTCTCAAGTTTTGGTTGAATTACCTCCTTGCAGGCGTACAATGCAGCTGCTTGGATTTTGAGCAAACACATGGATGTCTCTCATGTTGTTGTGACGATGTGGAGTGTGGGACCTTGAAGACAAAATTGAGATTTCATTGCATATCATGTGTTTAGGTTGGTTTTCTTGGTCTTTTTCATTTCTGGAATTCGTTTCTTAAAATAGAGATTCTTTAATTTTTTGAATACATGAAAGAATTCAATAATGTCTTGAAGTGTAGTTGCTAAAGTTTAATCAGGCTATTATAGATTCCAATGAATTTTGGTTTGGTAATCTTGGAAGTTTTTCATGATATGGTCAGGAAGTAATACAAGGCATTCGTGGAGCTACTACCTATTGGGAGGAAAAGATGTATGTAGATATTTGTACTGATTATCTGGGTACTTACTACTTAGTATTTGACAAGCTCACTATTGGATGTTTTGGTTGCTGCTGACACAAACATCTTCGTCGACAGGTAATTTTAGAAGTATTAAGTAATATGATATATAGCTAAGATAAATGATTAACTGTATGACTATTATGTTTGTGTAGCCTGATTTCACCTTTCAGTCATCTTATGTTTTCTTCATATGTTTCTTTTGAGCGTACTAACTTTCGATCATTCAGCAAATCTGCTTTTGTGTTATAAGCATACTTTTTTGCATTTTTTCTTGAGGCTTATGAGTTTATTATAGGCATCATGAATCAACAGTTTTAAAAGTTTATCTGATAAGTCACTAATGCCAATTACAGGGGTTCCTCTATCCAAATCTATGATCAAAGAGGTTTAACAAGAGTGAGTTGAAGTGGGGCTGAGTTTCGGTCTCCAGTTTTGGAAGAGTAGTGCATCTTGGTCTAGGAGCTTGGGTAATAAGGATGAAGATTTGAATGTGCATTAGTTTTTAGGTTCGATAGGTCATAATTTGTAGGGGTGGGATTCGGACCGTTTGGTTCGATTTTTGTTAAAAATCATAACTAAACTGAAATATTTATTTCGGTTCGGTTCGATTCGGTTTTTCAATTTTTAAAAGAAAAATCGTGATTATTCGGTTCGGTTTGATTTGGTTTTTTTTTCAGATTCTTTCGGTTTCTTTCGGTTTTTTACATAATGCATAAAAAATAATTTTTAAATAAATAACTAAAAAATTGTCTATACAATTTCTTTTTTTGAGTTGTCTAATATTTTAATTAGATTCTATGAGAGAAATTGAGAAGAATTATGCATAAAGAAATTAGGATTTTAGGAGTTTAAGGTTTTTGATTTCCATATATTTATATAATATATACAAAATTTCCAAAACAATATCTATTTATACATACTTCGGTTTTTCGGTTCGGTTCGGTTTTTATAAATTAAAAACCATAACTGAACCAAATATTTTGATTTTTTCGGTTTCGGTTTTTTTCGGTTTGATTTTTATCGGGTACGATTTTTTTCGGTCGCGGCTAAGTTTGGATCGATTTTTTTCCAGTTTTCGGTTCCAATGTCCCACCGCTAATAATTTGATGTGATAATTCATGTGAATGTAGTAGTGGCTGTATGCGACTTTGCTAAGAATTTGAAATGTAAACTCATTGTATTTATGTTAGTTTATTTTCTCATTTCACATCAATTTTATGCATTTAATGAGAATGAAAAATATACATATATTGTAATTAAATTGTTACAAAAACATTTTACATGCCCCGAAATATCCTTTTGAGATACCATTAAAAAGTTCACGCATTAATTTTGTACTTAGAGCATCTGCAGCGGGAGGCAAAATAGCAGGAGCAACGGCTAGGACCCGTCGAAAATAGCACGAGCAATGCGAAAATGGCTTGCAGTGGTGGAAAGAGAGTGCGATGACCGCTTTTTGACCGGCAGCTCAAGCAACTGGACGAGCAGCTCTTGCTCGCGCGAGAGCACGATCAATTGGTGGAACCCACTGCCCACTGTGTACTACTCAACCACCATCTTGTACCTAGATGGACTTCTGATGCCAACTCAATATTAGATCTTATGTTGATCTAACGGCCCACAATAGAACCTTATTTGATCTAATGGTTAATAATTATTGACCCTTAGTAAACTTTCTAATAAATCAATTTTACTTGAAAACTTCTGAAATTCATAATAATAAGTAAGGACGTATGAAACATTCAATAAAAATTCGTACATGCTCGTAATAATATTCTTTACAATTTCTATGAAGAAATCGAGCAAAAAATCCTAACTTCAAAATTGTTAATTTTAATCGCGACGAAATAAAGAATGTTGATAAATGCCTCCGATTATTTAGACGATAATGACATGTGTCGTATCCTTATTGGAGAAAACTTATATCGGAAATCAAAGTATAAAAATTTATTAAAATCGATGAATAATAATAGGAGGTGCAATTTTTTGTACTGCTGCAGGAAAAATAGTAACTGCACATTTTATTCGGTGAATAGTGATGACAACTCCTGAAATAGGTGGAGCAATGACAAATAGGAGGAGAAACCGCTGCATATGCTTTTAATGGAGAAGAGAAATAGATTTGGGTTGTGCTGGGCTTAAGAGGAAAAAAGAAGGATATAGAATGACAATCCAAATGATATTGGGTTGGGATACATGGGCCTACTACATCTCTGCTCTTCATTTGCTATAGTCTTCTCAGTCTTCCTCTTCAGTCTTCAGGCTTCAGGCTTCGCTCGCAATTCATTCTCTGCTCCAGTAACTACAATGGTCTCCGTTCGTAGTTGCATTCTAAACGGAAGAGGAGCTCTCGTCACACCTCATAACTCATGTGAGTCCATCATCACCACCACCCCTTTAACTTTTATTGAGCTTACTGCATTTTTCTCATCAATTTGCTCAACAAACTCTAAGAATCCCAGTTCAGATATTATACCTCATTCTCTTCAAAGTAACGATCTTGATGATTCAAATAATAAGAACAATAGTTTTAGGAAACTGGGCTCTCGAGAAAATGGGAGCTTGAGTCACTTATGGAGTAGCGAGAATGATTGTGAAAGTTTCAGACTTTTTGACGATATTGAAGGATCAGATAGTGGAGAAGATAATAACGGTGACGATGATGATGAAGATGAAGAAGATTTAATGGTGTTCAATTCTAATAGGAGTTTTGAGCAGAAAGAGAATTTGGGTAGAGTTGTAGGAGATGTAGATGAAAATGAGTATAGACACCCTTTGGTGAGAGAGGTGTGTAGGTTAATAGAGCTTAGAACTGCTTGGACCCCAAAGTTTGAAGGTGAGCTGAGACACTTGCTTAGAAGCTTGAAGCCGAACCAAGTTTGCGCTGTTTTGAAGTCTCAGGCCGATGAAAGAGTTGCTCTCAACATTTTCTACTGGGCCGATAGGCAGTGGCGGTATAAGCATGATCCAATTGTGTATTATGCAATGCTTGAGGTGCTTAGTAAGACCAAGCTGTGCCAAGGTGCTAGGAGGGTTCTTAGGTTAATGGCCCGTAGGAGGATTGAGCTTCGTTCTGAAGCATTTGGTCATGTGATGGTGTCATATAGTCGAGCAGGCAAGTTGAGGCATGCGTTGCGTGTGTTGACTTTGATGCAGAAGGCGGGCCTTGAGCTTGATTTGTCAATGTGTAATACTGCAATTTATGTTTTGGTGAAGGGTAATAAGTTGGAGAAGGCATTGAGGACATTGGAAAGGATGAAGATTGTGGGGATTGTACCAAATGTTGTCACTTATAACTGTTTGATAAGGGGGTACTGTGATCTGCTTCGCGTGGAAGATGCACTGCAGGTCATTGATGAAATGCCGATGAAAGGGTGTCCTCCTGATAAAGTTAGTTACTATACTGTGATGGATTTTCTTTGCAAGGAGAAGAAGGTTAAAGAAGTGAGGGATTTGATAAAGAAGATGATCAATGGTGGGTTGATACCGGACCAGGTTACTTATAATCATCTTGTCCATGCGCTTTGTAAGCATGGCCATAGTGATGAAGCAGTTGAATTTTTAAGGGAAGCCGAAGAACGGGGATTTCGGTTTGATAAGGTTGGGTATAGTGCGATAGTACATTCATTTTGTAAGGATGGTCAGATTGATATGGCAAAAGAAATTGTTAGTGAAATGTTCTCAAAAGGTTGCATGCCAGATGTTGTGACATACACTGCTGTTCTTAATGGGTATTGCCGACTGGGGAAGGTGGATCAAGCTAATAAGATGCTTCGGTACATGTCCAAGCATGGGTGCAAGCCAAATACCGTATCATATACAGCCTTATTGAATGGGCTTTGCCGTGGGGGGAACTCATTAGAGGCTAGAGAAATGATGAACATGAGTGAGGAAGATTGGTGGAGACCAAATGCCATCACATATAGTGTTCTGATGCATGGGTTCCGGAGGGAAGGAAAATTGGTTGAGGCCTGTGCTATTGTCAAAGAGATGATTACAAAGGGATTTTTCCCTTCCTCAGTTGAAATTAATCTATTAATTCAGTCTCTTTGCCAAGAGGGGAAGATGCATGAGGCTAAACGCTTCATGGAGGAGTGTCTAAACAATGGTTGTGCTGTCAATGTTGTCAATTTTACTACTGTTATTCATGGATATTGTCAAAAGGATGATTTGGAATCTGCTCTGTCATTGCTCGATGACATGTATCTCAGCAACAAACACCCAGATGCAGTTACTTATACTGCAGTGATCAATGCATTGGGAAAGAAAGGCAGACTACAAGAGGCAACCAAACTTATGGTGAAAATGCTGGGTAAAGGTATCGACCCGACTCCCGTCACATACAGGACAGTCATCCACTGGTTTTGTAAGATGAGTAGGGTGGATGATTTGTTGAAATTATTGGAGAAGATGTTCTTGAGGGAAAACTGCAAAACAGCATATAATCAAGTGATTGAGAAGCTTTGTGCTTTTGGGTACCTTGAGGAGGCTGACAAACTATTGGCTAAGGTGTTGAGAACAGCTTCAAGAGTTGATGCTAAGACATGCCATGTTCTCATTGATAATTATTTGAGAAAAGGGAATCCTCTTTCAGCATATAAAGTGGCTAGTCGAATGTTCAAAAGGAATCTAATTCCTGATTTAAAGTTGTGTGAGAAGGTGACCAAGAGGCTGATGCTAGAAGGAAACTCAAAAGAGGCAGACAACCTTATGTTACGGTTTGTGGAACGTGGATGCATATCAAACCAACATTAGGGAAATCTAGAAAGCCAAGTAGAACAGTTATGAGTTCTAACTGCCAAAGATGTCGCTTCATCTTCTCAACATTCATATATGTTCTGAGATTCAAGGACATTGAGACAGGTAATGGCTTATTTACCATTGCTGTATCACTTCTTCAAGGTATACCTACATCTCTGCTAAATCTTTTTATTTGGAACTTCTCTCTTAGTTGTATTATGAACATTTTTGATTTATCATTTTTAATCTATGGCTGCAGTTTAGGGGGAAGTATTTACGAATTTGGATCTTCATTTGACAATGATTAGATGTGATCCTTTATCTGGTAAGATCTCTTCCACTTCCGTAAAGTTTCATTTGAAGTTAGAACTAAGATTTCACCCCTACTCCCATTTGTTGGGGGAAGCAAAAATAAGCTGATAATGTTAAAAAATAAAAATGGCATGTTGGGGCTTCACCGTTTTAGTTGATGGGCTTTCTTCTTATTTGTTGTTTGCTGGAATCATTATCAAGCGGCCAAACAAAAAGAAAGTGAGCATTGTGTAGAAATCTGATAGATTTTGCCTATACATGCTTAAGAAGTATCCCTGGGAGAAATTTACTCTAAACATGATCCATGTACCCAATTATTGGGTACACGGGAACCGTACCGTACTTCAGAGCTTGTAGTACAGCACCTCCTGTGGCAATGTACACTGTCCTTTGGAATATAGCAATCATCACAATTGGGAAAGAAGAGAGGAAAAGCAATGAAAAGGTAAACGTAGAGGTGGAGCAATGGCAGTGGTGCAAGTAAGTATGTTGCGGGACTTTAGTTTTCCATTGAATAGTACCTTTATGTTGAAGCCCACCATGTAGAAGAACTCATGAACCTTGAAACATATCTGCTATATGGACAATCCATTTCCTGCCAAAGATGCTACTGTTGCATGCCTGCTGCTTAATATCATCATTCAAATTGGTGAGTAAATCTCTATGTACTCGTGTGATTATTCATAATATTCTCTCATGCAATCACAGTGTTATTAGTGTATTATTGTATGCACTTAATGCATTTGTCTGTAACTAAATACTTAAATTGAATTTAAATTTTGTCGGCAAGGTCTCCTGCAGTAGATATTATCTGTGCTGAAAGCCTGAAACCTTTGTTGTTAGAAGCATATTCTTGGATTTTGGATTTTTTCTCGTTGGCACATAAAACACTTCCATTCCTAGTTGTCTATTCGTGCCTAGGAAAGAAAAATTAAGAAACTGGATTCTATGATCCAACTGGATGCCTTCTTTCTGTTGAACTGTAGTGATTTGGCCAATATATGTATATTCACATATAATTGAATTATTTACTTGCCAAGGATACAGTTACCTGTTACATAAGATTGACTTGATTCCTGAATAGTGACATGACTATGGCATGAAACAATCAGTGCTGAGGACTTCAATTTTCCAGAGCCAATATCACTTATAAGTGTATTTTCTCTGGGTATACTACACTGCCTGTTACAAAACTCTACTGTGTATACATGTATATTTCCAAATTACTATGACTTGCAACTATATATGAGCAACAGTATCATTCAAGTTTGGCACAAGTATACACTTGGTCATGACTGAAATTCACAGAGTTTATATCACGAATAAACCGAAAAGGGTCACTCATTCATGGGCACCAACTTAAAGAATCCATTGTTTTTGGTTTCTAACGTCTTGTCCAAGTTCTTTAAAACTCACACTTACCCCCACCTTATGCTGCAGTGTGGCAGCAGCTCCATCTGTTCCAAATTAATCAATTATGTAGACAAAAATTGTGGCTGAGTAGGGTGGAGCATTCTTTGAGATGAAGATATTAAATCTGTATAATTGAAATGTCTCAAAACAGTTGCAATTTTCTAATGGGATATTTCCTCTCTTTGTTGTCCCCAGGCCCTCTCCAATCTCCATTCTCTGCATTCTTGGCGCTGGACCTATAGAGCAAAAAATGGCATCAATTATGACTCTGTGATTGAGGTTATCTTTGCTCGAAAGGTTGATGATTATCAGTTTATCACTGTTGTAAATTGGAGTAGTAGTGAGAGGCACAAAGCTTTTTGTTATCAATCACATTACAAGCATGCTAGTGTCCCCCTTTGAGGTATCAACCATCCATTCCCTCACCTGCTCTCCCAGCACTTTATCAGTACTACCATGGACACCAGCAACAACCATTAGGAAGAGGATAAATATGTCTTTTAGGTAAATACCATTTTGGTTTGGAACCCTTGTGAAAAGCTCAGACAAACAGCCCACTGAGCTCAGACAAACAGTTCAAGCAGGTCAGATTTGGTTGGAGCTGAGAGTGGAGACATGTATAAGCTGGGGATTCTCCATGTGTTTACTATACAATTTTTGAGTTTGTCTGGTTTTTTTGGTCATTCATAGAATCATATGGTATATATACTTAATATATTATATATGGGAGAGCCTGTGGAACTTTAGCCTAAGAACAGTAAGAAGAGGGTCGAGGCACGGACACAAGGTTGCTAAGATTTCAAGGAAAAACTTTAAAGCCTACTCGCTGATCCGATCCAGTATTAAACTTCGTACAATCGAACAACACTATCATGCAAGCAAAATGAGACAGTTTGGATCCTAGCTAGAACATGATAATAATTCTAATCAAGACGCTTGTTTTTCTCCACAGTCCCCCTCAGATTAAGAAACTACTTTGGAGGGTTAGGTCAGAAGTCTCATTTTCATGAAGATTCTGATGGGTGACTCGAGCAGAAATCCAAGACGATTTAGAGTATTTTGCAGTAGGGCTGGATTCGGTTGGTATACCAACTTAAATTAACAATATCATGTACCAACCAACTTATGATTGGTAGGAAAAATGTTCTACCAATACCAACCATCGAAGTTGGTATACCAACTTCGTTGGTACGGTTGGTATTCGGTTGGTACGGTTGGTAATGGGCCTCTACCAGCTTATGATTGTGGCCCAAAAATAAAGGCCCAACAGAAAAGCCCATCATCATTTATCACTTTGTTGTGATTTTCATGTTTCATCTGGACAACAAAATTAATTCAAAAAACTTATCAAATGAGCGAATCAATAATGCAATACAAGTTTACAATATTACATCACATCACACCATCCCACAACTAAAGTGAAGCAAAAATCAAGTTCAAATTCAAGCAAACCCAACATAAACAAAGAAACATTTAGGTATTTTAGGAATTTTACTATTTTACCCTAAAACATGGTACGGTACGGTAGTACCAAGTTTGTAAAAGTTTGTACCGAGTACCTACCAACATTGCAATAGTGGTACGGTAGTACTGTACCAACAGTTCGGTTACCAACTTTTCGGTATACCAACATAATTGGTACGGTTGGTACATGGTTGGTACGGTTGGAAAATAGTTAAATTGCCAGCCCTATTTTGCAGGGCATGTAAAAGCAACCAAGACTTAATACAAAAATGGAAGGAAACCGATAAAATGGCACGTGACTTTCTTTTCATGATTTTCTTTCACTCGAATTATTGCCTTGCCACTATCTGTGATTTTTTTTTGTCCAATCACACCACCCTTTTCAGAGAGGTCTTAAGATTATAAATTCTAACAACTCTTGGGAACAAATGATCGTCCCTTCCCCTATCATTTTATTTTTTCTGTTTGAATTGCATTGTTTATATCAGTGACATTCAGAGAGACTTTTAAACCTCAGACACACCGAATTAAGACTTGAAATATGCCTTAAGACACTAGTTGGATACTTTTTTTTTTATGGCAAAAACTTGAGGCAATTTTTTTAATCAAGTAGTTTACAACGTTAAACAATAGACATCCTGAGGATATGTGAGAAAAGATCACTGTCAAGTTATCACTATCAGAATACCTCACTTAGGTGACGAAATAGTTTTGTCGTTTAAGTGGCATTTTTCGTCGCCTAAGCTTGGTCGTCTAAGTTTTTTCGCGAAAAGTTAGCCGACAACTTTTTTGTTTCGTCACCTAAGTAACAACTTAGGCAACGAAAAAGTCTTCATCGTCTAGGGTGTTTTAGACGACGAAACTTTACTGACACAATTATTGTTTCGTCGCCTAATTAAGTACACTTAGGCGATGAAATTTTAAGGTTTTCGTCGTCTAAGTGTTTATTTAAAATAAAAAATTAAATAAATTTAAAAAATTAATTAATGACTATTTATTAAATCTTAATTAATTATTATATGTTAATTTTAGTAATTAATAAAAAAAATCTGTAATTAATATATAATTTAATGGTAGTGGTGGCCGGTGCTGGTGGTGTGTGGTGTCGATTGAGGTGGTGGTGGTGTGTGGTGGTGGTGGTGGTTGCGTCAGGGTGGTGGTGGTGCCGTGGTGGTGCCGTGGTGGTGGTGGTGTGATTGAGAGAGAGAGAGAGAGAGATGGGTGAGATAGATGGGAGATTGTGAAAACTGAAAAATGGTGAATGATTTAGGTTTAATAGATGACTACTTAGGTGACGAAACAAAGCATTTTCGTCACCTAAGTTATTTGAATTATTGGCCAAAAAATTTTGGCAAAAAAAAACGCCAAAATTTTCAACTTAGGCGACGAAAATATTTTGATTCGTCGTCTAAGTTATTAAAATTTTCAAAAAAAAAACCGTAAAAATTTGTCCACTTAGGCGACGAATTATTGTACTTTCTTCGCCTAGTCGCGTAAGTCATTTAAATTTTTGGCTAATTTTTTTGAATTTTTTGGCAAAATTTTTGGCTGAAAACTAAAATTCAAAATAAAATTCACTTAGGCGACAAAACTCTATACTTTTGTCACCTAAATGTTTACAATTTTTCCCAAAAATTTGGCAAAAAAATAATTCTCAAAAAATTATAAAAAAAATAATTAAAAAATTCACTTAAGTAGGCGACGAAAACATAAGGTTTCGTCACTTGAGGGATTTTTTAAAATAAATTTCTGAAAAATTAATTTTGGGTACTTCATTAAAAATTATATATATATATCAAAAATTAACCGTAAGATGTAAGCATTACATTTATACAATATAGTAGAAAAAAATTCAATCCAATTCAGATTAGTTTAGGATTCGATCGATCAAATTTAGTGATTATCGAAATAGTTAAAAGACAGAAATGATCGTAAAAAATATTTTGTAAATCCTTTTTCGTAATTATGAGTGTTTGTCTTGTCGTAAAAGCTTAATTTATCAACTAGATAGAAATTAATTGAAATTTGAAATAAAAAATTTCTTTAAGACTAAATTTTTTTATATATATATATATATACTAATGTTGTATAACTTAAGTGTTTGTATGTCTATATTCACTCCACATCAATATTAATAAAATTAAATTTGGACAAAACAACCGCTAGATATATTCATCACAACATATTATGTAAGTGAACGAATTTTTACTAAATACGAAGTTCATTAAGGGTTTGATCGGCGTAATCAACCACAAAAGCGAAATTTCAACAAAACGGAAACATTGATATACGAATCCTTGTAACTCCGATTTATGAACCATCGACACTTACATTCTAAAAGTTATTTACTCTAAGCCCTCGACAAAAAAAATATGCATTTTAAGATGGTATAGATAGTCGTTCTCTTTGATTGGAGGCAATGAAAACACACTTAGACGAAAAAATAAGTGTTATTCGTCGCCTATGTAAACACTTAGACGACGAATATATGTATTTTTGTCACCTACGTGTTTAAGGTTTAGGGCTTATGGGTCATGCAAGGTTTAGAGTTTAGGAGTTAGTGATACGGTATAGACTTAGATGAAGAAATTGTAACAATCGTCGCCTAAGTGTTTAGAGTTCAAGGTTTATGGGTCAGGGTTTAGGGGTTAGGGTTTACGAGTTAGTGTTAAGGTATGGACTTAGACGACGAAATGGTAATATTTCGTCGTCTAAGATAAATTACTACGACGGCGAAATATTTTCGTGGTTTAAAGTTTACTTAGGCGACGAAAATATTCTCATTTAGACGACGAAATTTACATCTTAAGTGACGAATTGAAATTTTGTAGCCTAAGTCTCACTTAGGTGACGAAGCATTTAAGCTTTTGTCGCCTAAGTGAAGTATTCTGGTAGTGTATTCTAGAGAAAACCCTACAAGAACTAAATAACATTGTAATCAAAGAGAAAACCAAAGTGACCGAAATCATGCCACGCATGAACAGGTAAACACCAACACGGATAAATCAGAGTAATGCTTGCCTAAACTTACTCAAGATTCTAAACCTGAGAAGTTCCAAGGTCCTACACTTCCGCCACCACTATGGCCCCATTCCCCTCGCTTCGGGGGATGATTCCATGCCTGGTCTCTAGTTGGAGACATTAATTTGGTAACAAACACTTCATACATAAACTGGTTGTTTAGTTTCAACTTTCAAAGAATAAGCCACTTCTAATTTTGTAACAACTAACAAAGGAACCCTGGTTCTACAGTACCTAGATGAGGATGTACAGACAAATTCCGTGAATTATGAATATGAATAATGCCAATTTATTGTGAATGTAGTCCCAAATCAATCCATCATCCGTCTCAAAACGCGTTAATCATAATTTTAATTAATACCCTGTCATTTTTGTTTTTCTTGGTAGAGAATTTGATCGAAACAACTAATTAGTTATTTTGTTTAGCTGAAGCAACTACGTACTGGATTGCGAATGATTAGGCTCCGGATCGATAAGGGGTCATATCTTGCCATAATACCAAATTCAACAGGTTAATGAGCGACCTTGTTACCAGAGCATCAAATGATAGGACACAAGTCACACAATTAGGTCAAGTTTATCTTGCAGTAATGTCAATAAATTGCGCTTAGGGAAGAATCTTTTTGTCGATTCATACAGGCATTTTGTTTTCGTACTGGTAAACCACATCGCGAAAGAAATCTGTCGTATGATGAGAATATATCCGGGGTAAAAGTAAAACCTCTTCATCACTCTATGATCAGTTAGTTACTAATGACATTATATATCCTCTACTCCAGAATTACTGATGACAGCCAAACATGCACTACAATTTAGATCATGACAGAAAAAGATAGAAACTTTAAGTGACCAAATTAGGCTAGTGTTAGATATATATATATATATATAGCTCAATTATACAAATACAGTGGAAATATACACATCAGAACCTTAATGTTAGCTCTGAAGAATGAAGATCTGGCCATGATCTGTGTAGGGACAAAGAAACCCAGTATTTACCAAAAGAAGACAATAACATTTAATTAGCTAGCTAAGCACAAAACAATCATCTTTCCAGGTAAGCACAATAATTCCAATACACACACATTAGTCCTTCACATTTCATTTTGCATGATGCACATTTCCATCATAACAGACCCACTAACCTATAAAATTAACACGCCCTTAGAAAAAAAGACCATCACTTTCTCTGCTTTTGATCCAAAAGTTGCGATCTTTTTGTGACAAGTTAATTACCTTTGTTCTTCTTCTTCTCTCTCTCTCTCTCTCTCTCTCTCTCTCTATATATATATATATATATATATATATGTATATTAGCTAGCTAGACACTCCATATCTACGTACGTACTCCTCATTTTCTTTCACCATTTGTACAAAAAGCATTGCAGATTTGCAGTGATGGACGATTACTGGCGCATGCGCATGGGAATGCCGAGCGTGCCCGGCCGGCGCTCCGGCGCTGTCCGGACCTCGACGCGCTCGGTTTTTGCTTCCGCGGTGGACTCTCAGTCGACGTCGCTGCATGCTGATGACTTCAAGGACGTGTTTGGGGGACCGCCGCGGAGTGTCCTTCCTCGGCAACTTTCCGGGTGCTCAACTTCGTTCTACGAGGAGATTTTCCGGCCGGAGTATTTATCTGCGTCGGAGAAGAGTGGACGGAACTTACCGGAGTTTAGGATTCCGGCGAGGAAGAGCGAGGAAGGGTTCTATAGTGATATCTTCGGATCGGACGACGAGTTCCAGAGGAGGTCGAGAGAGAGGTCGAAAGCAAGGTCGAATTCGAACTCGTCGTCGGTGATGAGCTCAGAGGAGCTGAGTCCTCTCCGGCCGGTCACCGGCGATGACGTGGGTCTGTCATCTTTCACTTCCAAGCTCAGGTACTGTACTTGACCTAGTTAGATATTTCGTTTTCGGCTGCAAAGTTTATACTATTATTGACTACTATACCCTCTCAGTTTTGTTGGTCTAAAGCATAGTAGATTTGCATTTGATGAAGCCTAGGGTGTTGAGGGAAATTAAAATATGATGCCTTTGACTAATTTTTCTTCTACTTTCCATCAAGGTTGACTATATCTTTTCTTGTCCTTTGGTATTTCAGTATTTGGAGGTAGTTTGATTCTCATTTGTTTAGATTGTTGGAGGCAATTGGATGAACTTGCATTAGTTGGATGAACGATTTTTCTCAATTCGATCCACCGCATAAATTTTCGGTCTTTATATCTTTAACTAAGTGATGATGAGTCACTTCACAAAAGTAGCTAAATTTGTAGCAGATGCACAATTCCATGGCGCATGTCCTTGCCCAAGTCCAAAGTGAGCTCAATTTTTGGGTCAAGTTGTTTTCATGAGTTTGGATCATGGTATGCTCTTGTGTTGTCAACTTGTCATCTTCATTTCCCTTGCTCGAGTTCATTTCATTGAGTTGACAGCCTAGGTATAAACCTCATCCATTGAGTTGGGCACAGCCACAATTATGGGGCTCCATGTTTGAGCTTGTCGGAGCAAAATGCCAAAATGACTTGATATATAGCTGGTTGTAATGACATGATATGAATGATATCTATCTGATATTATTAGTGATCACACCTAGCTAAGCTTTGCCATCATTATTGTCGAGACTTGAGAGGTGCTGCTCAACCAACCATACACATGTAGAAATAAGTCAAATAACTTGTGCATAACGTACTGCATATATATCACTAGTTGTTTAAGTCAAACTTCTTTTCTACAATCTTTAGCAAATTGCAATTTAGCAACCAAGCTCTTGATTGCTACAGGCCAATCAATGTAAGATGTGACTCATCGACTATGAAGCCTACAAAGGACCATTCAAAGAAGCAAGGGAATGCAGCAGGTGTTCACTGCAGTCATCCTTCATATACCGAAAACCAATATAAAGAAAATGTACGCGAACAACATGCCCCCTACTTTGGATTCACTAGAAAGGTGGTGTCACCGGAAACCATCAGTATTGAACCTAGTTCATTTCAAAGTGTTAAGCTTTCTGCGGATGATCTTGAACTCAACTCCCCATCCTCAGAAGTCTCGACCCTTTGTCAAGAGCATGTGGTCAAATTAGAGGTTCAAGATCGTGAGGTGCCAGAAAAAAAAGCAGGGATGGTCGAACAAGAAGAGTTGGATGATGAGGGTGATGATGATGAGGAGGAGGATGATGATGATGATGAAGTGATGAGCTCTTATGTGATTGAGATCAATTCTGACCATAGAGAGGGTACCTGTGAAGAAGATAATCTTGAAGAAGCAATTGCATGGGCGAAAGAGAAGTTCCAAACACACAGTGCTTCTGAAAAAGAGTCGAGCATGACACCACATCATCACAGTGATCAGTCCATTGAAATGGAAGAAGGTAAACCTTTTGCTCTTCTAAGTTCTAACTGTAATATTAGGCCTGAAAATATGAACACCGTTAAGTGTTTTTGTTTCAATGCTCCAGGAAAACCTAATGCGAATGAGTACCCTGATCAACCGAGAGATGAACACGACACGACTAGAACTGCCGAGGTACGGTTCTGATTAACAATACAACACTCTGCATTTTGTAGTTACTCCAGTAACCCCTACATAAATTTAGAATATGTGTATCATTCTTCCCTAACACGTACTCGGCAATCCTATAAGTCTAACCAACATATGTTTCAGAAGAAGAGAACTTGGCACAGAACTTGATTCAATACTTTTGTCTAAACTTACAGATGGAACTTCAGTTCTTGGATGAAGACATCAGGTTATGGTCAGCTGGCAAGGAATCCAACATTCGGATGCTGCTTTCGACACTCCACCAGGTAGGACTTTGGAACTTACCCTTTACTGGTTCAACCTTGATCATAATACTGATGGATAATTTTTGGTGGTGCCGGTTTGATTCAGATTCTATGGCCTAACAGTGGATGGTATACAATACCTCTGACTAGCCTGATAGAAAGTTCACAGGTGAAGAAAGCGTATCAAAAGGCAAGACTATGTCTCCACCCTGACAAACTTCAACAAAGATCAGCAACACCAGCTCAAAAATATGTTGCTCAAAAAGCTTTCTCCATCCTCCAGGTAATTACCTATATAACAATCGTGAACCTTACTGTTCCTTACACTGTTCACTATTCCAGGGCGTGCCAGGCGTGCGAAGTTTGCGTGTTGGTTGACATATGGGTCGTTGTGTCTCGGTTCTGTTTGAACTCTTCTCCGTCTCAATTTTGTCTCAGCCTCAATGATCGTTTCTTTCGCTCTGCAGCTCCGATCCTGTTCTTCCTATTGATCTCACCATTCCTCGCCACCAAAAAGCGCCTCCTCCACCCCATCTCCGCCGCAGACGGCAGCAACTCCCCTGTCGTCGCCGAGAAGCCCTTTAAGGCCCCGAACCCGACCCCGACTCCGGCGGCGAGGCCCAGCAGCTCTGGAAAATGGAGCGTGGAGAGCTGGAAGACTAAGAAGGCTTTGCAGCTACCGGAATACCCGGATCAGAGTGAGGTCAACACCGTCCTCAACACCATCGAATCCTTCCCGCCGATTGTCTTCGCCGGCGAGGCTAGGCACCTGGAGGAGAAGATCGCCGAGGCCGCAATGGGGAACGCTTTTCTTCTTCAAGGCGGTGACTGCGCTGAGAGCTTCAAAGAGTTCAGCGCCAACAACATAAGGGACACTTTCAGACTGATGCTTCAAATGGGTGTTGTTCTTATGTTCGGAGGACAAATGAATGTTGTCAAGGTTAGATCTTTGCTCCCATTTTTTGTGATGAACTTGAATGCTGTGAATGAGAAATTCATGTTTGGGGGTTATAGGTGGGAAGAATGGCGGGTCAGTTTGCAAAGCCCAGATCAGCTCCGACTGAGGAGAAGGATGGAGTTACGTTGCCGGCTTACAGGGTGACAATATTAATGGAGAGGCTTTTGATTTGAAGTCTAGAACTCCTGATCCTCAGAGGTTGATCAGGGCTTACTGCCAATCTGCTGCTACTTTGAATCTTTTGAGGTCCTTCGCCACAGTATATCTCTGACGATATATTTCACTTTAATCGCGGACCTATCTGAGGAGATGTATGCTGCCTATATTTTGTCGGACTCTACTCTCATTATCTGGGTAAGATTCGTTCTTCCCCAAATTCATTTTCTTGATTAACCAATCCCAGGGCTAATCATTTCATAAATTACTGAGTTTTGTTGTTGTCATTATAGCTTAATTTGATGAGTTTTATGTCTGTATGAAAAATGTGAATCAGATTACGATTTGAAATTTGCAGAGTGTTGCAGAGATGCTTCATGAAAATGGTGAAACGACAGTGAAGTTAGTGTTTCATGGATTGAGAGATTCTGGTGGTTTCCAAAGAGTGGAGATTTCGGTGCTTCTTTGTAATGATAAGTTATGGGTGTTCTTCCAAATGTACAAGATGGATTTTTGGTGAGATAAAAGTAACGTGTGCTGGTGTTCATTGCAGGTTGGGTCAAACGAGATTTTGATTTATGTCGAGACGGCGACGAGGTAAACTGACCCAAGAGGGCTTATGCTTCTTGATGAGACACGCCTTCTTATTCTGGCTAATGCAAGCTAGCTTGATTACGTTATCAAGCCTACCATGTTACAAAGGTTTTTTTAACTAAAAAAAATACCGAAGTTGATCCGCCTCAAGTGATCATATAACGAATTTTAGAACTCAGATATATTATACATAAATAATGTTCAGTTTATTTACCTCCTTTACAAACACAATTTGAAGGAGAGATACTGTCAAAAAAAATTGAATGAGAGATTGCTGTTAGCATCAGATGTTAATGACTTAAAGATCATCACTACAGTAGTTCATTTCTTCTTTGGCACAAACCTGTATTCAGATCTCCCCAGAGCATTGGCTGCTCCCGACACAAACCATCCCATGGGAACACTGGGGCATCACCACCGCAACTTGAGCGTTCTGCAGCAGCACGTAGCGTTCTTTGACCAGGATGAAAATGGGATTGTCTACCCTTGGGAAACTTTTGTTGGTAACATCTCCATCATGTCATATATACATTGAAGCTCCAGTAGCAATGATGTATTCATTTGTGTGATGTTGCTTATGAGACTTCTTTTCATTTACTATTTATAAGGGCTTCGAGCTATTGGTTTCAACTCGATCGCGTCTCTTATCCTTGCTGTTGTGATCAATATGGCTCTAAGTTATTCTACCCTCCCTGTAAGTAATTTCAATTACCACATAGTTAGCTAATCATATTAGTTGCCAGCCATTGAGACATCTTAATTAGAAACTCTTAACAGCCTAACTAATGAAGCTTTGCATCTCTGTATGTGCGACGTAAAAGTGCCAAGTGTAATTTTAAACGTTCTAAGCTATTCCAAATGACATGTTGTTATTGGATTTTTCAGAAGAATGATAAACGTGATTGGAGCTGTGACATAAAATCATTGTATATGTTTCAGTTCTAAAGTGTGATGAAATATGTCATGTGGATTTGGTTGAATTTTACTATCTTCATGCTCATATCACTCTTCCAGTATGTGATAATTTTTGAGTGATTATCACCAATATGAAAGTCTGTGTGTCACTAAAGAAAATTCTGCTACTGGATATATTGTTTCTATTGTATACGTGAAATGGAACAAGTGAAGAACTTTGTGACTAATAAAGGGAGATCTCGAGACTCAGTGGTTTTCATATGTTAAGCCAAATGTGTGGTTTTCCACAGGTGCAAGGATTGTTGCATCTAAGGGGTTCTAATTATAGTAGGGACGAAGCTCTGTGACGAGTTAAGACAAATAAAGTTGGTGGTTTGAAGGTCAGCCAAACTCTACATCGAACCTATTTATTCTTTTTTATTTATTAAAAAAACTATGTTTGTGACATGCTTTGTTTGTTTTGAGAATTTGCAGTCAAATATAAGCATGGCCTTGAATTGATTGGGTGAAGAGAATCTGCACACATAGGTGGGTCAATTTTCAATGACTCATTTTTGTATCCGGTATCTCCCCGAAGCACATAACAGGAGATAATCAAGCATATGTTTTATGTGTGACTTTGTATGCCTTAGCTGATTTCTCTCATGGTTGGATTCCATTCCTCTTGATTTTGAGGTCATCGAAGTCTATTGAAGTTTATGTACTCTGTTGATCATCAAGATTCGTTTCTAAACCATTTGATTGTCTTTGTTTCGGTTAGGTTTATGTGTTTACCACACGTTGAATCTTTTTTATTAGAGACCAGATTGCAATTTCGACTTTGATTTGGAGTTTATCTAAAATTTTGGATATCGATGAATTATATGAGTTAGAAACCCTCTGAACTGTGTGAGAAATTGTTATATGCTTCATGCTGCCGCTATTTTATTAATCTCAACTATAATGGCTGTGAAGAACCAAATGCAAGAGTTAAGTCTATAAATGAGTGAAAGCACCTAAAACTTGAGTTTTCAGTAGAAAACTATAGTCTCTTATAACATTCAACTCACTGACCTCAGTACACAACTTCTATTATTATAGTACCATTTACATTGTATCTTTTATTTGGAATTTGATTACATTCTTATTTTGAATATTCAAATATCTTAATAGCTCAGTACTCACAGTAAGCATATGAGGAAGGAACATTACTATAAATATGAAACTTCTATGAAAAGTATTATGCGGGAAATAGGCAGTGGGCATAACCACCCCTTATACAGCATGACTCCATCTATGTTGATTTGATCTTCTCTGCCTAAGGAGCCATCGACTCACATAAACAAAATTGGACTTCTGAGATCAAATAGATCAAAATTAGCTCAAACATGACATCTTTCATATGAGAATGTGGATTGATGCTTTACTGTTGTTAATTATATATATAGATATATTTTATCCAACTGAAAATTATTTATAGCTTTCGTAAAAAAAATCTGGCTAATGTTTGTTTATAATGTTTTTGATTGTGTAAGTTGCAAGATTAGGAATTTTGATTAAGAGATTATTGGATTAAGAATTTTGATTCAGTTACGGGTATATGATTTGGGTGTTGGGTTTGCTTTATCAAGTTTTCTTGCACATAGATTTATATCAATTTGAGCTTAACCAGGTTACTAACCTTTAGGTATGTTAATGGACAACAGTGCTGGACTTCTGATTTTCTAGCGATTAATTTGAAAGCTTGAGGCTCACCGGCCAAATTCTCTCCAGACTTCAAAAACCAGGTAGAGAGCTCAGCTTCGTTGATTTCTGTTTTCAGCTTCGTTTTCAATTTTGGATTTCGATCCGATTGAGTATTTGAACAGCTATGTGTCATGCAGATTTACCGATTGCCTTCAATTTTGTTGCTACATGAAATGCCTAGATGAAGATGAATATTTGAAATGCAAGGGAAATAGAGGATTGTGGAGAAGACAAACAATAGAGGGTCAGTTCTCTAGCTTCATCCCGAGATCCATACTTTCCCTTTCTCTCTAAAAAATTTCTCGCCGAGTTTAGGGAATATCCATTAATCTCTCGATTTCAGATATGTCGCAAGCTTACATTTGATTTTTGTTTTGTTTACAGAGGTTTTGTACTAATATCTACCCAAGGAAGAACCTTATACTACGATTTGTTTTTATGTATAAAACGATACTGTAACAAAAAAAATTTGTGTTTCTTATGAAGTCTTTTGTTGTGATAGTTGAGGCTTCAAGCCAGACAAATTACAACTGATAAGAGTATCGTTATAAAGGTTTGGAGACTATTATGTAGACTTAATTTTTTAATTTTTGTAATCTCTTTTGTGTGTTGAGCATGTTTATCATATTTTTGCTCTGCTCTACAGCTTGGGTGGCGGGGACTATGTACACTTCAGTCTGCTGATTTCTTCTCCTGTTACTTTCAGAGGTAGAATTTATCTTTAGTTATTTACTTTCATTATATCTTCGTGTAATTGTGACATGACCAAACTTGGAATAGTTTGCATAGGAGCACATCATTAGATAGACCTGTAATTATAAATGCAAGTCCTTGACCAAATAATTTTTGTCTCGGGACACCTTACCGTTATAAATGCAAGCCCTTGACCAATGCAATTAGACAAACAACAAAGGAGATTGTTTGACCAATCTTACTGTAGCTGTAATAATAACTAATAGGTTGAGCCCCGCGCCATAGGCTGTATTTTAAGATCATTGGATGCTTAAGCTCTCTTAATGTAGGCTGATGTAAAAAGAAAAATAATGTAGCTTTTTTGGGTTAATGCTTCAGTTGGATTTTAAGTTCTGATATTCGAGAATGTTAGTTGAATTTTTTGATACTTTACCGTGGAAAGAACAATTACCAACTTTGAAATTGTGTTGGAAGTCTGTGGAAGTTATATTGGCGATTACGAAATTTCGTGTGTAATCCTGTAAATAAAAAAGGTAATGATAGAGCTCTTGGAATAAATGGAAAAAAGAAAGAGAGCCATGGAGTTATTAAGAATTTTGTGTTTCCGTGTTGCTGGAGATTGCTGATTGTATGTTTTGAAACCCCTTTGTCTTTTCGTTCTGTGTTAATTCAGTCCCACTGTGGCTTCTATATGCTTATTTACTTGATATTAACTAAACATATACTTCATGGAATTTTCTACAGCTGACTCCAACAACACGAGAAAGTGCACTGACTATGAACCCAAAGGAGATTTCATTGGTTATAGACTCTCCGCAGAAGCAAGTTATATCTGACTGTGTTGATTCTATAAAGGTATTTGTGGTGGATAGTTATGGACTTTAATCGCGGACCATTTTTTCAAACCGCGCTTCAGCGCGGATTTCCAACCTAGTATATTTACATATGTTTGGAATCAAATCCATAAAAATTAGAGGATAAATTATACAAATTGAACAATAGCAGCACAAATTTGATGAGTTATGTCATTTGGTTGTAGGATGCATGGGCATTATTTATCTCTCAGGATGTATTCATCATTTAGCGGATGGTCTTCAGCTTTCGTGGAACTCAGTTTTGACATGAAGAATGTAACTGCACTACGAGGAAGCTTTCCGAGAACAATATCTACCTTCTTCTTCATTGTGAACTTTGTATGATACATAGGCTTCTTATGCAAATTGTGTACATTGTTGAATTAACTACAGTGGGATTCTAATATGAGTAATATCTAATATGTATACGTTTTGAGGTGATTAACAATATTTTAGTCATGTTCAACAAAAAAACAATGTATTTTAGTACTTAATCCGATCTTGGTATACTTTGTTCTCTCTTTGAATCTGAATTCAGTGAAGTCTTACAGTATTGATGATAGTAAACAGAAGACAATAAACTAAACTGAAACTACCAAATACTTTCGGACAACAAAAAAATCAAACTTGAAATTGGAAGAATTATGATTGCAACAACAGAATAGTTCCTCGGCCTTACAGGAACAATGACCGAAGTCCAGTATATTTTTCTCACTTGATATATGTAAGGTGAGATCTAGGAGCGCCCTCCTTGCGCTCAACTTACATGTTCATTGTGGCTCACCGGCAGAAATTTGACTGCCGCTGCGTCAAGGGGTGCATGATTTCTGCCTAGCTCCCTCGTCCTCTGACAGAAATATGATCACAACTATGAAATTGTTCCTCAGCGTTATAGGAACAGTGACACAAGTATCGAACTTCAAAAAATTAAGTATGCAACATGCTTACATTTGGTGTAGCCTGTATCACTTGGTTCTTGTAATGACTATGTTGGTCAGATTAAGGAGCACCCTCCTTGCTATCCTTGCATGTTCGTCTTGGCTCTCAGGCAGACATTCGATTGCCTCTGCAGCAAGATGTGCATGCTTTCTAGCGAGCTCCCTTGTCCTCTGTATACCATTACTCTTACCTAGGTAGTTAAGAGCCTGAATGCATAGATTAAGTAGTTGAAGTTTAGTTTTGATCCACAGCAAAAGTAACGAGTTAAGGACGGATTTTTGGTATCTAATGGTTTAGAACCATCAATATCAGCTACAAATAATAGACTTTCAGGAAGATCAGATCAAAGGAAAAAACTAGATTTTCTTCGGAACATTTGATTTGTAGATTATGTAAACTTACAATCTCAATACTTGAAGGGTTGTCGAAACCTTGTTCAACAATCGTACGCAACTGAGGGATCTCTTCTGCGGCAAACAATATAGGAGCAGTAATAATGCCCTACAAAATCGCTCATAATTATGAGTTTATGACAAAGCCAGTTGGAAATTTAAAGGTAATAGAGTAATAAGGAAATGAAACATAGCTAAATGAAGCCTTACATGACGGATGTCAGATAACGAGCCCTTTCCAAGAGTGTCCGATGTGCCCACAAAATCAAATACATCTTCTGTCAATTGAAATGCCAATCCCTGAGGAAGAAAACTAGTAAGCTCAACACACATGCACATACCGTGAAGGTTCTGAACAAAGAAAATAAATCATCAAGAATTTGATCACAAACCAGATTCTTTCCATAGTCATAAACCATCTCGACATCAGGTGTTGTATTCCCAGCAAGAATGGCAATTCCCTTGCAACTGTTTGAGACCAATGACGCAGTCTTGTAGTATGTTTTTTCCATATAATTCTCAATGCTGCAATATCAAATATCAATTTAATTCGTCAACTGGTTATATATATGTACAGCTCAATTAAAACCAAACAAAATATAGAAAACACTATATTCATATACAACAGAATCAGCAGTGTACCTACAACATTGATCAGCTCCAGTAGTCAATTGCATGGTTTGACATGTTGCAACATGCTCTAGAACTGTCGATAGTAGGGAAAATACCTACAAATGCACCAAATAGCAACTACGTAAGGAGTCTAGGAACTCAGTACGCATATCTGTATGTACGACAATACATATGCATGTACCTCTGTTTTTTAGAGAGGCAAGTGCTACACAAGCTCGAGCGAGTAGAAAATCTCCTGCTAATAGAGCTACCTGCATTGATTCAATGATATCAACAACATCAGCCTTCGCATAATGTACGATCTCCAAGACAATGATGATGATTGTACACTCTTGTCAGTCAATTCTTTCATGACTAATGAAACTCTCATAGAAACACTAATGTATCTTTTGCTAGAAGAAGAGATGTCTGCATGAGGTAGCATAAACTTGAGAGAAATAAATAAAAACTGCACCTTATCTCCCATTACAGAATTGAATCAACCAAGAGTACTGCTGCGTTTTGTTTCTGCATAATCCAATACGGTACCATGTAGAAGGCTTGCCACCTGACAAATGAAGAAGAACTAGAAGTGGTTACACTACAAGCACGTATGCTGAAGTTCGTCTCTCGAGTATATATAAAAGTATTAAGATGAAAAGGCACTCATTACTAAACTACTAATATATAGGATTAAAAAGTATCAAGTGAATTAAGTTTTTACTCATCTTGCGACCATTAAGTTTTTACTCATCTTGCGGTCACAGTCTCAATCTGCATTTTTTCTACTTTTTTACATAATGTATTAGATCTCTCTCTCTCTCTCTCTCTCTCTCTCTCTCTCTCTCTCTCTCTCCTCCGCTATGTTTCTGGGTTAAGAAGTTCAAACCAAAATTGAGTTTAAGCAAATAGAGTCATTCTAGACTTCAAAACTAGTATTTCAATCTCTCCAATTGTTCAACATCTCTCTCGTGTGAAGTGGGCATCCTTCTCTTTAATCTCCTACTGGTTTTTTTTGTTGTTTCTGATTACACTCATCTATTGTTTCTGATTATACTCATCTATTGTAGTAGGTTGAACTTGATCGAGATTAGCAGCAAGAAACTATAACCATCGAATCAAACTTCTCTTCAAACTATTAAGGCGAAAATATCCATTAAGAGAATTTCAATTGAATCTGAATAATGGGTAATTAGTAAAATGACGAAATTTGGAGAGTTCACAGGCTTATGTTCATGCAAAATCTCTTAGTAGACATATTCAGTCTACTGATTTGGTAAAGTATTAGAGTATAAGACAGGTCGGAGTTTCGGAGATGAGGTCGGAGCCAGTGAAGAACTTGGTACAGCATTCAAAGGCATGTAATTGACCGGAGGGAGAGAATCAAATGGCATGTGATTAGGTGTTATCCGTGTTGAGAAGATAAAAATGTGCAAATTGAGATTGTGACCACGGTTTGAGGTTAGGCAATAAGTTAGGAAACTTTGGTTAGGAGAGGATCTAAGAGCACCCATACCCGTAAAACGAGCTTGTTCGTGCTATTTGAGGAGGAGCAGGTACTGTTTGAGGTGGAGCAGTCATTGTTCATCGAATAGGAGGTGCAGTTTCTGTTTTTCGCACAACGCTGTCAAAAAATAGCACGTGCTATTACTGTTCATAAATTAAATTTTTTATTAATTTTTTTTGAATCATTTTCAACCAATCCATAAACGACACGTGTCGTTGTCGTATGAATAATTGAATAAGATTTCGGGTAAGATTACGACGAATGGCGAGTTGACACGTGTCACGCCGACAGAAGGTTATCGGGTAAATAATTGTACAAAATTTCCGATAAAATTTTCAACCAATCACGAGGCAACACATGTCATGTCCACGTATCGTTATCGGTTCTAATAATTGTATAAGATTCCCGGAGAGATTTCCGACCAATTGAAAGCCGACATGTGTCATCATCATATCTAATCAGAATATCTACACTCGGCTATATATTTGTTGATCGGTGCTCATCGTTCATTCACACCTTTCCAACCATATATTCTACATTTCGATAAGATGAATCCTTTTAGTTTTGAGAATTTTTTCCGGAGGAGGCGACAGCAACGTCGGCGAAATGCCGAAAATGCTAATGCTTTCATCACCAAAGCTGTCATGGTCGATGCAATGCTCGATGATGAACCACCTCGCCGCCGACCAAATGAAGAAAGAATGAGGGAGTCAAGGGGACATAATCTGATGGAGGATTATTTCATCGAACGGCCCATCTTCAACGAACAAGCCTTTCGTCGAAGGTACCGAATGAGTAAGAATTTATTCAACCGTATAATGACGGATCTCTGCAACCACGATCAATTTTGGCACTAAAGAGCTGACGCCACCGGATTGGTTGGACTTCTTCCACAACAAAAGATGATTGGCGCTCTTCGTATGTTGGCGTACGGCGCAGCCGCAGATCAGTGTGCTGAAATAACAAGGATGGGTGAATCCACAACACTACAATGCATGAAGAAGTGGTGTATGCATATATACGAGCTTTACGGTGACCTCTATCTCGGCGCTCCAAATGCCACAGACGTAACCCGACTTCTAAAGAGAGCAAGACATCGCGGATTTCCTGGTATGATCGGAAGCATTGACTGCATGCACTGAGAATGGAATAACTGTCCCACAGCTTGGCAAGACGCATTCTCAGGCCGGAAGAAGCGTCCAACTATTATTTTAGAGGCGGTGGCCTCATATGACAGGTGGATATGGCACAGCTTCTTTGGGGTACCCGGATCACAAAATGACATCAACGTGCTCCACCAATCAGACATATTTGATTCGCTCCTTGCCGGAAACAGTCCTAGTGCAACTTATAAAGTCAACGGTATGACTTACCACAATACTTACTATCTAGCTGACGGTATATATCTCAGGTACTCCTCGTTTGTGAAAACAATCTCCAATCCCCAAGAGCTTCCACAGAAACTGTTTGCCAAGAAACAAGAGGCATACCACAAAGATGTAGAGAGGTGCTTTGGGATTTTACAATCTCGTTGGGGAATTATTCGGCATGCAGCTAGGTGTCATCACCAATCGACATTGAAGAGCATCATGTTGGCTTGCATTATAATGGATAACATGATTGTCGAAGAAGAATTTGTGGAGGAGGAGTTCGAGGAGTTGGAAGAAGAAGATCTACAAAACTCATCAACTGCTTTCAATGTTTATGATGGACCAGTGGATGAACAAGGTAATCGTATTCCTTTTGAGCCTGTTGGAAGGGATGAACAAAATGAACAACGATTTGCCTACCGTGTTGTAGATCTCCAATCTGCGTACATCCATGGAGAGTTGCAAAAGGACTTAGTTAAGCACAACTGGTATCTAGAGACCGGCGAACGACTTTAAATGATGTGTGTGTGTAATTTTAATTAACCTGATTTGCAACATGTTTGCTTTATTTATTTTTCCTTTTAGTTGTTTGAGTGATGTGTGTTTGATTTTAAGTCATTATGTTTTATTGTACTGTGCGTGAACTTTGATGGAATAAAAAAAATGCGTTTTTATTACTTGGAAATTTAAAGTACATAATTTCAATCAAAGCGTAGAATTATTGGAAATTTAAAGTACATAATTTCATAATGGAAAACAAATACCAAACTATTCAAACAGTGGTCGATAACAATTTGAAAATGCTTCATCACTACCATCTCCTTCCTCTTCCTCCATTTTCTTTAGGATAATCTTTTTTTTCTTCGAAAAATACCTCTTCGATTTTGGGGTCATAGCATATGTATCCGTTGCCATTATCCTTGAATCCTCTGCTTCGGCCCTCAATTTGTAGTCCTTCTCCTTAATGGCGAGTTATTTTTGGTATAAAGCTAGCTCAATGGCATCACTTTGTTTTTGCCCAGCGAGATGCATTCTTTGATTTTCCATCATGGTTTTCAAAACCTCATCTCTTACCTCATTTGAAGATGAACAGGCTTTTTTCCCCTTTCTTTTAGCTTCCTTGGCCGCCTTCACTCCGATTGGTCTAACCGGACTAGAGTACACTTCTTCTTCATTGCTTTGTGGTGTTGCAATGACTTCATCATCCTCCACGTTGACGGGGGGAGGCATTGAGGTAAAAGGAGGAGTAGTTACGGAGTTGAAATATGAAGGAGGTGGTATACTAGATTCGACGGCCCGAAAATTTGGATGGTTTTTCATCACTTCCCAACATTCAAACTTGGTAAATTGTTTCTTTTTTTGTGCCACGTACCATGATTGAGGTTTTCTTATCTAAGGTGCAAAAAATTTATATGTCAAAATAATATCTAGGAAATGGAGATGTCAACATTGATTAAAATAAATGTAATAAATAATTTATGACAAAATTATTAACACTTACCTCATCTTGCAAATTTGAGCCGGATTGTGCATTCCTTCGTGCATATGCAAGAGCGGCACCCCAAGTTCTAAAACTCGGCTTCAACTTTGTAAAACGAGAAGAAACCGTGGTTTGGGTCCTAGGCTCCAGCCTAGATTCACCATGCGCAATCTCCCAATTTTCCTTATAATCGGCATAGACTTTTTCCCACAATTTGTCGGACTTTTGCATGTTGCCGATAATAGGGCAAACACTAATGCGACAATAAGAAATACAAAGTTGCAAATCTTCGGAATCAAGCCAATTGGACATTTTTTGGGAACTAAAATACAAAGGGATGAGAGGAGGATGAAGGAGAAGAGGAAAGAGAGGATAAATTTTTTGTTGTGCACAAATTTGTGTGAGATGTGAATGAAATTGATGTAGTATTTATAGAAAAATTATAGGGTGTTATTTGAAATTTTTTTTAAATTTTTTGGGATTTTTTTGTAATTTTTTAGGGTTTATTTTGCAAAATGGCAGAAAATTCAGAAATAGCCGTTTCGGTTGAATCTCAGCCGTCCGATCAGAATTTTTTATTTGAAACGGACGGTCAAGATCAATCTGACCGTTATAGATTTTTATTCATCTGGCCTGACACGTGGCGCCTCCCCTTTGGCAGGTAAAATTTTTTTTTAACTATTTACTGGCGCGTGTATTACACGCGCCAGGTAGAAATAAAAAAACGAATACACGCGCCAAGTAGAAATAAAAAACGAACCGGCTGGCGTCACCCACGTGCGTGGGCTCCGCCAGCACAGCTCGTGGTGCCGGTCAACGAGTGGTCGTCGGAGCTCGAGGTCGTCGCTGCACGTCCGTTCCGGAGCTGCTCGTGCTACCGGAGATGGGGACCCGCCATTTTGGAGCTGCTCGACCAGATGCTGGTGCTCTAAGTTTGTATTTCAATACTTCCACACTGGGGGGGGGGGGGGACCCTTGATAACAGTCCCAATATATGTTGCAAATCCACCTGGTGTCACACTGATAGGCCTAAACTCCCTCAAATTGATAGAAGCCAAACTTGATAAACCATAAGGCTGCTCACTAACGAGTCCAGCAGCAAATTCTACCTACTATTTCAAGCAAAACCCAAACAAATAATCCATGACACCCTAATTCTTCAGAAAGCAGAACATCGAATGGAATAGAAATCACAACACAATTGAAATTACCCACAGTAGCAGCAGAGAGAGAGCCAAGAATGTTTTTGCCGGAAAAAGGTTTTACCTTTCTAGAGCGAGCTGCGAGGATAGAGTCATAGAGACTACTGGTGTTGTGACTTTGTGAGTGTGCGGCCAATAGAATAGAGTGACTGATCGCACTCACGCACTCACTCACTCACTCACTATAGAGATCGATCGACTTAACTCCGCAACTAACGGAGGTACTAAGTTAAGTTAATTTTTGATATCTGCAGACAGATAGATAATGATTGAGTTCACTTTGGACTTTGGAGTTGGAAGTACTGTGTATAATACAAATCCTATTTTGATTCGGTAGGTTGTGATGATCGAATTGGGCGCACTCAATTCATACACAAATAAGTAGACTAAGCACGTAAACAAACTCATAACGTCAACAGTCCGGGTGTGATGATAGTTCTACCTAGTTCTAACAGCTTGAGCCGATTTATATAACAACGTTAAAAGAAAATTTACAAAAAAGCACAAAGGAAAAGGAAGAGCTAGCTAACTATCTAAAATTCTAAACAAAATTGATTAATCAAAAGAATCTGATCAGAACAACAAAATTGTCCCCTCAGCCTAACAGGAACAATGACACTTCGAGTATTGAATTTTAATTTCAATACAGTGTTATTCTTATGGTGTTACTTTGTCTCTTCCGTTGTTACTTGCTTCTTGTAATGACTATATGGGTGAGATCTAGCAGCGCCCTCCTTGACTTTCTTACATCTTCGTCATCACTCTCTGGCAGAGATTCAATAGCCTCCGCTGCAAGTCTGGCATGTTTTCTGGCTAGTTCTCTTGTCCTCTGTATTCCATTACTCTTACCAAGGTAGTCAAGAGCCTAAATGAAGAAAAATAGGTTCTTGGGGTCTCAGTTCTGACCAATTGAAGAGTTAAAAAAGAAAATTCTCTATTTGTGATTGGCTTGCAGGAAAGAAATTAATTTGAAAGATATAAATAACCAGATATAACTCAGAACCGGCTTCAGCTATTATCAAGAGATAAACCACAAAAGAGGAAAACACTTGTGTTGTTATACAAACTTACAATCTCAACATTTGCAGGGTCGTCAAATCCCTTTTCAACAACCAAACGCAACCGAGGGAACTCTTCCATGGCAAACAGAATTGGAGCAGTTACTATGCCCTACATAAAACCAATACATGTGCACGCACATAGTTATATTACACCTGGTTGTGTAGCTTATAACCAGTATTTGCACCTAGCTCATAATGAGCAGCATAAGAGGTGTATTCAGACTGGAATTCCGTCTTCTAAAGTTCCAGTGGGCAATGCACAATGCTTTTTGTTCCAGTGAGGTGCAAAGCATTTCATTTTTACAATCCAGGAAAAAATGTATAACAAAAGAAGATCACTTCATTATTAATTGAGACTACTTACATGACGGATGTCAGATAAAGAACCCTTTCCAAGCGATGCTGATGTGCCCGTGAAATCAAGGACATCATCTATCAATTGAAATGCCAACCCCTGAGGGAATGAATTTAGTGGGCTTAATGCAGGCATAATGAATATAAATGAAAATACCATTTGAGCACTTCCAGGTTGGAAGGAAGCTAAATGACTGTCTCATTCAATTCTTCCCCTATTTGCTTTAAATTAATACAGCTGTTTGCCATCTCCCAAATACAGATGGAGAGACAACACGAAAACTCGACAACTAAACTAAATCATCTGAATAAGTGGTGAACAAAAGATTTAGTCAGGCTTAGAAAAGCCATTCTGTTTGGAGGACATTACTAGTGAACTCTTGAAGAACCTGACAAGATAGTTTGCTCCTCAGGAGAAGAGAAAAATACAGAGGTAGACTAAGAAAAGAATCACTTACCAGATTCTTCCCATAGTCAAAAGCCAACATTGCAACTTCTGTTGTATGCCCAGCAAGAATGGCAATTGCCTTGCAACTGTTTGAGATCAATGATG
Source organism: Geum urbanum (assembly GCA_946800695.1). NCBI lineage: Eukaryota > Viridiplantae > Streptophyta > Magnoliopsida > Rosales > Rosaceae > Geum > Geum urbanum. The sequence goes on from OX327006.1 coordinate 49,737,693, forward strand.
CAGTCTTGTAATACGTCTTTTCTATATAATATTCCATGCTGCAATGAATACCATATTTCATAATAATTAGTTAACGTCAAGACTTCTCCTTAACAAATCAATATATTGTATAAAAGAAAAAAGAAAACATGCTCATGAAGAAGGCATCCATGTATGAAATACTGCGTACCAGACTTCTTGCTCATCTCCTCTCTTTCTTACTATTGTAATCGGTTTTTAAACCTCCAAACAGCCAAATTCATTTTCTATCCTCACATCTCACATTGTAAGCAAATACCCAATTACATAAAAGGAACATGTTTAAAGCAGAAGAGCAGTATACCTACAACGTTGGTCGGCCGCAGTAGTCATTTGCATGGTCTCACCCATAACAAGATGCTCTACAACTGTTGACAGTAATGATACAACCTACAAATGCACGAAGATGTGTCAAGTCAATCCATTCCAAATAGACTGTCAGTCATGATGTTACTCAACCCATCCCAATCCGAAGCACTTTATCATCAATATATGCATTCAGTTCCTTACAACATGAGGATGAAATACTGCTATTCTAAGAATATGGTTCCCATCAAGCATTTCTATTGTTGAGACCCTTCCTGGCCAAGTATTTATAATTGCACATAAACGAAGATTCGGATGTCTAAAGTCTAGGCACATACTAAATCTAATACTTGGACCAGATTCATATAAGATAGCCACATCCATCAATTCTGATTTCAAACAGTAAAAATTGACAAATGCATACCTCTGTGTTTCTTAAAGAGGCAAGTGCAACACAAGCTCGAGAGAGCAGAAAATCCCCTGCTAAGACAGCTAACTGCATTTAATGGTGGAACAAATATCAATCATCATATTAAGCAAAAATCCTTCCAAACTTGCACCAATTAAACATCAACTAGAATAATGTACATGGAAAATTGGTAATTCTTCCTAAAATTAATAAGAGGGGAAAGTTGTGGGGCAGAGCCTCCTAGCTAAGCTACGTCCCATATCCCATTTCAAAAAGTTAAGAGCAGAAACTAGAATAGTAAGATTTGGCATATGGAACTGTGGCATAGAATGCTAAAAATAATAAGTTTCTATACCAAGAACTTCTACTGAAAGTAAAGTGAACAAAAATATATGTGGATGCCTATACCTATCTCTCTTAGGCAGAGGATCACTGCCTAATGGATATAATAATATAAGTTAAGTAGTTAAAAAGTAAGGAGTCCTATCGTTACAAATGTTTCCAATGACGAGGTATAGTTGGCAGTTGGCACTGATCAATTGAGGATCTATGCAAGGCACATAGCTGGGGCATTGAACAACAATCAAGTCGCACTTTATCGATCGGATTTCTGCCAACTCAACTCTAAACACTTATATACTAAAGATTCGTGTGTCTGAACACAAATTTGAAACACAAAATGAACATTCAGGACTACAATGGAAATTGTTATCAGTGTACTTTTGATCAGAACTTATATATAGATAAAGTAGTTTGAGAAAAAAGATGCACTATATTATAGGTTAGTAACCCTAAAGTAAAATTGACCAACTTAAGGGAATCAAAAGTAAACCTTATTTCCCATAATGGAATTCAATGAACTAACACCACGTCTTGTGTCTGCATCATCCAATACATCATCATGTAGGAGGCTTGCCACCTGACAACAAATACAAATCGAAACATTGAAATCTTGGAGGGATTCTATAGTTTTCCTATCTTAGGCATCAAAACAGCTTTACAGATAGCATTACTTTAGAAGGAAGGCGAGAAGAGTCTACGCAGACAAAATGCAACATAGAGAGCCGCAGAAAAGATATTAGAAATGGTGTTGGATAATGTGGACAAATGGGTACATGAAATCCTCACAGATATTAGTGCATTAGCTACCATTTCATACTTGTATGTACTTAAAATTTAAAATAAAAATAAAAATAGCAGGAGCAGAACATATACATGAATCATCTCTGTCACTTCTGCTATACATTGTTGTCTCGCACGCAATTCCGTTGGGAAGGCATCTTCCAATCGTGTAGGAGGCTCAGGTAACTTAGGAAGTTCAGGTACTCTGCCATTTAGAGCTGTTGACATTAATAATAAGACCTGCATAGTGCAAAGAACTATTGAATTACTTTCAACTTTATGGAAATCATGGTTAAGAAAAGGATCATTGTTCTTAAATATTCCCAGAAAAAGGAGATCTTTAGATCTATACCTAATTTTTAAGTTACAATGAGAGGACAGAGTAAAGTTAGTGACCAAATAATTTCCACTGCAGGAAATGTCGATGCATTGCCAGATAGTAAAATATTATTATAGTGTATTAAGAGTATTGATATTACCGTCGGACGAAACCTCTTTCCTTCCACCCCCATTTTAAAGAAGTACTCAGCAGCATAGGCAAGCTTAGGAACCTAAGCAAAAAGAAAAACTCTTCATATGGAGACATCACTGTCACCTCTTTCTATCATACATACCGATATTTATATGTAGAGAGAGATATATCTTTAAAGTAATATCAATAACTTGCAATAAGCCAAGGATACAGAAGATGCACGTACCTTAGCAACAACCATCGCTCGCAACCTGTCAGCAATAATGGACAGCTCATCAGAAACAAGCGAGAAAGGGTCTTGTGGTTCCTGCAAAACAGTATCTACCATCTAAGTACAATGCTCTACTTTCCTCCAAGAACAGAGACTCAGGTTCCAATTAGATGGAGATATTTTACATCTTCAAATTTGCAGCATAAGCAACTCTAAACACTTCGTAGTTCGTACATTACCATTCAGACTTCAACTTTTCCACATAAATCTCGATTCAGGGGTTTAAGGGAAAAAAAATACTAAAGTTTAAATCTTTTGTGCACAAAGCTTTCACATCATCATTGCAAGGTAGTCAACAAAGCAAATGGGCAAGTCAGCAAACAAGATATAAACCAAAAGCTTCAGTAAAAATATCAAAAACCCAACAACTCACCTCAACTATGGAGCTACTCTGGTGATGAATTTGATGCCTAGAAGTTAAAGAGCCAGGGAAAGCATGCAGCCCAGAAGACCAATACTCCCTGCAGCCCAAAATCTAGGAGCAGAAAACACAAAAACACTAACTAATCAAAGCGATGAAATCAACCAACAGTTCAAATCTATAGCTTCTGAGACAGAAATTACCTTCAGGAGGGCCGAATCCCCTGGATACCGAGAACAAGCGTTGGATATTACAAATGGGTTTGGCTCGGGTCGATTAGAGAGCAAACAGCGACACAACCCAGTGAACCTTTTTCTGGGAATCTTAGATAAACCTCGAGAAAAGATCATTTTTTTATGGCTCTATGAACCTAATAATAAAGGTGCGAACTTTACAAGTTTCAGAGTAAAAGTTGAAGAAGGAAGAAGAAGAAGAAGAAGAAGTCCGATGAACCGAATAGTCAGTGTTGGAGGGTTTATGTGTAAGCGACACCACCATGTACCAGTAACTCAATGAGGAGACTCATGACGGCAAAGCTCAGCCATGAAATTTGTAATAAAACCCACACACGTCGTTTTTCTTTTGCCTATTACTACTTTGCGCCTCTCTGGTTTTTTATTCTGCCCGTCATTTTTTCCTTTTGTCAATGAGGTTGGAGTTTTCTCCAAGTTTTATTAGGGGTGGTTTATGAGGGTTGGTTCGTTAGGTAAACTCAAGTCTAATGGCATTCTTGTGTAAGTTTGTTGTATCCCCTTACATTTGGTCCCTTAAATTATAGTACTTTTAATATGTTATAACATTTCTTCATCACATAAGCAAGTTAGTTTTTGGAAAATTGATCCACAGCTTTATGACCAGAAATGCTCTCAGTTTGCATATTGAGTCGAATGGTACTTGAATCTAGCCTCAAAGCAAAGAAACATCCACTTTGAGACCTTGCCCAATAAAGATAGTTACATTGAGTTTATATAGAAATCCAAGCTGTCTTTTACCTTTCAAGTTTATACAATGCAAGTAATCGTCTGATCTAAGATGGACCTTGTTGTAAGTACAAATAAAGAAATTCCACATGACTACTGCAAGCTCATCCTCCCCCCAAATTGCTTCAGCAACTCCCTAAACTCCTCGTCAGTGCTCTTCAGCATTGTTGGTAAAGGCACATGTACTCCACTTTGCACAACTTGCATGTGCCTTGGCTTTATCCTCTTCTCCAAACTAAAAGCAAAATACTGTGGGAACTTCTTCAAGTCATCCAAATTCAACCCCATATCCACAGAGAAATACTCATATTTTGGCTTGTAGTTATTCTCAATGCTGAAAGTGAGCAATGCAGGACACCTAAGCACCATCTCCACAACCTCATCTCTTGGAAACCCCAAACCCTCCAAGAAATCCAGCTTGGGCATTACGGTCTTCTCCACACTTGAAACCAACAGCACAGAGTCATGGTAAGCCAAGGTATGCAAGTCCTTGAACCCAAGTCTCTGAAGATAAAACAGAGCTGGCTTGAGCTGGTCACTCACACTAGAAGTAAGCAATCTTGGGCACTTGTTGATGACTTTTCTGAAGTTGTGTTCCGGGACTTGGAGGTAATCATAAAGGAAGTTGAAAACAGGGTTGAGATCAGTTTTGATGTTGGAGGTGAGGACAAGGGGACACATGCCAAAGATCTTGGCCAAGTCCTTGTCTTGAATGCCTTTGGATTGAAGGAAGGTGATTATGGAGTGGATTGAGTCGAGTGTGGCCGAGTGGAGACCAGGGTTTTGGGAGAGTGCTTTGCCTGCATCAACTCCCATGATTTCAAGGCAGAGGATTTTCTCTTTGAATTGGAGGGAGAGTTTGGTGTGGGTTGGGGTGTAGAGTGGGTGCTTTTGGAGAGTGCTTTGAGGTTTTGTTGCCAAGTGGGTGGTTGTGTTTGAGGTCTGTAGATTAGAGGGACTAGAAGGTGAAGGTGAAGATGAAGAAGAAGATGAATTATGAGTGAAGTATAAGGATGATTGGAGAGCTGCTACTGCTACCGGCATGGTTTCTGGAGGAAGGAAAGATGGGTATCTTCTTTTCCAGAAATATTAATATTATCATCCAAGTTTTTTAATAGTATGAGGCAGACACACATGGCAACTTGATAGAATGTGATTGGTTGGGGTTGGATTTCACAGATTGTTTTGGAATTCAATCCAGACCAGAGCTCCTTTCCTGTTGCAATCAGTAAATTTTTCCATTTCCACTTTCAGTTCTGGGCAAAATTTGCAGTATAAAGAATACTTTTTTTTTGGTTAATGGAACAATTCATTGAAACGAGAGAGAACCAGTACAGCCAAGCAAACAATACATAAACACGCTAAAAAAGCAACCCCTTCAATACAACCTGCTACCAGAGAGAGAGGGCATAGAAAGAAGGGTGCAAAAGATAACCGAGTCACAGCCTCACAGGCAAACTTTCGAACAAGGTCGCCACTCACCACTAGTAGCGGAACTTGGCTGTAGACACAGGTCATAAAGATGAAAAAAAATTGAATAACTAAAACAAAAAAGTCAGCAACAAGAAGACGGAAGTGTTATTATAGATGAGCAAAATGAACTTGTACAGAGACTAAAAGGAACAAATATCTAATTGGCTCGGGATAATGATAAGAAATAAATCATAAATTCTCCGGCCATGTACAACAGAATCCACTGACAAGTCTCAACTCAAAACCATCAATGTCAAGTCTTACAATAACATCTAGGCGAGTTGCAGGGAACATGGAACTTCAATTTCATACATGTTCGATATTATAAGATTAGTTCATATATCAAAAAACTAACTTCCTAGATTACAGGTAGGGTCTTGAGTTTCGAAAAGAAAATTGAAAACTATAAAGGGGTGTCAAGGCCTCTGCATGAAATGAATTATAAAGGGGTGTAGAAACACTACAGCATTATAGAAAGGGATCGGAGACTGCCAGTACTCTACCCAGAACCAGAACCAGCACCAGCGCCAGCTCAGGTTGCCACTAGTGAAGTTTGCATTGGAATTTCTTTCTTCAGATGAGGTTTCTGATCCTACCAAAATGCAGAAATAAGTTTCAGTTACTATATAGCAGTAGAAAATAATGGCACAAACTGTTGCTTTTCTCATGACTTCATAGAAGATGCAGAACAGTCATCGGGGCTACCAATGCACAAATGTCCAAATGCATGATGTCCATGAACTGTATGGAAAATTGGTACAGAAGCTGCAATGCATCTACTAACATGTGAAATCTACTGACTTCGTTTTTGGACACCGGAAAATAAGTTGGCTCAAGCAAATGATATTTATAACTGAAACATATCCCAGCTACATGCAATTATGCTTTTATTTGAGATACCTACTAGTCTACTGTCAGCTATGAGTGCACTAGTTCTAATGTTTTTACCAAATTATATCTTGATGCACTTGGACAATGGATTACCAAAAATATACATATTTTTTATTATAAAGAAATAATAATTCACCAATATTTTTGGCTCAGACTCAGTAAGAATGCTTTGTTCTGTCTAAAAGCTTACAAGTGGAAATACCTTCATTCGTCTCAATATTGCCCATGGCTTCGACTCATAGAATGATGTCGAAGGAGCTTCTTGCCAGGATTCCGGTGATCATCCTGTAAGTAAGTTTAAGTCAATGTCACAAAAGATATATTGTTAAACTCCTCTGAATTCATTCATTAAATTATATTTGATAGCGTCAGAAAATGTACGGCTGTCATTTGCATCCAGTCATTATTTGTAATAATGAAAAATAAACAAGAAAATACATTAAGTTGGTCCAAAGTGAACATAGGGAGGAGAAACAAACTTATGATTCCTATTATCAAGTTGGGTTTTCTGTTGTTTGAAGTTTGATTATAGTACAATATGAACTGATGTAAGAGAGAACACCTTGTATTGTGATGCTGCTGACTCAGACTCCAATGTCTGAATTCCAACATGGCCTAGTGACCGCAAAGCATCAAGGGCATCTAAGGTCAGTTGCCACCCACAAAGAGCAACACCATCGGCATTGGTGTCAAGGCCACTACTACTACTGCCAGCAGCAGCAACATTCCCATTGACCCAGGGGCAGAACTGGTTGTGATGGCCGATAGGATCAAACTCCATCGGATCTTCATAATTGCTCTCACCCTTCGGAGGTCCTGAGTAATCAATCAAAGTTAAGATATATTACTATTAATCGATTCATCATCAAATAGAAGCCAAAATGCATGATGATACATTTAACAACCAAACGAGGGCAAACAATATGCAGTTTAAGCTCTCTTTCTTTTCAAAAGAAAAACATGCAACATATCAAACACATCAATTTATTGTCCACATTTGGAGTTTGACAAAGACAAAATCTACCTACACTAATTAGAGAAAATGAAATGAAAAGTAAATTACTTAATAGGCAACATGTGAGATGCTAAAAGTGCACTTCCCAAAGACCAGTAAACAGTTTTCATCGGAAAAAAAAAGACCAGTGAAAGGTGTGGCAGAATTTACCTATTCCATTGGCAACTGCATACTCTGATTCTAAGTACACATTATTGTTTGTAAATGAAGACTTGCCAGTGTTTTTTACCACTTTCTTGGTTGTACCATAATTAGAGTACACATTAGCATTGCATGAAAGAGAAGGGCGGGCACTGTTCTCTAACTTCCGACTATTCTTTTCTCCACTCTCCACAGATTCAGCCTTGGTAGAACCATCAATTTTTGAGCCACTATCAGCCCTCCCTAAAGGCCGAGATAGCATCTCCTGGCTATCACCTTGAGGATCTTCCCTATTTATTTCATCAGGGACAATTTCATCCATTAGTCCAGGATCTGGGGCAGATTCACCTGTTTGGCCCTGATTCTCAGCATCTTCTGTTCTAGGCTCCACATCACCAACAACACTATCTGCTCTATGAACAGATACATCAGCCCCATGAATCTCAGCTTCGTGACTAGCACACATTCCAACACTCCCTCCACTCATCCCAAAGCTAAACCCATCTCGTGCCTGAGCAGTCACGGTTTCCGCATTGAAGATCTCTTCCCCATCATTTGTACTACCAACTCCCATTTCCTCAGGAAGTACATCGGCGACTGGTTGGAAACCAACACTCTGTTGAGCTTGATTACTATAATTCACTTCTGATGTCTCATTCATATCAAGATTTCCATATGTACTAGAAGAGGGGAATTGAATATCATCCATATCTCCCGGATGATTTTCAACACTAGCCATAGAGTCATCATCTGAAGTGTGACCAATAGTATCCATAGCGATGACTGAAGATGCACGTGCTGAATCCCTAGTTGAATGGACACCAACGAATTGGTCACTGCCTTGTGGAAATGAAGAACCTCTATTACCCTCAGTATAAATTTCAAGACCCATCGAGTGACTGGGACCAGCACCGGATGAACAGTATGTATCGACAAAATCTGAATCTCGCGCCCGTTTCGATGGTCCAGCTGAATCTTGTCTACCATCTGTAACTTCGTCAGCATCACGATCAATAACAGTTCCTTCAACACTATCAGCCTGTTGTGTCCTTAATTGTGGTCTATCAACAGAGCTGCCTCCTTTTTCCAAACTCCGCTTGCGAGAACTAGGACCTCTTGATTCATATGAAGCAGCACGATCACCAACCTCACTACCTTGTGGTTGCCCAATCATTAAATCCCTGCCTATATCGGCATCATTAATATTATCAGCCATTCCTGCTTTACCGAATCGATTAAAAGTTAAACCCACTCCCATTGTAAGATTTAAATCAACATCTGCATTTGAAATCAAATTCCCCTCTGTTGTTGTTGCTACTTCATCACGGTCTTCAGTATGTTCTTTTCCATCATCATTCGCAACCCAACCACTAATTCCACTGGCTGCACTTACACCACGAGTCAATCCCATCTTTTTGCTTGTGTCAGGAATATCAATGTTGTTTGGGGCCAAGGGTGCAGGTCGAGGAATTATTAAGAAATCCAATATTCTGACTGTAGCACCACATAAGCTACAGTCCAGCAACGGTGATCTGAGATCACCTCTTGATTCCTTAACTGACACTTTACTCTTTCCAGTCTCCTTTCTAGCGGAAGACGAAATAGCTTTTTTGCTTGCTCCGCGGTCCTGTGAAAGATGGACCTGGGCATAGGTAGGGCCAAGAGAATATCCATTTCTAGCTGATTGGGCAGAATGTTCCTCATAATCTTGAACATTCAAAAGCCATCTTGGTTCCCATCCACAAAGACTTATTAGTCTCTGTGCCTGGTAAAGAGAGAAATTGAGTTAGAACACCAATATAAAGTTTAGTATTATATGTAAGATGATCAATTGCACAAATATATCTTACACGAGAATATAAAGAGATTGCACCATCTGGTGAGCTTTCCAATTCGAAAATAATTTCTGGTTTAAAATAAACATCCCCAGAAATAACATTCTGGGACTGGGACAGAAGGCGGTCAATCTGTGGACCCCGAGAAACCAGTATTTGCTCAATTGCAGAAGCAGCTACCTTAGGGAGTGAGTGAAATTGTAAAAGTCCATCACATCTATCCTTATACCCGCCAATTAAAGCAGATTGAGGAGTCGGAGGGAATTGCACCAAGCTTTCAGGGCAGCTATTCCCTCTCCAAGGACAGGCGACTTTGTGTCCAGAATCCAGTTGTTTGAAAAAGACCTCCGCAGCATTTTGAACTTGAGATGGAAGAAGAAAAATTTCAGAATAGCAACAGACAAACTAATGCAGTTTCATATATATTTAACTCCAATTACATATCAGGGAGGAGAATGAATAAATTGTTCTAACAAGAAGAATGACACATGTAACTATGTAGGTAATTCAAACAATGGATTTAACTGATGATTAAGCTGTAATAGTCTCTAGATATCAACAAAACATATTTTATGAAGGCTTTATACTCTAAAGCAGCAATTGCTAACCTTCGTCAGGAGTCCATGTTGGCAACAAAGCAAAACCAAGGTATGCACCGCATGATTCACAAGAAACTTTATCTACATCAACATTCACCCAACCTCTTCGGGCACAAGCCAGTGAGCTGATGACCTGGAAAGCAATGCAGGAAAAAAAAACAATGACATTCTTTGGAACTGTTTGAGTTAGTTACTGGAAGGACAAAGAGATTTCTGGATGGAAGGATATATAGTTTTTTATAGACAGCCTAAAAACTTCAGTTCTTTACCAGTTCAATCATTTATTACTAAATTTCTTCGGTAACATTAAAGTTACAGGCCATAATAGAAATAGCAAAATGTACTGACCAATAAAGACTTCACAACTCAAGCACACTAAATTAAATTAATTGCAGCTCAAGTTCGAACCTTGGGCTTTCCAGACCAATTTGATGGCTTAAATGTTGCCAATCGGCGCAGCAAGTCCCCTCTTTCCCAAGGCCTACACGACAGTCTCGAAGACCCAAAAATAGAGCTACCCCGTCCTCCTCCGCCGCCGCCAGCCCCAGCGCTAGTGCTCAAAGAAGTCATCGGTGGCTGCGAACCAACGCAAGATATCGAAGCTCCTTTGGAGCCCTGTCCATGAACAGACCCGTCCACACTCCCCACATTTCCATGCACCGTCGGAGACGACGCCCCTGCCGAGCTAGCAATACCAAAAAAATCAATCGATTAAAAACTTCGCAATCGAGCAAAGTAGAGTTCTTTCGATGAGCTCAATCTAAAAAATGAGCAGAAATTGAGTCTAGTTTTACATTCACAGTAGCGAATTCAAAGCACAGAGAATCAAAGCCCCAACACTAAGAGCACAAATTGGTAAAGGGGGAGCTGAGCTCAGTGGAGAGGAAGCGAAATTCGAAACCCTAATTTAGACGAAGAGGAGAAATTGAAGAGGGAGAAAATGGAGGGGAGGGGAGGGGAGAGAGAGAGAAAGAGGGATAAGTAGCAACCTAGCAGCAGGAGTAAGATCGATGGTCCCTCCGGAGCTGATGACCTCTTCTCTCATAGCTCGTTAATTGTGTGTTTTCGAAAGCAGAGAGAGAGAGATCGGAGAAGAGTGCGTAGTGTAAATGCCAGCTTCTCCCATAGACCGAATAGTAAATTGCGTGGCGCGTAACTCCGGGTCGGGTTCGGGTTCGGGTTCGTGCAAGTACCAGTGTTTTGAGCCCAAAATAATTTTCCTTTTCATTTACTTCCTTTCATCTAAATTCTAAGGTTCCAGTGTTTACTGTTAAAACCTCGGCTCATTCGTCTTTATAAATAAATTGCTCAAAAACAAACAAATTTATGTATTGGAGAACCATTTTGACATCGCTGAAAAATTAATAGACCACAGATGGTGGTAAAAGAAAATATGTAGCCAACTAATGGTTGATTATTTTCACTGTGGAATGCATGTGTATTTGAATAGACATTTTTCACTGTTTTCCTTTTCCTCGTTTCTCGTAATAAGTATGTATAGTATAGTCTACCATGAATCCAGATATCAAGTATCATAAACTCGATTCTGAGAGACATTAACAAGTCCTCGCAAAGGAAGCACCCCAATTACTATTCTGAGCATAGAATACTGCATACATATATGTTCATCTAAGAGCCGACATTATGGCGATTCCGCAATCCTTTTTTAGAAAATAAGTCCAATATATGTTTGTCGAGAAATCCCATCACAAAGATGACACAGCACCAGCGCCAGAACTTGAAGGAGAACCTGAACCTGCAAGGCAGTAAGTAAGTGTGTACATAAGGAATTGTTCCCTATTGGAAAGGGGTAAGCCATTATACCATACCACGCTTGTTTCCTTCTATATCTAAGAAAAAGTAGAGGCGTGCTCTCCTAAGAGACACAATATAAGGGATGGAAAGGGATTGAGTGCCAGACACAACATATAACTTTTCATATTTTATTGTTACCAAAGTTGATAAGGTTTCAATACCACTTAACACCAAATCTTAATCATAGGTAGTCCACAGCCCACTATAGAACTAACCATTTTCTGCTTCCTTCCTTGACTCCTCTGCTGTCTTCCAGACAATATCTTTCAGTCCCGTTGATAAGTTCTTGTAGAACTGTAAATTTAAGTGAATCAAATTAAAATATGCAACTAACAAAAATTTCACATGGAAAAATCATGCAAGGTTTAAAAAAGTAGCAACCAGCATACCCAGAGGCTATTACTTGTAAACGATAACATAAATCATTCATAATTAAATGAATTATAACATCAATCAGATGCCATAAATCTGTCAGCATTAGGTACCGTACATTGTGAAATTCCAGAGTATCTCCTCCTGACTTACGGACTTCAACCATGTAGAGTGAAGGAGCCACCTCAAAAATCTGAAAAAGGAAACAGTTTGTACTCCATTTGTCATGAACATTCTACTGAACAGAAGTTGGTTGGTATGCCTGAACAGAAAGAAAAAAATGATATAGATACCTCTGTTGCAACAGATAGATGACCTTTGCGTCCAGTTTTTTCACCTTGAAGCTTTAACTGAGAAGAAGCAAGATATGTTGTGTTACATAAAGACGCTTGTTTGTTGAGACAAAGGGAGGGAAAAGGAGAGAGAGATGGAGATACAGAAAGTATTCATTGTACCTTAAAATTGTTTTTTTTCACACCAAAACCCAAAGGTGCTGCAGCTTCCTCAATTTTAGAGATTATCTCATTAGCAGGACGTTTGGATGTGAATCTTGTTTCTCGTTTAACAAGGTCCTGATTAATAAAGCAAATGTCAGCTACATTCTTAAATGATACATCTATGAATAATAGATAGTTAAAACTCACAGGGTTAAGACATTATTAAATATTCTCCAATATTAATCCTACCATTTGTTTCTGAAAGAGACTATTAAGATTCAGGCCCTGCGATGTAGAGATCAGCTCAAAGGCATTCATGGTAACAGGTGCCCCATTTCGTTCCTCGCGCCTCTCAACTACAAGGTTTTGAGTATCCTGTGCAACAATGAGAAAAGGAAAAGGAAGTTAGCCCCAATACCAAGAACCAAACAACATCAGGACACAAAATGCAACACTCTTACCCCTGAATCATTGAAGATAGAATCCACATCATCCAGACTGACATCAACTTGTTCAAAACTGGGTGCTTTATATCCTTTCTTGAACCACTCATTCTCAATGACTTCAGCAATTGTAATTCGCTGTTTCATACGATTTAGTTTCAAATTGTAGTTTAAAAAAGGATGGAAAGATATTCATTTTTAAAGGGATTACAAACAGAATAAATAAAATGTATGGAACAAAAAAGGACATACCGTTGAAGGGTTAGGATCCAAGATTCTCTTAATTAGCTTCTTTGCACTGGAGGAGAACCAGGGAGGACATGTGAAGTCAGCCTTGAATATCTGTTCATTACAGAAGTACCAGAAAAGCTACATTATTGTACCAGTATAACAACTATCGACCTGGTTGAATGGTCTAACTGTTCATGCAGTATTTATGCAGACCTTGGTGAAAATTGAAGATACTTAATTACTTATAACGATTCTCAAGAGTTATTCCTGTATGAGCTGTTATATTTAACAATATTTATAAGTAAACCTTGTATAGGGCACATAGACAACAAATTTACAGGACAACATGTCTATGAACATAGGAAGTGGTTCATCAATGGAGTGATCTGGGAACTAGCCCTTTAAACTAGTTTATCACTCACACAAGAATAAGAAAACATATAGGCAAAACAGAGAAGTCTTATAATATAATATGAAAAAAAAACAATAAAACAACATAAGGGAAATAAGCAATTTGAAAGAAAGATACAAGAGAAAAAGAACACCTTTTTATATAATGCCATGAGATTGGAATCTTCAAAGGGCAAATAGCCAGCCATCAAAACATAGAGAATCACACCACACGACCATAAATCTGCCTTTGCTCCATCATACCCTTTGTTGTTGATAACCTAGAAAAGGAAAAGGACTAAGAAGAAGAAATTAAGAATGCAACTGCTTAAATCAAACAGCTAAAATACCTCAGGTGCGACATAATTTGGTGTCCCACATGTTGTGTGAAGTAATCCATCCTCCTATAGGAAAGGAATAAAAACATCGATCACACCTTCTCTCACAGACCTATTATGCTACCTACTTATTCACCGTGACATCTTAAACACCCATAAATGTTACAATAAAAATAGACTACTCTTCCAGAAGCCACTCAAACAGAATTAACGTGTGAGGTATCAACTAATATACTCACTCGAACTTGCTGGGGCAGTGCACTGAGCCCAAAATCTGAAACTTTTAGGACCCCATTAACATCTAGCAGCAAGTTCTCTGGCTGCAAAGCAACAAAATAATGTTGTGTAACATACAACTCGCAAAGTCTGGATCTTGAATTAAAAGATGCTGAACTTTATAAAAAATATTTCAGAGCTTGGATATGAGATAATGCCAGTCTAGATCATGTGTAATTCATTTTGTTGAGACCTTAGTTTAAATCTGATTTGATATCTCAGCAAAAATAGATAAGAATAACCACCTTCAAGTCCCTATGGAAGACACCTCTGCTATGACAGTAATCCACTGCATTTATAAGGTGCTGAAAGTACTTCCTTGCTTCATCTTCTTTCAGTCTTCCTTTACTTGCCTGCCACAATAGAAGAGCAGAGATTCTGATATATCATTGGAAGAAAATAGAAAGTCCAGCATGAAAGATGAACAAGCGAAATCTTACAATTTTGTCAAACAGCTCTCCACCAGTCACGAACTCCAATACAATGTATATTTTTGTCTTGCTAGCCATCACCTATATGAATGTAATGAAAGCAACCACTTAGAAATTTACAAGCAGCAACCCGGGATAGATGAGAACAAGGAACGCTAGGATCTTGACAGAAATATAGAAGAAAAACAGAAGAGACCTGAGATTGTGTCTAACCTCATACATACGGATTACATTGGGATGTCTAATTAATTTCATTGTTGATATTTCTCGTTTGATCTGCACAGAGAATCAAAACATCAATAATACTGTTAAAATAATATATATCACTCGAAGTCTTCAGTTCCACAGACATTGTTCCTCATAAGGCTCATGTCCAAACAAACAATAGTTGATTAAAAATAAATCAGCCTGACAAATATATATCTGGAGAGTTTACATAGCAAAATGAGACCATTTAAAATTTATCTTGTGTGATCTTTAGCATGAACTGGGAGTGTTAACAAGTTCAGTAAAATCTTTCTTTACTTTCTAACAACCCGTGCCACAAATGCAGTTGCTTTCAATTCAAATACAGATAACTTGAGTTTCTGGTGACAGCATTTACAAGATTGCTGCAATTACCGTATTAGTTGAAAAAGCGATAGTAAAATTCTTTAAAAAGTCAAAGATCAAAACTTCTGACTTAGCAAGAGTTATAAAAGTCAAAAGGGGTTGTGATCAAACAGTAAAGCTTTTTCACCCACTTCAAAAACGACAAACTCAAACAGTGTCCTACACGGCAATCATGCATTCAAAAGTTGACTTGTAACTTCCACCCTTTTTGCAATTAAGCATCAATCAATTGTGCCAAACAATTAATAAACAAAAAAAAAATATTTTCCATTGTTCTTCTTCATCCTTAGCTTCACCAGCAACCAATGAGAACATATATTAACTCAATGAAATAGAATAATAAATAATTAAAAAAATTGACCTGGTCGATCATCTTGTGCTTGAGAAGCTTCTCCTTATCGAGAATCTTAATGGCGAAATTCTCGTTTGTCTCGACGTTTCTAGCAAACTTGACCTTGGCGAAATTGCCCTCCCCGAGAGTCCGACCCAGCTCATACCGCCCGACCCGAGTCTGGCTTCCGGTGCTCAGCCTCGTCGTCATCTCCAAATCCAAATCCAAACTCTCACACACTCTTTCTTTCTCTCTTCACGAATCTTCTTCCTTCCGATTCTAAAACTCTCTCTCTTCGGCGATCGATTAAATCCAAGACCTCTTCTTCTTGCACGGCTGCCAAACCTGAGACTTGGTCACGCTCATCGTTCCCGATTTCAACACAATCGAATCCCTAAATTGAATATGGAATCGAATCGAAACGAATCGAATCGAATCGAATCGAATCGAATCGAACCTGTGGAGGGAGAGGCTCAGATTCGGAAAGACTCCGGTTTTAGGGTAGTGAGAATCAAGACGACACGCCGTTTGGTTGAAGAAACATTGACCGTCCGATCAAGGAGGAAGAAGCCCATCAGTTGTTAAAAACAGCCCGGTACGGGATTTTCGGGGGAGCAGTAGATCGAGAGATCTGGAGGCCGGGAAATCTCTGCCGTCGGTTTGATCGGGAATGGAGGTGGGAGTTTATATTTCTCGTTTGGGGGCTTCGTTTTTCGTTTCTATACGAGGAAGGCAGTATCTACGTATCTTTATTATAGTTGGTTTCGAAAACGAGACGCTGAGGGGTGGTGGATTGGCTGCTTCGCGCCATTTCTTTCGTCTTTGCCTCGTGTTTGACGTATTTTAATAGACTTTTATTTTGGAATAGATCGAGTTTGGTGCCTAGCTCATTTTCATTTTCACTGAAAAAAATATCTCCACCCCTACTTTTAGGGGTGTGGTGCAGGAGAAAAATTTATAAGAAGTACTTTTACGTGTGGAAGAGCGCCGCGCTCGCGCGTGCGAATTATTAATGTATTTATGCGTATTTCTATTATTTTACGCAGTCTATAACTCAACTACTATTAATTATATCCATCCGTGCAAGTTGTCTCACGTGAGTCAGTCGACGTCTTGAATATTTTGGACCATCATTATCAACATGTAACGATTTTGAAAAGTGTAAGTTTTCAGAGTGATCTTGCAACACCAATAAAGTGAAAGAAATAAGATTAGTTGAGGTTGTATTAACTGGAATTAAATCTCTATCATCCTCATAAAAGAAGGTTTAGACATTTTATTCAAATATTAGGAGCAACATACATGGAGCAGGTTGACTTGTACCACTTGGTCCTAATTCTTCACATTGGTGGACATATTCGCCTTCTAACACTGTTATGGGTATAAATTTAGAAATTTTTACATGAATTCAATCAGTTAAGAAATGAAGAAATATTTTTAATAACAATTACCTTGATCAACTTGGGATTGATAATCATGATCAATTTCAACTACTGGTCGCTTTCCTCGAGCTTGTTCACGACGCCTTGCCAGATACTCTTGACGCTGAGAATAAGTCATCGACTCTCGCCATTGCCGATGGCGAGCACGTGCACAGCTCATTCGATCCATTTTATGAAAGTAAATGTACGTTATAAAAAGTCGTTGAAGATATCCTCAGATAGTTACAGCCATATGGTCCTTACATATCTCATCCGTCTGCAACCATAAGAGTTTTAAAACAGGACAACAACACCATAACACAATAAATTAATAAATGTAATTAAAGGTACATGAGTTTAAAGTATAGAAAGCTACACAGCTTAGAAGATCATACATAGATGCAGCATTATGGTCCAGGCTATATTGCAAACTTTTGTTACTTCTATAGTTCTATTCCACATATCCTTCCGTTATTTTTTTTCTTCTATTAGTCCTACATAACAAAACAATATGGTCTGTGCAAGAACTTGGAATTAAAAGATACAACATTCCGCAACATCGTCGACCTGGCCAAACAGAGAAAGAAGTTGCTATGAAGACATGGAAGTTACAGTAAAAGAATTGGAATACCTAGTGAACAACAGTTTTGTCCAGCAAAAAGTATCGTAGAAGTGGATAGAGTAGTGGTTGTTCTAATTTGACACGTGTGTACACACGGGTGGTTAAGCTAGTATTAATTAGTGTCAACAGCTAAAATGAATCAAATTAGATTCAAATTAAATAAAATTTGGGAATCAGGTATCTTACCTGCAGAATTTTGAGTATCCCTCTGAAGCCTTCAAGCCTTCAATTCCTCAATTTATAATTCTAAAATTTGAGTATCCTCCGAAGCCTTCCCCGGACTCTTATTCAGTCATGAATCAAAATACCATAATATTGAATAATAGTGATGACAACACAATAGAGATGTAAATAAGTGAAAGTAAAACCAAAATAAATGTAAATACAGCTTACTTCTTGAAAACAGCACGTGTATGTTAGAAAGTGAGGTTGTAATCAAAGAATGACATGTAGTACCTGCCAACGAAATTCAATATCATGAGTACAAACTTTAACCAAAGTATGAAATCACAAAACTGGTGTGGATGCCAATCTACATATACAGCAGATAAAAAAGAACATGCATGATACCTGACGTAAGAAATTCATAAATTTATATTCAAATTCATTTAGAGCCCTTTCCCAAGATCAGAGGATTTTCTTATCAACCTTACTGATGCTCATCAAATGTTAATTGGGACCTAATTAAAAAAGGGTCTGATAACTGTAGTAAAAGCATTACTATAAGACTTTACCATATCTATCACAGTGAAATGTCACCACAAGCCCAACTTCAAGAATCAGCTTTCCCAGAGCTTTGAAAGCTACATACATGCACATCCGTTAGCAACGCATTACATAAGTCAAGATAGCCACGCTATCATAAATCAGAGAGAAACCCATACAGGTATGTAGAAGGCCAAGAGGGAACTACATACCCATTTCAAGTTCTTACAAATCACGATTAAGTCATATATTTGATCTACAATACGATGGGTACCTACATGGATGATGAATGCAAACCTAACATAGTATTACAACATTACAATACTCTCAAAGAACTATTGAAGTTAACTATTTCACCGACAAAAAAAGTCGTAATTTATCTATCTGTTTTGCCCAAACAGTTTGATCCTGTCTATAAATCGATACATCGCTCAAATTTCATAAGTCAATCTTCTAACTCATGCTGCTAGAGCATTGTACCTCTGAATTAGAACTTCACCCGTAGTTAGTCTATCAACTATTGGATTTGCATAAAAAGAGCTTTTTAACATATCTGCAAAATTGTAACACAGAGTAAGTAACAATCACAAAAACAAAATGAAGTAATTGTTCTAAGAGCTTTGCAGA
Source organism: Geum urbanum (assembly GCA_946800695.1). Classification (NCBI taxonomy): domain Eukaryota; kingdom Viridiplantae; phylum Streptophyta; class Magnoliopsida; order Rosales; family Rosaceae; genus Geum; species Geum urbanum. The sequence goes on from OX327006.1 coordinate 49,756,637, forward strand.
ATCTAACCAGAAAAGCTAACCTGGCTTCCCAAACTCCAACTTCTCCTTTCCATGACTCCATCCAAAATTGTTCCTAACAAACTAATCAATGTTGAGGAGAACCCAAGTCTCTCAATAGAAAATTGTCAATTCTGAAAATGCATTACCTACTATGAGATCAAGATTTTCATCGCGGAGGCAGCATAACGATTTGAGTTGAGCGAGAGTTGGATTTGTAGAAGGTGAGGCCTAGTTTTGCGGCGGCGAGGGCGCAACTTGGAGGTGAGGGCTAGGACCATTCGGCAACAACCAACATTTAAGGCTGGCTTCGTCGGAGTCGCGTTTACTTTTATTGAGACAGAGAGAACAACAATTGTTTGGAGAGGCGGTGGATGTGAGATGCGATTGATAGAGATGAGAGAACAGTTTTTCAAAAGTGGAGTATAAGGCTGAGAATGAAACTGTAAAAGCAGTTTTCCAAGTTTTTAATTACCTTTTTTCGAAAAGGATAATATTTGTCATTTAGAATGTTTAACCTTAAGAACATTTTGCATAATTGATAGAGATTTATGTTAACTTTTATCTTTTTTTATCTTTTTTTATTTATAATTTAGTTATTATTAAAGAATTATTTTTGTCAACTTCAAATTTGGTGAAGTTTCTCTTGACTTTATAATAGTAGATTTTCATTTTCATTTTCATTTTCATTTATTGATTGAACAACCGAAGAGAGGATGACGAGAATTTGTTGTTCTCTCTATGCAACCCTATGCGACTTGTGATCGCATTTGGGTTCGTCATTGGCTATAGAATCCGACAGCCTTATCGGCAGATGTCTCACTCAAATGTGGTGTCTTTTGAGGGGGGAACTTTGTTGACTGAAGCTGAGAAATTGGATGGTCGCATATGGATTTGAGAATTGACAACAAGGTTGTCTTGATATTAGACTTGTTTTTGGCCGTGGTTGTTAAAAATTTGACTTGGTTTACACTGTTAAAAAAACACGAATTAGCTATATGCGTCAATCTATCAACAATATTGTTAGCTTCACGCCGACAGACATGACGTACCTTGATATATAGTTGAGAAACGACAATAAATCATGTGATCCCTAAATCCTTGACACATTATCGCATGCGGCTATTTACATCCCAAAGTTTATTCTCTTCACCCCATGTTATTTGAATTATTATCTTATCCTTATTTAACTTTACATAAACGATCATAATGGTTAAGTTGTGCGCGCGCATAATGGTTAAGTCATTCTTCAATTTTCTTGAAGTCGTTATTATCATTGTTCTCAACGAGGGATGCTTCAAAATGAATTGTTAAAGTCAAATAAAACACAAGTGTTTGAGAATTTTCTAATATATTGATCAATTCCCAATTGAGTATATATATACATGCATACTTACAGTCCTAGAAGAAAACATAATTAATTACAGAATCTTACTTAATTACATAATATACACTTCCTAAATATACACGAAGTGTGAAGTCACTACAACTCTCATCCTCAAGTTGGAGCATACAAGTCTTGAATGCCCAACTTGTCAGGTGAGTCACTAAAATCTTTGGACGAAACAGTTTTGATAAAGATGTTAACTAATTGCTCCTTTGAATGAACAAATGGGAATGAGATAATACGAGCATCTAACTTCTCCTTGATGAAGTGTCCATCAATCTCTACATACTTCGTATGATCATGCTCAACCGGATTATGTGTAATTTTAACTGCAGCAGTATTGTCACAATAAAGAGGCATGAGTCATCTCTGCTTGAAACCCAAGTTTCCAAGAAAATACTTCAACTACAACACTCACAAGCCCCTTGAGCCATACATTTGTACTCTGCCTCTGCACTAGATAGAGCTACCACATTCTGCTTCTTGCTCCTCCAAGTAACTAAATTTCCACCAACAAATGTAAAGTAGCCAGAAGTGCAACGCTTGTCAGTAATGTTGCCTACCCAGTCTGCATCAGTGTACCCACTAGTCTCTAATTCTCCATGCTTACGAAACACAAGACTTTTACCAATAGCAGACTTCAAGTACCTCAAGATTCTTATCACATCATTCATATGATCCTCACTAGAGTTTTCATATATTGGCTCACCACACTAACAGTATAAGCAAGATCAGGTCTAATGTGTGACAAGTAAATTAATCTTTCAACTAACCTCTGGTACCGGAACTCATCTATAGGAACTTGATCAGGATATTCTGCAAGTTGATGATTTTTCTCAATGGGTGGGTGTATCAATTGGTTTACAGTCAAGCATATCAATTTTTGTCAACAGTTATCGAACATACTTCCTTTGACTCAACATGATACGATCCTTATTCCGGGCTACCTCAATTTCTAAGAAATACTTCAATTTTTCAAGGTCCTTCATCTCAAATTCAGAAGATAACTGAACTTGCAACTTCTTGATCTTGTCAATGTCATCACATGTCACCATCATGTCATCCATATAAATAATCAAAGCTATCAGCTTACCCTGTTGGTGCTTTAGGAACAATGTATGATCAGAATTGCTTTGTCGATACCCAATCTTCTTCATGAAAGCTGTGAACCTTCTAAACCAAACTCTTGGAGACTGTTTCAATCCATACAAAGATTTCTTCAATCTGCACATCATCTTCTTACATGTAGAAATACCATATCCTGGAGGAAGATCCATGTAAATTTCTTCATTTAAATCTCCACGAAGAAAAATATTTTTCACATCAAACTGCTGCAAAGACCAATCTAGATTAGCTGCCAAAAACATGAGGACTTGGATGGTGTTGATCTTTGCTAGTAGTGCAAACGTCTCATCGTAATCTACTTCATACTTCTGGGTGTATCATTTTTCCACTAACTGTGCCTTATACCTATCAATTAATCCATCTGCATTATGCTTCACAGTATAAACTCATCTATAACTAACTGTCTTCTTTCTAGGTGGTAAATGTACCAAGTCCCACCCACCATTCTTGTTGAGAGCATCTATCTCAACTTCCATTGCCTTGACCCATTTATCCTCCTTGATTGCATCATGCATTTTACTAGGAAGAGACACAATAGATAATAGATTGACAAAGGCTACATACGGTTTGAACAATCTATGGGTTAACACATAATTAGCTATATGATACTTGGCATTGGCTGTCAAGTGAGGTTCATATTTCTTTGGTGGTTGAACTAACAGTTCTACTAAACTCAGGGTTGGATAAAGTAACACTACTACATACCTCTGACGATGCCAGACCAAGAGAAATCGTTGGTAGAGAAGGAGAGACTGGACTTGCATGTACATCTTCAATAACTGGTGGCTAATCACTGACTAATTCTCCTCCTTTCAATGTGTCAGACACTTGTTTGACATGTTGCACACTTTCAGAACTTGGAATAGACTCGTCTGCCTAGGAATTTTTGGCAGGTCGAACCTTATTTTTGACCCATCGAGAGACTGCGTTTGGATGATCCAGGGGGATCCCTTCGACCCATCGAGTATCATCCTTGACCTGTCGAAGGGGAGCTTCAGGCTTGTTTTGGATAAAGTCTTCGACCAGTCAAGGGTCAGCTTCTGGCTAGTTCTAGAAAAGCTCTTCGACCCGTCGAGGCTCCTCCTTGACCCGTCGAAGGTAAGCTTCTGGTTGGGTTCCGGCTTGAGTACTGTCACTTGTAACACTAATTTCTAGTTCCTCAAATTGGTCTTTGTAAAACACATTCTTCTCCTCCTCACTCTGAGTTGTCGTAGGAGAAAATAGCATATATCTTCACTAAATGTGACATCTATAGTGACATAAAACCTTTAAGAATGAGGATGGTAACACTTATAACCTTTCTGATGGGTACCATAGCAAAAAAAACACACTTTAGAGCATGAGCCTTCAACTTAGACCTTTGATTCTTATGAATATAAACATATGCCACACAACCAAAGACACGAGTAAAAAGTTTGTTGAGAGACGAGATAGCAACATGTTTAGACAGTACCTCAAATGAAATTCGATTATGAAGAGCTGCAGATGGTAGGCGAATGATGAGATGAGAGACACAAAATACAATTTCTCCTCAAAGATATTTTGACATATTGGCACTAAGTAAAAAAGCTCTTCCCATATGTAGGAGATGACGATTCTTTCTTTCAGAAACTCCATTCTACTATGGTGTCTGAGGACAAGTAGTCTGGTGAACAATTCCATGCTGATGAAAATATTCTTGGAAAGAATGATTGACAAACTCTCCTCCATTATTAGACTGAAATACTTTCACATAAGTATCATACCGAGTTTGAATCAGATTGTGAAACACAGTAAAGACAGAAAATACAGCATCCTTCTTTTTCAACAACACAACCCATGTCAGTATTGTAAAATCATTAATGAATAGAACAAAGTATCTCATTCCCGTCAATGTTGGATTCTTCAACGGCCCCCAAACATCATAATGGATTAACTCAAATGGTGTTGAGCTAGAATGAGAACTAGGAGAGTAGTTAGACTTGTGACTTTTAGCAAATACACATGCTTCACACTGGAGGCTAGACTCCTTTATTCCCATAAACAAGGATGACATAAACTTCTTCATAACATCAAAGGACGGATGACCCAACCGGCGATGCCAAAACTAGATTTCTTTAACTCAGTCAGAATTCAATGTCATGGCAACATGTCTTGATGGCGCTCGTATCTTTCCGCTATACATGCAATCCAAGTGAAATAATCTTCTCGTCCAATCTTCCTTGCCTAAAATTGTCTGAGTACATAGATCCTGAAATACCACATACATAGGATAAAAGGTGACAGAGCATTTGTTCTGGAAATTCAACTCAGATACTGACAACAGATGATGAGACAAAGAGGGAACATAAAGGACATTATGTAATACAAGAGATGAAGTAACTTGGATTGACCCAAAACCTAAGACCGAAAAAGACACACCATTTGCATTAGACACTTCAGATATAGGAGAAGTTGACAGACTCAAAAACAAGGATTTATCAAATGTCATATGATTAGACGCAACAGAATCAATTATCCATGTATCACCACAAGTAAAGTCATAAACTTTCAAAGTAATACCAGCTTTACCTCAATGTTTCTCAGTAAGAGAAACATTACCCTCCAAGTGGTCTTGGCTCTCCATGCCACATAAAACAGTTTCCTCAAACAACGAAATATCCAAAGACATGTCAAATTCTTCAGACGTCAAGAGCAGATCAGTCGGGACAAGATGATTTCGTCAATAAACAAGAACAGATTCAAGTAATCAGATTTCAAAAGGTCGAAAACAACTTTCGACGTGTCTAACATAGAGTTCAGGTTCAGGTCAGGCAGCGGAATTTAGGTCAGGTCAGATTGCCCGGATCAACCTAGGCTCTGATGCTAAGTCAAATAGAACGCAAGTATTTAAGAATTTTCTGATATATTGATTAATTTTAAATTAGGTATATATACAATTATACTTCAAGTCCTAGAAAGAAACCTAATTAATTACAGAATATACATTTCCTAAATATACACGGAGTGTGACTCACTCCAGCAGTTAACGTTTGTCAAACTTTTGACAAACCGTAGGATATTATTTGACAATGCATTGACAAATGTTAATATGATATTCGTCTGTGTTTTGATAAACAACAGTACAATATTTGTACGCCAAGGTCCTGACAAACGCGAGTGTAGAGTCGTTTGGTAGTAAATATTTCGTTTGGTAGTAAATATTTCGTTCGTCAGACTCTTAACAAACATGTGATCTGTCTTTGGTCATGTTATGACAAATAGTAATATGTCATTTTTTTATCTCCTCACAAACTAGAGTAAATTATTTGTTAATATCTTAACAAACAATAGTAAATGTATTTGTTATCGCAGCTTCTTTGGCGACTTCCATATTTCTTCGCAGGGTTTGAATTTTTTTTTTTTGCAACTAGTTATATGAGAGAAAAGTTAGGATGTAACTTTAATTTTTTGTCTATAGTAATATGTTTTTTTTTGAGGTGAACGATAGAATTTTAATAATAGAAGACAAATACATCAAGTGTGTCAATCCCTCATAAAGTCGGAAACTACAAGGAATTTATAAGAGAACTTAGCATTTCGGAGAGCCCATTTAGCAAGCTTATCTGCCATTATATTGGCCTCGCGCCCCAAGTGAACAAAACTCGATCCCGGCAGCATTTTAAAATCTTGTTGTAGATCCTCATAATAGGCTCTAAACATCGTAGAAATAGTGCTAGGATGCACTACTACCTTCACCACAGATAAGCAATTCGAGCTAAGCTGAATTGGATTGAAACCCAACTGGTATACGATATAAATAGCTCGCCATGCTGCCTCTATTTCAACTGCCAAAGCTAAATACACCCCATCAATTCGGCTAGCTGCAGGAAACACAAAAGTACCATCCTAATCTCGAAACAATCATGCTTATACCACCTATTTGCCTAGAGGGATCGAAGGCTCTATCAATACAAACACAATACTGACACACCTGAGGCTGAGTCCATGTCTGAAGGACTCTGGATGGGCGGTATGGGGTCTTATGCATTAGCACATAACGATCATGCCAATCCTCTGCCAACACCCTCAGAGTCTGTCTGTCAAACAACTTTTGGTTCCAAAGCTTATCATTACGTGCTTTCCAAATAAACCAAATGAGCACAACCATCCATGCAAAATTGTCATTTGGTATTCCAACTAAACATGCCATGATCCATTCTCTGAATGTGTCCACTGAATTACCCACACATGCAGTAAGCAATTGAACAATAGAATGAACAACATTACAATCCCAAAATAGGTGTACCTCGGTTTCGGCCTCCTGCTCACAAAGTAGGCAAATGCCATCCACATCAATATGACGTCGTTGTAGTCATGGTTATGTTGGGAGGTAACCATGACACGCCCGCCATAAACACATTTTAGCCGCTAGGGCGGCTTTCATCCTCCACAAACACTTCCAAAAATCACCCCATAGGTGCTGCAATAAATACACCACAAAAAGGATATTTATGTAGATAATTGAGGTATATTCAGCATTTTATATATTTTAATAGATTCTTATGGGTAGAGAGTAATGGGGTGAGAGCAACTCCAACAGATCTTGACTTTGAGAAAGAAAAAAAAAGATTTTGGAGAATATTTGACATTTTTTTCACTCAAACAGATTCTCCATCTCATTCCCCAATATAGAGAAAAAAATGAAAGAGAACAAGTCATTCCCCAAATTTACAGCAAACCTACAAAATTTTGCAGAATGGACCATCATTAATATTTTGCGAGTCTCAATGCAGAAAAAATAGAAAAGAAAAATATATTTTATTGTTGTTATAAATAGAGAATATTTATAACATCTTTAAAAAAATGAACATTTTATTGTTATAACAAATAAAGATGTAGTTGTAACAAATGTAAATCTGCAAAATAGAGAATCTGTTAGAGTTACTATGAGGAGAGAAAAAATGAGGGTCTAAATAGCCACATCCCGTATTCGTAGGTTACGCTGTTATGGTCTTACGATGATTAGAACCACCAGGTGAACCTCACTCACAATATGATAAATATATTCACTTCATATACTAACATTTGTTAGAGAAGACAACACTTCTTATATGGCTAGTGTGGAACATCATCTTCTTTTTTTCACATAAGAACTAGATCAGTCAAAGAGGCAGTTCTTAACCTACTTCTCATCTTGGGTCAGAAACTGTTGGAGGCTAAACTAGACTAAGAGAAGAACATAAGAAAATGAGAAAAACTAAAGTAGTTTCATTGATCATTCATGCTAAAATCATAGTTCCATGAAGCTTAAGTACCAAAAGGTTTTGGGCCTCAACTGGGATTACATGCATGGGCTACTTAACCAAAACTGACTTTATCAAGTCCACCCCCCCCCCCCCCCAAAAGGAATTATGTCTGCGGGCTCTGAGTTTTGGAAAATGAGCAACAATCTGTTGTGCATCCTCCCAAGTAGCGTATTCCTGAGGTAATCATGTCCACTCGATCAACCATTTTATGACTTATTTGTTCCTAATACGGTGTATAGCCATGTCCACTACTCTTCGGCTGCCAAATGAACTCTCCTGTATCATCAAATTCTAGTAATGTTTGAGATAGAGGTATAATCGAGCCAACCTACAAGTCTGCAACTTCAACAGACATATGAAAATATGATGGAGCTTAGAATGTGTCGGCAATTCCAACTTGTAGGTAACTGTTCCTATGTGCTGGCTAACTCGAAATGGACCATAAAAACGCAGGGAGAATTTGTGGGATGGTCGCTTGAGTAAGGAGTTATGTTTGTAGGGTTGTAACGAAGAAAAACCCAATCTCTAATGTTGAATTCCTATTCAGTCTGGTGTTTATCTGCAGTTTGCTTTATCCAGTTTTGTCATGTAGTCATGTGAGCTTTCAAAGTATCCAGCAACTTATCACGCTTATGCAAGGCCTTATCCACTGTAGCCACCAAAGTAATGCCTCATAAGTACTTCATTAGGGAGGTGGTTTCCCATTGACCGCTTCAAAGGAATCATGTTGATGGTAGAGTAATGGGTGGTGTTGTACCACCATTTAACCCAATGTAATAGTTGGCTCCATGATTTGGGTTCATCTTGTACGAAACAATATCGGTGATGTTTTAGGGACTTATTGACCATCTCAGCTTAGCCATCCAACTGAGGGTGATAAGTGGAGCTTCAACACAATGTGGTACCCTGTAGACTATGAAAAGCAGTCCAGAAATGACTTTAAAAAATGGGATCCCTGTTTGATACTATAAAATGGGGCATAGCATGTAATTTAAAGATCTCCTTCATGAAAACTTGAACAATTTGTGGGACAATATATGGATGAGAAATTGGCACAAAATGAGCACACTTGGACAATCTATCGACCACAACTAATATATCATTGAAACTGTAGGAATATGATAGCCTATCAATAAAGTCCATCGAGATATCAAACCATACCTCGTTTGGCACCGACAATGGCTGTAGAAGACCAGTGGGATTGATGCCTTAGTAAGACTGTGTGACGACCCGAACCAGAATCAGTAGTGTAATCAGCACGATTCATGAGTTAGCGTATAATCGCGGTTTATCGTTATGTGTGTGGTTTATCGGTTTAGTTCGCGACTTGATTGTCGGTCGAGAATTTGAATTGAGTTTCTTCTCGGGAGTTGTAGAGCACGTGATTTCGAGTTCGTGGGCGGCTCCGGATGATTTTTTCGATAATCGAGGAATATAATATGATTATTTGAAGTTTCGGTTTATCGACGAGTTTATCCGTTTGAATCGTGTTTATCCGAATCGTAATGGTTATCCGTTTTGGACCGTTAATCGTCCCGAGACGCGAGTATAAATATCAAAAATTGTCGAAAATGCTGTTTAAGGCATTGACCAGCGTTAACTTTCCTTTTTGGGGCTGTTGACCGTTGACCGTGAAGGAGAACTTTCCCGTTTGAATTTTCTCCGGTCGACTTAGATTTTCCGGCCACCTCCGGCCTCGTGAGGGGTATAATCCTTCTTCCCTTGGGTTTCTAAGTGGTTTAGTGTTTGAAATTTTGTAAATTGGTGATGTTTTGTATGGTTTCGAATCGGGTTTGTTTGCCGGAGTTCGCCGGTGACGGGGGGTGGACTTCCGGCGAGCTACGGTGGCGGGGGAGTGAGGGTTTCGACTCCCCTTGCCCCTGTGATGCTTCCCATGGGTTTAATTTGGGTTGAGGGTGAGTTTTTGGTTGCACCGTGATGGGTTGCCGGAGTTGTGCTCCGATCTGATTTCGAGCTGTTTTGGAGAGGTTTTGGTTAGAATTGGGTCTTATGGTAGTTGAAGAAATGGTTGGGCTTGAGGAGATCTTGAGAACTAAAGCTTCCTCGCCGGAGAAACTCTTCGTTGACGGCGCGCCGCCACCGGCGGCAGCGGTTAACGGCGGCGCTCCGGCGAGAACATTGACTTTTCAGTTTTCGATGATTTTAGTGTCATTTTTCTCGTAATCGCACGCCGATTATAGCCTTGAGGTTTTCGGATTGAGGGTTTCGAGTGGAGATTTCGAGAATTCAGTCGATTATTTTATACAGTTTTATATGTTTCCGGGAACGGTTAGTTTCCGTGGTTAAGTACAGAGTTGTGGGCTAAGGTTTTGATCAGATATGTTTTATGATTATTCAGGGGATTGAGATCGTGCTTCGGGCGAGGGATCTTCCGCTAGACCACGCGATTAGCGCGAGTGCGCGCTCTGCTGATCTGTGAGTGGACATTTTTATATTTTCACAATTGTTTGCGAGTTCGTGATTTTTTGTATTTACTTTATACGATGTTGAGATATATGTTATTTTTGGAGGTATTATTTTATGTTTATTGGTGATGGCATTACAGCATCGATGCTTCGGCAACTCGGCTGATCACCGGTAGTCCGCCAGAGTTGAGAGATTCCTCTAGGCAGGGTTGAGAGATTCCCCTGTATGCCGCCGGGGTTGAGAGATTCCCCTGGCCTATCACCGTTGGGTTTGAGCGATTCACCTGACCGTCGGGCTTGAGAGATTCGCCTGGCAACCTCCATATATATATTTTCCGAACTCGCATTGTTTTACATTGATTATGTATATAACTGGTGAAAGGCATATGTTTATTTTTGTCCCCTCACTCTAACGTTTTATTTGCCTTTCCCCTGGGCTTTTCGATTTCCGTGCCCAGTTTGCAGTTCGGATTCTGGTGTTTCACGTCGCTGTTGGAGGCTAGTGATTCGAGCTACCTGTGTTTTCCAGTAGGTTCTTGTTTCGCCTACTAATGTATATATTGTATATATTTACACTAGAGGTCGCTCTGATACATTCTTATACATGTTTTCTACGGTTTTTCCCGGATATACTATATATTATAGTATGTTTACTGTTTATTGATTATGATATGATATTGAGAAATCCGGATGGGATTGGTGCCCACGGTTTGGTTTTTGTGGCATATGATGAAGTGTTATTTTCCGGGTGCAGGTAATGGCAATTCCGCGTTAGTAGCGTTACTCTGCCGAAATTTTTAATGGTTTTTGTTGGTTCACGTTTTCAGAAGGGGTTTGATTCCGGTTTAGGAAACTAAATCGGGGTTGGGTCCTTTCAGCTTGGTATCAGAGCATTAGGTTGTCAGATTCTGTAGACTCTTATAGTTGTGACGCTTAGGGTATTTGAGTTTGTACAGCATGACTGGAGTGATGACCCAACTGGCCAGCGGTACTCATCAATACTTCGGGTGTTGTGTGTTCTCAAATATCTGCGGTCTCATGATTACGTTCTTTCTGCTTGTACCTAATGCTTGTCTTGTATCAGTAGGATGCCTCCTCGACGTGGTCCCCGTGTTGATCGGGAAGCGGATCCTGATGAGGATCGCCAGACGCATGACTTGCTGATGCGAGTGCTGCGTTTGGAAGAGCGTTTTGACCTTGTGGTCAAAGCTCGTACTGCTGGTGCGACTGTGTTTTCGGGTTCATCTGATCCAGAGATATGTGAGGCATGGGTGGTTCAGGTTGAACGTGTATGTGAGCGTCTGCGTTTTACCCCTAAGCAGATGACAGTGGCAGCAGTCGGATTACTTGATTCTGATGCATATTTTTGGTGGGTTAGCACCGACAGAGTTCCAGTTGATACTCCGTGGACTTTGTTCCGTGATTTGTTTATGCGGAGATACTTCAATCAGGCTACCCAGCAGCGCAAGTATGAGGAGTTTACGAACTTGAGACAGGGCAGTATGTCTGTGCTTGAGTATCGGGACAGGTTTACCCGTTTATCTCGTTTTGCGCGTGATATGGTGGCTACTGAGGAAGCCAAGTGCCGCAGGTTTGAGCTTGGTTTGAACTTGAATATCAAGGGGACTCTGACTACGATGCTTCGGAACAACTTTGATGAGTTTGTCAGTGTAGCACTCCGAGGTGAGGACATCGAGAAGGAGAGGCAGCAGAGGTACTAGCCTAGACGATTTGAGGAGGGTGGACCGAGTCAGGGGCCTTCAAAGAGGCAGAGTTCTGATACTTCCGGTTCGGCTTCATCCTCGGGCGGTGGATCTTATCGACCACCAGCTTGTGTACCGAGACAGAGATCGAGATGGAGGAGAGATCGACCGCAGCGACCACATGCTAGTGGAGGTTCCAGAGGTTCCAGTTATCCTCGGCGTACTGGTGGCTCATTTGCTGTACCGAGGGAGTACCCGTTGTGTAGTCTCTGCAGCAGACATCATGTTGGTCCATGTCAGCGAGGCCCTGTCACTTGTTTTCGCTGTGGCCAAGTGGGTCACTACGCGAAGGAGTGTTTTCAGTTTGATGGTGTTGGTGGACAGACGGCCCAGAATTCCGGAGCTGAGCGAGAAGCCACCTCGGGAGCTCGACCAACACAGTTTACGGGCCAGGGCAGACAGCAGGGACAGCCTCAGCATGGACGACCAGCCGGGCTGGCGAGGGTTCATGCCATGACCTTACGAGAGGGCAGAGCTTCACCGGAGGTCGTTATTGGTATATTGCATGTATTTGGTATTCCAGTACTTACATTGTTAGATCCAGGTGCCACACATTCATTCATGTCATATAGACTATCATCATTAGCTACGGTACCTGCATCTCCACTTCCTGGGTTGTAGAGAGTGTTGTATCCGTCCGGTGAGATTGTGGGTATTGGCTGGGTGTACAGAAACTGTGAGAACCGGGGTTGTGGAGAGTGTTGTATCCGTCCGGTGAGATTGTGGGTATTGGTTGGGTGTACAGAGACTATGAGATTTTTATTGGAGGTCATGGGTTAGCCGCAGATTTGTTGTTGCTTGATATTGTTGATTTTGATCTGATTTTAGGTATGGACTTCTTGGAGACGCATTGGGCCATGTTTGACTGTCACAAGAAGAAGGTCGCATTTCGACGACCAGGATTTCCCGAGATACTGTTTCGCGGCGAGAAGAATACTTCACTACCGTGTTTGATTTCCGCGATGAGGGCGGATCAGTTGATGAAGAAAGGCTGTGTTGCTTATGTAGCCCATGTTGTGGACACTACTGTAGTTGTGCCAGATCTTGGTAGTATTGAGGTTGTTTCTGAGTTTCCGGATGTGTTTCCAGCAGAGTTACCGGGCATACCTCCTGTTTGAGAGATTGACTTCACTATTGAGCTGTTGCCGGGTACAGGACCGATTTCTCAGGCACTGTATCGTATGGCGCCAGCGGAGTTGAAAGAGTTGCAGGTTCAGCTCCAGGAGTTGTTGGAGAAGGGTTTTATTCGACCCAGTGTTTCGCCATGGGGTGCCCCGGTTTTGTTTGTGCGGAAGAAGGATGGATCTATGCGTTTGTGCATCGACTACCGGAAGCTGAATCATGTTACGGTGAAGAACAAGTATCCGCTACCACGGATTGATGATTTGTTCGATCAGCTCAAAGGAGCTTTGGTCTTTTCGAAGATTGATCTTCGATCCGAATATCACCAGTTGAGGATCCGAGACTCTGATGTGGCCAAGACAGCTTTCAGGTTGCGGTATGGGCATTACGAGTTTTTGGTTATGCCGTTTGGGTTTACCAATACCCCCGCAGCTTTCATGGACTTGATGAATCGGGTGTTTAGACGGTTTCTGGACAAGTTCGTGATTGTGTTTATCGATGATATTTTGATCTATTCCAGGAGTGTGGGCCAGCATAAGAAGCATTTGCGGACAGTGTTGCGGACTTTGCGGGACCATCAGTTATTTGCGAAGTTTAGCAAGTGTGAGTTTTGGCTGGACAGTGTGAAGTTTCTGGGCCACGTGATATCGGCTGAAGGGGTTAGTGTTGATCCTGACAAGATCGAGGCCGTGCTGAACTGGAGTAGACCTACCACTGTACCGGAGATCCAGAGTTTCTTGGGTTTAGCAGGCTATTACCGGCGGTTTGTACAGGATTTCTCTCGGATTGCTACACCACTAACCAGATTGACAAAGAAGGGTGTCAAGTTTGAGTGGTCCGATGCATGTGAAGAGAGTTATTTGCTCCTGAAAGAAAAGTTGACTACTGCACCGGTTCTGACATTGTCAGACGACAGTGGTGAGTTTGTGGCTTATAGTGATGCGTCGAAGTTGGGACTAGGTCGTGTGCTGATGCAACATGGCAGGGTTGTAGCCTACGATTCCAGGCAGTTGAAGCCACACGAGGTCAACTATTCGACGCACGATTTGGAGTTAGCCGCTATTGTATTAGCGTTGAAGAGTTGGAGACATTATCTGTATGGAGCCCAGTGTAAGATCTATACCGACCACAAAAGTCTTACTTACTTGCGGACGCAGCCAGATCTGAACATGAGGCAGCGCCGATGGATGGAGTTGATCAACGACTACGATTGCACGTTCGAATACCATCCAGGGAAGGCCAATGTTGTAGCTGATGCACTTAGTCGGAAATCTGGAGCTTCGTTGTTTCATGTGTGTGTGGCCAGAGTGTCGATGTTAGCCGAGCTTCGGGCTACGGGTGCAGAGTTCAAGTGGGATGATGAGGGAGATTTGTTGGCCAGTTTTCAGGTTCGACCCGTATTGGTTGAACATGTATGGGAGGCTCAGGATTCAGATTCCTACTTGTTGGGCAAGAAGACCATGATACAGAATGGTGTGCCTACAGAGTTTCACTTGAGCGATGACGGTACGTTGTTGTTCAGAGGCAGGTTGTGTGTGCCCAGAGACGTGAGTTTGAAGAAGGAGATTCTGGATGAGGCCTATAGTTCAGTGTATGCCATACATCTAGGAGGTACGAAGATGTTTCGTACACTTCGAGCGTATTACTAGTGGCGCAACATGAAGCGGGAGATTGCCGCGTATGTGAGCCGATGTTTGATCTGTCAGCAGGTTAAAGCGGAGAGGCAGAAACCTGCAGGGAAGTTACAGCCACTAGAGATTTCGGTTTGGAAGTGGGAGGACATTACCATGGATTTCGTTTATCAGTTGCCGCGTACTTCGGCTGGCAATACTGGTATATGGGTTATTGTGGATCGACTGAAGAAATCCGCTCATTTTCTTGCACTTCCGGGAAAGATATCAGTGGGCAGATTGGCCAAGCTGTATTTATCGGAGATTGTTCGGCTGCACGGTGTACCTGTGTCTATTGTTTCTGACCGAGATAGTCAGTTTAATTATGAGTTCTGGCATGCATTACAGCGAGCAATGGGCACAAAGTTGCGATTTAGTACAGCTTTTCATCCTCAGACTGACGGGCAGTCTGAGCGGACTATACAGACACTTGAGGATATGTTGCGGTCATGCGTGTTGCAATTTCGTGGGAATTGGGACCAGCAACTACATTTAATAGAGTTCGCCTACAACAATAGTTATCAGGCCAGTATCGAGATGGCACCGTACGAGGCCCTGTACGGGAAGCAGTGCCGCACTCCGTTGTGTTGGAGTGAGGTGGGCGAGCGATGGCTTATTGGCCCTGATCTGGTGAAGAGCACCATGGAGGACGTCCAGATTATCCGGGACAGATTGAAGATCGCCCAGGATCGTCAGAAGAGTTATGCGGATGTGAGGAGGAAGAGCCTCGAGTTTGATGTAGGTGATTGGGTCTTCCTGAAACTATCTCCGTGGATGGGAGTTGTACGTTTCGGGAAGCGTGGCAAGCTTTGACCGCGATACATTGGTCCGTACGAGATCACTGAGAGGGTTGGAGCTGTTGCTTACAGACTTGAGTTGCCAGCTGAGATGGCTCGTGTTCATGATGTTTTCCACGTTTCGATGTTGCGGAAGTACATCTCAGATCCTTCACATGTGTTAGCCCCACAGCAGTTACCGATTAGAGAGGATTTGGCGTACGTGGAGGAGCCAGTACAGATTCTCGATCATTGTGAGCAGGAGTTGAGGGACCTTGTGATCCCGCTAGTGAAGGTCTTGTGGCAGAATCACTCGGATGAGGAGGACACCTGGGAGACTGAGCAGCGTATGCGGGAGCAGTATCTTCATTTGTTCACCTAACAGTTATGTAAATTTCGAGGTCAAATTTTTTTTAAGGGGGGTAGATTTGTGACGACCTGAACCAGAATCAGTAGTGTGATCAGCACGATTCATGAGTTAGCGTATAATCGCGGTTTATCGTTATGTGTGTGGTTTATCGGTTTAGTTTGCGAGTTGATTGTCAGCCGAGAATTTGAATTGAGTTTCTTCTCGGGAGTTGTAGAGCACGTGATTTCGAGTTCGTGGGCGGCTCCGGATGATTTTTCCGATAACCGAGGAATATAATATGATTATTTGAAGTTTCGGTTTATCAACGAGTTTATCCGTTTGAATCGTGTTTATCCGAATCGTAATGGTTATCCGTTTTGGATCGTTAATTGTCCCGAGACGCGAGTATAAATATCAAAAATTGTCAAAAAATTGTCGAAAATACTGTTTAAGGCGTTGACCAGCGTTGACTTTCCTTTTTGGGGCTGTTGACCGTTGACCGTGAAGGAGAACTTTCCTGTTTGAATTTTCACCGGCCGACTTAGATTTTCCGGCCACCTCTGGCCTCGTGAGGGGTATAATCCTTCTTCCCTTGGGTTTCTAAGTGGTTTAGTGTTTGAAATTTTGTAAATTGGTGATGTTTTGTATGGTTTCGAATCAGGTTTGTTTGCCGGAGTTCGCCGGTGACGGGGGGTGGACTTCCGGCGAGCTACGGTGGCGGGGGAGTGAGGGTTTCGACTCCCCTTACCCCTGTGATGCTCCCCATGGGTTTAATTTGGGTTGAGGGTGAGTTTTTGGTTGCACCGTGATGGGTTGCCGGAGTTGTGCTCCGACCTGATTTCGAGCTGTTTTGGAGAGGTTCTGGTTAGAATTGGGTCTTATGGTAGTTGAAGAAATGGTTGGGCTAGAGGAGATCTTGAGAACTGGAGCTTCCTCGCCGGAGAAACTCTCCGTTGACGGCGCGCCGCCGCCGGCGACGGTGCTCCGGCGAGAACGTTGACGTTTTATTTTTCGATGATTTTAGTGTCATTTTTTTCGTAATCGCGCCCCGATTATAGCTTTGAGGTTTTCGAATTGATTTGGGTATCGGATTTTCAGTCGAGGGTTTCGAGTAGAGATTTCGAGAATTCAGTCGATTATTTTATACAGTTTTATATGTTTCCGGGAACGGTTGGTTTCCGTGGTTAAGTACAGAGTTGTGGGCTATGGTTTTGATCAGATATGTTTTATGATTATTCAGGGGATCGAGATCGTGCTTCGGGCGAGGGATCTTCCGCTGGACCACGCGATTAGCGCGAGTGCGCGCTCTGCTGATCTGTGAGTGGACATTTTTATATTTTCACAGTTGTTTGCGAGTTCGTGATTTTTCATGATTTTTCGTATTTACTTTATACGATGTTGAGATATATGTTATTTTCGGAGGTATTATTTTATGTTTATTGGTGATGGCATTACTGCATCGATGCTTCGGCTACTCGGCTGATCACCGGTAGTCCGCCAGAGTTGAGAGATTCCTCTGGGCAGGGTTGAGAGATTCCCCTGTATGCCACCGGGGTTGAGAGATTCCTCTGGCCTATCACCGTCGGGTTTGAGCGATTCACCTGACCGTCGGGCTTGAGAGATTCGCCTGGCAACCTCCATATATATATTTTCCGAACTCGCATTGTTTTACATTGATTATGTATATAACTGGTGAAAGGCATATGTTTATTTTCGTCCACTCACTCTAACGTTTTATTTGCCTTTCCCCTGAGCTTTTCGATTTCCGTGCCCAGTTTGCAGTTCGGATTCTGGTGTTTCACGTCGCGGTTGGAGGCTAGTGATTCGAGCTACCTGTGTTTTCCAGTAGGTTCTTGTTTCGCCTACTGATGTATATATTGTATATATTTACACTAGAGGTCGCTCTGATACATTCTAATACATGTTTTCTACAGTTTTTCCCGGATATACTATATATTACAGTATGTTTACTGTTTATTGATTATGATATGATATTGAGAAATCCGGATGGGATTGGTGCCCACGGTTTGGTTTTTGTGGCATAGGATAAAGTGTTATTTTCCCGGTGCAGGTAATGACAATTCCGCGTTAGTAGCGTTACTCTGCCGAAATTTTTAATGATTTTTGTTGGTTCACGTTTTCAGAAGGGGTTTGATTCCGATTTACTAAATCGGGGTTGGGTCCTTTCAAACTGTCTTTAACAAGTATCACTCATTGATGAAGTCTCGAACATGCTTGAGCATCTTAGGCCATCCAAAGCTACGCTTCAAACGCACCAGGGTTAGAAGATAGTTTGAGTGCCCTGCTTACTTTAACAAGTGGAACTCGTGCAACAGTTTAACTCGCCAGTCAGAGGAAGCTATCACATAAAGACAATTTTTATACAATAATCTATTATGCTCAAGGGTGAAGCCTTTCCTTTTCATGGATCCTGCTTTGAGGTTGTGGATGATCTCTATGGCCTCCACGTCTCCATTACAAGCAACACTAGGTGTATAGGACTGCCTCAAAGACTGGAGAGGTGATGGCTTGAATGGCTAGTAGTTCCTGCTGCCAAGAGTGAATGTCCAGAATAGTGTTGGTGCTGTTAGGCTTGTACTCGACCTTAAAGTAATAATTCAAGAGTTTGACTAACCATTTATGTTGTGTCGGTGTTGTAATCCGTTAATCGACAAGGTGACGCATCGATTGATGATCAGTGAGGATGGTAAAATTGTGGCCCAGTAAGTAAGGTCGCCATTTCTCAACCGCATGAAGAACTACAAGCATCTCTTTATTATATGCCGATAGAGCTCGATTGGATGGGGAAAGAGCTTTAGACAGAAAAGTAATTGGATGTTTTTTTTGGGTTAGCATTGTGTCGATCCCGTCGCTACTAGCATATGTTTCAATTTGTAATGGTTGTGAAAATCAGGGAGGGTGAGCACAAGATAACTGATGACCGCTTCTTTGAAATGCTCAAAAGCCTGTTCAGTTTCGGTTGTCTATTGGAAGTGGCCGTCTTTTAGCATTAAGGTAAGAGGCTAAGCAATCAGTCCGAAGTTACGAACGAAGTGGCGGTAATGGCCACAGAGGCCTAGAAACACTCTTATGCCCTTAATAATAGTGGGCTTGGACTAACTCTTGATGCAACTAACTTTTTCTGAATCCAAAACCACACTAGAACTAGAAATTACATGACCTAAGTACTGAACTTGGGCCTTACCAAATTCGCATTTGGACTGTTTTAACTTCATTTGATTTTCCTGGAGTATAGTAAAAACAATAGCTAGGTGCTTCAAATGAGATTGTAAGTCTATACTATAAATTAAAAAATCATTGGAAAAAATAAGAATGAACTTACGGAGAAATGGCTTGAAGAGTTGGTTCATGAGAGCTTGAAATGTAGATGGCGGATTAGACAGACCAAACGACATCACAACAAATTCATAGTGCCCTTAATTGGTTTGGAATTCTATTTTTGGAATGTCATCCTTATGCATCTGAATTTGATGATAGCCGGCGTGAAGATCCAATTTCGTGAAGTACTTTGCCCTATGGAGCTTATCAAGAAGCTCAGTTACTATCGGATGGGAAACTGATCTTTTATAGTGATTTTATTTAGGGCGCAAAAGTTCACACAAAAGTGCCATATACCTTCATTCTTTCGAACTAACAACATCAGAGAGGAAAATTCGCTTGTGCTAACACAAATTTTACCCTCTTTCACCATTTTCTCCACTTGTTTCAACTCGGCTTCTTGAGAATTTGCATACCTATAGGAGCGTACGTTAACTGGACATGCATTGGATTGCTAATTAATTTTGTGATCAATGGCCCGTTTTGGGAGCAACTTGGTGGGTTCCTCAAACAGTGAGTGGTATTGGTTGAAAAGGGATTGAATGGCTGGGTCATGCTGGGAGGGATTAGGTTTGGGTTGGTGGGTTTGTTGTGTTTGGGTCAAGGTGGGGTGTGGGTAATAAGGTAAGAAGAGAATAGGGATCTCAAACTTTGCTTTTGTAAAATGCCTTGGATGACATAATATTTACTAGCTTAGTGAAATATCATGATTTATCCAAGAAATGCCACCAATGAAGCTGATAGTGTCAAACTATTATGCCCCGAGGAATAGCTCGTAGTCATCTACGACTAGTAAGAGAAACAAATTGGTGAGGGTGTAGTATTAGATTGTGGCGGACGCATCCAATGCACGCCCTGTCGGAATAATGTCATGGCCAGAAGCAGACCGAAATATGATAAATTAGTTCTTAGTGACTCACATGCTGTAAAATCCTATATTTTATTTTTCCGTAAAAAAAAAAACACCAACGTAACCATCACCTTTACCTTAGATTAGTATAGTTATATGCAATGGTTTATTTTGTTATCTAATTATGCTACTATACTATTTAGAAATCAGTTTCATAATACATTGAGATGTAGATATTGTACAGTAGATTAGTTTGAATATTGTGGTCTTGCTTGATAAAAGTATATTTTGAATATTTCCTCCACTTAGTTACGTAATCGCTATTACTTAGTTACATAATCACTATTACATAGTTACATAATGGCTATTACATAGTTACATAATTGTTATTTAAGTTATTATACTCCTTGAGCTTAAGCTTTGACAAATAGGACACTTCATAGGCATGCTTGTCTTGTATTGGAGGAATAAACACTTGTGGTTCTGTAAACCTGCCCAAATAAAATAAGTAGTGGGTTAATTGGTCATATATACTAGTTATAATTAGTTTACAAAATACTAAGTTAACTTTCACTTGTAAAAATAAAATAAAAGAGAGAGCTGATTTGTCTTTTATAGTTACTAGTTCATGAGTAAATAAGCTGCTTATTTAGCCCATTTCACATGTTAACCATGTGAAGATACAATCCAACATAGGGTAAGCTTTTAGTAAATTTATGCTTGCTGGAATTACCCTTGTGCAAGCCTTAAGCACCTCATAAGCAGCTTTCATCCTTATTAAGAGTTATGCTATGGTTGAGGTGTCAATATTTGGAGATCTTTGCTAGAAAATTACGGACTAAGCTAGCTAAGATGGTTACTACCACTACCTCATAAGAAGCTTTCATCCTTATCAAGAGTTATGCTATGGTTGAGGTGTCAATATTTGGAGATCTTTGCTGGAAAATTACGGACTAAGCTAGCTAAGATGGTTACTACTACTACCTCATAAGAAGTTTTCATCCTTATCAAGAGTTATGCTATGGTTGAGGTGTCAATATTTGGAGATATTTGCTGGAAAATTACGGACTAAGCTAGCTAAGATGGTTACTACTACTACCTTATAAGAAGCTTTCATCCTTATCAAGAGTTATGATATGGTTGAGGTGCTGCTGCTGCTGCTACGGGTGGTTGAGACTATCTCCATAAGGGACCAGCTACTAGCCTATTGTATACATGTAGGGAGATGTAGGCCATAATGCATGTGTTTGTTCTTATGGTTTAATTTTGTTTTAGAAGATTGCTCTACTGAGTTTCATACTCATGTCTTTGATGAATTTTGTGCAGATGTACCTGAAACTTAATGTGTCTAGATGTGTCTTGGACCTAGAAGAAGAAAAATGAGCTAGGGGGAGGAAATAAAGAACTAGGAGTTGCAAGTTTTACTTTTTTTACTTTGTTTTTACATTATGAAAATAAAGCTTAGAACCTTCCCTTGTAATCTGTTTTCCCTTTCAATAAAGACATTAGTTTTACTCTTGATCCTATTTTCCAGTCTTACACTATCAAGGGTGGTTCTATCTTTGATATTTAAAGATTGATCACACCTTGACTTGGAAGAAGAAAAAAAGGAGAAGTTGAAATTAGAACAATTTTTCAAAAAAACCTGGGTAAGGGTGTGACACATGCGGACGTGCCCAAGTCTTTTGCAAGTGCTGAGTTAAGGAAATTAGTGGCATTGCCACAAAAAACAAACACTTAAATGGCCCGGGCCTTGCACATGCCCTGAAATTTCATCATTTGTCCCATTTTGGTGTGTGCTATGACATTTAGAGGAAACGTCGTGATAGACTGGTCTTCATGGTCCTCCTCATACTACTTTTCTAGATCTTACTCAGTAACCACCGCCGTTAAGCACTCCAAAATGGCCCTCACGGGCCGAGCACATGTGTGAGTCGGGGACCAACGTTTAGGACACCTATAACATAAGCCTTTGGCTTTGCGCCCTATGTTCCTTTGGGGTAAGTATTTTTGTCGGTGCCTTTGTCTTATTTTTGAAATGGGTTTTGGTGGTGGTTTGGTTGGGTTGGCTAGTAGTGCGGACAGGAAGGACATTCATGTTGCTTGCATTAAAGTTGATGCGTGGAGATGGGGACCAATGCTGAGACTTTTGACTCTGTGTCACTCGAATTTCAGTTTGTTTAATTTCACTCCGCCAGGATAGACGTTGCGCCGCTGCCAATGTCTATGGTTCCAAAATTTAGACTTTGTGGCGGATCTCAACTTTCAACCCACTGCAAAAAAATTGGAAGAAAATCTCACTCGGACTAATTGGGAGCTCGGCAGGCCAGCTTAGTGAAAGTGGAGATGTAGTCATCAACGAAGTTGGTCTGCTGAAGATGCAAGAGGTGGGCCTTGAGCTCATTGTTGTTGTTGGAGCCAAAACGCTCCAAGAACGTCATCACAAATTGCTCTTAAGTGATTTGTGAGTGTCATTAGTCAATAGAGTTCATCCAAATACAAGCGTTGGGACCGAAATACGACGCCAAATGGGCGACCTCGTGGTTGGGGACATGGCAAACCCTTAGGAATCGTTCAACCATTGCTAACCAATCCACATCATCCTCGCCATTGAAGTGCGGAATATCAATTTTGGGAGACTTGTAGGGTAGTGGAGTAAACTGATGTTGTGGGAGGGTTGTGTTTGTTTTGGTAAAGTATGGGTTAGGAGGGAACTGTGGAGGAAATGAGGTGTTTGGTATGTTGATGTATTGTGAAAAATATTGGGGGTGGGAGGCCAGAGAGTCTTGAACAATGCTGATAGTAGAAAAACTGGGTTGAGTGAGAAATGGGGTGGGGTAGTGGAACAAGGTAATGGAAGAGGCACTATTGGTGGTTGAGAAGCTTGGTTTTGGAGTGTGTGGTTGATGGTGGCTAACTGTTGAAAGATTTGACTATGCACAGAGGAGTTTTGTATAATCATAGCTTCAATTTGAAGGTGGAGGTCATTCTAGCTCGCATGTAAATACTCCATTGAAGTACTGATGTTTGGAAGAGAAGACCAGGGAGGGCCTCTCCCTGGAGTAATGATAGGTTCTCCATAATAGAATGATGTGTAGGTAGTTGTATTTGTGGTGAAAGTGGAGTGGATAGTGAAAAAGGAGGTGAAGCTGTGAAGGATGTTCATGGGTTGGGATGGGTGGGAGTTCTGGAGTCCACGTATAGGCATCGCTTGGCTCTAGATACCAATGTTGGAAGCTAAACTTGACTAAGAGAAGAACATAACGAAATAAGAAAAATTAAAGTAGTTTCATTGATCATTCATGCTAAAAGCATAGTTCTATACAACTTAAAGTACCAAGTGGTTAAACCACGATAAGTGGTTTGGAAGTATTGGATCCTGCCACAAGAACGTTTGATATGGAATCCCCACGTCATGCATTCGAATGCTGGCGGCGTCAAAATATGTTTGTTGGATTATAAACGTGGTCAGACACTATGTTATAATGCATAATTGGACCATTTCACATGAGCCGAGAGATTTGTTCTGAGCCTAGGAAGTCTTTGGGTTACCCTTAACACCTCAAAAAAAAAAACCAAAAGGTTGTGGGCCTGAACTGGCCTTACATACATGGGCTACTTGATCAAAATTGATTGTATCGGAAACTAACTAGGCAACAACCTAAGAGCACCTGCAGCGCAGGCTGCTCGAGCAGGTGGAGCAGCCCTCCGGCGGTGGACCCCAGGCGGCGGTAGCACGAGCAGCGACGTTGAGGACGTGCAGCGGGGGAGAAGCTTTGCCTTGACCGCTCGTTGACCGGAGGCTCGAGCAGCTGCTGCTCGTGCTGGTGCTGACGTCATCCACGCGCGTGGGTGACGTCAGCAGGGTTATTTTTTTTCTACCAGGCGCGTGGATGACACGCGCCAGTAAAAAAAAAAAATTTACCAGCCAATAGGAAGCTGACACGTGGCAGCCCGGGTTAAAAAAAAAGTAACGGTCAGATTGATCTGGACCGTCCATTTCAAATCAAAAAATCTTATCGGTCGGTCCAGATTCAACCGAAATGGTAACCTGATTTTTTTTCTGATTTTTTCTGCCATTTTGCAAAATAACCCCTAAAAAATTACAAAAAAATCCCTACAAATTCTAAAAAATTGCAAATAACACCCTAGTATTTTTCTATAAATACTACATCAATTTCATTCACATCTCACACAAATTTATCCTCTCCTTCCTCTTCTCCTTCTTCCTCCTCACAAAATGTCCAATTGGCTTGATTCCGAAGATTTGCAACTTTGTATTTCTTATTGTCGCATTAGCGTTTGCCCAATTACCGGCAACATGCAAAAGTCCGACAAATTGTGGGAAAAAGTCTATGCCGATTATAAGGAAAATTGGGAGCTTGCGCATGGTGAATCAAGGCCGGAGCCTAGGACCCAAACCGCGGTTTTTTCTCGTTTTACAAAGTTGAAGCCGAGTTTTAGAACTTGGGGTGCCGCTCTTGCATATGCACGAAGGAATGTACAATCCGGCTCAAATTTGCAAGATGAGATAAGTGTTAATAATTTTGTCGTAAAGCTCATCTATTACATTTATTTTAATCAATGTTGACATCTCCATTTCCTAGATATTATTTTGACATACAAATTTTTGGCACCTTAGATAAGAAAAGCTCAATCATGGTACGTGGCACAAAAAAAGAAACAGTTTACCAAGTTTGATTGTTGGGAAGTGATGAAAAACCATCCAAATTTTCGGGCCGTCGAACCTACTATACCACCTCCTTCATATTCCAACTCCGCAACTACTCCTCCTTTTACCTCAATGCCTCCCTCCGTCAACGTGGAGGATGATGAAGTCATTCCAACACCACAAAGCAATGAAGAAGAAGTGTACTCTAGTCCAGTTAGACCAATCGGAGTGAAGGCGGCCAAGGAAGCCAAAAGAAAGGGGAAAAGAGCATGCTCATATTCAAATGAGGTAAGAGATGAGGTTTTGAAAAGCATGATGGAAAATCAAAGAATGCATCTCGCCGGGAAAAAAGAAACTGATGCCACTGAACTAGCTTTGTACCAAAAACAACTCGCCCTTAAGGAGAAGGACTACAAATTAAGGGCCGAAGCGGAGGATTCAAGGATAATGGCAATGGATACGGATGCTATGACCCCAAAATCGAAGAGGTATTTTTCGAAGAAAAAAGAGAGTATCCTAAAGAAAATGGAGGAAGAGGAAGGAGATGGTAGCGATGAAACATTTTCAAATTGTTATCGCCCACTGTTTCAGTAGTTTGGTATTTGTTTTTCCATTATGAAATTATGTACTTTAAATTTCCAATAATTCTAGGGTTTGATTGAAATTATGTACTTTAAATTTCCAAGTAATAAAAACGCATTTTTCTTATTCCATCAAAGCTCACGCACAGTACAACAACACATAATGACTTAAAATCAAACACACATCACTCAAACAACTAAAAGGAAAAACAAATAAAGCAAACATGTTGCAAACCAGGTTAATTAAAATTACACACCCACGTCATTTAAAGTCGTTCGCCGGTCTCTAGATACCAGTTGTACTTAACTAAGTCCTTTTGCAACTCTCCATGGATGTACGCAGATTGGAGATTTACAACACGGTCGGCAAATCGTTGTTCATTTTGTGCATCCCTTCCAACAGGCTCAAAAGGAATACGATTACCTTGTTCATCTACTGGCCCATCATAAACATTGAAAGCAGTTGATGGGTTTTGAAGATCTTCTTCTTCCAACTCCTCGAACTCCTCCTCCACAAATTCTTCTTCGACAATCATGTTATGCATTATAATGCAAGTCAACATGATGCTCTTCAATGTCGATTGGTGATGACACCTAGCTGCATGCCGAATAATTCCCCAACGAGATTGCAAAATTCCAAAGCACCTCTCTACATCTTTGCGGTATGCCTCTTGTTTCTTGGCAAACAGTTTCTGTGGAAGCTCTTGGGGATTGGAGATTTTTTTCACAAACGAGGAGTACCTGGGATATATACCGTCAGCTAGATAGTAAGTATTGTGGTAAGTCATACCGTTGACTTTATAGGTTGCACTCGGACTGTTTCCGGCAAGGAGCGAATCAAATATGTCCGATTGGTGGAGCACGTTGATGTCATTTTGTGATCCGGGTACCCCAAAGAAGCTGTGCCATATCCACGTGTCATATGAGGCCACCGCCTCTAAAATAATAGTTGGACGCTTCTTTCGGCCCGAGAATGCTCCTTGCCAAGCTGTGGGGCAGTTCTTCCACTCCCAGTGCATGCAGTCAATGCTTCCGATCATACCAGGAAATCCGCGCTGCCTTGCTCTCTTTAGAAGTCGGGATAAGTCTGTGGCATTTGGAGCGCGGAGATAGAGGTCACCGTAAAGCTCGTAGATATGCATACACCACTTCTTCATGCATTGTAGTGTTGTGGATTCACCCATCCTTGTTATTTCAGCACACTGATCTGCGGCTGCGCCGTACGCCAACATACGAAGAGCGCCTGTCATCTTTTGTTGTGGAAGAAGTCCAACCAATCCGACGGCGTCAGCTCTTTGGTGCCAAAATTGGTAGTGGTTGCAGAGATCCGTCATTATACGGTTGAATAAATTGGTACTCATTCGATGCCTTCGACGAAAGGCTTGTTCGTTGAAGATGGGGCGTTCGATGAAGTAATCCTCCATCAGATTATGTCCCCTTGACTCCCTCATTCTTTCTTCATTTGGTCGGCGGCGAGGTGGTTCATCATCGAACATTGCATCGACCACGACCGCTTCAGTGATGAAAGCATTAGCAATTTCGGCATTTCGCCGACGTTGCTGTCGCCTCCTCCAGAAAAAATTCTCAAAACTAAAAGGATTCATCTTATCGGAATGTGGAATATATGGTTGGTTTTGGTGTGAATGAACGATGAGCACCGATCAACAAATATATAGCCGAGCGTAGATGAAGTGATTAGATAAGCTGATGACACGTGTCGGCTTTCAATTGGTCGGAAATCTCTCCGAGAATCTTATACAATTATTAGAGCCGATCATGAACAGTGGACATGACACGTGTTGCCTCGTGATTGGTTGAAAATCTTATCGGAAATTTTGTACAAGTATTTACCCGATAACCTTCTGTCGGCGTGACACGTGTCAACTCGTCATTCGTCGGAAATCTTACCCGAAATCTTATTCAATTATTCTCACGACAACGACACGTGTCGTTTATGGATTGGTTGAAAAATATTTAAAAAAAAAATTTATTCAATTTTAATTTATGAACAGTAATAGCACGTGTTATTTTTTGACACCGCTGCGCGAAAAACAGAAACTGCACCTCCTATTCGATGAACAGTGACTGCTCCACCTCAAACAGTGTCTGCTCCTCCTCAAATTGTTCCTCCTATTCTAAATCACCCATGCGGGTGCTCTAACCAGACAAAAGAGTGTTTTGGGTTTTTACGCTCAAACTTTTCAGAGAGTTGGCCTAATGTTGCAACAAGCTTGAAGGCCTTAACATGATCCAAATTTGTGAACCAGTCCAATGTAAAATTGGGCTTCATTCCGGGTCAAAATATCAAACCGGGTTGGTCTCTAAAGCGGTAAAACCCTAGTGGCCCGGTGGGGACGAGGACTGAGAATCAGGGAGGGTTTTAGCTTCTCTGCGAAAAAATGGGAAAGAACGACGAAAACGAAGAGCAAAAGATGAGCCAAGAAGACGAACACGGCAAGCGCATACGGAAACGAAAAAAACAAGACGATAAGCCAAAGAGCATACCAGTCTTGCCATGGATGCGAGCTCCAATTCACGTCAATGACTTGGAAGAAAAGCCCCTTTCTAACCTCCCTCGTCTCGACCCAAGGTAAATTAACAACCCCACTTCACTCTAATCAGCTCCATTAATTTACCCATAAAGTCTAAGCTTTCAATTTCATCGAGTAATTATTAATTTTCTATCTTTATTTTTTTTTTTACTGTTGTTGTGTGTTTATAGGTTGAAGGAGGCTTTGGAGAAGATGGGGATCACTTCCCTATACCCAGTTCAAGTTGGAGTCTGGGAAGAGACTATTGGCCCTGGTGGTTTCCGGCGTGACTTGTGTGTTAATTCTCCTACTGGAAGTGGGAAAACTTTGGCTTATGCTTTGCCTATTGTTCAAGCCTTGTCAACTCGCAATGTCAAGTGTCTTCGTGCTCTTGTGGTGTTGCCAACTCGTGATTTAGCTATGCAGGTGTGTAATTTGGCAATGTCAAGTAGAAGTACAATCATTGCAATGTTGGCCAGTGTGACGATGTTTTGTTATTGTGTTCAGGTGAAAGATGTGTTTTCGGCAATTGCTCCTGCAGTGGGATTGTCGGTTGGTCTTGCAATTGGACAGTCTTCAATAGCCAATGAGATTTCAGAGCTTATCGATAAGCCGAAGCTTGAGTTTGGTGTTTCTTTTGACCGAGAGGGTACTCGTTCGTCTGAGCTACGTAGTGCAGTGGATATATTGGTGGCTACCCCTGGAAGGCTAATGGACCATATCAATAACACCAAGGGGTTTACACTTGAGCACCTCTGTTATCTTGTAAGTTGAATATTATGCTTATCCTTCTGCAGTTTCCATCATATTTTATGGTACTTTGAATCGATTTCAGAAAATAAGACAAGTCTGTATCCAGATGAAACAACTTGTTGAGAGTTCTTATATGGCAAAGCATATGATGATTTATAGGTTGCTGATGAAACAGATCGGTTACTGAGGGAGTCATACCAGAATTGGCTATCCACTGTGCTTCAGTTAACTCGCTTTGATGATGATAGTTTGTTTCCTCGTGCTCAAAATTTTCTACCTTCAGCACTTGGTTCTTTCAGAACCATAAAGAGATCGTGAGTTCAATATCCATTTACCCCTCTTTTGATATGTTTACACTACAGAACTGTAGCTGTGTCTCATGTCTCTGTAAGAATGGTTGTATGCTGACAATGAACTATGACATTTCTCTAGTCATATTGCATTGCGCTTGCATTGCTTTCTGCATGTAACTTGGTTTACATTTTAGTTTCACAGCATCTCAATCTTGTAGGACCCCTAATTCATGTTATCTCATATTTGTTACAGGGGTTTTGAAAGAGGGTTTAACGGTAAACCTTACTCCAGGCTTTTAAAGATGGTCCTATCTGCTACATTAACTCAGGATCCAGGCAAGCTAGCTCAACTTGATCTGCATCATCCGTTATTCTTGACGACAGGAGAAATGCGTTATCGGCTTCCACAAACATTAAAGTCACATAAAGTGGTATGCTATCAGGTCTCAGTTGAAAAAAATTACTCCTTGTGAGAGTGTCTCACTTCTGTTTGCATTCAAAAGTAGTATTCTAAACTTCCACATAATTGAGGCTGTTGACATTGCCAATTCAATTCCTTTTCTATATCTCATGTGTTCTGTTCTGTACAGATTTGTGAAACAAAAGACAAGCCAATATATTTGGTTGCTCTCCTTCAAAGTCTAGGAAGCGAGAAGTCCATCGTTTTTACATCATCAGTGGAGTCGACTCATCGTCTATGCACCTTACTGAATAGATTCGATGATTTGCCTTTCAAGATAAAGGAGTATTCAAGGCTTCAACAACATCGAAGGTAGTGTTTGTGTTTTTATTATTACTAGGCAATTAGATGATGAACAAAGCTAGAACACCTGTGGACACACATTCAAACTATTTATGTCTGTAAAGCTGTAATCGGGATTTCGGGTCTGGGTTTTGGTGGTGTGGGTATACACATGCTATTTAAAATTGTCTTGAAGCTAGATTAATATATAGGCAGTCCAACCCAATCTTTATTTGATACAGTATATTAGTCCTGAGGGCAAATGAGCTCCCTTAATATATTTACTCGAGACCAAATGCTGTTCTGAGAACTGCAGTCCTAATAAAGGTTGCTAGAAATAAACAATTGGTTCATGTCCCTTTAGGCTGTTACCCTAATAACTAATTGGTTCATGTCCCTTTAGGCTGTTACCCTAATAACCCTGTATTAGGGTAACAGCCTAAAGGCTCTATCGGGGTGACTTTCCTTGGTTTCACTACAACTGCAAGTCTCTAGGACCGATCCTATGAGTCAGCAAGACAGCATATATAGTACATGTTAGTGTTCCCACACACACATACACACATTAGAAAAATGTCCTAGCTTTGCCACTGCAAGAAGTTTCAGTGCATAGCTATTAGGTTCTTCAAAACTTGTGAATGATATAAAAATGAATTCTTTATGATGTATTATTTGTATACCACAGCAAGACATTGAAGGCATTTCGAAAAGGGAAGGTGCAAGTACTTGTTTCATCTGATGCAATGACTCGTGGTATGGATGTTGAAGGAGTGAAAAATGTTATCAACTATGATATGCCTCCTTACATAAAGACTTATGTTCATCGTGCCGGACGGACAGCAAGAGCTGGACAAAATGGCTGTTGCTATTCATTATTGCAAGAGAATGAGGTACGCTTTGTTCTTGGTCAAGGTTCAGTGGGAAAATTTAAGTTTGTGCAGTAACCCTCATTGCCTTTTTCTTCAAGTGAAATTGGTCTTGCCTTCATTTTCCTTGTGCTCTTCATGTTGGGGGAGTTGCAGAATCACTATTGTTTGGCTTTGAGGTTTTGTGTTAAGTAGACATCTGTTAAAGTTAAAGTTTGTGCAATCCTCTGTCTCAAATAGTGTCATTTGTGTTGATTAATTACCTTAGATTGTGCATAATCCATTACCTTACATATCAAATTCAACTATTTCACTTATTTTAATTTTTCGAATACTATAAGATTATTCTATTCTGCCAGGTTCAACGTTTCTACACAATGTTAAACAAAGCTGAAAATAGCTTCTGTTTTAAGCACATTGTTCCTTCTGATCACATTGAACGACTCCGCAGTGTCTACGCAACTGGTAATTTTTTAGCTTATCTAGTAGAGTTTCTTCTTTCTCTAATTGATGGCTGTGAATGCCTTAATAAATCTAACAAGTGCTGACATCAATTTTTTTTCCCTCAATGTGGCAGCTTATGCAAAAACGAAGGAGACAATTGAGATGGAATCATCCAAGAAGAGAAAATTTGGTTCCAAGTCCCCTGAATTGGTGAAAGGAAAAGAAATCCAAACTTCGAAAGGAAGTGACCATTGAAGCAAGTCTTTGGACACTTCTATAAGTTTTGAGACTTTTGATGTATGAGAAGCGAGTTCCTGTGCTTCATGTATTGGTATTCAGAATTTCAGAGTTCGTGCAAATTGACTGCAGACTAATGTGTAAGGTGATAGATGTTTACATAAACTCAATGTATGCTCAATTCTTTTATTCTCTTTTGGTAATGTATGCTCAATTCTTTGACAAGATGTATACGATATGTATCTGTTTTTCTGCCTATGATCAATGAGTAAACATTCTGAACTTATCACTTATTGTTCACTCCAGTATCATTTCTCATCAAATATTGCATTCTCCAATCATATTTCTCTACATTAACTTTGAATTGCTTGTACTTTTCGGCATATGTATTCCCAATTTGTCTTGGGGAAGAAGATTAGAAGGGTATGTCAAATTCTGGGATCCGTAAGAACTACATATGATATACAGAAACACATAGCAGACAGCAGGATTCCCCAGAGCATTGCTCAACATTTGATTGATAGAAGGTAGAGGTAATCTGTACAGCAAAGATAATTGCTCAACTATCTCCACCCATTTGTCTAATAGAAATGGTTCCCTTACAGTCCATGACCATAATAGTTGAACCAAAAAAAATACGAGGATAAAAATATGCCTTAAAAATACGGCTGGAACTTAAGCATGTTACAAAATAATGCCTTCAGGGCTCAGTACTTATTTGCTCAACCTTCAAAGGCTTTCATAGTTTCAGTGACAACCGAACATGGAGAAAGACCTGTGAACCCCTCTGAGAAAGTACTTGGAGTCGGGACGAGCAGCATGGGCAGCAGAAGAAGAGAAACATGGCGATGATGGTGAGGAGGCGGATGATGGGATTGAGACCTTTGGTAAAGAGTTGAGAGAATCATTAGGGCCTACATATTCTCTGTCCTCCTCAGTGATTGTTTCCAGCACCTTTGAAGTTCTGTGCCTCATGACACTAACAATCTGTGGCGGTGCAACTTCTGTAATGAACCTTGCTAGGCGTGCATTCGCCATTTTCTTCCTTCACTCGCAAGAAAAATATGATATCACAGATGGAGAAGGAAGCTGTAGAATGAAAGAGTGAAAAATAAGAGGTTTGTTTGTTGATGATGCGAATGAACTCACCCTCTGAATGACATTTATAAGGGTATGCATGCTGAACAATTCATGCTTAGGCTTATGCAGAGCCACCAGTCCAATTCAAGTATGTCAAATCCAAACTTGAACAGCTAGTGCCGTCCACTTGCTTTTGACATTTATTGCAATGACTTGAAGTTTCCCAGTCCTTGATATGAGACAGCTTAGTTTTGATAAGGTGTCAAAGATCGGGTGGAAATTCAGATATCTCTGAAGATTTCATTTTTGTTTGAGACGATGGCTTCCAATTTTACACTTTTCTTGGCTTAAATGTGAGTAGTCACTTGTAGTGCCACGTTTGAGGTTTGTTGATGCTGACAAAATTAAGTTTTCTTTGACGATTGAGAAGCTTTCTCTTTGCCAAGAAACTATGGTCCTCCATTTGGTTGGCTCAAATTCGTTCAACGGTGTACTGTTAGGCAAATATCTCAATCTTATTGGTGTTCTAAGGTGCCGTATTGGTGAGGTAACACTGTGTTTTGGTAAGTTTCTCAGAAGGTAGCTAGAACATATACCAAATCATTAATTGTTAGGTTTTATGTCAATCATAGAGCAGGAGGAAAACGAGAAGATAAGTGATGAAACTATTTAGACAGATGAAAATCGAGGAGAGATCGAGGATAGAAAATGCAGGCGGGATGAGACATACAATTGAATGAAACAATGAAACAAATCTCAAATTAAGGAGTTTCCAAGTTCTGCTTCAGGCCTTTTTTCTCTTGTATACATGTTTATAACTAGTGTAAAAAAGAAGATGAAGAAAGCATCCAGAATTCCAGAAGATGAAATTGTACGTACATATATGGTCCTACGAATCACATGCTACAAAAGTGTTACAGATGAGTTTGAAAGCTCACTCTATGGATATGCATGGATGCTGTCACAGTGTCAAGTACAGTAGTAGTACATACATCGATCACTATGCATTTTGGTCCTAACATACATCATGTTTTCTTGCTCACTTGGTTGTACATATATGCATATTTTGGATGTTACTCATCGATCTCATTCAAAAAGCGTACATTAATTATTCGATCTACAGCTAGCTCCGATCCAGCTCTTTCTGCCTGCAGGCGGGCTTGCTTCTTCTCTGGGGAATGAACAGTCACTCTAGGAAAAGCTGGGAATCGTGAATTACTGGATATATAATGGTCACATCCTGGCTGCATGCAGCCTTGTTCTTCTAATTATCAAGAGGAAATAGCGATAAAACAAAGAACTGATCTATTGGCATGAACAGTGAACCGAAATAGAGTGAATGGCTTAATTAAGCTAGCTTCTTGCTAGATGATTAATTTGGTCCTATGGTTAAGTGACTTAAGTCTAGCACTAATCCTTCATAATTGCCAAGGTTTTAGCTTGCTAGCTCATTTTTGATCATGTGAAAAAAATAATTTAAAATCTAAAATCCGTTATGAAAATTTAATGGGTGCACCGTGCACAAGTAATACAAAGAGGCCGGGCAAGGTAGATCTCATCTTTGACTAGCTACATGCATCTAGCTTTTTCAATTCCCTAGCCATCTTAGATCTAATCCAATCCGTGAATGGAACCTGCACCGCCTCCATGCATGTCGACCATCGATCGCTGTAAGTTCGTTCTGGTGTTGTACAGTGTACCGTTGCAGTCGGTGTACGTATATATATATATATGTACGTGTGCCGTGTGAAGTAGGGTTAGGGCACCAATAAGTGCAAAACGCCATAATATGCTGAAGATCGAATTAGAAAGATGATAGTAAAGTTTGTGTGCAAGCTAGGCAATACGTACGTATGAGGGCCGTATTATTAATTACGGCACTCCACAGTTAATGTGACAGGTACGTTCCCTTCCCTTACCCAAATTGAGAAATGACCATGATCGACCAAATTGGATAAATGCAGCTCATTCAACCTTCAACTAGACAGAGACCCCGATCATATCGATCAATCGAGTAGCTCCAAATCCTCCCCATATTTGCATTCAATTCATAAAACTACTAGCCATGTGCGGATGTGCCCATCACCTTCGTGTATGAGCTACTTAATTCATACGTACATTTACATTTTTTTAGGGATCGATCACAGTGGCATAGCTAAAATTTTAATTAGCTGAGCCGTGTCAATTTTTTAAGACACGTTTAACAATCTTATTTTCTATTAAGTCATTCCTAAGAAAAAAAATAGAATTCATAATTGAGTATAGAAATATATTTTATTTTGATCAAATTTGCTAAACAAAAATACATTCATAATTTTTGGCTACTAACCAAATATTAAATGTTATAAAGTTAAAAT
The DNA here is from genome assembly GCA_946800695.1 of Geum urbanum. Taxonomy (NCBI): domain Eukaryota; kingdom Viridiplantae; phylum Streptophyta; class Magnoliopsida; order Rosales; family Rosaceae; genus Geum; species Geum urbanum. Next base: position 49,791,264 of record OX327006.1, read on the forward strand.
GGTATTAATTCATTGATTCAATATATAACAGTCTCATAACTAGTTTACGAATATATTCGATTGGCTAGGAAGAAATAGTTTAAACAAAATTGAAGGTTTCTTTTCCTTTCATATATTCAACAATGTCAAAATAGTATTATTACATTAAATCCCTGGTAATTAGGTAAAATTATGTCATTAATTTAATTACAATAATTTAAAACTTTAGGAGTGTCATTTGACACCCTTAATTATATGATAGCTACGCCACCACTGGTCAATCAAATCCACTATAAGAAAAAGTTGACAACAATACAAGAATCCACCAAATTATCCAACGCGATAAAGAGAAATCTTATACTACCACTATACTATAAAAAATGGTGTCAAACAAGGCCTCAAACTAACAAACTAGAATAGTACGAAGAAACTGTCAAATTTGAGGTGCACCACTTCTTAATTAGCTAGAAATCTTTTCTATTGTGATGCTTGCCGGTGAAACTCTTCCACACTCATATCCACTGAAAGCAAGATTGTCCATTTCTTTGGAGAGACCTTCTTCAACTGCCCCAGGCGAGGGCAAAGGTTGGATCTGTTCCTCTGTTGTTGGGATGTCATGCGTTATTACCCGCACCTACAACACCTTCCTGGATGTCAACCACTAAATCCTGGCTAACCTCATAAAATGTGACAATGAAACCTCCACAAGACCCTTAATCGCCAGCTGACACAGCAGCATCACCCGCAGACATGACGGTTACACCTTTGACCGCAATGATAATGCTGACAGGTGTAGTGAAATTAATGAGACAGTGGAACCTCACAGACACTATGTAGGACTCTATGGTTGTTCCTGCTGAACAGGTATGTCAACAACTGGTTTAGAAACCTGCAAAACAACATCAGAATTTGAAACATACCCCTCCAGCCGAAGGACAGTCACCCCCTCCAGCTGAGGAGCGCACACCCCCTCCAGAGACGAAGTAGGTGAGACAACTGGTTTCGGAATCAGCACATATACATATCAACTAATAAAATTTCCAACACTTGGCTTAAGTAGTTAATTAATCGACTATATATGATTCTCCTCCTATATTCTTTGAATCAAAATCTACGGATCCCATGCAGTTGGTCCCAATTAAAACAAAACAACCCATCTGTGACGGAGCATATATAGATCGAAGACGGTTTTGATTACACATTTTTACTATTTCTGAGTTTGCTGAATCTACCTTTTCCTAAAATCACTGCAAACTATTGTTAACTACTTCATCCATGGCCTCACGTCGACCACCAATTCCAGCTCGTAAGCCACCTATTTTTGCACAAAACGTCCACACTTTTCATGTATATTTAGGGCTTCAAAACCCTTTCTTGATCCAAACGCATAACATATATGCTCAAGAACTGTTACCTTCTTATTAGTTCGATCTCTGCAATATATACAGGCAAAGTGTGTATATATCAGTCATGGGTCTGATGGGAAGGGAAATGAGAATAATGCAGAACTTAGGCGAAGTTGCACCAGCACTCATGATTCCTCACGAGAAGCCTTCGAATAACATATCGAAACTGGAGACCATTGTCGAAGATGAAGCAGCTGGGCTATATTCCAGCTCTCATCAAAGCTTTGAGATTCTGCCGAAGCGAGTGGTGTTTCTTCTTCCGGTGTTCGTCTCCTTTGTTTCTTACTACATATTGTATAGCCACGTTGCTTGAACTCGTAACGATTTGATTTGTGTGTAAGTGGGAAATTTGGGTTTGAAATTTCTCATGACAGATGATCATGATCAAGAGGGTGGTGATTGTATTGGGAAAATAGCTAGGTTGGCAGGAATAGATTGTTCGAGCATTTGACGTGTGTGCCTTGAGCCTCTCAAAATGTCATGCTACAATTTTCATAAACCCTAATTTAATTCATTTCTTTCAAACATTCTCAACTCGATCGATCTCTTTCATACCTATAGCTGTTTGTGGCATGGGTTTCTTTTTGATATTTTTTTTTGAGAAATAAATCTATATTGAATTATTGCACTTGAGCATGAGAATGAAATTAAAAACGTGTAAGTAAGACATCGATTATATGGTATATATGCATGGCAGTGGCTGAAGGAGACTACTAATTAAATTATTACACTTGAGCATCAAGATATAATTTTTCACGAGTAAGATCTTGATTTCTTGACATGTTTTTATTTTATTTTTTATGATGGAAGATCTCTTCAAATGTTTAATGTAAAAGTAAAGGGCTTTAAGGAAATATATTTTTTTCTCAAGATTTTATGATTGATAACTGCTGGTCGAACTCATTTCGATCAAGTTATATAACTTACATGCCAAAAATATGGGTCTTGCGTTTGTTTTATCGAGTTTAGGCCGACAATTTTTCTCTTCACATTCAATTAATTTAATAGAGAAATTGTTAATAGTTTGTATCATATTGGGAGCTTCCAGAAGTGGTTTGTCCGTTTCCTTCATTTTCTAGAAGAGGATATATGATGTGGTTTTGCCAAATTTAAGTGGAATTTTCCAAATTTAGAACCATCTTCAGACTTGTTCAAACTTCAAACTCTGTGGCACTGATCTCACCCTTTAGACATTTCATGCATGACAACTTTCCAGGTAACCACCTCCTACAATCATGTATTGCATACCAGTATATATACGAACTTTTGGCCATATATTCTATCCACACAATCCATGAGATCATAGTACCTAGCTCTCTCTCTCTCTCTCTCTCGCTAGCTCAGCTCCTTATAATTTCTTCATAAATCATGTTATATCGTAGCTCGTCTGATTTCGATCATCATCCGATGATGGTGAGAGAGATAAGCTCCATCCACGAGGGCTTTGGCAAAGTCGCACCACGACTTTTGTTCATCTCCCAATATCAGAAATCTTCTAAATGTCCGACGCTGGAGACCATCGATGAAGAAGGATCATTATATTCTTCGTCTTCAATACCTCACAGCCATATTGATATAACTGCAACGAAGAGAGTCTTGTTTCTCCTCCCAGTCTTAGTTTCTTTTGCTTCTTATTACTTCATGTTGTATAGACCTTCTGTGTGAATGACAAGGCCGGTATTTGATCTGTACGTACATGAAATAGCTAGCTTGCCAGATCAATTCGCCTCTTCAAGCATGTCGATTATATGAGACTCGAACTCGATCATAACCTATACAATGTTGAATCTGTTCGCATGCACTTCATTCATTTTCTTTGTTCAAAATCGATCATCTGCGAATTTGCTTATTACTAGTTAGCTACACTAAACTGGCTTGGCTGTTCAAAAAGTTGTTTTACCATATACATCAATGATCTAGCTAGCAAATTTGAGAGAACCGAACAGAATTAATGATTGAGATTTTGAATGTCGTTAATTAGAGAAGTGATCCCACAACGTACTAGTCAGAGAGTGGGCCGGGAGAGAAATATATATTGTAAACCAGATGCTTATATCAATTCATGGAACTAAAACAAAATTGATGTATGACAATCATCAATCCATTCTCACCAAAATAATAATTAGATGAGAAAATTGTACCACTCTACAGGATCATCCCACCTCACATTGCATTAATTTGTATTAGATTTTCAGTGAAGCTTCCCCTCCCCATATACATTATTATTATTAAGTGTAACCTTGAGCTCGATCATTATGCCATATCTCTGCATAACATGAGGTACATGACCCCCGAGAGGAGCAAAGGAAGAAGAGACACCAAGACCCGCCCCTTTGGCAAAACTGCAAAGCCTTCTGATCCCTCTTCAATGATGGGTTCTAGTCTGGGCAGACTCGAAGATCTTCGAGCTCTTGTCAGGTATCTTGGTGCAACGTCTACGCAGTGTTGCATGCGTCTCATTGCCTTCGCCATTTTCGTCCGGGGAGTATTAATTGCTATGATTTTGGTGGTATTAATTACTTGCTAGTTCCTCCTCGCAAATATGGATTCGTTTGGGTGATTCTATAGTTCAGGATGAACATAAGGTTTTGAGAGGAACTAGCAAAGCAATGGTGAACGTGGATATATAATGTGTTTTGGAGAAGGGCAGCAATGGGATACGTACAGTGAAAGAGATTTTATAAGGAGGTTAAACACGGTTAGGCCCCTAAAATAGGGAAAGGAGGAAAATGTTGGCGATGTGGGCCAATCAATGATGCAAATGTTTGAACTATAATTTGCATGTAGCTAATTTTTAGGCAAATTCTGCCCTTTGGTTTCTAATTTCCGTTGTCTACTATTTATCGTTGTTGCAGTTTTCGGTGTCTAATAGGATTTCATTAGATTTATCTCAGGAGGACACTAATATGAATAACACCAATCTAACCCCAATTCATCATAAGATCAAAGCTTGAATCTGGTAGATAATGTGGCTAGTTCACTGAAAACAGAATGCTTTCCATTCACCTCATTTTAGGTAAAAACTTTTTAAGTTTATACCCCCAAAATGACCTTTCCATATATATAGAACAAGTTTACAAAGGCATCAGTCATATTGCTAACCGAATAACTGCTATATAGCATGTACAATATGAAGCTAGCTCAGATGCATTACCCTTTAATATTCACAACAGCAAAAAATTGATGACTCCCTCTCTTTCCATTTACAGTTTGCAAGGACTTGACGGTTATATATATAGCACATGTGTAAATACTTATATTAGTCTAGTAGATCCAAATTAGTAACAATGTATCATCCATGTCTTCAACTGGATGTGCTTTTCTTGTTCCAAGGCGTATGGATAAGTAGTTTCCCTATAAGATATTGCACAGTCTAAGATATCAACGAGATGTTGAAAAAGAAAGTAACCAATGTGGATGACTTGCAAAAAAATGAGTGGACTAACCGAATGTGTATGACAACCAGAAGCAGGCCAAATTTGAGAAGGCAACCCAATTCCAGCAGCTATAGAATTCTACAAAAAACCAAGCACTTATCAATAAATTTCAATGGCAAGGTCAAACTATTTGCTGGGTGAAGTTAGTAGTGTAGAGAGCTAATGGACAGGACAAAAGCTACTAATATTTAGAGGTATGTTTCACTGTAATTTTTCGATGGGAAAAGACAAATGGTCTCTAGATTAAGTTTTCTACACAGATCTCTTGCTTTTCTTTACATTCTTATGTTGACGTGCTAACTAAATTACAAATATCAAAAGCTGTCAGAACCTAGGAGCTGCACTAGTCAAAGAGATAGTGTTTGCACAATAAAGACAGGAGAAGTAGTAAATCATATATGTACCTGGGATACTTCAGGTGTAGCAACAAGAAGATGATAGAGATAATTATGGAACTCGAGCCAACAGAAGTGCAGGCAAGCCCAAGGAAGTTGTTCTTTCCTCCTAACCAACATGTTGTTGAAAGGATAAGCTTCTTTTTCCCACCAAAACTATAAGTATTGTAGTTATTCGTTACATTTACTACTACAACATCATCTGCATTCAAATCCTCTTCAATTCTACCGTACAACTTCCGAAAGCTGGGGAGCGCAGCTGTTCTCATCCATACAATAAGATCTTCTTGATCGCTTAGCTAGTAAAACAAAGTATCAATCACCAACAGTTCATGGAAATATCAGATATTAGCTATACTTGCAAAAAATGTGATGGTATCATGGTCAATGGTATCCGAAAGTTGTAATACTTACTGGGATTCTTGAATCTAGCTTTCCACCACCTATCAAGGTCCCATTTTGAAAATTGAAGGGATATACATGCTTCCCAAACTTGTGATCACGGTCACTCTTCCATGCTATGTTCTTCCTGTTGACTTTTAACTCTGAACTTCCACGTTTTAGAATATATGTATCATTAAATAAACTCCATGCTATCAAACCACAAGGCACAATTGGAAGACCATCGTTGGACTCTTCAGGTTGACAGGAGCTTGTGTCATTGTACCCCAATCCATCTAAAAGCTGCCGATCATTTTTACTTTTGACATACCTAAAAAAATTGGACTCGTCTTATTTAAACCATAAGTGGAGCAACTTTTATGAACCATTTTGTGCGAACTTTCATGAGAAGAGAAAAGGATAAGAAAAGAAGAGAAACATAGGAAGAAGGGTAAGTCGAGAGTCAGAGATGGACTCATCACTGAGAAGGAGCTCTTTACCCACCGTCTGTGGTTCTGATAGTAGTTGTCAAGCTGATAGTAGATATTTATTGGAGCTTTCATATGCTTGTAGACCTTCAAAGAGAAAAATACTTGGTAAGATCATGGCAAACTAACATATGGTAATATTCAGATGACGAGAAGCAATGCTCAGAAAGTGAATACAGAAACAAACCACTCTACCGAGATATATGGGTCAATAAGAAATTAAGTACAAAGAACTGGAATTGAGACCTCTGAATCTAGTAACATACTGAAAATGCATGTTCCCAAACCTCAAGAAAAATCTTTCAGAAATCATAATATCACTCAATCTGTTAACAGGTTCAATAAGTAACAAGAGGTTTAGTAACATATTTCTTTTTCCCTCCCATCAATAACTTTCATATTCATGGATCACCAATTTCCAACACTGAAAATAATGCATCATCAGTTTCTTACATCAGATTATACTAAATGGTATTATAATTAGCATAGAAATCAGTTAAAGCAATCACTAGATATGGCATGTATCCTTCCTAGATTTATTTCACTAGCTATTGGGTTGATAAATGTAGTTTATGTGACAACTCTAAATTCAGACAGCAATTTCAGCCAATTGCAAGGAATGTCATACACCCATTGTAGGAGGTATAGAGATGGAGAGAGTATTACCTTCAAGAACCGAGAACAGTTTTTGGGGATAGATTTATCTTTGATATAAGCCACCTTATTGGTTCTGAATGCTTCTGGCACACATTCGGTATCATATTGATCTACAATTTCAACAACCTACAGATCAAAAGGCCAATATATAATTAACCAAATGTATGTTTCACAAAGTGACTAAGCATATGGGTGACAAACAATGATCTAGGAACAAGATGATGGTGATACAAACTCACATTCTCAGAGGCATGAAGAACAATAAGTCCAATAGGTATGAATATGACACCCATCAATAAAAATGTAGTAATCACCTGCAGAAGAGGTAGTTGTTAACTTTATATCCCAAAGTGCAGGTACATAGATAAAGCATATTACAGAAGATCCGGCTGTGAATTTGCTCACCCATGCTGGTGTCAGGACGGGTTTACAAGCAGGCAGACTCTGCTGAGTAAATTGATAAAAAGCTACAAGATTACCATGAAGTAACCATTATTTAACAACAACAGTAGTATAAGTGAAATGAGTCAATTCATCATCCGAAATTATAGACTTTGGAAAGACCGAAAGAGTACCTTTATGTCTTCTGGACTGCCGCGGAATAGATTGAGCACCCTCGGATATTTCTATGGTTCTTCTTCCATCCACTTCCATCAAATTAAATCTCCAGCAATTCAACCCCGACAATGCAATAAGTCAATAACCTTGAGCAGCTCAAATTTTCCACCAAAACACTGCCACAAGTGAAAACTTCATTTACTCATAAATCCCCAGATAGAAATTAACCATCAAAATGCAACAGTGGATTGGAAAGTTACACCCACAGCAACAAGTTTAACATTCGGAAAATCTAAAAATACAACTAGTCATGTATACATAGCTGAACTCAAGTTCCCCTTCTAATGATTTTTTGTAGCATATACCTTATCCTCCATATGGTTTCTAATACAGGTTACTAATCAAAAAGTGCCATACTGTTCAAGTTTCAAAATCAAATTAGAAAAGATGGAAACTTTAAGAATACCAAACAAATCAATTGGGTAGCTAATTAATCTAAATAACTCCATGGAGCTATATCAGTTAAAGGGTTTTAGCTTTCTATATATCCTACGCAACAAGAATAACAAAGATTTAATCTTTATGTTTCCTACATTATCAGAAACCAAAACACCTGATGGGTTCAGTGAAGAAATCAAATTGGAAAGTGGAATTACAATGAGAAGAAGAAGAAGAAGAAGAAGAAGAAGAAGAAGAAGAAGAAGAAGAAGAATATATTGCGATGAGGGAGATCTGGGAATACCTGGGAAATGAAATGTGAAGTGAAGAAGACTGGAAATGGAGAGAAATGTAAAACGGAAATGGTAGAGAGATTACTTGGGGGTGAGGCGAACTCAAATCTGTGTGTGTAGATTTCTGTCGTGTAAAATTATTCTTAGCTTTCTGAGAGGGAGAAAGCAAGTCCAGAATTAACGGGCCAACTCCGTCTCGTTTGGTAGTATCACATTCCCTCACGGGACCATTTTTTCTTTCTTCGTTTTCACTTTCTAGCCTTTTACTTTTCTCACGGAGATTCATTCACGCTCGCACTTTTCAACTATTTATGGTAATAATCGTATTTACACGCATAGAAAGTTTGCTTGACCAAGATTATGACCGAAAGAAAATGAAAAAGAAAGAGAACTGAGTTGAACAAAGCAAGGTCACTCATGTATTCTGATTTAGATATGAGAAAAGGAAGAACATCTCCAAGTACCGAATTTGTTTATGAATTGTTATATAGTCCTAAAACTCATGTGATCTAACTTTGTTGCTAAAAGCACAAAGCCTATATAGAATACTAAAAATAGGCAAGGCAAAAAAGCTTCAATCTTTGTGTGGTGGAGCAATGATGATCCAACCCAGTCGTCTCTAAAATGCTCCTAATCAAATGGAGCAGCATCCCTCATTTTCCCGCCACCAAAAGCAGACGAGCCATAAGCACACTCTCCTCCCTCTTAAACCTCTGCACTCAACCCAAAACCCTCCACCAACTCCACGCAAGGTTCATCCTTCACGGCCACCACCAAAACCCATCACTCTCTTCCAAGCTCATCGACTGCTACTCCAATCTGGGCCTCCCCTCCCTCGCCCACCAAGTCTTCATCTCCGTCGCCGACCCCACTCCGACCCATTACAACTCCGCCATCAGAAGCCTCTCCAATTCCGGCCAATTCGTCAAGGCCGTAACTTTTTACCATGAAATGGTCACTAAAGGGATGTGCCCAGATGGAGACATTCACGCATTGGTTCTGAGATCGTGTTCTCGGTTTTCAGAGACCCGAATCGAGGAACGGATTCGTGGGGTTATTGTGAAATTGGGTTTTGATTTGTGTGGGGACAGTGAAGGAGAGGTGTTCGATGAAATGCCTCTGTCGAGTTTCGATTCGGTTAGTGTGGTGAAGTTGTTGAGGGATAGTGTGGATTTGAGGTCTTTGAAGTTGGGGAACGTTGTGCATTGTGTGGCTATCGTGACCAATTTGTGTGAGGATTTGTCTGTGAACACTGCATTGTTGTCAATGTATGCCAAATTGAGTGACTTGGAAAGTGCAGAGATGGTGTTCGATGAAATGCCCGACAGGGATTGTGTTGTTTGGAACATAATGGTATCTGCGTATTTGCGAAATGGGAAGTTCAAGGAGTCACTGGAGCTGTTGAGAGTCATGGGGAGGTCAGGGGTTAGAGCTGATATGTTTACTGCAATCCCTGCTATTTCTTCAATAACGAGGCTGAGAGCTACCGAGTTGGGGAAACAGATGCATGCGAATGTGATAAGAACTGGGTCGGATTATCAAGTGTCGGTTCAAAACTCTCTTATTGACATGTACTGTGAATGCAATAGTTTAGTTTCAGCAAGAAAGACTTTTGATTTGGTGAAGGAAAAGAGTGTTGTTTCATGGAGTGCAATGATCAAAGGATTTGTGAACCATGATCAGTCTCTTGATGCTCTTTCTCTCTTCTCCAAGATGAAATCTGATGGAGTCGGAGTCGATTTCATTACAGTCATTAACGTCTTGCCTGCTTGTGTCAATCTAGGAGCACTGGAGAATGTGAAATACTTCCATGGCTTCTCTATGAAACTTAGCCTCAACTCGCTTTCATCTGTTAATACAGCATTTCTAGTCAGCTATGCAAAATGTGGATGCATAGAGATGGCCCGGAAGCTTTTTGATGAAGAAAACATCAATGAAAAAGATGTGATCACATGGAACTCGATGATTTGTGCATATGCCAAACACGGAGATTGGTATGAATCTTTCGAACTATACAACCAACTGAGGGAGTCGCATATCAAACCAGATCAAGTGACCTTTCTAGGACTACTGACGGCCTGTGTAAATGCCGGTCATGTTCAAGAAGGGAAGAAGTGTTTTAAGGAGATGATTGAAATCTATGGTTACCAACCAAGCCAGGAACACTATGCTTGTATGGCAGATCTACTAGGGCGTGCTGGGCATGTCAATGAAGCAAGCGAACTTATAAAATCTATGCCCTTTAAACCAGATGCTCGGGTTTGGGGCCCTTTGCTGAGTGCATGTAAGTTGCATCCAGAGGCAGGTTTTGCAGACTTTGCTGCTGAGCAGCTTGTAACAATGGAACCGGAAAATGCTGGAAATCTTATATTGCTTGCCAATATTAAGGCTGCAGCTGGAAAGTGGAATGAAGTTGCCACGATCAGGAGATCGCTCAGGGATATGGGACTGAAGAAAACACCAGGCCTTAGCTGGGTGGAGATAAACGGACATCGACATGAGTTCCTAGTAGCAGATCGATCTCATCCAAGATCTGATGGAATATATGCCATGTTAAGGAACCTTGAGTCAGAAAGCAAGGAAGAAGATATACATATAGTTGTATAGATATACCTCCATAAATTCTCACTTTGTTCATTCCTCTTTGTAAGGCAAGAGCTCAGATTTTGGAATAAATTTTCAAACAAAAGATACTGAATTCTCCTCTCTTTTGTGATTTACATAAACAAACTTATGTACTAGTAGTCTCAAAAGGGAAGGGAGGGAGAAATCACATTTACTCAACTGGAACTCATACCATCATACTTCAACATTGTAAGAAGACGGATACTAGCAAATAGATACTTTAACATTGATACTGATAGTGATACAAACAAGTTCCAAGACAAAATTGACATGTTCCACAATACAGCTCCTTTTGGGAACGAATCTCAATCTCTGCAACACAATACACAAATCGAGCCACCAAAAATTACTCGAGCCAATTCTGTGGTTTAGCCATGGTTATATCTTATGCGCCATCTTCTGCTACAGCACGCTTTTGTTTCTTAGCTTTTTTCCCAACCTGCGGCTGTTTGAAAGCTGCATAGGAAGAGATAAGAAAAATATAAGAATCATAAGAAAGTCCTGCATTTGTAATCAGACTAATCTCAATATCACATTGCAGCACCAGGGCAGGTGTAGTGGAAATTGGAACACTAAGACAAAGTAGAAAATGCTATTTACTTAGTGGCTAATGGTAAGTGTCAAAGACAAGGAATTGTAGGTGATTCATAACATGTGCAACCGTATGTGATCATAGGGAAAAACATATACCAAAAATAGGTTATCATAACCACCAAAGTGAAAAGCAAAACATTTTCTGTGTAATTGACACATCACTATTGAGTTATATGGTCAATTTAATAACGCTAGGAGAGTTTATGCATTCCAAGTTGATGAACAAAAAAGCAGTCGATGTGACAAATCGTACATTTAAGAGATGATCCCGCCAGACAAGTAAGCCTCGACTTTGTAGTAACCTCGGCCAAGGGATTTGGCTTACTATCCTTAACCGCCATACGAACATCCCAAACTCGTATAACCCCATCCGATGACCCAGATGCCACCAGAAATGGATCCTCATTGTCTACATCACCACCATTGCTCTTCATCACCACAATCCCCTTCACACGAGTAGCATGTGCATCCTCAATACGATATGCAACCTTCCCAGAAGTTGCATCCCATGCTGTAATACCCCGGTCCTCACCACCAGCAAACAAAAGACCATTCTGTCAAACCAAACAAACTTCAATCAGCAAAATGCACAACAATCAAATAGCCTCACAACATAAATTGTTATAGCGAAAATGTAAACCTCAGCAGGCTCAAGACAGAGGACTCGTTTCGGATTCTCCATTTCGCAAAGCAATTTTGCATCTTCAGCTTGATGAACCGTCACCTTCTCCTCGGTTGCCAAATAGAATTTCTCTCCGGACATATCGAAATCAACCAAGCTGGCTTCTTTACCCAAGCTGCAATAGAAGCTCCGGCGACCTCTGACCAGATTAATCATCGCCAAGCACTCGTCTTTACCGACGGTGAGAGCCAATTTGCCGGAAGGATGCAACGACAAGTCGTTGATGGCCTTACGGTGAGGTTTAAGGGACTTGAGGAGGACGAAGGGGTCGGCGTCGTAGATGCAGAAGGCACCGTCGGAGTCGGCGGAGACGAGGTTGAGAGGCAAGGATGAGAGATTGGGAGGACTGAAGAAGGCGACGGAGGTGACGGAGGCGGCGTGGTCGGTGAGTGAGCCGACGGAGGTGGCGCGGTAGAGGTCGTAGAGCTGGATGGTGTCGTCGGTTCCACCGGAGGCGGCGGTGGAGCCGGCGACGGCGACGGAGGTGATGGCGGAGAGGTGGGAAGGGTAGGAGAAGAGAGGGATTAGGGTTAGAGTTTGGGAATTGGGGTCGGTGTTTAAGGGTTTGAGCTTGAAACCCCAGAGGAACTTCTCGTAGGAGCCGGCGATTAGACTCATGGTGGCGGCAGCGGTGGCGGGTTTGTGTATCAGGGTTTAAGGGGAAAAGGTCGAGTCTTTGAAGACGAGGGTTTGGAGTTCTTTAAATTTTTTTGAAATGACCAAAATGGGGATTTATAAGCCCACTTCTCTGAGCATAGCTCATGCCCCTATTGGGCCGTCAATGCCAAATAGAATCCTTTGGCACATCGAGGTGATTGGGCTCTATACCTTCCTAGAGATATGGTTGTACGTTCCATTTTTTGACCAAGGGAAGAAGCATTAACCAACTACAAAGGAACAAACGTGTGGAGAAGAACCGGCTCTTGAGAGTTGAAACTACTTGAAAGGTAAATACATCAGAATATAAAGCAGAATTAAACGAGGGAGGATGATCGGAGAGCCGGGCATCGAGACACGGCACACTCTTTTGGACGTCAAACGTGTGAGCAATATTAATAACTGATGTGACGCAAACACCAATTGGCCACATGTGCGGGATGTGGAGCCTGGCAGCATTAGGCGTGCCAAATTCTTCTATTACGGCACCAGTAGGTGCTACTATTATGTCAGCAGGCGCTACTGTCATGTCCGCTGGAGTTCCTAAGCTGGCAACCAGGGTTTCTAAGGCTTCTGTTCAGGCTCATCAACAGCCAACAGGGACTTCGGGGACACTGTTGGCTTCAGATAGTCATGGCCACTCGAATAGAAATTCAAGCTGTGACAAGTTCACAAACCCTCTTCATCCGTGGAGAGATCTTCTAGTGTCTCCTCAGGGAAAGGGGCCTATGAACGTTGTTGTCTGGACGAAAGGAAGAATAGGTCCAAGTTAGGCCATATTCATGGTACAAATAAGAGGGAGTCGCTAAACAAGAAACCTTTATTTTCCTCGGTTGATACGAACGTGGAGGAGCTGAGGCAAGTTACAGAAAGGTGCCTAGGTAGGTAAGGAGTGGTGTGTATGAAATTTTTTAGTTTAGTACTACTATGATTCGCTTTAGCTGGACTTTGAAACTAATCTTGGTTTGTGTTAGTAATATGCTAGGAGTTTCACTTTATCAGATTAGGTAATCCAGTCGAACTCTGTATTACTTCTATCTTTGAATGAAATTTGACAGTCATCTCAAAAATTATATATATTAATATTGATTTAAAAAGTATATTAGTTTTTCTCGAAGAATAAAAAGTATTTTAGTTGCATAATGCAATTCCAATCTCTTTTTAGAACTAAAGAAAAGTAAATATTTTGAAAAGTTTCTTTTCTTTTACCTCAAAGGTAAGCGATGAGGTCCGGAGGGTCTGAGGTGGTGGTCGGGAGGAGAAGATGATCAGATCGAGGGAGGCTACGACTGGCCTGCGAGAAGGACTTGGTGGCAAACGCAGACGCGGGTCAGGCTTGAGCGAAGACCACCGCGGGTGAGAATGCGAGAGGAGGTGATGGCCCGAGTCGCCGGTGGCCTTCATCCGACAACGACCTGGCTTGTTGGTCCTGATCCTATCAATGGTACTGTGCCGAGAAAGATTGGGCGACTAGGGTGGCGGCGGGAGATGGATCTGGTGGACGAACTAATGACGGTGACGACCAGGTGGCGGCTGCGACTCAGGCTCAGGGCCTCAGGCTCGACTTCTACCCCGTTTCAAAAAATCTGCTGGGTGTGTGGCGGCACAATATGCTCGGTCAACCTGGTCAACAGACAGCTGTGGTCATTTGCAGACCATTGGGCCTGGGGACGGAGCTTGATGAGGTTTTTGGGCTGCAGTTGAGTTATGCTAGTAAATGGTCTTGGGCTTCTAGTGACAAGTGGATTAGACAAACGGTAATGCACTGTTGGTTCCGAATCTGGGAACTAGGCGTCAGTAGTCGGAATGATGTTTTGCGTATCCCCGTGCAAAGAACTCTGGCCTCCCAAGGATTTGTAAAGGCGGATGGGGGGGGGTGGTATCTCGTTGAACCGTAATTTTGGAGTGCATGGTTAGATAGAATGTGGAACCTAGATTTTTTTCAGTCATTTTCCTACGTCTAGTTCGTCTAGTTATGTCTAGTGATAGCCTCGTAATGAGCACACTGTAGTATAGGTTGTTATAAGAAGTTCTTTCTATCATACCGATAATCAGTGTTCTCATTTGTAACTTATTAGACTCAATATATTTTATCTTTTACCTCAAAAAAATAAAAATAGAAGTAAATAGTATACTCTACTTGGACGAAATAAACGATTAAAAAATTAGCTGTGTCTTTTATATCATATACAATTTGGCAAGATTAACAAATAATTTTATTCTCAAGATAAAAATACGACAGATATGTGTCGAACTAGTTTAATGAGAACTTATTTTACTTTTGTAAAAATAAATTTTTTTTAGAAAAATTCACCAGAAATTATAAAAACGAAAAGATTAATTTTAATTTCAGTTTTATGCACTGTTCTAAAAAACGACCACCTAGGCCGCCTAGGCACCGACTAATCGGAAAAAATCATCTTATCGCCTAATTTTGGTCCTGGGCGGGGTAGTTAGGCGGGAACCGACTAATCGGCAATTAGGTGGGCGACTAACGACTAATCGGCAGAAAATCACCGCCTAGGCGTTTTTTTTAAATTAAGAGGTACAACGCAAATGAATGAATTTTAAATAGAAAATCCAATCTAATTTTTTCCGCGAAACGTCGTCTCTCTCCCTATGCAAACGCCGCGACTTGGACGCCGCTCGCCGATCACCGCCGTCGCCGCCACTTGCCGTCCACCGCCGCCATCCTTATTTGTTATATGTTGTTAATTTAATATAGTTAAATGTGGGCATGAGCATAGTGTCTATGGCCATCACACAAACAAAACTTGATTTCGTGAAGCTTTATGCATGTTTGAATGGTTTCCATGGTTGCAAGTTTATAATGTAAACTTCATTGTCATAAACTCATAATGTACTGTGATTTATGAATTATCAGCTTCGAAATAGATAATTTCATATTCTTGGGATTCTTGTTTATGCATATCTATTTCAAAAAATTGAGATGGATGGTTAATTGGATTTCTATATCTTTATAAACTTAGTTTAGAATTTTTATGATATTTATTTATAATTTTTACTTTATGTTTTAAATTGCAATATACTATATAAATATATAATTAATTAAATATATATAACAAATGATTCGCCTAATTACCGCCTAATTACCACTTAATTATCGATTAAACTCCGCCTAAACACCGGCGCTAGCAGAAATTAAACTCCACCTAAACACCCTTCACACTGTGACTGCAACAGCAGAAAAGTAATGGAATTTGGAAGAAATAGCATATATAGCGAGTTAACGACCATGGAATGGTCCATAAAACAGGAGATGAACTTAGACAGAATAAGACTTCTATATCCCCCATCAATAAAACCGCACGCTCGCTTTCTGCTTCTGCTGCCGCGCAGTCCCTAATCTTATAAACCAGGTCACACTCTTGATTTCTCTTCAACGACATTGTTTGCTCACCATGGAGAAACCTCAATTGGACCAACAACAAGATTCAGGTCAAGAAGAAGAAGAAGATGAAGAACAACCCCAACCTGAAGAAGAAGAACAAGAAGAAGAAGAAGGCGAAGAAGTGAAAAAAGCTACTCACACGACTGATGGGCCATCTGAGCCACAACCCTCTACTCAAATCGATGAATCTCCCGTTCCACCTCTGCAATTCGATCCCAGCCGAAGTAAGTCTCTCTCTCTCTCTCTCTCTCTCTCTCTCTCTCTCTCTCTCTCTCTCTCTCTCTCTTTTCATTGAATTTTTGACTGTGATTATGCCTCGCCTGAGGTTTTGGTATCTGGGTTTATTGAAAGATGTGAAATTCGTATACATTTTGGGATTGATTTGTAAGGTTCTACTCTAAGGGGTTATCAAGTGCTGGACTTTTTAACAGGTAGTTCATCACATTACGAAAATTTAACAGTTAAACCGACTAAAGCTTAGAGTATGTAAACGATTGTAAAGTTTTGAGTTTTCTTAGACTCGAGTTCTTGTTCGTTTGGGTCTGTAATTGCAATTGCGTTGTGGGTAAATGAGTATCAAAGTGTTTGTCTATGAGAAGTAGTATATAATTGCTTTTGATGCAAAAGGATGGAATATGCATAGTGTTGTTATGCACAGCTGAGACCTGTTTTTGTGGGTGACAGATAATGAACCAAGTACTCTGACCTTTAATCATGGTTTTTTCTGAAGTGATAGGAATTATTAGAAGAAAGTCCTTGATCAAAGAATTAGCTGCTACGTACCATCAGGAGTGCCTCTCATACTGTCAAGAGCTTTTGGAACTTCAACGAAAAGGAGATGAGGTCAGACACATGCTCTCATACACTCATATTTTTCTGCTAGTAGCACTTAATATTAGGATGACCTGTTTTGATTACCTTTATAGGATGGAGTATTTCCCCATAGGAACCAGTTGTCGACTTGTTGATCATATGGTCAGATTCGGCCTACTATTATGTGTCATGATTTCACGGTTTTACCACGTTTGATCACATGATTCGGCTCACTTGTTGGCAATACAGTTAATCGATTTGAACTTTCACTTGATTTATTTTGTTTGTCAGATGAAATTCTTTTCTGGTTGTTGCTTGTGATTAAGGATTTCTGTTGCTCTGTATCTTTCTGTTTACTGGTGTTTGGAGTATATAGAATGATGATTTCCTTTTCATGGTCTCGCACTTACTGGACTTTAACATGCTTGCAGCCACTAGTTGATTTGAAGGCACCAGAGGAATTGAAGAAGGAGGTAATGCGGCCCCCAAAGCGGCTAAAGAAGCGCTAGACACTGATACTGTGATTTCCTTGCTCTCTCGGACCTGCATTAACAGATTTTCTGGGTGGTTCACTGGCTTCAAACAGTCAGTTTGTTTGGGCAACACTGGAACAGAAAAATTGTCATCGTCTTAGCAATGTGAATGTATTTTAAGTATATTAGAAGGATCCGTTAGTGGCTTACTGATATGCATCATTATTGAACAGCACTAGCAGTGTGTAAAATTTGGTAAAACTGCAAGGGAGCTCCTTTTTTCCTAGCTATGGTTGTTTGCTTTATACTTGTGAAATTCATACTATGTGCTCTTTGCAGATGTGGTGATTCCCTGCGTTTTTGTTGTTTTGCTGAAGTTGTACTATTTCACTCGTGTGATGACTTTTAGTGGTTCACCTTCATGGCTTCATATTATAGGGTTACACAGCATGCCTAATCCCTTGGGCTCAAAGTTTCCTGAACACAACAAATATACAGGTACAAGGTAAAACAAATATAAACACCTACACTCTAGTGAAACTTTATTCTTCTGGTGCAACAAAACCCTCTCATCTGGCCCGGCTTCTTGATCACTTAAATATGTGGCAAGGTTCCTATAACTATTACGAAGACACTGATAAACACAAAGCTTGAATGAATCTGACTTCAGCAAAAGCCATGAAAGATTAAAAAGTTTCGGTGTTCAGTTGATTGAAAATGAGCTACATTACAAAATTCGGAATGGTGAAATTTGCATCGTCCACATAAATTGAGGTGTTGTACACTTTTCACATATTTGAGGTATTCCTCTGATTCTCTACTCGTTACATGCCTATGTCTCTTCATGGGTCTAGCCTTCCTGTAGTCTTCAGCTACGCTCATATATGTGGTGTTTTGAGATATCACCACTAGTAACTCACCTGCAAGTAAGTTCATCCATTAAACGATGCCCATATCCTATGCAATGGGCAGCTTGGAAGAGGTGCGTCAGCTATTGATTTCCACATCTTCTGCAGTGGGCAATTTGGAGCAGGTCTATTAAACAATTTCGCCCACGTCCTTTGCAATGGGCAATTTGAAGAAGTAGGTTCAGAAATCTGAGCTTCTATTTCAGCTGCGGGTCCCATTTCATGAACAAACTTGATAGATTCTGAGAGTCGATTGAGCAGGTTCATCAAGGCAATCACTTCATTCCTTTGCAACTGCAGCTGAAAGTCAGTACAAATGTTGTTCAGTTGAAACAAAAAACTTGCCCCTGTAACCATCACATGATTAGTAATGGATGGATGTGTTTAATGCATGAGTAGGTAAAGAGCCCAACAATGGTCCTCTTAAAATGTCATGAGAATTTCTATGGAGCATTGACACATGGAAGCATGAATCATTCAGATAAGGATGACACTACTATTGATGAACAGAAGTGGGAAAATGATGTCTACGTCTTGCTGATATTGTTACATAACTAAGGTTTTGAAATCAAACAAATAAAGTTCCACAATGGGAAGTTGGGAACCATTGGTCCGCAGGGTGACATCTAAGAATTTTTGCCCAAGTTATATTGATTCTTAAAGTTCACAGGTTGAAGTGTCTAGGTTGTTCATTAGTAGGAGCATGTGTCTTATAATGATGGAGTATGTTCACTTTGAATGCGTACTGTATGAGAGTGAAATAAATATATAAATAGATACTTACATTCTGATGAGCGTTTGGTTGACCATCAACAGAAAAGAGGATTTGAAGTGCTGTGCCAAGACCAAGGACCTGAAGCTTTCCCCACAGCCGACATTTCTCACATCCTACACAGTCCATCAATGCACTGCAAAGACAATATAAATCATTAACTCAATTTCACAGAAAATATGGAGATTATAAGTGGAAGTCATCTTAGGCATCTACAGTATTAGAGTAGTCTGCAATTTAGAGTGTGAGGAACTAAGACTTATTATACCAATAAATTATAAACTGGCCTGAAACTGGGTTTTGAGATATACCTAATGTTTCTGAACTGTTTTTGTATTTTCTGCTTCAGTTCAGGACCACTTTGGCCTTTCCACAACTTAGCTTCATCAAATGGGAGGGGGCATGCTGCTTGTAATTTGGGATTATAGAGCAGCTGTTTTGTCAGGGACTGTGTCTTCAGATCTTCAATAGCATTACCGGTGTCATATTCAGCATGTTCCAAGTAATTTGTTGCCTAAATACATTTGACCAAGTTCAAATTGATAACCCAGCAAAATAAGCAATATCAGAATGTATTCTTATATTCCCAATAAGCACAACATCATTCTCTCTGAAGCACTCAAGTTAGTACTCACCTTGGTCACGGCTCGAAGAACGAAGAGATATGTGAAGTACAAGTTCCTAACACGATCAGGGTATCTTAGGACCCGATCATACATCAATGATAGATTTTGACCCCACTGAAACATTGAAATTCAAATGTGTCAGATATTTCATCACATTTATATGCTTCCTGTGAAAGACACACGTTTAGTGAAAAGACTTGAACAGTCTAAGAATATTTTTCCGCTACAGTTAACTCATTGCTAAGATTAAAACACAGATGGCTGGGCTAGTAGTACTGTACACAGGAACAGATGACAGTTTACAGTAGGAGGTTACATATCCTGTCATAATCCAGGCATCATAAAGAGGTTGTTGATAATTATCATCATGGGGTAAGGATGAAGCACATAAATTTCAAACCAATTGACACCAAAGTTAAATAGAAGTAACGGATTGAACCAGAATTTGTACCGTCTGTGTAGCTTCATCAATCAAATAATCCGAAGCTATGTGGACAGATATCGAGGAATGAAGACCAGATATCAGCTTGTACAGGATTCTTTCCTCATAGCATAACTCTTCTGATGGATCTGGAAGAGACAAAAGTGAAGAATGAAGTCTATATACTGGCATCTTGCCGTGCATACAGTACTATGAACTGTATCTGACCAAGCATCAAAGATATGGAGAGAGGGGGAGGGGGAAAACATACATTTGGGGCAGTTCTCTGCGTAGACAGCATCCCATATCCTTCTGGCGGATGGACCAGTGTAGCCAGTGTATCGCTCAGGATTGAGTTGCAGGTTCACATATGTCATCTCAGCTGCATGTAAATGCGTGATCAATATATGCAAGTTCGTATCAAAATAGTTTGATCAGACTATAGTATCTGCATTCATGCTTGCGTATGATAAAAGATACCAGTAAATGGCATTATAGGTGCGGTAATGCAAACATGATAAGAAATCGTTTTAAGTATTAAAATGATTAAGCAGTGCAGAAAATAGCAACATACCATTGTCCGTCTCATCGTCATTTGTCCAGGGATTGTCTATTTCCGTCCAGCCTCTGAAAGCTTTACTATCTAGTGTACGGTCAACAGCAGCCTCAGGCTTTCCCTCTTGACATATAAGATTATCCAACGGAAGCCCATAATTCGGTTTCTTGAATGATTCAGGGAATTCATTATCAGGGCATTCACACACACTGCAATCTCTCAGCCGACACATCCCATCATCCGGCCAGAAAGGGCAGTCACACCATAACTTGACCTAATCATTTCCAAAATCAGATGCAACAACATTGTAATAGCATGCATCAAAACACATCATATGTTCCTAACTAGTTAAGCCCAAGATCATAACTCATTTATAGAAGTCATCTAACCTTGAAATACCGAAAAAACGGAGTTTTAACAAGCTCTTGAAGTGAGGGATGCAGAACTTCCTTGTTGAGCTGGTCCACTGTCTCATAATCACAACAACAATCCTCCACCATCCCACTATACTTATTTGCACCCTAAATAACACACACAGAAACAATTAAAGATCAAAACTTTGCTCTATCAAACAATACAAGAAGCTTCACATTGCTGCATTATTGACTTACATACCCCAATTCAACAAAGCAAAGAACCATACCTGAGTACAATCACAGGGCTTGTTGGACCGACCAAACAGAGCAATTTTGGGAGCAGAGCTGGAGGTGAAAGCCACAGCAAAAGCCACAGAGATCAGAGCTCCCACCACCAAACCCCATCGCTTCCCTTTACTCTTCTCTCCCACCATCAAAAACCCGATTGGTACCCAGAAATTGAAATGGGAATGGGAATGGGAATTCTCTTCTGGGTTTTGTTGATCTGTCTATATATATGAAACTTGAACTAACAAGAAAAAGAAGAAGATGGTGTATTTATACAGATGAGTTTTGAATTGGGTTTGAAAGGTCAAAGAGTTTGGTATAGGCGTTGGTTTTGGTTGATGGTTTCTGTGTGTGGGTGCGCGCTTAATTGCTTAACAAGGAGGGTAGGGTGACCGGTGACGTAGAATTTACCAATGGAGAGAGGGCAGGTGGAAATTCAGCGGCGAAATGTCCCGGGAAAAACAACGCGGTTTTCGCAAATGGGCCGAAAGGTTTGGGTTTTGTCCAAAGTTGGGTCGGAATCTCATCCCTCTTTTTCTCTATTTTTATCCTTGGACCTCTCCCGACGACATGGTCGTAGTATATTCAACTTGTCACTCTGGCTCTTATTAAATGATTGTTGCTATAATGCTATTAATGTGTATTGAATGGAATACTCCTTCGCTGGCTGCAATGTTACGAAGCCGCTTTGCGGACACTATATTACATGTTGAAAGCTCCCAAGAAAAGTTAATAAATGAAAGTAAAGTTAATCATTTATGATTAATAAATGAAACATAAATGTTAGTTTACATTGATTTAGATTTGTTCTTGTAGATACGAGAACAACATGAGAGTAAATTAGTTTGGATACTTATGTGACATAATTTTATATATTTGTCTTTTTTTTGTATGATCATGAGAGGACACAATTTTTTATTCTCGCTTCAGGCCGGTCTCAAATTCTCAGGTCTGGCCATGTTGACGACTTGGTAAAAGTTCAAACTCTGCTGATGTAATAGGAATTCCTATTTGTTGCACTGCTGCGCAAAAAAACTGAATAGGAAGTCCTATTTGCTGAATAGTAACAGGAAGTCCTGAAAATAGGAATTCCTCGAAATAGGATGTCCTAAACGGGTGCGGATGGTCTTAACCGCCTCAATTGTTTCTTTTTCACTTTCCCGCTTAAATTCAAAATTTAAAAGTTTGTTACGTTTGAACCGTGAGTTCGGACCGTGAAATTGTACGGACATCGTTAACCATTAACCGCGTAGTCCGTCTATAAATACAGACCCAGGCATAAAAAATTCATTTCAACAAATTCAAATGAGCTAGCTAGCCATTCGTCTCTCTAGACCTCGATCTCAGTTTTCACAAAGCTCTCTGCATGCCATGAAAGGGCTCGAGTCTGCAGTCGTCGCGAGGAAGAAGCGTGTTGCTGAGTAACAATTCCGTCACCTTCAATCATCTCGATCTATCTGATTTGCTTGTTTGTTTATTTCGCTGTCTTTCATCTTCGTCATTTAGCTATGGATCTGATTTTGATTCTAAAATCGGTTCAGTTTTAGTTGTGCGTTCGACTCTAATCTGCTCCGATTCATCTAATTATGTTTAATTTCTCGGACATGTTTTTCGTTTCTGCGGTTCGATTTTTGATTTTCTGTATCTCTTGATCGTGTGTGTGTGTTTATAGGTAGTTGAAAAGCAAGGCTGAACCAATGAAGAGAGTGAAGAAGGAGAAAATTCAGAAACCAAACAAGATCAAGGATGATGATACTCCGAAGCGTCCTACCGGAGCCTTCCTCATCTTCATGTGAGCTAATACTCTCTCTTGAGCTGAGCTTCTGTCAATGCACGTTTTCGCTGCTTTTATTGTAATCTTATGGAGTACGTGTTTGTGACAAATCACAGGGAGGAATTCTGTAAGAGGGAGTTTCCTGATGTCAAATCTGGACCGGCTGTAAGTTTCTAATTCTGATGCCATCCTAGCTACTTCATCAATTCCTTTACTGCATGTTATGGAATGGTTGATGAGAAAGTAGATCTGAGACTTCAAAACTTCAAAGATCTATCTATCAATCTATTACATGATCGATCTTTGATTTCAAATCTGATTGCAGTTTTTCCTTGTTGTCTGGTTGTGTGTTTAATTGAGAAACTAGATCCCTCAATTCACATTGCACTTTGTCCTAGCTAGTGTATAATTGTGAATCTCATCCTAAATGTGCAAAACCTCAATTTTCTTGATGTTTGGTTGCTTAGAGAAAACAACTGTGGCTTGAAATCAAAGCAATGAGCTACTACTTTCATGATCTGCGTTATAATTAATGTACATCTCAGTCTTGTTTATCGATCTGTGCTTCGATCACTAGAAGTAGCCAAATATCTAGCGCACAATAGTGTGGTTATGGATGTTAGGAGCTAATTATGTATGTTCTAAATGCGCGCAGGTTGGAAAGGCTGGTGGCCGAAAATGGAAGTCAGTGTCTGCTACTGTAAGATCTCCTGGTTCTTTATGAAGTTTAAAACGCTTACAGATTCACTGTTATATTTCTCAGTATATGTGGTGAATTAATCAGTTTGTCTGGTTCCTAAATTTCCGTGGCTGCTGTAATGGTTTAGGAAAAAGCTCTTTTCGTCGAGAAAGCTTCAAAGTGGAAGGCAGAGTATGATAATTCTGTGCAGGAGTATGAGAAGAAGAAGCCTTGGCAACTCCCTCCCTCTATGACTCTATCTGCCCTCTCTCTTGCCGCTGCTGACGACTCTTGCCCCTCTCTTGCGGCCTTCGACACTGCCCTTCACTCACTCTCTCTCGTATGAGGTTTGTAGTTCTAGACAACTTTTTGGTTACAAAATAGTTTTCAATGTAACCAGAAACTATCTTGATTAGTACGTGATTGTTGCAGTTTAAAGGGCACAACAGCAATAGCGATGATTGATGATCAGGAAGTGGCGCACTTGGTCACTGATGGGAGGGGTACACTACCAAAGTATCCCCCTTTTATACACATCGATCATTTGAAGAAGTGGCGGACAATAGGAGATATTGCTTTTACCTCGAGTGGAGATTCAGACATCGCAGAAGCTATGCTAATAAAAGTTCAGAAACTGGTAGAACTTGCCTTTCCCGATCAATCGGATCCGGAGAGAGTGCATCTGTTTGCAGTTATGGTGCTCGTTTTCATAAAGGAGTACAATCGGATTAACAGTATTGAGTGTACTAATCAGTTTCTCATAGTTGGATATCATGCCGAGCCGATTGTATACACTGTGAGGTACGGAAGAATCGAAGTTGGCATACACATGGGCTATCGCTCCGCAATTGGATCAGGAGCACGTCATGCACTTAACGACATTGATTTCGTCAGAAATCAGGAGGCGCAACCTGATACGCAGACCCTTACTGAGTTAGGACTCATAGCTGCGGCATTATCCGATAAGTTTACTGGAGGACATGTATATGCTGTTAATGTTTCTAGGGCAGGCTTTGCATCTGTCGAACCTCCGATGCCCGTGTTAGGGATGATGTTTGCTTACTTCAGCTATCTAACCGGGGCCCTCTGCAAATGTATGTTGGTTCACTGTAAAGAGCTCAAATACACCTACAACAATCAACTCAAGGTTTGCCGAGCCCTGAATAGAAAATTTCCAAACGCAACAGCACATGTTATATCCCTAATAGGTATCGATGAAGTGATTTGGGTTCTATCTTTTCAGAATGTTGCTGATTGTGAAGCTGCTTGGGTAACAAACAATTTGTTTAATGTACTGGAAGTAGTGGACGGCTTACCTATGCGCTTTCTTGATCCTTCTGATAAAGAGGTGCTGGGGGAACTAGCTGATCAGATCATGCAGGTTTGAGGATTAGATGGTCATCTCTGTTCAATGTTGGGAAACAAAATGGAAGTGTGAAAGTAATGTAGAAAGCATATATAGCTTTTCTTTTGCTACCGAGTACGGACTGTATAACTGCTTCTTGAATTCAATTTGATCTCTATCTTGCTCACTTCATTTATGTTTTCACATGTGTTTCCTTTGACTTTCATGCAGGCCCGTACCTGAGGTGAGGCGAAGGAGGCGGTCGCCTCAGGCACTAAAATTTAGGAGACCCAATTTTTTTTAGATATACATATATAAATTGTAAGAAATATATGCATTTAAAATTACTTTTAAAAACTCCGAGACGAAAACATTTAAGTAATTTTGTGATATTTTTGAAGAAATAAGTTATGACACGTGGATTGTTTTATTTTCTTTTTTATTAGTATTGCTGTGAGTATTAATTTTCTTTTTATGTACGGTGTTGAAATATTATTTTTTTAAGTACTATGTTAAAACATCAATTTATATATATTAGCTTGATTTATAACTAGTTGATTATATATAGGATAGTATTTCGATTGTGGTTAACAAATCTTTAGTTTTATTATTTTATGTACAATATTGGAACATCAACTTATATTGGTTTGATTTATCAGTATTTAGTTATAGTTTTGTATTTCTCTTATAAATAGTTGATTATAGGATTGTATTTCGATTGTGGTTATAACAAATCTTTAGTTTTATTATTTTATGTACAATATTAGAATATCAACTTATATTGGTTTGATTTATAAGTATTTGGTTAAAGTGTTGTATTTCTCTTATGATTAATAAATGAAACATAAATGTTAGTTTACATTGATTTAGATTTGTTCTTGTAGATACGAGAACAACATGAGAGTAAATTAGTTTGGATACTTATGTGACATAATTTTATATATTTGTCTTTTTTTTTGTATGATCATGAGAGGGCACAATTTTTTATTCTCGCTTCAGGCCGGTCTCAAATTCTCAGGTCCGGCCATGTTGACGACTTGGTAAAAGTTCAAACTCTGCTGATGTAATAGGAATTCCTATTTGTTGCACTGCTGCGCAAAAAATCTGAATAGGAAGTCCTATTTGCTGAATAGTAACAGGAAGTCCTGAAAATAGGAATTCCTCGAAATAGGATGTCCTAAACGGGTGTGGATGGTCTTAACCGCCTCAATTGTTTCTTTTTCACTTTCCCGCTTAAATTCAAAATTTAAAAGTTTGTTACGTTTGAACCGTGAGTTCGGACCGTGAAATTGTACGGACATCGTTAACCATTAACCGCGTAGTCCGTCTATAAATACAGACCCAGGCATAAAAAATTCATTTCAACAAATTCAAATGAGCTAGCTAGCCATTCGTCTCTCTAGACCTCGATCTCAGTTTTCACAAAGCTCTCTGCATGCCATGAAAGGGCTCGAGTCTGCAGTCGTCGCGAGGAAGAAGCGTGTTGCTGAGTAACAATTCCGTCACCTTCAATCATCTCGATCTATCTGATTTGCTTGTTTGTTTATTTCGCTGTCTTTCATCTTCGTCATTTAGCTATGGATCTGATTTTGATTCTAAAATCGGTTTAGTTTTAGTTGTGCGTTCGACTCTGATCTGCTCCGATTCATCTAATTATGTTTAATTTCTCGGACATGTTTTTCGTTTCTGCGGTTCGATTTTTGATTTTCTGTATCTCTTGATCGTGTGTGTGTGTTTATAGGTTGTTGAAAAGCAAGGCTGAACCAATGAAGAGAGTGAAGAAGGAGAGAATTCAGAAACCAAACAAGATCAAGGATGATGATACTCCGAAGCGTCCTACCGGAGCCTTCCTCATCTTCATGTGAGCTAATACTCTCTCTTGAGCTGAGCTTCTGTCAATGCACGTTTTCGCTGCTTTTATTGTAATCTTATGGAGTACGTGTTTGTGACAAATCACAGGGAGGAATTCTGTAAGAGGGAGTTTCCTGATGTCAAATCTGGACCGGCTGTAAGTTTCTGATTCTGATGCCATCCTAGCTACTTCATCAATTCCTTTACTGCATGTTATGGAATGGTTGATGAGAAAGTAGATCTGAGACTTCAAAACTTCAAAGATCTATCTATCAATCTATTACATGATCGATCTTTGATTTCAAATCTGATTGCAGTTTTTCCTTGTTGTCTGGTTGTGTGTTTAATTGAGAAACTAGATCCCTCAATTCACATTGCACTTTGTCCTAGCTAGTGTATAATTGTGAATCTCATCCTAAATGTGCAAAACCTCAATTTTCTTGATGTTTGGTTGCTTAGAGAAAACAACTGTGGCTTGAAATCAAAGCAATGAGCTACTACTTTCATGATCTGCGTTATAATTAATGTACATCTCAGTCTTGTTTATCGATCTGTGCTTCGATCACTAGAAGTAGCCAAATATCTAGCGCACAATAGTGTGGTTATGGATGTTAGGAGCTAATTATGTATGTTCTAAATGCGCGCAGGTTGGAAAGGCTGGTGGCCGAAAATGGAAGTCAGTGTCTGCTACTGTAAGATCTCCTGGTTCTTTATGAAGTTTAAAACGCTTACAGATTCACTGTTATATTTCTCAGTATATGTGGTGAATTAATCAGTTTGTCTGGTTCCTAAATTTCCGTGGCTGCTGTAATGGTTTAGGAAAAAGCTCTTTTCGTCGAGAAAGCTTCAAAGTGGAAGGCAGAGTATGATAATTCTGTGCAGGAGTATGAGAAGAAGAAGCCTCGGCAACTCCCTCCCTCTATGACTCTATCTGCCCTCTCTCTTGCCGCTGTTGACGACTCTTGCCTCTCTCTTGCGGCCTTCGACACTGCCATTCACTCTCTCTCTCTCTCGTATGAGGTTTGTAGTTCTAGACAACTTTTTGGTTACAAAATAGTTTTCAATGTAACCAGAAACTATCTTGATTAGTACGTGATTGTTGCAGTTTAAAGGGCACAACAACAATAGCGCTGATTGATGATCAGGAAGTGGCGCACTTGGTCACTGATGGGAGGGGTACACTACCAAAGTATCCCCCTTTTATACACATCGATCATTTGAAGAAGTGGCGGACAATAGGAGATATTGCTTTTACCTCGAGTGGAGATTCAGACATCGCAGAAGCTATGCTAATAAAAGTTCAGAAACTGGTAGAACTTGCCTTTCTCGATCAATCGGATCCGGAGAGAGTGCATCTGTTTGCAGTTATGGTGCTCGTTTTCATAAAGGAGTACAATCAGATTAACAGTATTGAGTGTACTAATCAGTTTCTCATAGTTGGATATCATGCCGAGCCGATTGTATACACTATGAGGTACGGAAGAATCGAAGTTGGCACACACATGGGCTATCGCTCCGCAATTGGATCAGGAGCACGTCATGCACTTAACGACATTGATTTCGTCAGAAATCAGGAGGCGCAACCTGATACGCAGACCCTTACTGAGTTAGGACTCATAGCTGCGGCATTATCCGATAAGTTTACTGGAGGACATGTATATGCTGTTAATGTTTCTAGGGCAGGCTTTGCATCTGTCGAACCTCCGATACCCGTGTTAGGGATGATGTTTGCTTACTTCAGCTATCTAACCGGGGCCCTCTGCAAATGTATGTTGGTTCACTGTAAAGAGCTCAAATACACCTACAACAATCAACTCAAGGTTTGCCGAACCCTGAATAGAAAATTTCCAAGCGCAACAGCACATGTTATATCCCTAATAGGTATCGATGAAGTGATTTGGGTTCTACGTTTTCAGAATGTTGCTGATTGTGAAGCTGCTTGGGTAACAAACA
Organism: Geum urbanum; assembly: GCA_946800695.1. Classification (NCBI taxonomy): domain Eukaryota; kingdom Viridiplantae; phylum Streptophyta; class Magnoliopsida; order Rosales; family Rosaceae; genus Geum; species Geum urbanum. The sequence goes on from OX327006.1 coordinate 49,820,081, forward strand.
ATCTGTCTAATGTACTGGAAGTACTGGACGACTTACCTATGCGCTTTCTTGATCCTTCTGATAAAGAGGTGCTGGGGGAACTAGCTGATCAGATCATGCAGGTTTGAGGATTAGATGGTCATCTCTGTTCAATGTTGGGAAACAAAATGGAAGTGTGAAAGTAATGTAGAAAGCATATATAGCTTTTCTTTTGCTACCGAGTACGGACTGTATAACTGCTTCTTGAATTCAATTTGATCTCTATCTTGCTCACTTCATTTATGTTTTCACAAGTATTTCCTTCGACTTTCATGTTGTTACTTTGATAATCTAATAGAAGTTTACATCGGTAACAGTGAGGTGGTGGGTTAAGTGAACTTCGAGTGAAATTTTAGGTGTGCTGGTATTGAATATTGACACAAATCACACAATACATATCATCAGTAGTTCAATACTAAGTTGTCATCTGAGATGACTGATAGGTTAGCGAGTCAAATAAGAATTCCAAGCAAATTGGGACGTTGCACATCTGTGATAAAGAAGCTGCACGCACATCATTCTCCAGAATTCACATGCACTGCTGTCGCTAGCACAATACTGATGAACACTATAAATATAAATACAAAAATGGATGGAATGAAAATTTGGATAAGTGATCAATACACTAGTATCTAAAAACTGAATGGTAGAGATGTGATTATATAACCTAGAAATTACTCAATTAATTAAAGAACTCCGCATATTTCAATAATTAAGGAGGTCCTTAATTATTTGAAAATTTCTATCTATATTATTTCTACCGTTTTCCGTAAGGAAGGTTGATAAAAGCTAGCAATGATAGGGTGTTCTGGATCGGATAAGTAGTGCTTCTTTGGTGTTCGGGTATTCGAATATCACTTTCTCAGTTGTCGGGTATTCGGTGTTCGACTTCAACCGTTACAAGAATACAACAAACGGGCGTTAGGAAGTTGAGACATGGTCGGCTTGTCTTCAACGCTCCGATGCCTAAGTTAGAAGATGTATTGGATATAACAGCTGAACAGACGGATAAGGAAGGAGGTCCTCGATCGTGCTTGAGTTTTGATCGAGGCGGGAAGTTGGAGAGCTGGCGCGTTTACTTAGGCAGGAAAGCAAACCGTTGCAAGGACATGTGGCGTGATCCGACGGTGGACACGCTAAAAACGGAAGGCTCGGGTTCGTTCATGCGAGGATGGGAGTAGTATATAAACCGTGCGGGTGCCTTCTCCCCCTCACTTTGCTCTTCGAATTTTTTGCTGAAACGCTAAAGGAATTTCTCCTTACTGTGTTTTCTCTTATTGTGTGATTGTTGTTTTTTTTTTACCAATTTCATCTTCTTCTTCTATCCACAGTAAGCCCTCTAAAACTGTTTCTTGCATTGTTTTGGTTTTTTTTGCATTTTTCTTCTTTGTTGCATTTGTTTTCTGGGTAACCGTCTCAAGAACAAGCCTTGTTCTTGAATTTGTTGCTGGTTTGATCTATTTTAGGGTAATTTCTAGGATTGGGTTGTGATTGTAGAGTTTATTTGGCTAAGTGATTGGGTTTTTGGAGCTTATGCGTCTGTGTGCTTTCTCTTAGGGGATGGATCCAATACAAATATCGAGAGGTATGTCGCGTGAGCGAGTGTACGTTCATGGGGCAGGGTGGGTTAGTTGTAGTCCGACCATTAGTGGCTTGAAGTCTATATCTGATACTGTACTCAGTGTGTCGCCCCTTCGGTATATACCTAACAACCCTTCTCGTGTCGTTCAATTAATGGAGGATCTACGAGCACATACTAGCAATCCGAGAAGGGTGGTGAACGAATCTTGCTCTGAGTCATCGGGTTCTCGGAGTCGGGCGAAGGGTCGTCCGTTAAGCTGAAGCAACCGGGGAAGGATGAGATGTTCACGCGACCTCCGCGCAGTTACATATGTGTGAGCGAGTTCCACCTGAAGGCGGGTGTTAAGCTACCCCTGCATCCGTTCTTCCACTATATGCTGGCCCTACTAAGAATATCATTGGGTCAGTGTGGGCCAATGTTAACCTAAACGTTGGTCACATTTTTAAATATATTTCGTTTGAGTGGGCTCGAGCATCCGACAAGGGTGAAGTTCTTGCCTTTTTTCCGTTTGAAGCATTCCTCTCGTCGGGGAGACTCGGGCACCTTCACCGTGGAGCCATGAGTGAAGTGGTGGTTGAATGACCCGCCCAACTTGTCTACTTCCTGGCGCAAGATCAGCTGCCTTGTCGGGGGCAATTGGGAGTTTGGTGGCATGTCTCCGGAGTTTGCTACGAATGCGCACCTCCTCGATCGCTTCTGTTAGTTAAACACAAAAGAGTATCTTCTCACGCTCGCTGAAGATGCCATGATTGATCAGTTGAAGTTTTTGTTCGACCCAGCGCCCGAGGCTCGGCATTTCTAGGCGGCATGCCACTGGGATATGATCGAGCGAACGAAGTTGGCCCGATCACCTGGTATGTTTGTCTGCAGGGCGTGTATACCTGTTGTGTGCATTTTTTTTATGATGCTAACCTTGCTTTTGTGTACCTGCAGTTAAAATGACCAAGTCAAAGGCAACATCGAAAGATGACGTGCTCGCTCGCCGGATGGCGTTGATGCTGGAGAAGGCGCAAGAGGTACGCATGGTGGTCGATGATGGGAACGACAAGTTGTCCGTGATGGATGACGTTTAGCCGGTCATTCATGCGCATCCCGTGCCCGCCCCTCCCCAAGCGCGGTCGGCTCCTTTTGTGGTTGAGCAAATGCCTTTGGCTCGACCTATTGCTGAAAGGCCCTTGCCTCCTCATCCCCCGCCAGCCGGGAGTCCATCCTGTCTGAGGGACCGTAGCAGGGCTGAACGGGACCGCCTGTCTCGTGAAATAGACTAGCGCCAGGCTGAGAGGGAGCAGAGGCGTGTGGAATAACGAGACCGACGCGAAGCCTCCCATAGTGCGGGTCCCAGGAGCAAGGTCCTCCTCTCATAGTCCCCTGGACCTATCCTTGCTTAATTCGCTCGCCCATGAGATCGAGAGTGAGCATGTGTCGAAGCGCCAACGACTGGACGATACTATGAATGTGGCAATCCCTGGTGGCAGGGGGTTGCCCCGAGGGCTGGTAGACTGCATCCATCGGTCTATTGGTGGGGGCGTGGAGTCCCTTCAAAAATGGCAACAACTGGGCTTCACCCCTGGCGACAACTTGGATCGCACCTTTGATACCTGCACCAAGCTGCAACACCAACTCTTCTGCATGGGCGAGCTAGAAGGATCTGCTCTCCAAATGGCTGAGCTAGCGCGCATAAAGGCCGACCTTCGGAAGATCACAGTAGCGCACGAGAAGCTCCAGACGGGACTCTCCAAGGCCAACGAGCTGGCGGAGAAGAAGATTGCTTAGGTGAACGAGCTGCCTTATGTGAAATGGATCTTGCCCTCGCGTGATGGCTGCACGTGCTCGAGTGAATTTCCCTCAATATCGTGTTCCCCTCGTCGGGGTGACGCAATTGAGGCTCACCCAAGTCTTCCCTTGTCAATAAAGGCAATTGTCACTGATGCTGAAGTTCGCCACCCGTGCAATTATGTTTCGGGCCTCCCCCCTGTCGTCTAGTAGCTCTCCCATTGTCTTGTATGCAATGAGTGCATCCATGTAGCTACACTCGTATGCCTCGATCGCCAGGATCTCCTGGCCTACGCTCAGAATTCTAGGTCGTCACAACACTCCGACGATTCTCTGTCCAGATCATGTGTGCACGGGAGCCGTGGCCAATCGGGCTAGCTTATCCGCCTTCACGATGAACCCTTGATGTATGTGATTGATGTTTATGAACCCAAACTTGCTCATCAGGGTCTTAACGTACTTGATGTATGCAATCATGGATTCTCCCTTCGCCTAAAATTCTCCCTCGATCTGGCTCACTACTAGCTTTGAGTCACTGAATATGTTAAGGTCTGGCACCTCTGAATTTTTGGCCAATTGCAGGCCCGTGATAAGCGCCTCAAACTCGGCCTCATTATTTGTGGTCTTGAATTCGAACTTTCGTGCATACTCTGCGTTCACCCCCTGGCCCGGTCAGGATGATCTCAGCGCCGCTGGCTTTCTTTATACATGACCCGTCGATGTAGAGGTTCCACTTCGACTGCGGTTTTGCTTTGATCATGGGTTGTTCAGGTGCTTCTGCTATCGGAGTGCTAGGTGCGTCCGTTGATGGAGTCTCTGCTTCTGTATAATCGGCAATGAAGTTCGCCATTGCTTGTCCCTTCAATGTCATTCGGGGCTTGTACTGCAGGTCAAATTCACTGAGCTCGACCGCCCATTTCGCCAGGTGACCAATATGGTCAGGCGATTGTAGGATTTGGCGCAGGGGCGCGTTGGTGAGAATGTGGATGCTGTGTTCTTGGGAATATGGCATTAACCATCGGGCGGCGGTGATTAATGCAAGCGTTCTTTTTTCGATCCCTGGGTACCGGGTCTCAGCAGCTGTCATACCCTTCCCTAAGAAGAAAACATGCAACTTCGTGCAGTCCTCCTTGCGGACGAGGGCCAAACTCATGGCTGTCGGAGAGGTGGCCAGGTAGATGTACAGGGATTCTCCCTTCAGGGGCCTAGATAAGAGGGGATCAAGGCCATATACTCCTTGATCTTAGAGAATGATGTTTCGCATTCGGGCATCCAGATAACCTCCCGCTTGTTAGTTGTTCGAAGAGCCTTGAAGGACAGGGCTCACTTGTCGGAGTATCGTGATATGAATCGGTTCAGTGATGCTAGGTTGCCCATGAGGCTCTGCAGGTCTACCTTCTTGATCAGAGGCATCATGTCGATGATCGCCTTCACCTTGGCAGGCGAGGCCTCGATGCTCTTCTGGCTTACTATATAACCCAGGAACTTACTATTGGTGACTCCGAACGTGCACTTGGTCGGGTTCAATCTCATGCCGTTCTTGATCAAAACATCGAGCACAATCCCCAAATGCTAGACGTGGTTGATCGCCCTGATGCTCTTCACTAGTATGTCACCGACGTAGACATCCACGATGTTGCCTATCAGGCCGTGGAACATTGCGTTCATGAGCCATTGATAGGTTGATCCAACGTTCTTCACTCCAAATGGCATGAAGACATAGCAATAGAGTCCCTTGTCTCTGATGAAGCAAGTTGCTTCCCGGTCTTTGGGGTCCGTGAAGATCTGGTTGTAGCCCGAATACGCGTCCATCATTGACAAGAGTTCATGCTCGGATGTCGCATCCACCAGCTGATTGATCCTCGGGAGAGGAAAACTGTCCTTGGGGCATGCCTCGTTCAGGTTGCTCTAGTAGATGCACATCCTCCACTTGTTGTTGCTCTTTTGCACCATGACAGCATTTGAAATCCACTTCGGGTAATCCAACTTACGGATAAACTCGATCTTCAACAGCCGGTCTACTTCCTTGTGCATGACCGTGTAATGCTCATCCTTACACGCCCTTCTCTTCTACTTCACTGACTTTACCTCAGCGTCGATGCTCATCTTATGGGATATGATGTTCGTGGAAATCTCGGGCATGTCCTTGTACGACCATGCGCATACTTTTTGCTTCTCCTTCAATAGCACGATTAGTCGCTCGGCTACCTCGGGCACTAGCTGTGCGCCAATCTGGATTGTTCGGGCGACAACTGAATAGTCCGGAGCTCATCGCGTTCGAGAACGAAGGACACCGCCAACAACCCATCGCGCGGATCATCCCATGTCTCTATTTTGGGTGACACTGCTTCCACTGCCAACACTTCCTGCCTGTTGCCACGCTCACCACTGGGGTTTGCAGCCTCCTCATAATTATATCCACGGATGTGCCCCACTCCGCACTCGGTTGGGAACCGACGCAGTAGCATGTCCCCAACAACTATCAGTTTCAGCTTGCTGATGCCCGGCCTCCCAAGTATGACATTGTATGACGAGAGGGAGTCCATGATGTTGAAGTCCGTCCTGATCTTGCTATGCGGGGAGTTGGGGGGCCCTAACCCAAACCGCATGTAATTGCTCTCGATTAGGTAGGATGTCTCGCCCATGAAGCTGGCTATGCACTCGTGGTCTTGAGTCATCTTACGTGTGGGTCTGCCCAACGCCATGTATGCGTCCACATAAATGACGTTCACGGAAGCTCCGTTATCCACCAGTATTCGTTTAACGAGGAAGCGGTCCACAATGCCATCGATCATGAATGGCAGGGTGTTGTCGCGTGGGCCTATCTCCTCATCCTCTGCTGTGAAAGTAATGGGTAGTGGTTCCCTTCTCCCTGCCTTGCTAACTCTTCCCGACCCGGTCATGAGCACCTCTCTGCTCAGGCGATGATGTCCCCTCCTTACGCTTCCCTCATGAGATCATGTTTATCATCCCCCAGGTCTCAACGTTCGTCGCCTGCGACTGCCTCTCAACTTCGGGAATGATGATCTTGCCACTCTTTTATTGCCCTTCCAGCTCTCGGTTCAGCATCTCGCAATCTTTGGTGTTGTGGGTGCCCGTCCCATGATACTGGCACCATCTGTCTGTGTTGTGGTTCTGGGGTATCCGCTTGCTGGCCTTGCTGGTTTCATGAGGTAAGGCGGCTTGATCTGGTTCCTATTCTGTCAAAGTAACTGCTCATCTAAAGGCCGGGTGATCGCAAAGACTTCTCGCTCGGGCGACCGGCGCTGAGAGGTGTCCTGGAAACGGATTCCCTGGGATGTCGATGCTCCCGCCTTGTCCTGTCGATTGTTCTGGCAGTAGTTGTTATGTGCGAAGGGCTTCTGGTTCCACTACTTTTGCGCATCACTCTTCCGTTTGTTACTGTTACCCGAATGTTGTCCTTTCACTTCGGCGGGCGGCTGGGGTTGAACGCTCGCACTCTTTTGTGGGTTAGGGCTGGGCGTTTGGGTTGTGTTGTACACCCGTGTCTCCATCAGTGCCTTCTGCGCGATCAAGTCCATCACATCATCATAGTCGAGGCGTTCCTTCCGTATGAGCTTCCCTATGAACGGTATTCCGAGCATGTTCTTCATCAGGGTTATCTTAGCCACCTGCTTGTCAAGATTCCTACACGTGCTCGCCAACGCCCTCCACCGGTTGATGCAGCTGGACAGGCTTTCGGTCTCTCCTTGGCGGACCTTCAGAAGGATGCTCATCGTGTTGTACTTGCCCTGGAGCCTGTAGCACTTCAAGAAAGACTCTGCCGGGTCGTTGAACAAGTGAACGGAGCCTTGTGGTACCTCGTAAAACCAATTCCTCGCCTCCTCGGACAGAGTATCCTGGAATAGAAAACATAGGGTTTAGTTTGAGTATCCGGTCCTAGCCGTGGTGGATTGATACTCGTTAATGTACACACGGGGGTCTCCCTTCCCGATGAATCGAGTGACCTTTATTGTCTTCGCGTTCAGATCCTTGCCCTGCTGCAGTATCCGTGCTGAAAATTGGCTGACCCGGGGGGTGAAAATCCCACATTGCCCGGTCTGTTTATCCTTCCGAAGATGCGATACTTCTAGTGCCAAGTCCTTCATCCTTCGGAGGACCAATGTGTTGTCCGTCTGGGAGGTATCTCCTCCCGCAGGCTCCCTCGTGGGTGTGGGCATTTGGTTTACCCGTGGGTCGGGCCTGCCAAACGGGTGCTGGAATTCCCCAGCGCTGGCCTCCTCCTGTATGGGGTCCAGTGTGTGTTGCGTTTATTGCCCTTGGATGAGCGCGTCGAGCCATTCCTCCAACCTCTGTCGGGTCTAGCGCTTCTGATCACGCTCAGCCTTTGCTGCTCGGAGCTTCTGGAACAGTCGAGCCGCTCGCTCATCCTCGGCTAGACCATGACTTCTAGAGGCGCCTAGGCCGATGAACTGTTGCGTTTGCGCACTCTGGGCTGTCTCTTGTAACGACGCGCCTCCTAGATCGAAAATCATCTCTGGGTAGTGTAGGCTTTTTAGATGGTGGTGTTTATACGTGCTTTGCAATCTGTAAGAGCATCTGCACCGTGCTCGAGCACTTCGCCGAAGTGGGGCCCGCCAGCTGCTCGAGCAGCAGCTCGGCCGGAAACTGCTCGAGCTCGTTGAAATTTGGGTACTGCTCGAGCACTTCGCCCCGCTGCATCCTCGTTTTCCGTCTTGCTTGAGCACTGCCGGAGGGCCCCACCACCTGCTCGATCACTTCACCGTCTTGCTCCAGCACGGTGCAGATGCTCTAAGCTTCCCACAGACGGCGCCAACTATTTCTACCGTTTTCTGTAAGGAAGCTTGATAGAAGCAATGATAGGGTGTTCTGAATAAGTGGTGCTTCTTTGCTGTTCGGGTGTTCGGATATCGCTTTCTGGGTTGTTGGGTATTCGGTGTTCGGCTTCAACTATTAGAGGAATACAACAAACGGGAGTTAGGAAGTTGAGACAGGGTCGGCTTGCCTGCAACGCTCTGATGCTTAAGTTAGAAGATGTATTGGATATAACAGCTGAACAAACGGATAAGTAGGTAGGAGAATTGATTGCCTTTTTACCTGTAGTAAATGCCTTACCTATATAGGTGGGTGAATTTGTAGTTTTGCTTATGGACCTCGATGTGGGATGAGGGTGTACTTACTGTTTTTTTCACGGGCGTTCGGATGTATGCCGTTCGGGCACGTGTCCGATCGGAAGGGGTTGGTTCCTTGAGTGAAGTTGCGGCCTGCTTCCTGGCTTTCGGGCGGTCAGGGAGGTGTTGATCACCTGCTTAAGTGAGTAAGTATATGTTTAATGGAGTGGCAGTGAAGCTATACTAACACACACACACACACACACACACACACACACACACACACACACACACACACACACACACACACACACACACACACACACACACACACACACACACACACACACACACACACACACACACACACACACACACACACACACACACACATATATATATATATAGAGAGAGAGAGAGAGAGAGTTTTTATTATGAATGATACCTCAAAAATAGACCATTCTTCTTTTCAGTACTTCATTTTTAAAAACTATCATTTCAGCACCTTACATTTAAATTTTTACATAAGATCAGTAGTTGTCGTTATTAATTAACATTGAAAAATTAATTAAGAAATGTGAACATTTTAGGAGTAGAAAAAAATAAAATAATAATAGAAAAGAATAAGAAAACCAAACCTAGAAAGAAAACAGTAGGAATAGAAAATTTATCTCATAAAATTTGACATTTTTTCCAAAATTTTTTAGTAAGTTAATGGTGTTATTAATGGCAGGTACTAATGTTAGGTAGAGATTTAAATGTGAGGTACCGAAGTGATACTTTTCAAAAGTGAGGTACTGAAGTGATAAATGATCTATTTGTGTGGTATCATTCATGATAATTCCTCGAATATATATATATATATTGAAGTTCTAGGGTGGAGTGACTCTACCATACATTCTATTAATTAATTTTGTTGTTATTATTGTAAAATGAGATGATGTTTTAGTTATTTCATTCAAACTTTTGTAAATATTACCATGAGGACATTTTTACAAATTTGAGAATAAATCGTTGTCAATGTTGTACTTTAGTTTAATTGTTTGTAAATGATTAAAAGAATGGTTGTATACCCGCGCAAATTGAAGTCAAAAATAATATATTTTTAAAAAATTGATCATACGATGCGATCGTTGAACTATTTTAAAAATGTAGTTAAAATTTTAGCATGTTTAGTAATGATTTCGGTCTCGATCCGTTGGGTCAAACGCGGCAGCTGTTTTATAGCCGTATTTTTTTCCGCTAATTTTATCTTATCGGTGACTTCAACAATTAAATTTTGGCTCTTCTCGCGTCCACGACATCGTAATGGGTGCTTCTTTGTGTAGGTATCACATTTCACTTTCACAAATGTATGTGTTATGGTGTACGTTTCCCTTTTAGATTCTTATATAATGAAAATAGGGGCATAAAGGACCGTCGGGGTTGATTATGTGGATCGAGTTCCAAATAATTACCAAACTGGCTCAAAATTTTACACTACGTATACAATAGTAGTATGTCCCCATCCTACAGTCCATTTTTTAATATTCTATTTGGTTCTAATTTTTTTATACTTTTGAAGGGTCTTATTAGTTTGAAGCATTACTAGTTATACAACACTAGTAGCATATCGTCAGTTCGTTCATTCCTTCGACATGAATTAGGAAATTTCCTAATATAAGACATTTTTAGTGAAAATAGGCACCATAAGAGGACCATGCCTATTTTAAAATATTTTTTTCAAAGACCGAGCTATTTTTTTTTGCTTTTGAGTTTATCAAAGTGACAATTTTTCTAAAAAATAATAGTTAAGAATGTCGACCGAGCTCAAAATAGTCATCGAATTGACTCAATTTTTTGCTGTTCAAAATATTCCATAAGTCTAATCATGTGGTCCACTTTTTGACTTTTGTTTTTCAACTATTAATAGATTTAAAAAATTATATTTTATTATAATTAATGAATGATAATCGAACAATGCATTTGTTGTTGGAACTTTTTCGTGTTTGATAATTTTAGAATAATATAGATGTCGAAATGGTTCTTTGAAATTTTTCGTTGAATTATTTGGAATCATGACTAATTTATTTTATCTTTTAGAAATATTGGAATTACAGATTTTTTTTTACGTAATAACAAAATCAAATTTGAGTGCATCTGAACCGTTAATTTTTTGTTCTCAGAAATTTTCTAGACCGTTAAATTCATCCACCGAATGATGTCGTTCATTGTCCTCCACCTAATCGACCCACTTTAACCGCTCCTCACAACCACCTCCATTCTCTTCCTCGTTCGACGTGTCGGTGTCCTCGACGTGCGTCGCCTCCATCTCACCGATTGCTACTCTAATCTAGGCCTCCCTTCACTCCATTCCCTGGGGTTCGAGGAATCAAGGGTTTATAGTGAAATTGGGTTCGGGGGCTTGCTTTCTGAGACTCAAATTGGGTTTGGGGATTGGGTTCTCGAATTAGGGGGGGCTTGATTTGTGTTGGGACAATGAAAGAGAGAGAGCGCAACTGCCTAAGGGTGAGGGAGAGGAGAGAGAGAGAGAGAGAGAGAGAGAGAGGTTAAGATTATGTAAGCTAAGTTTATTCTAAGCTCAGTCAAGGTTGACAGAGTAAGCAATAAAAATACGACACGTGTCTAGTTTTCTAAATCCTTCAAGCGTATGAAATCCAGGCGTTAAACACGTATGGTAGCACCTTGATCTGTTTTAGTTGTTTCCATTAGAAGAAGATCGAAGCGATTGGAGTGCAATATCTACAGACAAATAGAGAACAAAAGAAAATTATTTAGACAATGAAATAGATAGAGATTACAACAAAATATGTACCTGTTTATACTTGTGTATGGATGAAGTACCTAAGAAGATGCATCATTACTTGTGTCTGAATGAAGAAGCACCTCTTTGAATACTACATTTTTGGTATGTACTCCACCTTGGCCATTTAATGAGCTATTTTTTACCAGTAACTTTGTAGTTGATCTCAAAAATCCTCTAGACAATGCGGCATACAATTGACCATGGTTGAAAACATGATCTGGAAGGTAAACATCTACGTGGGGAATGGTTTGACCTTGAGCCTTGTTTATGGTGAGAGAGAAGCTCAGTTTCACTAGAAATTGCTTTCTTTTGAGTACAAATGGTAGATAGACATTTTCTGCAGGTTTGAACGGATTGCGAGGTAGAAAGACTCTATTTTCGGCAAACTGTCCACTAATAATTTCAGCATCCGTCAAGTTATGGTATGAACCACGACATAACAATCTTATACCATTACATAAACCCTGGTTTATGTCGATGTTTCTTAGAAGCATGATAGGAGCACCTATTTTCAAAGTTAACCTGTGTGGCGGGAGACCTCCTACAACTATTGTGTTTAAGAATTCTTGTTGGTACAAATTTCTGGTATCATCTTCCACATAGTCAAAGGAAAACAAAGTGATTGGTTCTCCCGATAATATATTGATTATCTTTTCATTCAACATGTCTACATCGTCATTTATGTGAGTAATAAGTGCTCGTTCCACCATGTATCTTACATCATTTACATGATCTCCCAGGTTGGGAAAGACTTCATTGATTATTTGGGTAATTGATTGCTCTCCTTGCCACGGTACTACCATGGATCCTGGTAATTTAATCATTTCATCTTCCACGACATGTTTATTTCCTTCTCAAACTCGAAGTAAAAACTCTGAAAATTTTGAATCATTTATGGATCTTATATTGTGTCGCAACCTTAAAATCTTGGTTTGTGGCCAAAATGATGATTTCACAATAGATGCTTCAATGAATTCGGACCTTGTACCTTTTGGAATAATAGGAAGCACTTGACGAAAATCTCCTCCGAAGATCATGATCTTTTCCCCAAATGGTAGCCCAACATTTGTTATATCCCGCAAACGTCGATCAACTGCTTCAAAGGCATGTCTGTGAGTCATAGGTTCCTCATCCCAAATGATTGCAGTTCCATTTCTTATCAATTCGGCGGGTTCAGATTGTTTACCGAGTAATCATGGGGATAAAGCATCTGCATTAACTAGTATCTTGAATCTCGAGTGAGTTGTTCTTCCACCGGACAATACAATTGAAGCTAATCTAAATGATGTCGTTGCTAAAATAATGCGATTCATTCTTCGTAAGTTAGCTAGCAACGCACGGTATAAGTATGTTTTCCTAGTTCCACCAGGACCATCAATAAAACACAGAGCACTATCTTGTCTCTCCACAACATTCATTATGGTGTTAAATGCAACTCTTAGTCATCGTTAAGTTGATTTATTGCATCCATGTCTTCTTGACAAACTTGTATAGAAAGCTCCTCTTGAATACATCTCAGCATGTCTGAACTTTCATCTCTTTCGCTTGATTTTTTGGGAAGATCAAAATCTCCAATATCTTTATTAAATTGTTCTAACATTCTGTTTAAATCTCATAGAAGATTATTTTTACAAACAAAATCCCTGGATGGAGGATAATCTTCAACCATGAAAGGGTAAAATTCGTCTCACAATCCTCGAACACCAGTTGGTTTACAGCAAACTAAGATTGTAGGGAACAATCTTCTTAAAACATATGGCATCCTGATTGTTGAGGCCTCTAACAAACAGCCTCGAACACTGTTATCATTCTCTAACAAACCTGCTTTCTCAGCTGCTTGCTTAAAATTTAGTTACAAAACACCTTGGATAGTGAGCAAATGACGAAATAATCTTGGTCCCCTTACATGATTAAGAAGAATACGTAGATAAAACTTTTCAGCATCAAAAGGTGAAAGACTGTAAATTCGACCAATAACCTTCACATTGCTTCTTCGTTTTTCCCAGCATTTACTGCGGTCATCCCACCTATAATTTTCTAAAATTTATCGATACAAATATGCTCTTGCTTCATTATCCCTTTGATTTAGAGTGAAGAATTCAGTAAGCATTGTCTTTTGTGCATCAACATCAGCCCAAACCCAAAATTTTCATCTGCATCGAATGTTACTTGTTGCATATTGGGAATATGTATTTGCAACCATTCTACTTTTAGATACTGACGGTTCAATCCAAATTTAAATATCCTCCATAAGGCCTCAGGTGCACACACCCACCTAGCATCAACAAATTGTTTGATTTCATCATGATTCGGATCTGCCTGAAGCTCTAGTGCCACTTTATTTGGACCTTTGTAGATATATTTGTATAAGTATTTGACACTTTTTATGCTCTCACAAATTTCAACATTAATGTGACAATTGTACCGTAGTAACAACCACGGGTTGTAAGGAACTACCCAACTGTTATCCACCATAACATCTCTTCGCCTTTGCAAGGGCACTGGTAATGTGTTTGCTCGTCTTCGATAACGGGGATAGGCTTCATTCCTTTGCACGGTGAAATTTGTAAAAGGTTTTGGGTATCCTTTTGTACAACGTCCATTTTTCATACAGGAAATATTTTGATTAAATCTTCCACGCGAACCATGAATCATATGTGTACAGAATGCATTGTAAAGTTTAGGCTCTGCATCCATATCTGGTATTTCTTTGGATGGCTTCATCAAAGGAAGAAACACCCAGAAGTCCACAATCTCCAGAAACACTTTGATGCATGCCATATCTTCTTTTTGATTTATACCTCCTATACGGATTACTTTTTCTTTTTCCTACCCCAATATTTTTGTTTGTTATTGGATACTTGGATTTAGAGCGTCTTTTTAGGGTTAATGGCTGGTAGGGTTTTCTGCCGGTCCTTATCGTCCAACTGATTCATCGTCATACAGACTGATTCTCTGATTACTTTTGTTTAGTAGTCAATTTTTTATGAGGTGAATCAAATTTGTTTGCTAATTTGGTGATTGAGTTGTTACTGGAAATTCTCTAATCATGTCTAGCTACTAAGTAATACCACACTTTAAAAAAACAGAGATACACAAATTGCTTACTGGGCCACTCAGAATTCTTGATCTCCTCAAGCCGAGCAACAACTGCTTGAACCGAGCAAACAAACAAAAACAGAATCAATCCTTGCTTCCCGTGAGGTATAACTCCGGCGGCACCGTCGGATTCCTCTTCGGGTTCAACCAAAGTTTAGTTTTTTCCTTGTAACAACGACAGGGTAAAAGGAATGAGAATTGGGATAGGGATCAAGATTGGGAATTCAAAACGTACTGCTTTGCAGTTTTTATTTCTTGGGAGTTGAAATCAACCGCTCCCGCTTCACTTTTATACCCATGTTTCATTACATTGTTCAACTGTCGACATAGAGAAATATGAGGGCAAAAGATGAGATATTGAATGTTTGACATTCAACTGCCCTGGTAACCGTAGAAGTCTAATCCCTTTAATTAATAGAGATTAATATATTTGATAGTTAGACGGTATATTAATTTTTTTTATCTTTTTTCATTTGATACCAAAAAAAGCCCAGCCGTCCCTGTAATAAAATCTTAATAAGGCCCAATGCCTAAAAAGTTCATGGACATGGCCTGTGAGCTTCAATTTTTTTCTTTTTACAAAGTAGGACATACGGGGTTTGTGCTATCACTCCGAAAATAATAAAGAAAGAAAACGAATAGTACGATCTCTTTTGTTCAATCAGATCTTCACGTCGAGTGAAACCTAAATTCCCAAATTGACAAGAAAGCATGGCGGAATCTTCTTCTCAGACCCATTCCCCCCCGCCGGCGGTCGACGGCGTCAAGCCTGGTAAGTGGCGTTGATTTGACTTGATAAAAAGTTGAAGATAATTTCTTCTTGTGCATATACACAAGAATGAAAATAGGGAATGGATTACATGATGTTTTGGTCTTGTTAATGTATGTGCAGATATATTTTCTATTTGGGAGAGAGAGGCTCGTGAGTCATTGAAACGCAGAGGACATAATCGTGAAGCTATGCTGGCTGCAGCACGCGAGGTTGGTCGTAATCTAGGTCCTAGGCGGCCTATGCCCACCCGTACTTGGCGAGTTATTGGCACTATTGGTATGTATGTGTGTGCTCTAGTGATAGAATATATTAGCTTGATGTGTTCTCTTGACCGGACTAATGCTGTAATGCATGTCTTCATATATGGAAATAGGAAAATATTGGGTGTTTATCCTGCACAAATTGTTCAATGTTACTTTACTGCTTTGATTTTGTTGCCCGCTTCTTCTTATTATTGTTATCTGATCATTCTGATGGTTTTGCAAATTAACAGATGGCAAATGTTCGATTTGTTCCTTGGCTGAACACACTGCAGTAAAATGTCCATATGTCTCGAGTGTCCCGAAGAACGCAATTGTAAGTGATCACTGTGACATAGTTTGTAGGGTTTGTCATGGTCCGTTTTCAAGTGGATGTTGTGGCCAAGAGACAGGATCTGCTAAGCTCAGAATTTGTGATTACTGTGATATTGAACACTTGGATTCTAAGTGCCCCGAATATGAAAAAGGACTTGGTCTCTTTTGGTAGAGTCTAACAATGTCGAGGGAGAAGATCAATCCGGAGGCTCAAGCTCTTTTTGCTGTCATGGAGATTGTCGTCTATGAGGACTATATTTCTGTTTTGATCATTAATTATGTTATGTTTCTAGGTGAAGCGCTTTTTATATAAGTGCTTTTGACCCTTTAATTAGTAAAAAAATTGTTTAGGTACGATTTGAAGTTCTCCTACTGATATGAATTGTGTGAAATTGTTTAAACTTTATGTATCATTTCTAACATTAAAGAGCTCTGTCTGTCTTTGTAAATCCTTTGAATATGAAAGTGTTAGATCTTGTGTAGGCATTCTGATGCACCAGTATAGGAAACCGACTTAACATTATATTGAAGTGGATTGCATGCAGGTCAAGAAACCAGTGGTTAGCAAACAAGAAAAGACATGGGATCCTGTTTGAAATTCTCCAAATGTAGTATACGTTCTAGTGCAAATTTTCTCTGTTCAATCAAACGTTCTGTGATTCAGTAGTGTCGTAGTGATTGGATGGTAGATGCTTGTAGTTTTCTATGTCATGTATCTTCGTGATGACATAAATTTTAAGGAAATTAGACCATTAACTATGATCTTCTTGCTAAGAGAGCATCGATCCTTGTCTTTGAAAGCATTATCGATCATCAGCTAAGAGAAACAAAAGATATCATTAGCAGTATGAATCCGTTAGAAATGTGAGTTCTAGGCCTGTAGGATATGTACTAGTTATTTTTATCGGAAGAACATTTCATTGAAGCAGGAAGGAGTAGTATTGTTATCCAACCCAATAAAACAGTACAAGAGTAAGAAACATAATAGAAATGTGCAACAAAGCAAAGAACCTAGACAAATACCACTACCAACATAGGCAGGAACAAGGTGAGTCCGGACAGCAAAATTCTATTCTATACCTACTAAAGTCACTGGTCACTGGCGTTGACTCAACATTGACCAAAACAATCTCCACTGTCCAGTGGCGGAGCCACTTGAAGGCGAGGGTGGGCATTGGCTCCCCCTAAAAAATTATTATCTATGTATAGTTTGTATGAGATGCATGAAAATTTATTTTGTTCCAGTGGAAAGTTTTTAATTACAACTAGATTTGTAAAGGTCATTGGTTCGAATCTCCACTATGTCACAATAGTTTTATTATTTTGTTGTTATTTTCTTGCTCTCTTTTACTGTTTATAGAAACAGAGTCAATATCTAAACAAAAAAAGTCAATATTCTTCTTATTTTCTTTTATTTTTCTTCACTTTTGTTGTTTTGTTGCTCTATTTTATAGTATACCAACAAAATTAAAAATCCTTTTTTTTCTTCAATTTTTTTGTCTATATATATATGTGTGTGTGTTCTTTCCATAGTTATTTGTATTATTTTTTTACAAAATTTTGGCCCACCCTCATACCAATTCCTGGCTCCGCCCCTGCCACCATCTATTACTATATTTAATCTCGGGCCTTTCATTCGTCCATGTATATACTCTGATTGACTTTCGTTGCTCCTCATCTCTCGATGCGTGCTATACAGATCGTTTAGTTTTGATTGTTCTCTTCGCTTTCTCTTTGAATTCAGTTTTAATAGTTCTCCTTTTCAATGCATGAGTGCTGCGATCCCACATGTATGAGTTGATCTGCGTTTAGCGCCATACGACACCGTTTTGATTTTCTGTTCATTTAACAGACTAATTATCTCTGGTGTTCATTGTTGGACACATGGGAGAGTGAGATCCGTCATTTCATATTGTCGTTATGTTACCGTTGTATAAAAACCCTTCTGTACAGTAACACTATCAGAAAAATGCTCTTAGCCGATGAAGCAATTTCGTCGCCTAAGTGGCGTTTTTCGTCGTCTAAAGTTAGTCGTGTAAGTCTCGAAGCGGTATTACTTAGGCGACGGAAAACAACAATTGCATCGTCTAAGTGACCTCTTAGATGACGTCACAACTTGTGTCGTCTAACATTATAGTCGATGACGTTTCTAGACCAAGGCGACAGAATCTTCGTCGGTTTAGTGTGAACATAGACGATGAAAAACTATAATTCCTTCGTCTAGGTTGATCAACTTAGACGACGAAATTATAGTTTTCCGTCGTATAAGTGGTTAATTTTGTTAAAAAAAAATTTAAAAAAATTCATTAAATACTAATTACTTAATTAGCATTTAATGAATTTTTTATTTAATTTTTTGTATAATAAAATTCATTAACATATAAATTATTTAAATACAAAATCATTATATAATTAGTTAATAAACTAAATTAACCAAAACAAATTATGTTGGTGTGTGGTGGTGGTGGCGGCGGCGTGGTGTGGTGGTGGTGGCGGCGGCGTGGTGTGGTGGTGTCATAGTAGTGGTGGTGGTGTCGTGGTGGTGGTGGTGGTGTGTGTGGTAGTGGTGGTGGTGGTGGTGATGGTGATGAAGAGAAGAAGGTTTGAGAGAGATAGAGAGTGTGTGTAAGTGAAGGTTTGAGAGATAGAGAGATTGTGAAAAATGGTGGCTAAATCCTATTTTATAGGCATTCACTTAGCCGACGAAACCAACAATTTTCGTCGCCTAAGTGTTTTAAATTTTTGCCAAAAAACTGCCAAATTTTTTGACTTAGACGACGGAAACAATCAATTTCGTCGCCTAAGTAATTTCAATTTTAAAAAAAAACCGCCAATTTTTTCGTCATCTAAGTGTATAAATTAATTTTTTTTAATAAAAATATATGGAAATATCTAGGTACGTCGTCTAAGATACCACTTAGACGACGCAAATATGTCAGTAAGTCGTCCAAGTGGTACCTTAGACGACGGAACAAGTATTGTGTCATCTAAGTGGTCTCTCAGACGACGTCTGCAAGTATGGGTGTCAATACATCGTCTAAGTAGTACATGTAGACGACGGAACATGTATGTCGTCTTGTAAGTATACACACCAGGACAACGTAAGCTCTTTACGTCGTCTAGAATCGACACTAAACCGACGGCGTATAGTTGTCGTTGTCTAAGAGTACTTTAGACGACATAACAAATGTTCCGTCGTCTAATAACATACTTACATGACGAAACAAATGTTCCGTCGTCTAATAACACACTTAGACGACGAAGTTGTTAAGGTTTCGTCGTCTAAGTGTATTTTTTGGTAGTGTAATGAAATCATAGAAGAATTCCCAATCAATTTATTTCCTTTCATTCTCTCTTTTACAATTTCTTATTTGCTTTGTCATTTGGCTTAGTAAACCATAGATCGTAGCAATTGGTATCTAGAGCCTGGTTCTGAACCATGAGCAACCCTCCATCGCTGCCATCTGTGACAATACTCCAACCTGATATGGACCAGAATCCTTTATAATTTGACCTACAACTACATAAAGAGGATACAAGAGAATGTTTTCGAGAGCTTCAAGAATCGATGGATGTGGTTCTAATGAGCTTAGACAGATCCATCTGCAAAATATTGTTATGACAGATAATGTTTCATATTAGAGTGGAAAATCTATCAGATGAGAGTTCTCAAACACTAGATCTACACCTATCCAGGCTACACCACCTGGTTTTGGTAATTTCTTCCCTGGACATTCTCTTGGCATGGCTGTTTTACCTTTATATTCACAATATATGTCTGGAGTTATGAATGCTGAGGGTAGCACCAGTAGATTGAATATGTAGTAGGAACCGGTGAATTCTAGATTGTCTCATGGTGATGTCATTTTGGGTTACAATCCAGGTTATGAAAGTGGTGCTTTGATGCAGACACAACCTATGGAAATTTCAATGTTTTCATCACCACTCAAGTCACAAGGTCCCCCATCCCAAACACTTTCAAACCTCAAAAAATTCCACAGTATAGAGCTCCCTCAGTCTATTCTACACAAACCACCACCTACCATCATCCAAACCCTCCTAGACCAAATTATCAACCAAATCCTATTGTTCCTAATCCACCACCACCATATGGCCAAAACAACCCTTTAATCTAGGAAGCTGATCTGCCTACTATGAAACAAATGAGATTAGATTTTCTAATTTTCTCTGTTGAGGACCCTATTGAGTGGCTTAATCATGCAGAGCAAGTATTTGAAATGTATCAAAAACCTGAAGATATGAAGGTCACTATAGTAGTACTACATTTGAGAAATGATGCAGCAGATGCATGGAGACTTTACAAGAGGACATATTGCCTAGAACTTGAGAAACTTTTACCAGGTTCATTATGAGGCATTTTGGTACCACAAGTCAGATTGATTACCAGTCTGCATTGGCTAAGCTGACCCAGAATGGAAGTGTGATGGAATATATAGGTCAGTTTACCAAGTTGAGCTGCATAGCTACAAGATTTGATGATGACACCCATGGCTTGCTTCATATCAAGACTTAAAGAGGACATTAAGGTTGATGCCACGTTTCTCAAGCCTAGAGATCTATTTGATGCCTTTGAATTGGCTGTGACATTTGAGTCTAAGTACTTGGGACACAAGAATGTTGCAAGAGCCCCTTACTCAAGACCCAACCAACCTGCAAGTGTGACTACAAGTGTAGGAATGAGTAAGCAAACATATCATGTATCCTCTTCAAGAGCTAGTCCCAGAAGCAGTAACCCAAAACTAGGGATGACAACAGGTCGACTCGGGGCCGAGTTTTGGGCACCCGAACCTGAACCCGAACCCGAAATAAACTTGATCGATCAAATCTGAAATTTTTTAGTTGAGATTTTTAGCCGGCCCGAACCCGTCGGATATGTAATACCCGAACCAAAAATAGTTAAAATAAAAAATAAAAATGTTACTATTTTTAGTATTTTATAATAAAAATATATTAATAAATTAGATAATAAATTGTAAATATACTAAAAAAACTATAAAAAAATAGGCGGGTCGAGTTTGGGTCCGGATTTGGGTTCGGTAAATGCATATCCATACCCGACTCGAACCCGACATCATTCGGGTCGAGTTCGGGTTGGTAAATACTCAATACCCAACTATTTGCCTTAGAAATCGGGTTCAGTTGGGTTCGGGTCGGTCAGATACTCGCAGGTTCGGGTTATTTTTCCATCCCTACCCAAAACCCTCTTGGCCCAAGTTGACTGAAACAAAATTTTAGTACTACAAGAAAAACAACCTGTGTTATGCTTGCAGGGGACCATTTGGACCAAGACATAGTTGTAAGAAGGTGAAGTTGATGTTTCCGGAAGGTTATAGTCAAGAGGAGGATCATGAGGAAGAATAGGCAGAAGGGCAAGTGAATCAGATGTTATTGGAAGGACTAGAAGAGTAGCCACTCATCAAATTAAACTCCATGGAAGGAAGTGACAACCCATAGACTATGCTAGTCAAGACATCATTAGCTGGTAGCAAGAAGGTGTAACATGCCTTAATTGACTATGGAGCTACCCATAACTTTGTGCGCCCTAGAGTCATTAAGAGGTGTCAGTTGTTGGTCACTTCTAAAGACCAATGGGGAGTTAGATTGGCCAATGGGGTTAAAATGAAGACACTAGGCATCATATTGTAGGTAAGTGCAAGTATACATGGTTATGCATTTGTGACTGATTTTTTGATATTGCCTATAACAGGAAGTGATGTGATATATGGAGTACAATAGTTGAAGACTCTTGGCAAGGTCTTATGGGACTATGTAGAGAAAACTATGGAGTTCACTGTGAGGGGGCTGAGATACAAACTCCAAGGTTGTTTAACTACAGCTGTGAAATCAATCTCTTGTAATGCAATAGTGAAGGACATACAAGAAGAAAGTGAAGCCTTATTGTTACAGATTTCATATGCTAGAAGTGTGACTTAGCAAGAGAGAGTAATGGAAGAAATAGCTGAAGTATTAGCTGACAATGCTGAATTTTTTTAACCTCCCACCCAATTGCCTCCCAAAAGGACCCATGACCACAAGATAGTTTTGGCTTCAAGGACAACACTTGTTAATGTGAGACCTTATAGGTATGCTCACTATCAGAAAGAGAAAATAGAGAAAATTGTACAAGGGCTACTCAAGGAAGGTGTTATAAGGCCTAATACTAGTCCTTATAGTTCACCAGTCTTTTTAGTGAAGAAAAAGGATGGTACTCAGATCATGATGAGGGAAGAGGATATTGAGAAGACAACCTTTAGAACTCATGAAGGGCACTATGAGTTCTTGGTCATGCCATTTGGCCTCACAAATGCTCCTTCCACATTCCACTCACTCATGAATGAGGTTTTCAAAGAATATTTGAGGAAGTTTGTACTAGTCTTCTTTGATGACATTTTAGTGTACAGCCAATCTGTGGAGGAGCATGTCAAATACCTTAATCTTGTCTTTACGAAGCTTCAACAGCATCACCTGAAGATTAAAGGGAGTAAGTGCAGTTTTGGCACTTCGACTGTGAAATATTTGAGGCATATCATTTTCCAACACAGTGTAGCAGTGAATCCTAGCAAAATTCTTTGTATTGTAGATTGAGAGATGCTTAAAACCATCAAAGGGTTAAGAGGATTCCTGGGGTTAGCAGGGTATTACTGAAAGTTTGTTAAAGGGTTAAGTATTATTGCAAGGCCCTTAACTGATATGTTGAAGAAGAACAATTTCAAATGGACTCCAGAATCACAGGCAACTTTTATTAAGCTAAAGGAAGCTCTTACTACTACTCTAATGTTAGCTTTACTTGACTTCACCAAAGAATTTATAGTGGAGACAGATGCATCTTGACAAAGAATTGGAGCTGTGTTGTCACAGAAGGGACATCCTATTTCTTATCTCAATAAGGTACTCTCCCCTAGGCATAGAACTTATTCTGTGTATGATCAACAATGATACCAATTGATTTCGTTGCAGCAATTCTCAAAGTAACTCTCCTGTCGTCGTCTAGGTATTCACATAAACGACAAACGGATCATTTGTCGTCTAAGTAACACTTAGGAGATAGAAAAATATGCGTCGCTTAAGTGACCACTTAAGCGACAAACAGTGCCACTTAGACGACGAAATATTTCGTCACCTAAGAAAATTCAATTATTAGATCTCTCGATCAGATTTCCTTATCTCCTCATCGACCACTTCTCTATCTCTCTCTCCCCCATTCGAAAAACCCACTGTCGGCGGCTCCGAATAATAATCCGGCAAAAATTCATCCAAACTCGATTTTTCAACTCTCAGAGTTCTAGTTTTACCCACTTATCTTCTTATCCTTAACGTTGAAGGTATTAACTCGTTTCTCTCGATTAATATTTGTTTAAATTATTATTATACATAATTAATTACGTACACCACAATATTTTTTTTTCCGACGAATATGTAGTACTTTCAATTCCGGCGACCTTAGCAGTACTTCAATTCCATATATATATATATTGTATGTTGTACGTATTATTGCATTGTTAAGCTGATTAATTGTATCTAATTGGTTAATTAAATTAGTTATTTAGTTTATTGGTATATATTTTAATTTGATTAAAAATTAGTTAATTAAAACATGCATATAGCTATGTAATATATATGTATTAAATTAGTTATTTAATTAATTGGTATATATTTTAATTTGATTAAAAATTAGTTAATTAAAACATGCATATAGCTATGTAATATATATATATATAGTACATACTATGATCGGAATATATATATATAGTGAATATATATATATGCATGTTAGATCGAATAGTTAGTTGAAATATACATATATATAATTAGTGCATGTATGTATTTTTATATATAAATTACGTTAATAATATATATTATATATTATATATATAATTAATTATAGTATAAGATCGATCAACTAATTCATTACAAATACGTGCATATATATATATATATTAGTATGTTAGTATATCTTACTCAGTGGTCACCAAAAGTTTCAAATTTTTTTTTTTCACAAATCTATTGTCTATTGTTTCAAAAAATTCTCTTTTAAAGTTGACATATACATCACGATCACAATTTGTGATCATATCTCTTGGATTATGGATGAACTGACTGACAACACTTACTGCTGATAAGGCGGGTAAACACCTCTCAAAGATACACTATTTACAACCTGGATATATCAATGTAGTAAGATAAATAGGGGTTGTCGAACACAAGAAATTGGTGAAACTAAATCTTAACATGAAACTAAAATGCTGACATACTCGACTACAGTACACTAATGACACTACGAACCTAAGTTAGACTAACTCAAATAACACGAAATTTGGACACAACAAACTAGAAACAGTGGTGGACTACCACACAAAATTTGAGAATTTTCTAAGTTGATTTGGTTACCGAAATAAATATGCTAAGCTACAGCTACTGCAGAAATCAGTAAATTGCATAAAGTAAATTGTTGTAGATAACCAATGAGATATGAATGTTAAGAACTTCTTTTCACCCTAGAAATAATTACGACCTCCCCAATATAATTGAACTAACCATGGATGAATACTCCCCACACAAGAGCTTTGGTTAAGTCATCTTGTGTATTACACTCTCTTACTTGGCATGAAAGAGGGAGGGACAATCTGCTCGATCTTGATCATCACTTAATCAACTTATACATATGGTGATGTAAGCCTAGAGAACTGAAGTCATTACGTTCTAAGAATGTTTGAAGAATAACAAAGTTTCAAGGGTTGATAAGGTGGTCACCCTTACATCACTAAGGCTTGTTTCACACAAATTCATGTTTATCTCTAGAGAGTATGCAATGATAAGGTGGTCATGTACACAATCAAGACTATAAATCCTAAGCCATACATCTAAGCGTGCATTCAAAGAAACATGAATATAGAAATCATATAGTGAGAAAACAGTGAAACAAAACTCATCCAAATAATTAATAGAATCAAAAGGAATAACAAGAGCTTTGGTTAAGTCATCTTGTGTATTACACTCTCTTACTTGGTATGAAAGAGGGAGGGACAATCTGCTCGATCTTGATCATCACTTAATCAACTTATACATATGGTGATGTAAGCCTAGAGAACTGAAGTCATTACGTTCTAAGAATGTTTGAAGAATAACAAAGTTTCAAGGGTTGATAAGGTGGTCACCCTTACATCACTAAGGCTTGTTTCACACAAATTCATGTTTATCTCTAGAGAGTATGCAATGATAAGGTGGTCATGTACACAATCAAGACTATAGATCCTAAGCCATGCATCTAAGCGTGCATTCAAAGAAACATGAATATAGAAATCATACAGTGAGAAAACAGTGAAACAAAACTCATCCAAATAATTAATAGAATCAAAAGGAATCGTAAGCATATCTAGGGTTTCAATTAGCCTCTAACAAAGGAAATTTAGCTACTCAAAAAAATTCATGAAAGATGAACTAAGAAGGAGAAGAAATAAACTCTTGATCCCCGTCGGGATCACAAGCTTGCAGTATGGCTCTTCTCTTCCCACATTCAACTTCTTCTTTCTTCTTATTTTTGTCTTTCTCTTCTTCTCTCTCTAAATTCTCCTCTGGCCGTCCTTCCTCCTTTATTATGTTTAGCTAGCTATATATATAAGCATGTAACTAGGTAAACTAACAAGTTGATCACGTGCATGCAAACAATCACCATTGTAAATGAACAGTCCACTCGCCAACTTCTTCTCGCCAAGCACAAATATATAAGTATATAATTCCAAAGTCCAAGCTGGTCCTAGACTCCTATCACACTTCTACTTCTAACCAAATATAGATAGCAATAGCTAATGATTATAGCAAGCAATCACATGCCAAACAGCCTAGTTGCACATCCGCTCGCCAAACTTTCCTCGCCAGACCATAAATGTATCTCCATTTAACTAGTTTAATTAAACTAACAAAACCCACGTGCACTCTTTCGTCACGTGCTCGCCAAGGACTCCAGCAGTATCCATCATGGATTATAATTCCTACACCTTGTACGTCCTCCACTTCTCCAATTAACTCCAAAATATATTATTTAATTTCTTTTTCTTCATTAATCTCCAAAATACCTAAAATAAGATAAACATAATTAATTCACTCAATTAATAACAATAAACTAAATATAGGGAACAAATTAAATACCGAATAGACGCATAAATATGCGACTATCAACTGCATATGCAAGATCAGGTCTAGTATGTGACAATCTTCTTTCTAGGTGGTGCAGGAACAGTCTCCCACTGTAACGACCTGAACTTTGAGTTATGTTATTATCAGCATGACATGTGATTATCGCGAGTTGATTGAGTATATGTAGTTTGTTAACGACTAAATTATCGGGAAAGAATTTGGTTTGAGTTCCTTCGCGAAAATTGTAGAGGATTTGGTTTCGAACTCGTAGGAGGTTTCAGAAGATTTTTCGGATAACTGAAATTGTCGTCGAGTTAGTCGTACTTATCCGATTGTATTGGAGTTATTAGAGTCGTGGGTTTGGTCGGTTCGCGACGTATAAATATCGAATAGTCGTAAAAGACGAAAAAATCACACATTTGGTCCGTTTGACCAGATTTGACCAGCCTTGACCGAGTTGACTTGGGTTGACCGGAGCTCCACCAACCCGTTTTGTTGCCGCCGTCGGACCCGTTGATTCCGGCCACCTCCAGCCGTGTTCTTAGTATGGTTAGAAAGCTCTCTCGATTTTCTATTGTTTCATATATTCATTTGTGAGAATTGGTTATGTTTTGAGGGAGTTTGAACTCGTTGAATTTCGTGGATTTCACCGGAATCGGGTGGCGGTTTCCGGCGAGATTCGGTGTCGGGTTGGTGGGGGGTTTGGTTCCCATCAACCCCTTGTTACTTTCTGGGTTGTTTGTTTGGGACATGGAGGTGTATGGTGGTGGCCATGGTGGTGTCCGGAGAAGAGGAAACTGTGACGACCCGGAACAGAATCAGTAGAGTAATCGGCTTAATTCACGAGTTAGAGCCTAATCGCAGTTTTCCGTAACTTGATCGAATTGCCGGTTTTGATTACAACTTAATTATCGGGCGAGAATTTGAGTTGAGTCTTTTCTCGAGAGTTGTTGTTTGCGTGATTTCGAGTTCGTGGGCGGTTCCGGATTATTATTTCGACGACCGAGGAATATAATATGAATATTTGAAATTGTGAAATTTCGTCGAGTTTATCTGTTCGTATCGTAATTGTTATCCGTTTTGGACTGTCGATCATCCCGAGTCACGAGTATAAATATCTGAAATAGTCATAAAATTGTCGAAAAGGTACTGTTGGAAGTTTGACCAGCGTTGACCAGCCTTGGAAGCGTTGACCCGCATTGACCGAAGGAGAAATCGGCCACCGTTTGACTCGTCGGTGACCTCCGGCCTTGTTGTTGGTATATTTTGATTCCTCTCTTGATTTGCTATTGTTTGGAACTTGGAATTGTAGAAATTGATTTGAAATTAAGTGAGAACGAATAGTTTGAAGTTTGGGGAAAACTTGCCAGAATTGGGTTTGACGGAGGAAGGCGTTCCGGCGACTTTTTGAGGGGGATTTTTGTTGGAAATTGTTGGGATTGAGGTAGGTAGGTGGACCCTTGAAGTTGGGAGGCCGGGATGGCCTCACGGTGACGGATTTTGCCGGAGGAGATTTTTCCGGCCGGTTTGGGGTTTTGACGTTTCGAGCTGATTTCTGGTGTGTGGCCGGAATTGGACTTGGCCTCAGTTGGGAAAGATGTTGGGCTTGAGGAGGAGAACCTTGTGGGAGCTTGGCCGCCGGAAAATCTGTCCAGTTGACGGCGCGCCGTCGCCGGCGGCGGCGGTCAACGACAGAGCTCCGGCGACCCGTTGACTTTTTAGAATTTGATGATTTTAATGTCGTTTTGCTCGTATTTGCGCCCCGATCATCGCCTTGAGATTTTCGAGTTTATTTGGGTACCGGATTTTTAGTCGAGGTTTTGAGTGGAGATTTCAGGAATTTCGTCGATTATTTTGTACCGCGTTATATATTTCCGGGAACGGTTGATCATATATATATTTTGTGATTATTCAGGGGATCGAGATCGTGCTTCGGGCGAGGGATCTTCTGCCGGACCACGTGATTAGCGCGAGTGTGCGCTTTGCTCACCTGTGAGTGGACTTTTATATTTTCACTGTCGTTACGAGTTCGTGATTTCCGTATTTATTTTTATACGATGTTGAGATTATTTATTACTTTTGGAGGTATTATTTTATATTTTTATGGTGATGGCATTACTTGCATCGATGCTTCGGCTACTCGGCTGATCACCCGTAGTCTGACCAGAGTTGAGAGATTCCTCTGGACCAGGGTTGAGAGATTCCCCTGGGCAGGGTTGAAAGATTCCCCTGTTATGCCGCTGGGGTTGAGAGATTCCCCTAGCCTATCACCGTCGGGCTTGAGAGATTCGCCTGGCACCTCCATATATATTTTCCGAACTCACATTGCTTTACATAGTTTATTGTATATGAAATTGGTGAAAGGCATATGTTTATTTTCTTCCACTCACTCTAACGATTTTATTTGCCTTTCCCCTGGGCTTTTCGGTTTCCGTGCCCAGTTTGCAGTTCGGATTCTGGTGTCTCACGTCGCGGTTGGAGGCTTAGTGTTCGAGCTACCTTTCTTTTCCAGTAGGTTTCTTGTTTTGCCTACTGTTGTATATTTTTGCATATATACACTAGAGGTCGCTCTGATATACTACTGATATGTTTTTATGAGATTTTCCAAAGATTTTCTATAAAGTACAGTTATGTTTACTGTTTAATGTTATTGTTATGATATTGAGAAATCCGGATGGGATTGGTGCCCACAGTTTGGCTTTTGTGGCATAGGATGAAGTGTATTTTTCGAGTGCAGGTTAATGGCAATTCCGCGTTAGTAGCGTTACTCTGCCAAAAATTTTATGGTTTTTGTTGGTTCGTGTTTTCAGAAGGGGTTTGATTCTGGTTTAGGAAACTAAATCGGGGTTGGGTCCTTTCAGCTTGGTATCAAAGCATTATGTTTCAGGTTCTGTAGACTTCTGCAGTTGTGTTACTAAGGACATTTAGGGATACACAGCATTTCCAGAGTGATGGCCCAACTGCAGCGGATCCCCATCAATACTCACGGTGTTGTGTGTTTTTAAATGTTTGAGGTTTCATTACTGTATCCTTTGTGTTAGTTGGTTGATGTGTTTTCTTATCCGTATGATGCCTCCTCGACGTGGTCCCCGTGTTAATCGGGATGTGGATCCTGATGAGGATCGCCAGACGCGTGACTTGCTTATGCGAGTGTTGAGTTTCGATGAGCGTTTTGACCCTCTGGTCAAAGCTCGTACTGCTGGTGCGACTGTCTTTTCGGATTCAGAAAGAGGAAATAGAGAAAATTGTACAAGGGATACTCAAGGGAGGAGTTATAAGGCCTAATATTAGTCCTTACAGTTCACCGGTCAAGGCTACAGTTAAAGACAAGTTACCCATTCCAGTGATTGATGAGTTATTGGATGAATTGAATGACTCAATGATATTCTCCAAGCTTGATTTAAGGTCTAGCTATCATCAAATCATGATGAGGGAAGAGGATATTGAGAAGATAACCTTTAAACTCATGAAGGGCACTATGAGTTCTTGGTCATGCCATTTAGCCTCACAAATGCTCCTTTCACATTCTACTCACTCATGAATGAGGTTTTCAAAGAATATTTGAGGAAGTTTGTCCTAGTCTCTTTGATGACATTTTAGTGTACAGCCAATCTGTGAAGGAGCATGTCAAACACCTTAATCTTGTCTTTATGAAGCTGTAACAGCATCACCTGAAGATTAAAGGGAGTAAGTGCAGTTTTGGTACTTCGACCGTGGAATATTTGAGGCATATCATTTCCCAACACGGTGTAGCAGTGGATCCTAGCAAAATTCATTGTATTGTAGATTGGGAGATGCCTAAAACCATCAAAGGGTTAAGAGGATTCCTGGGGTTAGCGGGATATTACTGAAAGTTTGTTAAAGGGTTCAGTATTATTGCAAGGCCCTTAACTGATATGCTGAAGAAGAACAATTTCAAATGGACTCCAGAATCACAGGCAGCTTTTATTAAGCTAAAGGAAGCTCTTACTACTACTCCAGTGTTAGCTTTACCTGACTACACCAAAGAATTTGTGGTGGAGACAGATGCATCTTGACAAAGAATTGGAGTTGTGTTGTCACAGGAGGGATATCCTACTTCTTATCTCAATAAGGTACTCTCCCCAAGGCTTAGAGCTTATTATTGTATGATCAACAATGATACCAATTGATTTCGTTGCAGCAATCCTCAAAGTAACTCTCCTTTCATCGTCTAGGTATTCACATAAACGACTAACGAATCCTTTGTCGCCTAAGTAACACTTAGGAGATGGAAACATATGCGTCACTTAAGTGACCACTTAAGCGACAAACAGTGCCACTTAGACGACGAAACATTTCGTCACCTAAGAAAAGTCAATTATTAGATCTTTCGATCAGATTTCCTTATCTCCTCATCAACCACTGCTCTATCTCTCTCTCCCCACTACCGGATTAAGAGACATTGCCGGCGACTTTTAAGTCGCCGGCAATGTTTTTTTATCATTACCGGCGATTTTTGTCGGAAAAATCGCCGGTAATGTATTTTTTTTTAACATTACCGGCGACTTAAATGTAAGTCGCCGGCAATGTCCCGTTGGTAATGCAAAAAAAAAAAAAAAAGATATTGCCGGCGACGGAAATTTATGTCGCCGGCAATGTCTTTTTTTTTTTTGCATTACCAACGGGACATTGCCGGCGACTTAAATGTAAGTCACCGGTAATGTTTAAAAAAAAAATACATTACCGGCGATTTTTCCGGAAAAAATCGCCGATAATGATAAAAAACATTGCCGGCGACTTAAAATTCGCCGGCAATGTCTCTTAATCCGGTAGTGCCCCCATTCGAAAAACCCACTGCCGGCGGCTCCGAATAATAATCCGGCCAAAAATTCATCCAAACTCGATTTTTCAACTCTCAGAGTTCTAGTTTTACCCACTTATCTCCTTATCGTTGAAGGTATTAAGTCGTTTCTCTCGATTAATATTTGTTTAAGTTAATATTATACGTAATTAATTATGTACATCACAATTTTTTTTTCCAACGAATATGTAGTACTTTCAATTCCGGCGACCTTAGCAGTACTTCAATTCCATATATATATATATTGTATGTTGTACGTATTATTGCATTGTTAAGCTGATTAATTGTATCCTAATTGGTTAATTAAATTAGTTATTTAATTAATTGGTATATATTTTAATTTGATTAAAAATTAGTTAATTAAAAATGCATATAGCTATGTAATATATATAGTACATACTAGGGATCGGAATATATATATATATGGTGAATATATATATATATATATGCATGTTAGATCGAATAGTTAGTTGAAATATACATATATATAATTAATGCATGCATGTATTTATATATATAAATTACGTTAATAATATAATATAATATATATAATATATATTATATATAATTAATTATAGTATAAGATCGATCAACTAATTCATTACAAATACGTGCATATATATATATATATTAGTATGTTAGTATATCTTACTCAGTGGTCAGCAAAAGTTTCAAATTTTTTTTTTCACAAATCTATCGTTTATTGTTTCAAAAAATTCTCTTTTAAAGTTGACATATACATCACGATCACAATTTGTGATCATATCTCTTGGATTATGCATGAACTGACTGACAACACTTACAACATATGCAAGATCAGGTCTAGTATGTGATAATCTTTTTTCCAGGCGGTGCAGGAACAGTCTCCCACTGTAACGACCCGAACTTTGAGTTATGTGATTATCGGCACGACATGTGATTATCGCAAGTTGATTGTGTATATGCGGTTTGTTAACGACTAAATTATCGAGAAAAAATTTGGTTTGAGTTCCTTCGAGGAAATTGTAGAGGATTTGATTTCGAGCTCGGAGGAGATTTCAGAGGATTTTTCGGATAATCGGGGAATATAAAATAAATATTTGAAATTATCGTCGAGTTAGTCGTACTTATCTGATTGTGTTGGAGTTATCCGAGTCGTGGGTTTGGTCGGTTCGCAACGTATAAATATTGAATAGTCGTAAAAGTCAGAAAAATCACACATTTGGGTCGTTTGACCAGATTTGACCATCCTTGACCGAGTTGACTCGAGTTGACCGGAGCTCCACCGACCCATTTTGTTGCGGTCGTCGGACCCGTCGATTCCGGCCACCTCTAGCTGTGTTCTTGGTATGGTTGGAAAGCTCTCTTGATTTCCTATTGTTTCATATATTCATTTGTGAGAATTGATTATGTTTTGAGGGAGTTTGAACTTGTTGAATTTCGTGGATTTCGTCGGAATCGGGTGGCGATTTTCGGCGAGATTCGGTGTCGGGTTGGTGGGGGGTTTGGTTCCCCTCAACCCCTTGTTACTTTCTGGGTTGATTGTTTGGGACATGGAGGTATGTGGTGGTAGCCATGGTGGTGACCGGAGAGGCGAAAACCGGTGAGTTTTTCGAGGGGAATTCTGGCCGGTGTGGTATGTTTTGGCCTTGGTGGTAGAAGGGAAAAGTATTGGGCTTGAGGAGAGGAACGTTTTGTGGTATGGTTCGCCGGAGCTCCGGAGATGGGTTGAATTTTGTGGTTTTCAGAGATTTTTATGTCGTTTTGTTCGTAATTGCACCCTAATCGTAGTCGTGAGGTTTTCGAGTTGATTTGAGTGTGTTAAGTTGGGACGAGGGTTATTTGAGTGTATTTTGGGAATTTTGTTATCCTCGTCGATATTTCGAGCGATAGGCTTTTCGAGAACGCGGGGTTCTTGACGTATTTGCTCCATATGTTGAAATTGAATATGTATTGATTGTATCCATGTTATTCAGGTGATTGTGATCGAGTGTTTGGCGAAGGGATCTTTAGCCGGGCCTCAGGGCTAGTTATTACCTGTGAGTGGACATTTTATTCCACGTTGATTTTCATACTTTGATTTCCATAGTGGATTTGCGAGTCTTTGAGTATGATTTACAAATATGTATTTATGAGTATGCATTTATGATTATGCATTTTTTGAGCACACGTTGTGACGACCCAGAACAGAATCAGCGGTGTGATCAGCTTAGTTCTTGAGGTTACTGCGTAATCGCTGATTTTCGACAGTGTTTGAATCGCTAGATTTGTTAACGACTAAATCATTGGCCGAGAATTGGAGCTGGGTCTCTTCTCGAGAGTCGTTGTATGTGTGATTTCGAGTTCGTGGGCGGTTTCAGATCGTTATTTGGACGACCGATAAATAAATGATGAATATTTGAAGTTTCGATGTAATCGGGTTTAAATGGTGGTTTACTTAACGACTAAATTATCAGACGAGAATTTGGTTTTGTCTTCTTCACGGAAGTTGTAGAGAATTTAATTTCGAGTTTGTGGGAACTTCCGGAGCATTATTTTGAGTTACGAAGATTAAGTTGTGAATATTTCCGATTGTTGATTATTTAGTCGGTTTAAATATGTGTTTGAGTTGAACAGTTGACTTTTTATCCGATTGGTCGATGTGTTTGACTTCAGGTTATTGGAAGAACATGTCGAGTCTAGTTCGTTGCCGCGAGAATTATCGGAATCGGATTTACGACGCGGAAGTTTCGGGTATTTTAAGTTTGTCGTAAAATGTATTTATGGAGGTTTCCTTTTTGGGAAAGCTATAAATAGTGAACTTACCATATCAGGAAAGTCAACTGATGGTCATTAATGAGTTGACCGGTCAACCTCGCATGGAGGAGTGAGGCGCGACGGAGCTTCTCGGCCACGGCGGTGGCTCGCCGTCCGGCCACCACCGGCCTCGAGCTTGGGCTCATCCTCTTCGCCTCGACGCCCTCATCATGTTTCCGGCCTCCTCCCATGGCGTGGGACGCCGGAAGTGGAAGAAAAATCCGGCCAAAGTTTGGGATTTTTGGGGTTTTTGGGGTGATCCGATTCCGGCCAAATTGAGCTGCAAAAAGGAGTGGGCTTTGTAGCCCTCATCACCTAGAAGCTACCATTTGACAAAGTTGCTCAGTGGGTGATTTTGAGTGGAATAGGGGTTGCTCCGCCGAGGAATGTTCAAGTTGGTGGTGGCTCCGCCGGCGGCGGCGGTGAACGGCGGCGGTGAACGGTCAACTTTGACTTTTTGGGGTTTTCGACAAGTTGCATATCATTTCACTCGAAATCGCGCCCCGATCGCAGTGGGGAGGTTCGTTTTTCGAATTCAGCATCTGAACTTACAGCGAGGTATTGAGGTGTGATTTCCGGATTTCCGACAGTTTGTCGTAATCAGATTATGTGTTTCCAAGAACGGTGGTTTCTCGTGATTTGTTTTGAATTATCGAGTTATGATTTTGAGAAATGAACTTTGTGAATATTCAGAGGTTCGTGATCGTTCTTTTGGCGAGGGACTTTCCGCCGGATCACGGGTTAACGCGAACTGCGTTACGCTAGTCTGTGAGTGGACAATTTCTTTTCACGGATTGATTGCGAGTCTTTTATATACGTTTTACGAACTTGAGCATGCAGTATGATCATAGCTTTACGAGCATGAGATTTCATACGAGATTATGATTTATACGAGCATGTGTTAGACGATTATACTTATATCATTATACATTACGTAATCGAACAGTTTTCTAACATATATACGAGCATGCATTTATATGCTGTTTATTGCATTTGCATCGAACTATTTATGATTTGGTTTACACAGAGTACAGTCATTATATATGTTGTTGTATCGATACACTCGCATCCCGGCTGATCCCCGAGGATGTGTACCGGGGGAGGCTGTGACTCCTGACCCGAGGCCTTTACCGGGAGGAGGCAGACCTCTGATCTGAGGCCTTTCTGGCTAGAATTGCGTGGAAGTCTGGGACTCCGTGATTCTGACTGTACTAGCACAGATGTGTCCATGAGTGACCCCGTGAGATTTTCCATGCATGCTCTGTTTACGAGTTGGAGTCAGCGTCTCCTCGTATACTATTTGATTTGGTTTATTTATATTTCGACTCGCATATATTTTTTATAACATATATTACTCGGTGAAAGACATTTATTTTCGTAACTCACTCTAACAGTTTTCATGTCTTTCCCCTGGGATTTTCGGTTTCCGTGCCCAGTTTGCAGTTCGGACTCTGGTGTCACACGTCGTGGTCGGAGGCATAGTGCTTGAGCTACCTTGTTTCTTCCAGTAGGTTTATTGTTCTACCTACTGTGGTATACGTATATGATTATACATTAGAGGTCGCTCTGAGTATTCTGTTGTATATATTATACGATTTTACTCCAGATTTCAGTAAAGTACAGATATATTTACTACTTTACATTATTGTTGATATATTGAGAAATCTGGATGGGATTGGTGCCCACGGTTTGATTTTTGTGGCATAGGATGAAGTGTATTTTCCGCGTGCAGGTAATGGTAATTCCACGTTAGTAACGAAACTCTGCCGAAATTTTTACGGTTTTTGTTGGTTCGTGTTTTCAGAAGGGGTTTGATTCCGGTTTAGGCAACTAAATCGGGGTTGGGTCCTTTCACACGTTGATTTTGAGGCACATGTGATTTTTTTACACCGAGAATGGATATATGATGCATCGATGCTATGGTCTCTCGGCTGATCCCCGAGATGCTCTGGGAAGGTTACGACTTGTGAGCACCTGGCCCGTGATACACAGTACCCGGGAGAGTTACGACTTGTGAGCACTTGACCCGGGCATATTGTAACTTGATGGAAGCGTACTCAAGCTACTGCCTCCATACATACAGTACCCAAGAGAGTTACGTCTTTATGAGCATTTAACCTGAGCTTGTTTGTTTTGACTCGCATGATTTTATGTGCATTTATTGTGAAAAGTATGTTGGATTTATTTATGCGGCATATTATGATTTACGTCCACTCACTCTAACATTTTTATTATCTATTTGCTTTTCTCTGGGATTTTCGGTTTTCGCCGCCCAGATTGTAGTATATTTCCCGTGGTTGCACGATATCGCAGGAGGCTTAGAGTTCGAATCACACTTTCTTTCTAGTAGGTTCTTGATGTAACCTGCTAGTCTTATATATTTTGTAATTAGAAGTCTCTCTGAATACTTGTGTAGTGTTGTTCAGTTGAGTTATACTTCTGAATACTATCTGGATTTCTTGTAAACCTTGTGTTTTATTATATATGTGAATTTTGAGAAATCCGGATGGACAATGGTGGTCCATGGTGTGTCTTGAAATTTATCTGTGAAGTGTAATTTTCTTGCAGATTTTTGGTTTGTACATTTTACAGAGTAAACTTCGGAAAGTTTTTTGTAAGTCATGGTTTCGTTAGGGCTTAATTTCAGTTTAGGCAACTAAATCGAGGTTGGGTCATTTCACCCACATTCAAAAATCTTCTTTCCAGGTGGTGCATGAACAGTTTCCCACATTTCATTCCTTTGTAATGCATTCAGCTCTTCATTCATAACCTGTTCCTACTTTGGATCCGTTAAGGCATCAAGTACATTACTCGGATAGATACTAAAGATAATTGATTAACAAAAAGTGTATGTGATATAGACAACCTATGGTGAGATACAAATCTCCTTTCCAAACTCTCCAACTCTTTAAATTCCATTGAATTCGAAGGATTTCTTTCACATACGCTTCGCTCCCCCTGAAGCGAAGACTATGAATTAACTCCCCCTTGAGTAATATGGTTCAGATTCACGTAATGACACATCCAGAGAAACATGCATTTTATTGAGAACCAAATTATAAAAACTGTATCCTTTTTGGAACTTAGCGCATCCCTAACAAAGGCACACTTCACAACACATGGATCAAGTTTGCCTCTTAGTTGTTTGTTGATGTGAACATCCACAATACACCCAAAAACTCTAAGCTCCAAATTTTACAAAGATGACACATTCAACAACTGATGTAATTTTTGATAAGGATTCTGAAATTCAATCACACAGGAGGGTGTGTGATTAATCAAATATGCACCAGAACATACAACTTTACCTCATAAATTTTGAGGAACATTCATACCAAACAACGAAGAACATACAACTTTCATCAACTGTTTGTTCTTTCGTTCAACTAATTCATTTTGTTGAGGAGTATAAGCAATGAAAGTCGATCTGGTGTCGAATCTCATGAGTGCCCAAAAATGCAGACATCACACCATTCACATATTCTCCACCATCGTCAGATTGGAGAACCCAGATTTGTTGTTGGTATTGAGTTTCCACCATCTTGTGAAATTCAATAAATCTAGCTAACACTTTACTTTTACACTTCATAAAAGAGACCCAAGTCATATGAGTGCATTCATATATAAATATCACAACATAGTGAAAGCCAGAACGAGAAGAGATTCATGCAGGACCCAAAATATCAGAACGAATCTTCATAAAAGGAACTCATTAACTCAAACTTGGAGAATAAGTAATATGATGGCTCTTGGCCAGTTGACAAATATCACACTTGAAATCTGACTCTTCAACAACTGAAAATAATTGAGGCTGTAATTTCTTAACATATCCAAAATTCAAATGTCTCAAGCAACGGTGCCATAACCACAAAGCTTATTTGGCTTTATTCAAACTACTCGTACAGTTTGATTAACTCAATGAAATCAATTGCTCTTATCCACTACTGGTCAACTCCAAGTAGTACAACGTTTCCCTTCTAACACCATAACCAAGAATCTGTATTGTCAGAATGTCCTGAAAAATACAGAAATCAGGATAAAAGGTTACAGTAAAAGAGAGAGCCACAGTAATTTGACACACAAATAATATGTTATATTCCAGAGAGAATACAACAAGGACATAATCAAGAGTCAATTCATTAGAAATTTGCACAATCCTTCATCAATAACAGGAGAATGAGAACCATCAGAAATAGAAATAACATGTTGAGGAGAGGTTTTAATGGTGTCGACAAGGCTAGGGTTATTTGTCATATGATCACTTATACCAGTATCAATTATCCAAGATCTATTTGCACTAGAGAGAGAAGATTTCTTACCTCTCATACATGATTCAACATAAGTGCATAAGGTGGTTCAGATGATTCTATGGTGGTTACAGCTGCTTTGGGGTTGTTCTTGCGTAACTTCTTAGAGAAATCCCACAATTCAGGGTATCCAACAATCTCAAAACACCGCTAATTTGTATGACCCACCTCCTTACAACGACTACAATTAAGATTGAGAAATTTAACTTGACCAAATTATCTCTCAGAGTTCAACTCTCAGAGTTCTAGTTTTATCCACTTATCTTCTTATCGTTGAAGGTAATAATCTGTTTCTCTCGATTAATATTTGTTTAAGTTAATATTATACGTAATTAATTATGTACACCACAATTTCTTTTTCCAACGAATATGTAGTACTTTCAATCCCGGCGACCTTAGCAGTACTTCAATTCCATATATATATATATTGTATGTTATACGTATTATTGCATTGTTAAGCTGATTAATTGTATCCTTGGTTAATTAAATTAGTTATTTAATTAATTAGTATATATTTTAATTTGATTAAAAATTAGTTAATTAAAACATGCATATAGCTATGTAATATATATAGTACATACTAGGGATCCGAATATATATATATATATATATATATATATATATGCATGTTAGATCGAATAGTTAGTTGAAATATACATATATATAATCAATGCATGCATGTATTTATATATATATAAGTTACGTTAATAATATAATATATATTATATATAATTAATTATAGTATAAGATAGATTAACTAATTCATTACAAATACGTGCATATATATATATATATAACAGTATGTCACTATATCTTACTCAGTGGTCACCAAAAGTTTCAAATTTTTTTCACAAATCTATCGTCTATTGTTTTAATAAATTCTCTTTTAAAGTTGACATATACATCACGATCACGATTTGTGACCATATCTCTTGGATTATGCATGAATTGACTGACAACATGTAACGATCCAAACCAAAAGTTACGCTAACTTTTACGATTTAAGTTTTTTCGCGAAT
Organism: Geum urbanum; assembly: GCA_946800695.1. Taxonomy (NCBI): domain Eukaryota; kingdom Viridiplantae; phylum Streptophyta; class Magnoliopsida; order Rosales; family Rosaceae; genus Geum; species Geum urbanum. The sequence continues at coordinate 49,858,877 of OX327006.1, forward strand.
TACGCATCTCGTGAAATTTTGTTAATGACTTTTTCTTTGGGCAAAAATTTGATCCGACTTTCTTCGTGAAAGTCGTAGGGTTTTTAATTTGTGATCGTAGGAATTTTCAGGGAATTTTTTCGGGTTATCGAGCTATTTCTTTCGATTTTTAGAAGTTCGTATGTGAAAATATATATTTTAATTATTTTTCTTGGCGGTCTACTTTGGACTGTTGGATCCTGATCAGATCAAGTCTCAGTCGTTGATCTGATCAGAAAATTTTGGTATTTATAGTGGAAATATTGTGGAAATATAGAGAAAATCTGAAAAATACGAAGAGTGTACGTACGCGACCCGTATACCCATTTTGACCCATTTTGGATTTCAATTTCGACCCACCGAAAAACGCCACGGTTGCCGGCGTTCTTGGTATGGTTTTGAAGCTCATTCTCTCCTCTTTCCATTTATGTATATATAGTTGATTTTTGAGTGAGTTTCGTGGTGGTTTCGAGGCCGTGAACCCGTAGGTTTTCGGGGTAGTTCCGGCGAGTCAAAAATTCTATTTTTCCCGTGAGGTTTCCGGGATGGTTTCTGAGTTGTTTCTCGTGCATTTTATTCTGAAATTAAACGAACCTGTTATTTATTCAGAAAACCGCAAGAGAGATTTTGGCGAGAGAACTTCCGCTAGACCTTCGAGCTAGCTGTATACTGTGAGTGGACATTTTATTTTTACAGATTGACATGCGAGTCTTGATTATGCATTTTATGATTATGCACGTACGAGTATGCATTTATGATTATGCATGTGCATAGAAACAAATATGATTTGTCTCAGTGATAGTAGTGACATCGATGCACTGGCATGCTCGGCTGATCCTCGAGATGCTCCGAGGGGGACATATATTCTGACCCGAGGTCTTTCTGACTATTTAATCACATGTGGGTCTAGGATCCCGTGATTTAGACTGTACTGTTGCGGAGGTGTCCGAGAGATGTACCCCGAGATTTTTAGATTCGCATCATGTTTATTTGCATATATATATTGTGAAAGGCATGTTATATTTATTGCTATCAGTTTAACAATGAAAATTTATTTTCGTCCACTCACTCTAACAATTTCCAAACTCCTTGTATTTTCTTGTTATATTTGTTCCTATTAATGTTATATTGTGAAAGTTTATTGCTATGGTGAGATACAAATCTCCTTTCCAAACTCTCCAACTCATCAAATTCCGTTGAATTCATAGGATTTCTTTCACATACGCGTTGCTCCCCCTGAAGGGAAAACTATGAATGAACTCCCCCTTGAGTAATATGGTTCAGATTCATGTAATGACACATCCAGAGAAACATGCATTTTGTTGAGAACCAAATTATAAAAACTGTATCCTTTTTGGAACTTAGCACATCCCCAACAAAGGCACACTTCACAACACATGGATCAAGCTTGCCTCTTAGTTGTTTGTTGATGTGAACATACACAGTACACCCAAAAACTCTAAGCTCCAAATTTTACAAAGATGACACATTCAACAACTGATGCAATTTTTGATAAGGATTCTGAAATTCAATCACACAGGAGGGTGTGTGATTAATCAAATATGCACCAGAATATACAACTTCACCTCATAAATTTCGAGGAACAGTCATACCAAACAATGAAGAACATACAACTTTCATCAACTATTTGTTCTTTCGTTCAACTAATTCATTTTGTTGAGGAGTATAAGCAATGAAAGTCGATCTGGTGTCGAATCTCATGAGTGCCCAAGAATGCAGACATCACACCATTCATATATTCTCCACCATTCATATATTCTCCACCATTGTTAGATTATGTGACGACGACTATGGGAGGGTGTTTGAATAATGGGGCAACATTTCTTATGCTAAACAAACGTATTCAATGTTCCGATTTGTGTCTTTAATTAGTTGAAGATTATTGCCCGTAACAAACTAGAAACAAGATACCAACTTAATTATATTGGTTTGGTTACCCACAGCTATTCTACAAACGTGTAAGAAGAGAGACGGCACTTGATCGAAGTAGCCTAGTCTTTGCTTTGGGTATCAGGTCTCTGAGATCTGTTTACATGGAGAGTGATCAATCCACACTAGCTCGGCGCGAACAACGTACCTCCGAGCCATTCATCGGCCACTTTCAGACAAATAAAGGTCCCCTAAATTGGTTAGCCCGTTAGGGACCTGCCACAGCCGTCCCAACCGTTGGCCTGCATGCTTTAGGCCCGTTTCGTATAATTTTTGTTCGTGATACGGTTTTGGCCCATACTTTTGGGCTAGGCTTTAAATTCTCTTCCTTATTTTACAATAAATCAAAACAAAAACAAAATGCATTGTTGGGTTTCTATTGATCGGAGGACATTTACATTCTTTTGAGGTAAAAAATCATCACATTGATGGATGGAATCTCGTCGACCTACAATCATACGCTAACACATCATTCATAAAAAGAGGTACGGTACGGTGGAGATGAAAACAAAAGAAATAGTTGAGAAACATAAAGTCATTTTGTCATGGTACATATTATTCGGGTGTAATTGAGTTTTGGATTTGAGTGGTAATCTCTTTTTGATATTAGTGGAATCTCCTCACCATCTCCGTCCGTGAATGTAACTCGATTTGGGTGAATCACGTAAATGTGTGTGTTATAAATTTTCTGTTTATCTTTACATATTCGTTGATACTTCGTATTATTTGAAGCTTCCGCACAACATGTGGTATCAGAGCTCAGGCTACATCTAGGTTGTGATTTTGTCCACAATTATGAAGTTGCTACTTCGACAAAATATGAGATCGATAAATTCACGGTGAGGAATGAATTCAATCTTTGGTGTTTGAAGATGAAAGTCTTTTTAGTTTAGCAAAGGTTACTTAAGGCATTGAATGATCGGAATGCTTTGCTAACAACTTTTTCAGATCATGATGAAGAAGAAATATTAGAGAGGGTACACAATGCAATTTTGTTATGTCTATCTGATTAGGTTCTACGTGAAGTTACTGATGAAGAAACTACACTCGGTTTGTGGCTAAAGATGGAAAAGTTATATATGATCAAATCCCTTACAAGTCAATTGTATTTGAGCAATGACGTATACTCTTTGTATTTTTTGACGTCCAATTTGATCGGTTATGTGAATATGTGATAGTGAGACACCGCATTATCACTACCAGAAAAACGCACTCGCCTAAGGTTCGTTGTCTAAGTATCGTAGTCTAAGTATTTAGATGACGAAACTCTTTTGCTTCATCGTCTAAGTAACAACTTAGACGATGAAACAAACATCATCGTCTAGGTTTTTAAACGACGAAAGTTTACTGAAAAAACGACGAAAATGTTTGTCATTTTAGTGAACACTTAGATGACGAAAGCAAAAATTCTTCGTTGAAGATATAACACTTAGACGACAAAAATTTAGAGTTTTCCTCGTCTAAAAGTTTAATTTTAAAAAAATTAAATAAACCACTTAGGCGACGAAACTGTAATAGTTACGTTATCTAAGTGGTTGAATTTTTAACAAAAATAGAAAGAAAAAAAATTAAATAAACCACTTGGACGATGAAACCCAATAGTTTCGTCGTCTAAGTGGTTATTTTTTTAAAATAAATCATTAAATGTTAATTAATTAATTATATGCTAATTATTAATTAATACAAAATTTGTAATAAATAAAAAAATTAATAGTGGTGGTGGTGGCGGTGGCGTTTTATATGGTGGTGGTGGTGGTGTCGTGTGGTGGTGATGGTGATAGTGATCGATGATAGTTTGAGAGAGATGGAGAGAATTTTGGGTTATATAGCCGACAACTTAGGCGACGAAACCAACAAGTTTTGTTGCCTAAATTATTTGATTTGAAATTTTGGCAAAAAAAAAAAGTCAAATTTTTCACTTAGCTTGAGGGCGAAACCTTATAGATTTGTCATCTAAGTGTTTTAAATTTTGAATTAATTTTCAGATATTTATATATATATATAATAAATAAACAAACATATAGAGTTTGTCGCATAAGTGTTATAAATTTTTCCCAAAATTTTGGCCGAAAAAGTTAATTTTTCAGATATTTTAAAAAAATAAAATAAAATTCACTTGGGTGACGAAACTATATAGTTTCCTCACCTAAGTGAATATAGTTTTATGTTTTATAAATATTTGAAAAATTAATTTTGGGTTATTGCTTAAAAATCATAACAAAATCAACCATCAGATGTAACCATTATATTTATATAATATTGTTGAAAAAAATTCAACCTAATTCGGATTAGTTTAAGATTCAATCGATTAAATTTAGTGACTATATATCCAAAAATAGTTTAAAAAATAGAAATGATCGTAAAATATAATTTCTAAACCCGTTTTCGATGTTACAGGTGTTTGTCTTGTCGTAAAAACTTAATTTATTAACTCCATATATATTAATTGAAATTTGACATAAAATTTTTATTTAAGAATAAAAACTTGTTATATATCTACTAATGTTGTATAACTTAAATGTTCGTATATCTAGATTCACTCCACATCAATATTAACAAAATTGAATTTAGACAAAACAACTGTTAAATATATTCATCACAACATAATATGTATGTGGACGAATTTTCAGTAAATACGAAGTTTGTTAAGAGTTTGATCAGCGTAATCAACCATTAAAATGAAATTTCAATGAAACGAAAACGTTGATATATGAATCTTCGTAACTCTGATTTTCAAACTATCAACACTCATAATCTAAGAATTGTTTACTTTATGCCTTAGACGAAAAAAAATATACATTTTAAAATGGTATACATAGTCGTGCTCTTTGCTCTTAGACGACGAAAGTGGTATAATTCATCATCTAGGTGACCACTTAGACGACGAATTCTACCAATTTTGTCGTCTTAGTGACCACTTAGATGACGAATTATTCCAATTTCGTCGTCTAAGTGTTTAAGGGTTAGGGTTAGTGTTAGGGTATGGATTTAGACGACGAATTGGAGGACATTCATCATCTAAGTGTTTATGGGTCAAGGTTTAGGGTTAGGGTTAGAGTATGGACTAAGATGACGAATCGGTAATCATTTTGTCGTCTAAGTACGATTACTACGATGACGAAATTTTTCATTGTCTAAGTGTAACTTAGACGAAGAAATGTTTAACCTTAGTGACGATTTTTTATTTCATCGTTTAAAGGTTTCTTAGATCACGATTTTTTTTCTTAGACGACGTTTCTTCTTTCGTCTTAGGAGAAAAAGTGTGGTTTCGTCATTTAAGTCGTACTTAAGCGACAAAATCTTATTAATTTCATCGCTTAAGTGAGGTTTTTTGGTAGTGTATTTAGATGACAGCACCTACAGTTTTTGCATAACATATTGCTTCTCTTATGGAGAAAGTAGTTTGCATACTTTATAATGTGATTAAGTCTACGGACTTTGGTGTTGAATTTGGTAATTTCTGCTACTTGGTGAATTGGTCTCTATCGTCTACATTTTGTGTGAAACTCTATTTGAAGTATGGTTTGATACTCATGCTGATTATTCGTATATTCGTTGTTCTTTTGGTACTCATGTGAATGATGATAAATATGAGTTGAGAACAAAATTTTGTTTCCATGGATTTGTTTGTGGGGTGAATTTGTATGACATATGGACTGTCCAGCTTATGTCACCCAAATTTGTAATCAACAAAGTTATGCACTCTGAGGAGTATGCCACACTATGTGTAGAAGAGTTTTATGATGCAAGTTTAGACCACGGTGTTAGTAAGCAGGTGGAGCTTGTTCAAGCTTTTGTTCAACCTTGTCAGGATGTGCTTGATTTTGTTGGTGTAATGACTCTAATTTTTTTCGAATTAATTACAATTTATTTTAGTTTGTTTTAATTTGTTTTAATTTATTTTTAGAGATATTTTCTCTTTCACAGGAAAAAAAATATCAAGGAAAAAGTTAAACCTAAACTAAGAGAGGTCGGACTATTTAGGAGTTATGCCCAATTTGATTAATTTGTTTAATTGAGACCACAATTCCACCTACACTAAGTAAAGGGAAAAAAGAAGAAGCCCGACCTCAATTATGCTTGAGGAAGCTCGGCCCATTTAGATGCTAACCTAGCTAGTTGTTAATTAAGAGTTAATAAAGATTACAAAGAGCATCTGCACCGGTCGAGATCTTCCTTACGCAGGCGGTGGGGTCGGGCAGAAAGAGCTCGAGCAGGCGGAGCATCTGCACTAGGGTGAGATCTTGCTCGAGCAAAAGGTAGGGCAAGGTGAAATCAGCAAGAGCAAAGTCTCATGCAGTTAAGAGTTGACTGCTTGGTCGAGCAAAAAATACTCGGGTGATTGCTCTAGCAAGATCTTACTCTTGCTCTTGCTCTGACCGGTGCAAATGCTCTAAGGGGGTGTCGACTAGTGGAGAAAAGAATAGAAGAAAGAGGCAAAACAAAACATGAGAGAGAGAGAGAGAGAGAGAGAGAGAGAGAGAGAGAGAGAGAGAGAGAGAGAGAGAGTGTGTGTGTGTGTGTGTGTTTGAGAAATAGGGGCGGCACTGGATCGAAGAGAGAAGAGAGGACTTCGACAAACTTAAAGGGAATGAACTCGATCAGTTAACTTTCCCACCCTTAATGAACTCAAAAACATGACTCCCTTCATGGAGTGGGAAAATCTTTGTCTTGACAAAACCTGCGGATTTGGCTAGCTTACAATATTGAGTGCTCGTTCGCTCCTTGCCACCGGAAAAAAAGTCATCATGAGCATGTCAGCGTAGAGTACGCACTTCATTTCTGGGTTATTCTCGACCACTTCATGCAAAACAAAATGTTCCACTACTATTACCTTCCCATAATTCGGCAATGCCTTCCAACAGTTCCTCAATAACTTCTTGCAATGACCGTCGTCCCAATTGTGCAGTACAAACTACAAACATAAGCATTTGTACATCAATAATCCCATGAACTTAATGGATCATGTTAGATATGATTGGTTGAATTTTTCTGTTATAAGAACAAGATATATGAACAAGCCTGATCGAAGAAATTAAAGAACCTTCTGATGCAGGTGCATTCGTACTAGTTTACGGGCAGGGACAAACAAATGAGGAAACACTTATGGATATTCCTCGTCCTACAAGGAATACACAGATATCATCGAGATTAGAGGACTTTGTCTTGAGTTCCAAGTACGGGACATGCAAGGATTAATAGTTATGTTAGGAATACTAGTTTAGGGTAGTCTTAATACTAGCTATATATATGACCTGTTGTATGAAAGTGAGGGACGATTTTTGAATACAAAACAGTAGCCAATTGTGCTAACCTTTTGTTCAGCTCTGGAACTGGTGTCAGCTTGTGTTTTAACTCGACTGTATCAGCTTGAGCCCATCAAGTGGTATCAGAGCAAGGCTCGTGGTAGGTCATGGTGTTTCGAAGGCGCAACGCTCGAGTCAGAGGTCGGGGCAATACTGACATGGAAGAAAATCGGAGAATGCTGGAACAGTTGAACACTCGCATCGAACGCATCGAATCCAAGAGCCATGCAGGTGAGGAGTAGACAAACGGCGAAGATGCTGGAGATAACCCTTTCTGTACAGGGGAGAGGAACAACCAGAGAAGACTGGAGATGAGAGTCGACACGCCAGAATTCAAGGGAAAGTTGAAGCCAGATGAGTTCATTGATTGGCTTAACACCATCAAGAGGGTATTTGATTACAGACATATGACATATGAAGAAAAAGTGAAGGTTGTAGCAATCAAACTACTCAAACGAGCCTCTGCATGGTGGGAAAGTTTAAAATCTCGAAGGGAAAAGCTAGGAAAACTAAAAATCAAGACTTGGTATAAGATGAAAAAGGCCTTGCAGGGGATATTCCTACCGGCGAACTACACCCAAAACACGTACCTCCAGCTACATAATCTCAGGCAGAACTTATGCTCAGTCGATGACTACACTGAGGAGTTTGATCTCCTTACTATGCGGAGCGGAGTCGCAGAGTCAGAAGAACAAACTATTGGGAGATACCTGAGTGGTTTAAGATGTGACATCTACAAAACCTTAGTTTTGCACTCATACTGGAGTTACGATGATGTGTACTGATTGGCTATTCAAGCTGAGCGGCAAAAGAACCGGTTCAGAAGAAGCAATGAGGATCTAGAGGGCAAGCGAAGTGGCATCAAGGTGAATACTCACCACGAGACCAGCAAAGTGGTCAAGGGACCTAGGCCGTAGACTCCAGATAGCCGTGTACCCCGCGAGGGTAGAAGGAACGTCAAGTGTTTTAAGTGTTCAAGGTTAGGGAACATAGCTTCAGAATTACCTAATCAGAGGATGGTTACTTTGATGGAAGATGGAGAGGTTCAATGGGATGACGGTCCCTCCTACGACAAGGAAGACCCTGAAGATGAAATCACCTGGAGTGACCAAGGGGAATCCTTGGTAATACACCGTGTCATGAATACGGTGAGAGTAGAGGAAGATCCAAATTGGTTGTGACATAATATCTTCCACACCAGGTACACTTCACAAGGGAAGGTCTACCATGTGATCATTGACGGTGGAAGCTGTGAAAACATTGTTTCTCAAGAGATGGTGGACAAGTTGAACGTTAAGACAGTGAAGAAACCCGACTCGTATAAGCTTTCCTGGTTTAAAAAAGGAAACAAAGTTGAAGTTAACCTGCGTTGCCTAGTGTCGTTTTCCATTGGAGACAGATATAAGGATGAACAATGGTGTGATGTAGCACCGATGGATGCATGCCATATACTCTTAGGGCGCCCATGGCAGTTCGATAGAAGAGTAATGCACGACGGCTTCAAGAATACCTACAGTTTTGTGAAGAATGAAGTCAAGGTCACACTCGGACCCTCTAGGACAGAGAGGCAACTAAAGGAAGTAAAGCATGAGGGAGGTAGTCTCTTGGCTCTGAAGCAATTTAGGGCAGAGGTAGCGGCAGAATGGGGAAAATTTTATGCTTTAATGGTGAAGGAGGTGGCCGAGGGCCTTGCTCCAGCTCCACTCGAGTTGAAACCTTTACTGGCCGATTTCAAAGATGTGGTTCCAGAGGACTTACCATCCGGGTTACCTCCACTCCAAAATATCCAACATCATATCGATCTTGTACCCGGTTCTAGCTTACCCAACAAACCACATTACCGAATGAATCCGCAAGAGCATGAAGAGATGAACCGGCAGGTCACTGAATTACTGCAAAAGGGAGTAATCCGGGAGAGCATGAGTCCCTGCGCTGTACCAGCCCTCCTCACACCAAAGAAAGATGGAACCTGGCGGATGTGTATGGATAGCCGAGCAATCATGAGATTACGGTGAGGTATCAGTTTCCCATTCCATGACTAGATGACATGCTGGATAATTTATCTGGGGCGAAGGTATTTTCAAAGATCGACTTGAGGTGTGGCTACCACCAGATCAGAATACGTCCTGGGGATGAATGGAAGACTGCCTTTAAAACTTGGGATGACTTGTATGAGTGGCTGGTCATGCCTTTCGGCCTCTCAAACGCGCCAAGCATAATCATGCGACTAATGAATCAAGTATTTAAACCCTTCATTGGAAAGTTTGTGGTCGTATACTTTGATGACATCCTCGTGTATAGTGTGGACAAAGAATAACACCTACAGCACTTACGTAAGGTCTTTGAAACTCTACGCGCTCAAGAATTGTATGCAAATATGAAGAAGTGTGAGTTCTTGTCTTCAAGTTTAGTTTTCCTCGGGTATATCATATCAACAGATGGCATAAAAGTGGATCCAAAAAAGGAGGAGGTTATTCTTAACTGGAAAACTCTGAAGAACATACATGATGTGAGAAGCTTTCATGGCTTGGCTTTATTTTATCGGAGGTTCATTCGGAACTTTAGCTCCATTGTAGCTCCAATCACTGATACCCTAAGAGGGAAAGTTTTCCAGTGGACACTCGAGGCAGCGATGAGTTTTCATGCCATCAAAAAGGCTGTCACTGAAGCACCAGTGTTGATCCTTCCAGATTTTTCAAAAGTCATCGAGGTCGAATGTGATGCATCCAAAGTCGGCGTTGGAGCAGTATTGAGCTAAGAACGGCGATGATGTCCCCTCCTTGCGTTTCCTTCCTGAGATCGTGTTTATCGTCCCCTGGGTCTCGACGTTCGTCGCCTGTGGTTGCCCCTCGGCTTCGGGAATGATGATCTTGCCACTCTTCTATAGCCCTTCGAGCTCTCGGTTTAGCATCTCACAATCTTTGGTGTTGTGGGTGCCCGTCCGTGATACTGGCACCATCTATCTGTGTTGTGGGTCTTGGGGTATCCGCTCGCTGGCCTTGCTGGCTTCATGAGGTAAGGCGGCTTGATCTGGTTCCTGTTCGGTCGAAGCAACTGCTCGTTTGAAGGCCGGGTGATCGAAAAGATTTCTCGCTCGGGCGACCGGCGCCGAGAAGTGTCCTGGAAACGGATTCCCTGGGATGTCGATGCTCCCGCCTTATCCTGCTGATTGTTCTGGCGGTAGAATTTATGTGCGAAGGGCTTCTGGTTCCTCTACTTTTGCACATCGCTTCTTCGTTTGTTGATGTTACCCAAATGTTATCCCTTCACTTCGACGGGCCGCTTGGGTTGAACGCTTGTGCTCTTTGGTGGGTTAGGGCTGGGCGTTTGGGTTGTGCTTTACACCCGTGTCTCCACCAGTGCCTTCTGCACGATCAAGTCTATCACCTCATCGTAGTCGAGGTGCTCATTCCGTACGAGCTTCCCTATGAACGGTGTTCTGAGCATGTTCTTCATCAGGGCTATCTTAGCCACCTGCTTGTCAAGATTCCTACACGTGCTTGCCAAAGCCCTCCACCGGTTGATGCAGCTGGACAGGCTTTCGGTTTCTCCCTGGTGGACCTTCAGAAGGATGCTCGTCGTGTTGTACTTGCCCTAGAGCCTGTAGCACTTCAAGAAAGACTCCGCCAGGTCGTTGAACAAGTGAACGGAGCCTGGTGGTACCTCGTAAAACCAATTCCTCGCCTCCTCGGACAGAGTCTCCTGGAATAGAAAACATAGGGTTGAGTTCGAGTATCCGGTCCCAGCCGTGGTGAATTGATACTCATTAATATACACGCGGGGGTCTCCCTTCCCGTTGAATCGAGTGACCTTTATTGTCTTCGTGTTCAAATCCCTTCCCTGCTGCAGTATCTGTGCTGAAGATGGGCTGACCTGGGGGGTGAACATCCCACCCTGCTCGGTCTGTTTATCCTTCCGAAGATGCGATACTTCTGTTGCCAACTCCTCCATCCTTCGGAGCACCAATGTGTTGTCCGTCTGGGAGGTATCTGCTCCCGTAGGCTCCCTCGTGGGTGTGGGCATTTGGTTTACCCGTGGGTCGGGCTTGCCAAACGGGTGCTGGAAGTCCCCAGCACTGGCCTCCTCCTGTGTGGGGTCTGGTGTGTGCTGTGTTCGTTTGCCTTGGAAGAGCGCGTCGAGCCATTTATCCAATCTCTGCCAGGCCAGGCGCTCCTGATCACGCTCGGCCTTTGCTGCTCAGAGCTTCTGGAACAGTCAATCTGCTCGCTCATCCTCGGCTAGGCCATGACTGCTAGAGACGCTGAGGCCAATGAACTATCGTGTCTGCGCACTCTGGGCTGTCTCTTGTAACGGCGCGCCTCCTAGATCAAAAATCATCTCTGGGTAGTGTAGGCTTTTTAGATGGTGGTGTTTATATGTGGTTTGCAATCTGTAAGCTTCCCACAGACGGCGCCAACTTTTTCCACTGTTTTCCGTAAGGAAGGTTGATAGAAGCAATGATAGGGTGTTATGAATAAGTGGTGCTTCTTTGCTGTTCGGGTGTTCGGATATCGCTTTCTCGGTTGTCGGGTCTTCGGTGTTTGGCTTCAACTGTTAGAAGAATACAACAAACGAGCGTTAGGAAGTTGAGACAAGGTCGGCCTGCCTGCAACGCTCTGATGCCTAAGTTAGAAGATGTATTGGATATAACAGCTGAACAAACGGATAAGGAAGTAAGTAAGAGAATTGATTGCCTTTTTACCTGCAGTAAATGCCTTACCTATATAGGTGGGTGAATTTGTAGTTTTGCTTGTCCTTTTCGATGTGGGATGAGGGTGTACTTACTATTTTATTCGCGTGCATTCGGATGTGCGCCATTCGGGCGCGTGTCCGATCGGATGGGGTTAGTTCCTTGAGTGGAGTTGCCGCCTGCATTCCTGGCTTTCGAGCGGTTGGGGAGGTGTTGATCACCTGCTTAAGTAGGTAAGTATATGTTTAATGGAGTGTCAGTGGAGCTATACTAACATATATATATATATATATATATATATATAGAGAGAGAGAGAGAGAGAGAGAGAGAGAGAGAGAGAGAGAGAGAGTTTATCATGAATGATACCTCACAAATGGACCATTCATCACTTCAGAACTTCACTTTTAAAAACTATCACTTCAACACCTCACATTTAAATTTTTACATAAGATCGGTACTTGTAGTTATTAATTAACACTGAAAAATTATTGAAGAAATGTGAATATTTTAGGAGTAGAAAAAAATAAAAATAAAAATAGAAAAGAATAAGAAAACCAAACCTAGAAAGAAAACAATAGGAATAGAAAATTTATCTCATAAAATTTGACATTTTTTCCAAAAAAATTTAGTAAGTTAACGGTGTTATTAACGGCAGATACTGATGTTAGGTAGAGATTTTAATGTGAGGTACCGAAGTGATACTTTTCAAAAGTGAGGTACTGAAGTGATAAATGATCCATTTGTGAGGTATCATTCATGATAATTCCTCATATATATATAAATTGAAGTTTTAGGGTGGAGTGACTCTACCGTACATTCTATTAATTAATTTGTTGTTATTATTGTAAAATGAGATGATTTTTTAATTATTTCGTTCAAAATTTTGTAAATATTACAATGAGAACATTTTTTACAAATTTGAGAATAAATCGTTGTCAATGTTGTATATTAGTTTAATTGTTTCTAAATGATAAAAAAAATGGTTGTATACCCGCGCAGATCGAAGTCAAAAATAATATATTTTTAAAAAATCGATCATACGATGCGATCGTTGAACTATTTAAAAAATGTGGTTAAAATTTTAGCAAGTTTAGTAATGACTTCGGTCTCAATCCGTTAGGTCAAACGAAACAGTTGTTTTATAACCGTATTTTTTTTTCCGCTAATTTTGTCTTATCGGTGACTTCAACAATTAAATTTTGGCTCTTCTTGCGTCCACGACATCGTAATGGGTGCTTATTTGTGTAGGTATCACATTTCACTTTCACAAATGTATGTGTGATGGTGTATGAAAGGACCCAACCCCGGTTTAGTTGCCTAAACCGGAATCAAACCCCTTCGAAAACACGAACCAACAAAAACCAACAAAATTTCAGCAAAGTTTCGTTACTAACGTGGAATTACCATTACCTGCACGCGGAAAATACACTTCATCCTATGCCACAAAAATCAAACCGTGGGCACCAATCCCATCCGGATTTCTCAATATATCAACAATAATGTAAAGTAGTAAATATAACTGTACTTTACTGAAATCCGGAGTAAAATCGTATAATATATATACAACAGAATACTCAGAGCGACCCCTAATGTATAATCATATAAGTATACCACAGTAGGTAGAACAATAAACCTACTGGTAGAAACAAGGTAGCTCGAGCACTATGCCTCCGACCATGACGTGCGACACAAGAGTCCGAACTGCAAACTGGGCACGGAAACCAAAAAGCCCAGGGGAAAGACATGAAAACCGTTAGAGTGACTGGATGAAAATAAATGTCTTTCGCCGAATAATATATAAGTTATAAAAAAATATGCGAGTCGAATGTATAAAAATCAAATGGTACACGAGGGAGACTCTAACTCCTCACGCGTCCGGGTACACGAGGGAGACTCTAACTACTCACACATACAGAGCATGCATAAAAATCTCACAGGGTCACTCGTGGACACATCTGTGCTAGTATAGTCAGAACCACGGGGTCCTAGCCCGCACGTGATTCTAGCCAGAAAGGCCTCAGGTCAGAGGTCTGCCTCCCCCCGATAAAGGCCTCGGGTCAGGAGTCACAGCCTCCCCTGGTAAACATCCTCGGGGATCAGCCGAGATGCGAGTGTATCGATACAACATATATAACGACTGTACTCTGTGTAAACCAAATCATAAATAGTTCGATGCAAATGCATGAAACAATATATAAGTGTATATACGTAATATATATACTGGTATAGGCATAATCGTATAACACATGCTCATGTAAATCGAAATCACGTATGCATGCTCAAGTTCGTAAAACATGTATAAAGACTCGCAATCAATTCCGTGAAAAGAAATTGTCCACTCACAGACTAGCGTAACACAGTTCGCGTTAACCCGTGATCCGGCGGAAAGTCCCTCGCCAAACAAACGATCATGAACACCTGAATATTCACAAAGTTCATTACTCAAAGTCATAACTCGACAATCCAAGACAAATCATGAGAAACCACCATTCTCGGAAACACGTAATCCAATTACGACAAACTGTCGAAAATCCGAAAATCACACCTCAATACCTCACTGTAATTTCGGACGCTCAATTCGAAAAACGAACCTCCCACTGCGATCGCGGCGCGATTTCGAGTGAAATGACATGCAACTTGTCGAAAACCCCAAAATTCAAAGTTTGACTGCCGTTGACCGCAGCCGGCGGCGGCGCCACCACCAACCGTGAAATTTCTCGGCGGAGTAACCCCTATTCCATGCAAAATCACCCACTGAGCAACTTTCTCAATTGCATCAAAGGCCAATTCTCACTCTAACTAGGTCCATTTCATGAAAACCCGAATTCCAATCAAGATTTCAATTCCAAAATTCTCCATGTACAAAACCCAGTCCTTTTTATAGCTCAAATCGACCGGAATTGAGACGCTCCAAAAACCCCAAAAATATTGAACTTTCACCGGAAAACTCTCCCTCCTCCGGCGTCCTCGCCGTGAAAGGAGGACGACACGGGGTCGAGGGCGTCACGGCGAGTCGAACCAGCCCTAGGCCGAGCCCTAGGGTGGCCGGAAGCACCACGCCGCCGTGGAGGCTGTGGCTGCCGTCGTGAAATTCTCCTCCACCGAGTTGACTCGGTCAACTCGGTCAACCACATTAATGCCATCTGTTGACTTGCCAAAACAGGAAACTTCACTATTTATACCTTCCCAAAAAGGAAACCAACAAGCACATTTTTCGGCAAACTTCAAATACCCGTAACTTTCTCGTCGTAATTCCGATTCCAATAATTCTCGCGACAACAAACTCGACTCGACATATTCTTCAATTATCACCCGAAGTCAAATACATCGACCAAACCGATAAAAAGTCAACGGTTCACCCAAACACATACTTTAACCGATCGACTAAACAATCAACAATCGGAAATATTCACAACATAATCCTCGTAACTCGGAATAATGCTCCGGAAGTTCCCACAAGCTCGAAATTAAATTCTCTACATCTTCCATGATGAAGCCGAAACCAAATTCTCATCTGGTAATTTAGTCGTTAAGAGAGCCACTAATTTAACCCGATTATATCAAAACTTCAAATATTCATAATTTATTCCTCGGTCGTCTAAATAATGATCCGGAACCGCCCACGAACTCGAAATCACACGTACAACGACTCTCGAGAAGAGACTCAGCTCCAATTCTCGGCCAATAATTTAGTCGTTATCAAGTCCGGCGATTCAAACAACTGTCAGAAATCTGCGACTACGCGCAAGCTCGTAGATTAATCTGATTCCATTGCTGATTCTGTTCTGGGTTGTCACAAATCCACCCCCCTTAAAATATTTCGACCTCGAAATTTCCGAGTCTGTTGACTAAAAGTAGGAGCACTGCCTCTGCATACTGCTCAACTTTCCAGCGGCTACGTGAACTGAACAACTCTGATAACAAACTCCACAATAGGAGATAGCTCTGTGCTGAAAATCCTTGTACCCTCAAATCTCGAATCTGAATTGGGTCTACACAATCGCCAAGTGTTCATGCATAAGGAACAGATAGGGTACACAACACGTAACAAACCTGAAACATAGTTCCGCCACACGGAACACAACACATACAAAATCCAACACTATAGGCGACACCGAACTATACGGCACAACACAAACTCGCCTATGACCACATACGGATCAAAATAACGTGGCAATTCACAACTCAACCTACACACAACAACATAACTCACACATCGAACTCGAGCAATTATCAACCCATTTTCGCTAATCTGACAGTCTGTGGTAGCACATTCCACAAAATCAGAATCAAACATCAACCTACATCGAACACGCTCCAGCACAATGGAGTACAACATCTTTCCTCAAATCGACATCATGCAACGTCAAAAATCATAGTGATCAATAAACTGGTACTGCATGCAATCTCGAACAAGTGAAACTGCTGGTCCCAAATCCTCCGGAACTGCAATACCGAGGTCCACAATATGCCCTCCAAGGTCTGAATAGTCCTCAAAGATCGCCCACCAATCTGAGGATAAGAACCGGTACTAATTTGTAATCTGGTCCCCAATGCTCGCTGCAAAGCTTGCCAACACTCTGTTGTAGCTGATTACCTCGACCAGCAAACTGGGACACAGGTACACCACATAGATGGACAATCTCCGTCAAACACAGCTATGCCAGCTTGCCACTGAAATCTTTTCCCGAAAAGTACAAGGAAACATACTAAGTTCATCAAATGGTCCACAATAGCCTGACAACTGGTACCACAAACCGAAGTGCTTACAATCACACACAAGATCACAGCGACAAACGCCACGTCTAACCAGAAATCTCTAATGACTGTAACTCTCTGGCAAGTCTCCGCCTCCTAGCCATCGTCTGCCGACAAATGTGGCATCTACACACACAAGCTGCTACATTCTTCTACGGATTGCGTCACGAGTAGTAAACTCGGGGTATCTGATACATTCTCGTACCACCAGTGCATAACACACGCAAAACAAGGAGCTTCAACATTATCACACTCGAACTCAGCTCCCATAGCTCACAACTCAGTTAACACGGAAACTAGAGCCACACACACACATGAAATACTGAAGCTCCCGATTGCTAACTGAATGCATCAGCAACAACATCCCAGATGGATAGTCAAAGTACAACTACTAGTCTTTCTCGAACAAGCTCAAAGGTGCAGCCATAGTCGTTAATCGACCTCAACCATCTACACTGCCTCAAGCCCAAATCTGGCCGAAAATGCAAGTAGATGAAACTCAAGTGATCAGTGTACATCCTACACTGCGCTGCACGCCGTAGCAGTAATATCTCCAACTCTCTGATGCTAACATAAGGACAACTACACCCAAATCATACATAGGATACGTAGCTTCATAAAGTTCCACTGCTTGAAACCATGAGCCACCGCTCTGCTACACAGCATCAAAGCACAACCAAATCCAAACCTCGATGCATCGCCATAACCCACGAACTCATCGCGATCATCAGGTAAGGTCAAAACCGAAGCAACGGTCAACCATCCTTCAGGAGTAAGTAACTATCCTCGTGTGCATCGAACCACTTGAACTTGACACCTTCTTCGTCAATCCGGACAGTGAAGTGGCAATCCGGAAAAATCCTGAACAAAGTCGTCTGTAAAAGCCTGGCAAACCCAAGAGACTCCCGATCTCTGGTACAATGGTAGGTCAACCCCAAATCAACCCGGCTTCTATCTGGTTAGGATCTACGCCAACTCCTTCGGATAACATCACACAATCCAAAAATTTCATGCTAATCGATCAAAACTCACACTAGCTGAACTTTGCAAACAACTGATCATCTCGTAAGGGCCGCAAAACCGCTCACAATTGCTTCAGGTGCTGGCCCACACTCCTGGAGTACATCAAGATATTGTCAACGAACATGACCGCAAACTCGTCCAGAAACCGTCTGAACACCTGGTCCATTAAGTCCATAAAAACTGCGGGGCATTGGTCAACCAAATGGCGTGACCAAGAACTCGTAATGCCTACACCATGATCTGAAATTCGTCCTAGTCACAACTGACTCACCGATCCTCAATTGATGGTATCCGGACCCGAATTCAATCTTCAATAAGACTGAAGCTCTCGCGAGCTGATCAAACTAATCGTCAATCTGAAGCGGAGGATACTCACTCTCCTCTGAAGCGAATAAGGCTTCTGGTAGTCAACGCACCACCACGTCGAATCATCCATCATCAGTACACACAATGCAAGAGCACACCACGCAAACACGCGGGGTCGCATGAAATCTCCTGAAACCACCTCCAGCAACTCCTGGAATCGAAACTGTAACTCCATCAGCTCCGCTGGCTCCGAATGACAAGATGCCGATGAAATGAGTCCAGCGCCCGGTACAAGCTCAATGGTGTAGTTGGTCTCCCGAACTGGAGGAACACCTGATAACTCCTCCGAAACACACCTGGAAACTCGGAAACCACCTCAATGTCACCAATGTCGGGCACAGCAACCATAGTATCCACATCATAAGCTAAGCAAGCAACACAACCCGTTTCCACCATCCGCTCGACCATCACCCCGAAAAGTATCTCGGGGAAACCTGGTCGTCGAAACACAACCTCTTTCTCGTGACCATCGAACATAGCCCAATGCGTCGCCAAGAAGTCCATACTCATCATCCCACCAAAACCACGATGTCCAGCTATAACAGATCTGCGGCTAAGCCATATCCTCCAACAAGGATCTCGCAACCTCAGGTTGGATGCAACACTCTCCAAAACCTCGAAAGTGGAAATGCAGTACAATAGCCATGGATATCAAACAACAGTAACCTCGGAGAAAAATCTGTCCTCAAACAAGGTCATGGCACGAACTCCAACATGCCCAACTAGCCGCCCACATTAATTGCGACTTGCTGAATAACTCATCTAAAAGGTTGCGTTGGTCACTCCAGAAACAACATCATGATCTCCTCATGAACTCTGAGCTGCAGAACCGCTAAAACAGCTGGCTGATGGCGCTCCCTCGTAACGTGATCCTCCTGGCCACTACAATAGCAACTGAGAGTACTCCTCGAACACAAGTCACCGCAACATTTGCTGCGTGAAAGGATCACCAACGATCGCCCAAACTCATGCCACAGGAGCAAATCCGCTACTCTGCGATCTCAGCCATCGTCAAACGGATCCTCTGCCTGATCTGATAGCCCTCAACAATATCGAAAAGGTCGCAGCCTGATGAAGTCACTGATTCTGAGGTGCCTGAACTCATCCTCATCACAGATCTCGACTAAGTCCACTTTCCTCAAACCAACACATCGGAAACCGCGTACACTTTTCCTTCTCAATAGCCTCGCCACTGAGTGCAGCACACTAAGCTCCTCACGGCTATCTCGAGGCATAACAATCAGACTCTCTCTGATGCTCAGGTTCAAACTCATCTCGAACCTTGTGCATCGCTTCCTCTGAAGCCACATAACTCGTGCAAATAGGGACAAACATGTGAACAATGCATCTCTGCCTCAGGTGGGTAACCACTCCTCATTCGATTGCTGGGTAGCCTGATTAAACCATTACCGTATAAACAACACCCTGAATGTAGGCCAAGGAGTCGCAACAGAAACTCACACAATACCAGCCCACCAAAAACAACAATCTGACTCAGGCAAGACACCAACTACCATAATTCTCAGCTCTGAGGCAACATGTAGACGCTCATACACACACAACCAGGCAAACCGTGCCACAAAAATCTCTAAACTCAGAATACTCATCCAAACCCACAATTCACTGACAAATCGCGCGTCGATTGATCCTCAATAGGATCCACAACCGTACCGACACAGAAAGCACGTCAAGGAGGCATCCTAATGAATAAAACATCGTTTGCAACAAGTAGAACGTAATCATGGAACTTTAAATATTTGAAAGCATACAACACTCGGAATATTGATGAGTATCCGCCTGCCGGTCGGATCACCATTCCAGACATGCTGTACATTCTCAAATATCCTTAGTAAACACGACTACAGAAGTCTACAGAACCTATAACCTAATGCTCTGATACCAAGCTGAAAGGACCCAACCCCGGTTTAGTTGCCTAAACCGGAATCAAACCCCTTCGAAAACACGAACCAACAAAAACCAACAAAATTTCGGCAGAGTTTCGTTACTAACTTGGAATTACCATTACCTGCACACGGAAAATACACTTCATCCTATGCCACAAAAATCAAACCGTGGGCACCAATCCCATCCGGATTTCACAATATATCAACAATAATGTAAAGTAGTAAATATAACTGTACTTTACTGAAATCCGGAGTAAAATCGTATAATATATATACAGCAGAATACTCAGAGCGACCCCTAATGTATAATCATATAAGTATACCACAGTAGGTAGAACAATAAACCTACTGGAAGAAACAAGGTAGCTCGAGTACTATGCCTCCAACCATGGCGTGCGACACTAGAGTCCGAACTGCAAACTAGGCACAGAAACCAAAAAGCCCAGGGGAAAGACATGAAAACCGTTAGAGTGAGTGGACGAAAATAAATGTCTTTCGTCGAATAATATATAAGTTATATAAAAATATGCGAGTCGAATGTATAAAAATCAAATGGTACACGAGGGAGACTCTAACTCCTCATGCGTCCGGGTACACGAGGGAGACTCTAACTCCTCATGCATACAGAGCATGCATATACGTAATTAGTTTACGGGGTCACTCGTGGACACATCCGTGCTAGTACAGTCAGAACCACGGAGTCCCTAGCCCGCACGTGATTCTAGCCAG
Organism: Geum urbanum; assembly: GCA_946800695.1. Taxonomy (NCBI): domain Eukaryota; kingdom Viridiplantae; phylum Streptophyta; class Magnoliopsida; order Rosales; family Rosaceae; genus Geum; species Geum urbanum. Next base: position 49,879,621 of record OX327006.1, read on the forward strand.
AATGGCCTCAGGTCAGAGGTCTGCCTCCCCCCGGTAAATGCCTCGGGTCAGGAGTCACAGCCTCCCCTGGTAAACATCCTCGGGGATCAGCCGAGATGCGAGTGTATCGATACAACATATATAATGACTGTACTCTGTGTAAACCAAATCATAAATAGTTCGATGCAAATGCATGAAACAATATATAAGTGTATATACGTAATATATATACTGGTATAGGCATAATCGTATAACACATGCTCATGTAAATCGAAATCACGTATGCATGCTCAAGTTCGTAAAACATGTATAAAGACTCGCAATCAATTCCGTGAAAAGAAATTGTCCACTCACAGACTAGCGTAACGCAGTTCGCGTTAACCCGTGATCCGGCGGAAAGTCCCTCACCAAACAAACGATAATGAACACCTGAATATTCACAAAGTTCATTACTCAAAGTCATAACTCGACAATTCAAGACAAATCACGAGAAACCACCATTCTCGGAAACACGTAATCCAATTACGACAAACTGTCGAAAATCCGAAAATCACACATCAATACCTCACTGTAATTTCGGACGCTCAATTCGAAAAACGAACCTCCTCACTGCGATCGCGGCGTGATTTCGAGTGAAATGACATGCAACTTGTCGAAACCCCAAAAGTCAAAGTTTGACCGCCGTTGACCGCTGCCGGCGGCGGCGCCACCACCAACCGTGAAATTTCTCAGCGGAGCAACCCCTATTCCATGCAAAATCACCCACTGAGCAACTTTCTCAATTGCATCAAAGGCCAATTCTCACTCTAACTAGGTCAATTTCATGAAAACCCGAATTCCAATCAAGATTTCAATTCCAAAATTCTCCATGTACAAGATGAATTGGAACACCAAACTTACATGGTAGCTTGTAGGTGATGAGGGCTACAAAACCCAGTCATTTTTATAGCTCAAATCGGCCGGAATTGAAACGCTCCAAAAACCCCAAAAATCTTGAACTTTCACCGGAAAACTTTCCCTCCTCCGGCATCCTCGCCGTGAAAGGAGGACGGCACAGGGTCGAGGGCGTCACGGCGAGTCGAACCAGCCCTAGGCCGAGCCCTATGGTGGCAGGAAGCACCACGCCGCCGTGGAGGCCGTGGCTGCCGTCGTGAATTTCTCCTCCACCGAGTTGACTCGGTCAACTCTGTCAACCACATTAATGCCATCTGTTGACTTGCCAAAACAGGAAACTTCACTATTTATACCTTCCCAAAAAGGAAACCAACAAGCACACTTTTCGGCAAACTTCAAATACCCGTAACTTTCTCGTCGTAATTCCGATTCCAATAATTCTCGCGGCAACAAACTCGACTCGACATATTCTTCAATTATCACCCGAAGTCAAACACATCGACCAAACCGATAAAAAGTCAACGGTTCACCCAAACACATACTTTAACCGATCGACTAAACAATCAACAATCGGAAATATTCACAACATAATCCTCGTAACTCAGAATAATGCTCCGGAAGTACCCACAAGCTCGAAATTAAATTCTCTACATCTTACATGAAGAAACCGAAACCAAATTCTCGTCCGGTAATTTAGTCGTTAAGAGAGCCACTAATTTAACCCGATTATATCAAAACTTCAAATATTCATAATTTATTCCTCGGTCGTCCAAATAACGATCCGGAACCGCCCACGAACTCGAAATCACACGTATAACGACTCTCGAGAAGAGACTCAGCTCCAATTCTTGGCCAATAATTTAGTCGTTATTAAGTCCGGCGATTCAAACAACTGTCGGAAATCTGCGACTTCGCGCAAGCTCGTAGATTAAGCTGATTCCATTGCTGATTCTGTTCTGGGTCGTCACAGTGTACGTCTCCCTTTTAGATTCTTATATAATGAAAATAGGGGCATAAAGGACAATCGGGGTTGATTATGTGGATCGAGTTCCAAACAATTACCAAACTGGCTCAAATTTTTACACTACATATACAATAGTGGTATGTCCCCATCCTATGGTCCATTTTTCAATATTCTATTTAGTTCTAATTTTTTTATACTTTTGAAGGGTCTTATTAGTTTGAAGCATTACTAGTTATACAACACTAGTAGCATATTGTCAGTTCGTTCATTCCTTCGACATGAATTAGGGAATTTTTTAATATAAGACATTTTTAGTGAAAATAAGTACCATAAGAGGACCATGCCTATTTTGAAATATTTTTTTCAATGACCGAGCTTTTTTTTTTTATATAGTTTTTGAGTGTATCAAATGACAATTTTTCAAAAAAATAATAGTTGAGTATGTCGATCGAGCTCAAAATAGTCACCGAATTGACTCAATTTTTTTTGCGATTCAGAATATTCCATAAGTCTAATCGTGTGGTCCACTTTTTGACTTTTGTTTTTCAACTATTAATAGATTTAAAAAATTATATTTTATTATAATTAATGAATGATAATCGAACAATGCATTTGTTGTTGGAACTTTTTCGTGTTTGATAATTTCAGAATAATATAGATGTTGAAATGGTTCTTTGAAGTTTTTTGTTGAATTATTTGGAATCGTGACTAATTTATTTTATCTTTTAGAAATATTGGAATTATAGATTTTTTTTGTACATAATAACAAAATCAAATTTGGATGCATCTGAACCGTTAATTTTTTGTTCTCACAAATTTTCTGGACCGTTAAATTCATCCACCGAACGACGTCGTTCATTGTCCTCCACCTAATCGACCCACTTTAACCGCTCCTCACAACCACCTCCACTCTCCTTCTCGTTCGACGTGTCGGTGTCCTCAACGTGCGTTGCCTCCATCTCATCGATTGCTACTCCAATCTGGGCCTCCCCTCACTCCACTCCCTGGAGTTCGAGGAATCGAGGGTTTATAGTGAAATTGGGTTCGGGGGCTTTCTTTTGGAGACTCGAATTGGATTTGGGGATTGGGTTCTCGAATTAGGGGGGGCTTGATTTGTGCTGGGACAGTGAAGGAGAGAGAGCGCAGCTACTTAAGGGTGGGGGAGGAGAGAGAGAGAGAGCGGAGAGAGATGTTAAGATTACGTAAGCTGAGTTTATTCTGAGCTCAGTTAAAGTTGACAAAGAGTAAGCAATAAAAATACAACACGTGTCTAGTCTTCTAAATCCTTCAAGCGTATGAATTCCAGGCGTTAAAAGGAGCCGAACAGCAAAGAAACACCGTCTTGTTCTCCCACAATAGCAATAGCAAGGGAATTTGGGGATTTAGGGTTCATCGCTTCGTGGTTATGGAATTGGCCAAGGTCAAGGAACTCGTCTCGTCCAATCTAGTAGTCATATTCAGGTTAATCACATCCTCTACCTATCAACTTGGTAAACATACATCAATTTTGAAATTCAGCTTGTAAATTTTCTTTAGAATTGTAGCAACTTGCGGTGTCCCTACTGCGTGTGCGTGAAGCAGCTATGCATTCTCAATGTGGGAATCAAGTACAAGGCTATTGAATTGGAGAAAGAGAGTCAGTACTCTTTTTCTTCTTCTTTCAAATTTTCGAATTCGTATAATCGTAACTTATGTTTATGTGTATGTATGTATGTACTGTATTTATTTGGAGTCCCAAGCGAGAATTTCATATATGTGTCTAGTTTTGATATTGACAATCGGCTTCAAAGGTGATGAAATTAGAGTTGATTTCGGTTGAGAAATATTTTGGGTTTATTGGATATTTTGTCTATGAAAACAACATGGTAATTTCAAGGCTTTTCAAGCTCGGCTACACGCCATTATGCCTTGTTTATCTCAGCTGTCAGTGTTCTGTGATGTGTTTCGAGTGGGAGTTCTGTATACTTGAAAGATGGATTGTAGGTTATCAATGATAGATTAGGCTTAGGCAATATATAAGAGTTAATTTATAATCATTCGGGTGACTGTAGGAAATGGACAAGTGTTAGTGATGGTTTTTGTTGGCATTCTGAAGGTGATGGTAGTCAAATGAAATCAGCGCTTGCCCAGTGGACTGGACAGCAGACTCTGTCCCAATGTGTTTGTCGGCAGTAACCACATTGGTGATTGTGACAGTTAGAACTGAACTTCTAATCCACACCATTTTAGTTTTGAGTTTTGGTAGTGTTATTCTTCATTGATAAGCCTAATGTCTTGATGATTATAAACTGATACTGTTGTGTAGCAACCTGGGATTTACACAAGGGAAGGAAGCTGGTCCCTATGCTCACTCAAGCTGGAGTTGTTGCCAAACTTGAGGAGTTGGAAATAAGCTAGAAAAGTTTCGTGTCTTATTTGTTATGTCCACCTTTCCACTTTTAACTTGGAGGAAGGCTGTATAAATTTAGCTGAGCAGTTATATGACATTCAATTTACTATATAACAAAGGAGAGTCTTATTGTTCATACTTTTTTGAAATTGTTCATACGCGTGTGGCATGTGCAAGCTTTTCTCGGTAAAACCGGTCCCTCTCCTCTCTCTCTCTCTCTCTCTCTCATTCCTCAGCAGATCATCCCAATTAACATCACAAACTCATCTCATCTCGACCTCATTCTCACTCTCATCTGACCTAATCCCACTTACCTCAGCCTCAATCTAATCGCAACCTCACTCATTCCTCCAATATAATCACGCTCTGCAATATCGATCAATTCCTCCTTTCGATCTACTTTCACGGATCGGTGCGTCGTCTGTTCCTGAAGTTTGGATATGGGTTTTCTTTCTCTTCTCTTGATTTGAAGTTTGTTTGCTTATTGTGGTTCTGTTTGTGGGTTCAGATTTCATCGCTTTGGTCTTCGTTCAAGAGTCTCTCCATCGACTCTTCCATCTCTGTCGTCGACCGTCGCAACTTTGATTCGACCTCCGTAGCCACGACCAATCTACGCCGTCGAGTTCCAGCGACTAGCTTTGGTGTGGCGAGTTCTAGCTTCAACTGTTCAAATACAACTCAGGCAAGGTTGGGTCAGGTTAAGTAAGTGAGTTGTGGTCATTTGGGTTTGTTGATTTGGTGTCGTTTCTAAACTTTTCATCTCATTATTGTGAGTTGCTTCAATTCATGGGTTTGCTGAGTTTCCAACAACATAACTGATCGAACTTCAATTCATATTTTTCGAGAGAGTAAACGTACGTTCCTTTGTTTGAGAGTGTTTGTTTGAAACACGTATGAAAACTATTGTATAGCACCGATCAATTAAAATTTCATAGTTGCCCGGGCATTACTGTATGTATGTGCTTTTGTAGAACCTGCAAATAAGTAAAGAGATAGCTTTATTTTTCAGCGGTACAATCAAGATTTTACTGCCTGCATACAAGTGATACAACTTTAAAAAAACATATGGCTTTATATATATATATATATATAGAAAAACTCAGTAATGGTTTAGAGAGATTTTCATTTGATGTTATATTTAGGCATTGAGAATTGAGAGGTTGGGCACTTTAGTAATGAAATCCTTAGTGTGCAAGATTGGATTCACACATTATAATCAGGAAAGCTTTCATATTGTTTTGTTATGTTTTGTGAAATGGGTCCAGTGGTTGTTGAGTGAGTGTGTTCTAGGATTACAGTGTTTATTTCCTTAATATTTTATGATTATTATGTTTGCGGTGAACAACAGATTGATGAAGCCATAGCGTATATTTCCTTAATAACAATAGATATATTTTAATAGAGATAGTGTATATTTCATTAGTTTGCTTAGTTTTCAATATGCAAACTATCTTTTCTTCAGGAAGTGGAGTTCAATTTTGGTCTTTTCTTTTGTTTCTGACCAATTGGTTGAATAAGTTTTCTACCGGTTTGTGGTTAGATCTTAGAGTTCAATCGCTTTGATTTTTCCTTACTGTGAGATCGTTTTAATCTGTAGGTTGAGGAAATCGTGAGGCAGTTGACGACGGATCAATTTGCTCCCTACGGACTTTACTTACTCACCGCAGGCGAATCACCTAAAGGTAATTTAGTTTTTCATGATTTCATTGTCTTCGCAGTCATGGTAATGATGGTATGGACGTACTCTATGATTGCATATCATTGGGTAAGGTCTACGTTCTCAGATTGTTCTCAATTGTTCAATTATTAGTTGATGCATTGTCCTACCACTTGGGCTCTGAAAGCAAAATCAGTTCTCATATTTCCACCCCAATGAATATATATATTAAAGCTCCAACCTTATATGCTCCTTTGTTTGAAGTTTGCGTTTTGCAGTGGTCTTTGTTTAGTTTGGTTGCTAATTGAGTCTATGTTTTGGTTGTGATTTTTGTTTAGAGGGGATTGATAGGGTTAGTTGTTGCAACAATTGAGTTTACCAGTAAGGCTGCTTAGCATCTTGAGGTAAAAAAAAATTGAGTGCAAATTGATTTTGTTCTTGTTCCTCAAAATGATCGATTGTTTGAATGAGTAGGTGTTATTCTGTGATTAGTGTGGTTCTTACAAGTTGCAAGTAAAACTATTGGTTATAAGTATGATGTTTTGTAGATACAAGAACTATACGCGCTAAGCTTGCTATGAATGAGTATCACATTGTCTGTTACCTGTAATAGTGTGTTCCAATAGGTGGAAGTCTAGACTGATCTAACGACGTGTAGAAAATGTAGAAAATTGAATATCACATTGGATAATGAACTTGCTGCATAAATAGTCTTAGTTTTGTGGTTGATCGATTATCCTCGAGCACAAAATTGATTCGGCGTCGTTTCAGAATCAAGTTTACCAAGGTATTGATTCCTGATACTGCCGATAATGTATCTGAATTTCACTCATTAAGAGTTTGTTTTGGGTTCTAATGAAACAAGCTATATGCTTCTTCTCTTTTTTCATATTCCATACTTGCTCTAAAGGAAACGTTGAAAGAAGGATGTATAGTTTTGGTAACTTGGATTTTGTTTGGATACAAAAGGATGTTTTGGTAACTGTACCAGATCACATTGATGCTGTCATTTGGCCTACTTTGAGTGGAATTCTGTGCAGTTTATTTAGGTAAAATACTGGAGTAAATTAGAGCATTGAACCTTAGTTGTCACTGTCTGGAGCCACAGTAGCTAGCACTGTTTTTCCTATTTTCATTCCCAGTAGTTAATTGAATCTCACACTCAAACTAATATCAACTTGGATGCGATATAGATAACACAGTATTACTGTAATAGAACGAATATTTACATATAGTACTGAATATACTTATATCTTAATAGTGGATGATTGCGTCGAATATGTGTGTTATGTGTGTTGCTTTGTTTTCCAGCTCTTTGATTATCATGCTAAGCATATTATGCTAATTTTTTGAGTTTTTTCTGCGTTTTACAGGGTTACAGTGGTTTTGTTCCACCGGAGAACAAGGTAAATTGATTCTCCGTCCATTGCTTAGTTTTTCTTTTTGGATTTGTTAAATGTGCTTTCTCTAAAGTGTATATGAGTTTTCGGTGTTGGATTAACTGCTTGCTCTAAGGCTTCTAAGTCTATTCTCTGCCATTGTAGTCTCTTCTTCTTTTTCTTCTTTTCCTATGCAATATATATATGTGTAGCTAGCTCATATAATTGAGCAAAATCTTGATTTGAATACATTTGCATCTCTATGGGCAATAGATATATATAGCTAGCGTATATAATAGTGTGTACTTATCCACTACATATTTCGGTTTGATATCTTATTCGTTCATTATGGATCTTAGTGTATTTCGGTTTGAGTTTTGTGTTGATTAAAATGGCAATGCATTAAAATGGATCTTAGTGTATTTTGATTTGATTTCCACTATGTTTTGAGAAAAATGGATCTTATTCGTAATTCTGAAATAAGGTGTATACTGTGTTTTGGGTTTTGATTTCAATTTTTGAGGTTAAATTGTTAACAATTGTCATGTCATGACCACACATGTATGTATATGCAAATATTATTTTATTGCCAAGGTGTCCATGTTCTATGCAAAAATAGCTTAATTGCGTCATTCTGCTATTGTTTCTATGTCTACCATCTTGCATTATTAGATATGATTATAGTTTGGCTGCAACTGTACTGTTGATCTCGCTGCTAGCTTTTGGTTCTATGATTTGTTGGTCTCATTAGTTTACTTTCTATTTCTCTTGGACCCATCTCATCATTGTTTTAAAGAAAAGTTTGGGTCTTTGAGCAGAATATACAGTACAGTTTGTTTGCATAGAAACATTGGGATTTGCTATTATTAGCTATTATACACAATCAGATTTGCTATTATTAGCTATTAAACTAAGTATAGAAACATTGGGATAGTCGAATCAATACATAGAAGGGGGTGCATTTGGTGTCTGATTTGCTATCATTAGCTAACATAACGAAAGTTTTAGTTTGCATCGTCCCATTCTCAAGTTGTTTGCAACTAAATCTAATACAAATTCTTGGGCAGCTTTAGTTTGCTTCAAAGGTGCAGAATTTCATACAGTTATGAGACCTATTTATCGGTCTTCGCTATTATTGGCAGAACAATCAATTTCAGTTATATGGGTCTGGTTTATTGTTTTCGTAATTTGTCCAGTTATATAGGGCAGCTTCGTGTCACCTTTTATGGGTCTGCTTATGTAATTCTGATTTCGTATTAGTTTAAATTTACAGGATTTCATAGCTAAAATAGCTAGGTGAGCTTATCCCTATTGAAGTTTATTGTTCCCATTTAATGTCTAATCTATAATGCTTTACATTTTGACCATTTTCTCTTGGCCTGAGCCCTCTCTGGCCGTACTCTTTTTTATTTTTTTGTTAAAATTTGCCCTTCTTGTATCAGGGAATTGTGTGACTAATTTGCTGTAATTTGTTTTAGTGTTTGCTTTTACGATCTGTGAGCTCTGTGATTTGCTGTTCGATCTGCTTTTTCGATTTGTAAGGTAAGCATGCTCTTGGTTAGCTATTTTCTAGATGAGTTTGAATATTTATACTTGATGCCGTGATTCAATCATGGTTTTGGGTTGCCTGCTATGTTCGTTACAAGATATGTTTTGATTTGGGTTTGTAATTTGAGTTCAATGTTTTGCTTCTGTTTTGGGGTAGAGAATATGAACTGTCTTGGTTGTGATTCTACAAACTGCGGTGTTTTGTATTTGTTCCTAATTTATTAGTTTTTATGCATCCTATTAGTTCTTGGTTTCTGTTATATTCCATATTTTATTATACACAATGTTTGTTATCTTTTTGCCAAAAATGTGTTCAGGCATGGGACGAAGAAAGAAGCCAATGGGTACGGTGGAGTCTACTATTGAAGCAGACGAGAAATCTTTAGGCAAAAGACAATGTCTTTTAAGACCTTTTGCTGATGAATTTTCAACATGCTATGAGGCCGAGAAAACAACGCACAACAACAATGGAGATGTTCAGGAAGTGATTCCAGGTACTGTGGATTATGAACTTTTGTTACTTATAAGAATCAGTAAATACTATTTTGATAGTAAACACTAGGAATTCAGGTTTGTATTTATCTGTTTGATGGTTAAAATGACATTCTTTCGTATTTGTTCTTCTTTCACTTATAGAATACCCCAACTTAATTATTTAATTTTTACCTTTCGAAGCCAAACCATCTTATTATTTAGTTTATTGGTATGTATACTTTTATTGTCTATGGCTGATCTTTTCTTGCTTAAAATGTCTTTTTAGCTATGCGGTGGACAAAGAAGTCGGCGCTTACTTTAAAGTCTGTTGCAGGAACCCAACATGACAAGAGATGTTTCACCAAACGACAACGTTTTTTTCAAACGTTTTCTGATGAATCAGGAACATCGGCAGGTAGTGTAGACTAAAATTGTTCTTTAATTATTTGAACGACTCTTTGTTGGTATTTGAACATTACACCTGAAAACAAAAGGTTGTATGTATATGTTTAGTAAGTCAAACGGTGTTAATAAATTTACAGGAAGCCAACAAGACGAGACGTCTTTGACCAAAAGACAATCGTCTCTTCAACTATTGTATGAGTTAGAGAAACAAGCACATGCTATCAGTGATGATAGCAGCGACTGCAATGACAATGAAGAAGCGCATGAACTTATATCAGGTATTGAAACATGTGGTAGTTTTCTTCAAACAGTCGAGTCAAATTTGTTTCCTGAATTATATTGGAGCATAAATTAGAGTTCAAAAACAAAAATTTAGGTTGCATTTAACTTGATCATTTTTGCATAAAGGATATGAGACGTGACATTTGATGGTTTTGGCTTAAGAAAATGTACATGTGACACAATTTAGTTGATAAATGTAGGCACAAAATTGAGCTATTACAGTATAGGATTTAAGCTCAATTGTATTTTGACATACGTAGTGGAAATGTTAGAAAAATAGAGAAAAAGCAGCTGCAATTAGTATTGGTATTTGACTAATAACAATAAGCTGGTTGTCAGTTAGTCTAACCATAGTTCTTTTTAATGAATTGTGATGTTGGTGCAGGAATTTTTGGGCAGGCATTATATCAACGAAGTCGTGCAGGTGATAAATTTTTTTAATATCAATTATCCTTTATTAAACATTCATTATAAACACTAAATATCTAACTTATATCTTTATAATTGTAATTGCAGGTGAGGACCACTTTCAATCTCATTGTTTAATACTACATATTCAATTATATCATCATCAATTATTCATTATCTAATTCATATCTTTATTATGGCAACTGCAGACGTCGTTATTGATTATAACGACTCTGGTGATGATTCACATCGATGTATTCATTGTGCTGCCTTTTTCTGGTCAAGTGAAGCTTTGAAAAAGAAAGTGAAGAATCAATGGATTTATACACATTGTTGAGAAAAAGGCCGAGTGCAACTTCCGATGTCATATCCAACTTCGGCTTTTCTTGATGAATTGTTAAATCCAAATCATGGGAGAAAAAGTGTATTATTTCGTGAGAATATTAGGGTTTATAATTCAATGTTTGCTTTTATGTCTATGGGAGCTACAATTGAACAAAATGTAAACAGTGGGAGAGGTCCTTATGTGTTTAAAATATGTGGACAAGTGTATCATAAAATGGATTCAGTTTTACATTCGGAAGGAAAACCTCAAAAATATGCTCAATTATATGTGTATGACACTCAAAATGAGGTTTTCAATCGAATAACTGCTATTGATCCAAATAATGCAAATAAGAAAATTGATGTCCAAATTGTGGAAGGATTGGTAGAATTGTTGGATCAGTATAATGAATTAACCAAACAATATCGATGTGTGAGAGATGATTTTCAAAATAATTCATTGCTCAATTATGATATGACTATGCTTGATCGCCGAAAAAATGAGAGCAAACAATATGAATTGCCTTCATTTTCTGAAATTGGTGGACTCATTGTAGGAGACATAGGTGAATTTAATTCTAATAGAGATATAATTATTCGACCATACGAAAGTCCATTGATGCGAATCTCTAAAATTCATCCGAAATTAATGTCATTACAGTATCCGCTTCTTTTTCCACATGGAGATGATGGATTTAAGATTAATATGAAATTAAGACCAGTTGCACGCGATGATCCAGGCAAAGAAAGAAACTTAACAATGAGCAAATTTGTATGCTATCAAATTCATGATAGGGCAAATCAATCAAGCACTTTGTTAAAGGGTGGAAGATTATTTCAGCAATATTTAGTCGATGCTTATGCAACTGTCGAAGAAAATCGTTTGGACTATATAAGACATCATCAACTAGAATTAAGGTGCGAAACATGGAATAATATATCTACATTTGTGTCTGATGGAATTGTGGAAGGATCTGAAGTCGGAAAAAGAGTTTTTCTTCCTTCTTCTCACACGGGTAGTCTAAGAAATATGATAAATAACTACCAAGATGCAATGACAATTTGTAGAGAATACGGTAATCATGATTTGTTCATTACTTTCACGTGCAATGTAAAATGGCCAGAAATTATGAGATATTTTGAAAAAAAACCAGGATATAAGGCAGAAGATCGTCCTGATATCATCTGTCGAATATTTAAAATAAAAGTGGATGATATGATTGAATATATTAACAATGGAGAACCTTTTGGAGAAGTCCATGCTCATGTATCTACAATTGAATTCCAAAAGAGAGGTTTGCCACATGCTCATATGTTATTTTGGCTTAAACATAAATACAAATGTCATACAGCAAAGGATGTGGATTCTATAATTTCAGCGGAATTGCCCGATAAAAATATTCATCCAGAATTGTTTGAAATAGTCAGTCAGTTTATGATTCACGGTCCTTGCGGTCAACTTAATCCCTCCTCTCCGTGTATGAAAAACAAATTGTGTTCAAAGCATTTTCCAAAACCATTTATTTCCCACACAAATTTTCAGTCAATAAAGCCTCCTCAATATAGACGTCGTGACGATGAATTACGTTTTGTGGTTAAAAAGGGAGTTGAAATTGGTAATAATTTTGTTGTACCGTATAATGCTAATTTGTTGTTGAGGTATAAAGTACACATAAATGTTGAATCGTGCTCTCAATCTATGCTGATAAAATATTTATTCAAATACATAAATAAAGGACCCGATAAATCTCGCATATTGGTTCGTGATAATGTAAATGATGAAATCCAAAATTATCTCAATTGTCGATATCTAACACCTCATGAAGCTGTATGGCGTTTATTTGAATTTTCCATTCATTCTAGATTTCCTGCAGTTATATATTTAAAAATTCATTTACCGAATGAACAAAATGCTTGTTTCCATAAATATAATTTTCTTGAAAATGTGTTAAAAACTCCATTAATAGAAACCACAATGCTTACTGGTTGGTTTGATGCTAACAAGAAATGTAGGAAGGCAAGAAAATTAACTTACACTCGATTTCCTACTAAGTATGTGTGGAATGTTCAACAAAAAATATGGACTTGGAGGCATGAATATCGTGCTATTGGTAGAATTGCGCATGTGCCACCGAATGCGGGCGAATTGTATTATCTTAGAATGCTCTTGAATGTTCAAAAAGGTTGTATCGATTTTGAGACAATAAGAATGGTGAATTGGAAGGTACACCCTACTTTTCAAGAAGCATGTCGAGCTTTGGGATTACTAGGTGATGATAAAGAATGGCTCGAAGCATTGTTAGAATCTACTTATACTGCCACTTCTGCTCAAATTCGTTATTTATTTGTGACAATAATTTTATATTGCAATGTTTCCGATCCCCGAGCTTTGCTTGATGCATATTGGGTTAGCATGTCTGACGATATATCACATAAATTGATAACCAATTTAAACATGAAAAACGTCAACATACCTGACGATGAATTAAAGAATGCGGCTCTACTTGAACTTGAAAAATTATTCAATTTGTCGTCAAGTAGTTTACAAGATCATCACTTGCCCATGCCAAAGACGCAACAAATACACCAACTTCAAAATAGACTTATCAGAGAAGAACTGGATTTTGATTGTGAATTTCTAAAGCAACAACATTTTGACTTTTTCTCCAAATTAAATGGTAACCAAAAGATGATATACGATGTGGTGATTAAAGCTGTTGAACAAAAGAATCCAAGGTCGTTCTTTGTTTACGGTAGCGGAGGTACAGGAAAAACTTTTTTATGGAATACTATTATTTCAAGGTTGAGATCCGAAGGCAAGATTGTTTTAGCTGTTGTTTCATCTGGCATTGCTTCGTTATTACTTCTGATAGGCAGAACAGCTCACTCACGTTTCAAAATAAAACCTCAGATAGAGAAAGATTCATATTGTAGTATAAATAAAAAAAGCAATCATACTGCTTTATTTGAAAAGGCCGATTTAATAATTTGGGATGAGGCTCCAATGTGTCAGAAATGGTGTGTTGAATCAGTGGATAGAACATTGCGTGATCTTTTGTTCAACGAAGAAAAACCGTTTGGAGGAAAACCAATTTTATTCGGTGGAGATTTTAGACAGACATTGCCTGTGATTCAAGGTGGTAGTAAAGACCAAGTGATTGAAGCATCATTAAATAATTCATATTTGTGGCCTAATATTACAGTATTTCACCTTACAGAAAATATGAGATTGTCGACAGTTGGTTTGAGTCCTCTTGAAAAAAATGAGATTAAAGACTTTGCTGAATGGTTGTTGCAAATAGGTGAGGGTCGATTGGAATCTAAATTGCCTGTCGATGACCACGATTTGAGTTGGATTGATATACCGAAAGATTTATTGGCCGATGGTACAATAGAACCCATAAAATAAATTTTTGAAGCAACTTATCCTAATTTTGATACAAAATACAATGATAAAAATTATTTGAGAGAGCGGGCCATTATTACTCCGAAAAATGTAACTGTTCATGAAATAAATAATTATGTGATAAAATTAGTGCCTGGAAATAATAGGTCATATTTTAGTTGTGATTCAATTTCATATAATTCAGGTAGCAGTGATAATATTAATCTTTTGTATCCTATGGAATTTTTGAATAAGCTTGAATTTAGTGGTTTGCCCACGCATGAACTTATTTTGAAAATTGGTATGCCTATTATGTTATTAAGAAATATATATCAGACACGTGGTTTGTGTAATGGAACAAGGTTAATTGTGACTAGATTGTTTGAAAGATTAATAGAAGCAAAAATACTGACTGACAGCAACATTGGAGAAAAAGTACATATTCCAAGAATAATATTGTTTGCAACTGAAACTAAATGGCCATTTACTTTCAAAAGACGTCAATTTCCTGTTAGACCCTGTTATGCAATGACCATCAATAAAAGTCAAGGTCAATCATTAAATCAAGTCGGAATATATTTATCAGAGCCAATTTTCACTCACGGACAATTATACGTGGCATTATCAAGAGTGACGTCAAAAAAAGGTTTGAAAATAATCATACAAAATGATGATGAAGTGCCTAATAACTATACGAGAAATATAGTCTATAGAGATGTTCTACAAAATATTTGATATATATAATATATCTGAACATATATCTTTATCTTTAGCTAACCATTATTATGTGGATCTTATATATATACACAACATATATCTTTAGCAACTAAAGAAGAAGAAGAAAAACTGCACTTAAATCATGTTGAATGGTTTGTTTTTTCTTCTTCTGTAATTGCCTTTTCTTTCGTTCATTTGCGCATCTTCTGATCCTTTCTCTCTCTCATATCTTTATCTTTAGCTAACCATTATTATGTGGATCTTATATATATACACAACATATATCTTTAGCAACTAAAGAAGAAGAAGAAAAACTGCACTTAAATCATGTTGAATGGTTTGTTTTTTCTTCTTCTGTAATTGCCTTTTCTTTCGTTCATTTGCGCATCTTCTGATCCTCTCTCTCTCTCTCTCTTTCTCTCTCTCTCTCTCTCTCTCTCTCTCTCTCTCTCTCTCTCTCCTCACTCGCTCCCCCTCTTTCTATCCTCTTGCATGCTCTCTCTCAATTTGGTTGCCTCTTTCTTCTCTCGCTCGCTTCGGCGCAGCAGTCTCTTGGCTCTCTCCTTTAGCTGTCTGCACACTCTGCACAGCGGGTAGTGCTTCCAACTCTGATTTCAAGGAGAGAAACACAGAGAAAACCTAGAAAAGAAGAGAATGCAAGACTTCAAACTCGAACTTCATAGGCTCTAACTTCTCCCTCCCTCTCGGAAGCAGCTAGACCCGCTCATGAGGTTGAAAGGTGATCAGCAAATGTTACGGTCGAGATGTAGATATGTCATCTCTACTTTGTCCGACTTTGTCTCACTATCTGGGTAAGCTTCGTTCTTCCCCAATATATTTGTAGATTTCATCCTTTTGTTCTCACTGTTTTTTATTTTCTGCAAATCTTAAGGATGAAATTTGAAATCTGTTGCATTCTTGACCGAATTTAGTCATACATTTAGCATGGAATATGTACATTGATAATAGCATATGAGCTATATCTATTTCTGCATATTTGAATCAGGGTAGTCTAATTATGATGTGTGTCTATAGGATATGATCATGTAGTCTAATTTTGGCTTTGTTTTGGTTTCAATTTGTGGTCACAGTAGTTGATTGAACTGATGAATTGAGTCAACAATAACACTTCCCAATGGAATCACAAAGACGTTGTGGGATCTATCTTCATTGTTGTAAGGTTCTCTCTCTCTCTCTTCCATTTCTCATAATTCTTCTTCACAAACTGTGAATATAATCGATCATGAGTTTCTATTGTATAATATGCTTAGGAGCTTTCTACTATTCTGTATATATGCAGAAATCGAAGTAAAGCAATACTGGATTAAGAAACCAGTTGGAGGAAGGAGCACTACTTAATCATTGGGATCTCTAACTTTTGAGATCAGACAACAAGATAAAAATCAATTTCATCATTAATTTTGTTGGGAAAAGGTTGGGTGGAGGAGAATGAGTGTTTATACTATTTTCTAACTAATTCATGGAGCAGGATTTACTACTATTTGGTTTGAAGTCTTTGAATCTGTGATTGTCATTGTGATTTAGGTGAATTATGCAGGAGATTTCGATCTTGAGTGTGGAGCCTTATGAAGGAAAGCCTTATAGTTACAGGATTCAAGGTTGAAAAATCAGAGGTAACAATAGATGTTAATATGAAAGTTGAGATATAAATCTTTGAATGGAACTTGGATTTTTCCATGTGAGTTGTGAGTTGAACTTATTTGTTGTTTTTTACAACTCAGATTCCAGCTTTCATCAAGAGATAGATCAAATTTCAATTACTACCTATAAATACTTAGTGGTGTGAATGTATCGTATTGTAGTCAGAGAAAAATATTGAAGACTAGGCCTTTTTGATTTGGAATTCTTCGTTTCACCTTGAAGATTCTTCTAGAGACCCTTGATGGGAAACTGTTTTATTGTCGAGCGGTGAGTGGGAAATGTGTGAAAATGATACCAATGATTTCAACTGAGCCATGTGTTTGGAGAGCCAGTTATAAACCTTTATAACAAAATAAAGGGAAGAGGTAACGTATGACTAATCGATAGTTTGATGATTGAAAAGTGGAACCACATACCTCAGAATTCATGTTGCACTGAATACATAAATGCTAAACAATTGATGGGTAATGGTAAAGTCCTAAAAATTCAAGTTGCACAGCATAGAAATATGGCTTTATCTGGTGTGAAGTTTTGTATAAAGCTTTTGTTCTTTAATTGACATGCATAATTTCTGTTTTCTTGGATATCATCTCCTTTATTGCATAATATTGGTTTCAGGTTTAGGTCTAAGTTACAAATTATCTATAATTCATTTTCATGTTTTGATTTTTGATCTGCGACCGGCAATCTCAGTCTCGAAACATTCAATCCACAGGGTTTTCCAAGCTGACACTCTCTGAAAGAAACTTGACCACAGTATGTACTACGTTACACACAGGCTAGATGAAGCCCACAAATTTACTCTTCTTCATCGCCTTTCCTGTTCCTGCTTGCCATGAAACACTAAACTCACTTCACTCGAAGCTTAAGCATCAGTTCCTCTTGCTCTTCATCTCAGAAAGGTACCATCTTTCACTTAGAAAATAACACATTTTAAAGTCACCAAAACCATGTTATTGTTGAAAACTTTCTGCTGTTTTGTTCTGGCATAAGAAATGTGTCATCTTTTTAGTGTTACACTTAGTTAATTTTGTTGTTGCAGCTTTCTACCCTTTTTTTTTCTTCCCAAAATTGGTTTTGAACTCATGCTCAAGCAGAAGAATATATTCTTTGATTCAGTTTTTTGTGCACATGTTGAATCATGCACTTTGTTATGTACATAGTGTGGGATTTGGGTTATGAGCTTTAGGGTTAAGTTAAAGCGATGGTGATACATATAGTTATCTTAAAGCTTCAAATTTAAATGTACTGCTATATTAGTCAGCTATTTGCTCTATGTTTCTCGATGCACTGATCATGCATATTTAAAATGTACTCCAGGTGCTTCAATCTATGTTTGAAGTCAGAAAATCAACCATCTAGACTACATGTCACTGATACAAGATCGAAAAATCAGCAGAGTATAAATATAGCTATATAGCATGTCAAGAGCCTAAATTTGTCTGTTATGAGGTAGATGTGATGGTGATCATCCATAATCCTCTTACGATGTATGTAAACAAAGTTGTCATAAGTGTATTCCAAATATGTTGTCAACACACTTTGATACTAATGACTATGAGTATCGTGAACTATTCATTGCATGGTCCGTCTACATTGTTTTCTCAGACGATTTCAACTAAGCCAGTGGTACTTTTATCACACCGCGCGAAGCGCGGGTGACCTACCTAGTACTCTATTTGCTTCAGTTTGAGGCATGCTTGTTTGCTATGAATCACTCAATGATATTTAGGTTGAGTTTGAAGCAGATATTGTCTTGCTTTTTCCCATGTGTTTGTGGAACATTAGCCAATGTGTAGCTAGATTTTCTTAATTCCTGCACTAGCTCTTTAGATTTCTCAAATGATACAATGTATTCTTTCTCATCTTTGGTACTTGCGTTCGAAATTTCTTTTTAATCGGTCGTCTTCTCCTCTGCGTTTCCTTGTTACTGCACTGTTCATGAACTTATCTAATGAATGACTTGTAAATAATTGCGCGTCAATTTAATCCTCTGTCATTCTTCCCATTCTCTTCAGTTCATGGGTCATCAATGTTTCTTCAAATCTTCTTCAATTTCAATTACAAGATTTAAAACCCTTTACTTTGGTTTTGTCTCGCATCAAGAATCATTTGGTAGGATCCTTCCTAGGACTTGATAACCGAATAGAATCACCTTACATTAAATCATGGCATACAGGAGTACTAAAGAGTGTTGGTAAATAAAAATCGTTATCACAGTGGCTTCTGAGCTCCCCTAGCTTGCCTTAGTCAGACTAGACCAGGGTTACCAATTGGCACACAAGTCTGAAAGTCCAAACCCGGCCTGATTCAAATTTAGGTCCGAAAAAATCAGGACTTATTGGGCCGAGGTTCTAAAGTCCATAGGTCTAAAAAAGTCCGGTCCGGTCTATAGACCAAGCCCTTCAAGCACACTAATTGTATATATTATAGATTATTTTATCATTATAAACCTTTAAATGCATATTACACAATTCCACCACTCACCCGATCAGGAAAAACTGAAAAATACACAACCAAATACATATTACATAATTCTACCATACTCAAAAAATATATCCGCTAAACCTTCATAGCGTATTACATCACTTTTACGTGCATAAATATAAAAATAAGCGTTAGTGAATTAGATTAGCTACAAAATACACAAATTCAAAATGGAAATACTTCAAGTAGCAATTCAATGACAGTCAAGTGAGGCTGCATAAGTCTATTAAAATTAGGAGTGCATTATATATGCATTATGACCTTAGTAAAACTTGAGGCCTCTAACAAACAGCCTCGAACACTGTTATCATTCTCTAACAAACCTGCTTTCTCAACTGCTTGCTTAAAATTTGGTTACAAAACACCTTGCATAGTGAGAAAATGACGAAATGATCTTGGTCCCCTTACATGATTAAGAAGAATATGTAGATAAAACATTTCAGCATCAAAGGGTGAAAGACTGTAAATTCGACCAATAACCTTCACATTGCTTCTTCGTTTTTTCCAGCATTTACTGCGGTCATCCCACCTATAATTTTCTAGAATTTATCGATACAAATATGCTCTTGCTTCATTATCCCTTTGATTTAGAGTGAAGAATTCTGTAAGCATTGTTTTTTGTGCATCAACATCAGCCCAAACCCAACATTTTCATCTACATCGGATGTTACTTGTTGCATATTGGGAATATGTATTTGCAACCGTTCTACGTTTGGATACTGACGATGAAAGGACCCAACCCCGATTTAGCTTCCTAAATCGGAATCAAACCCCTTCGAAAAAACGAACCAACAAAAACTTTTCGAAATTTGGGCAGAGTTTCGTTACTAGCGTGGAATTACCATTACCTGCACGCGGAAAATACACTTCATCCTATGCCACAAAAAGCAAACCGTGGGCACCAATCCCATCCGGATTTCTCAATATATCAACAGTAAAGTAAAGTAGTAAATATATATACACTTTACTGAAATCCAGTGTAAAATCGTATAACGTATTCAATAGGAAGCTCAGAGCGACATCTAATACATAATCGTATACGCATACCACAGTAGGTAGAACAATAAACCTACTGGATGAAACAAAGTAGCTCAAGCACTATGCCTCCGACCACGACGTGCGACACCAGAGCCTGAACTGCAAACTGGGCACGGAAACCGAAAAGCCCAGGTGAAAGACAATAAACACGTTAGAGTGAGTGGACGAAAATAAATGTCTTTCACCAAGTAATATATACATATAAAATCATATGCGAGTCAAATGCGTGAAAATCAAATGCTACGTGAGGAGACTCTGGCTACCACTCACGTACAGAGCATGCAACGTAAAACATATCGCGGAGACTCTCGTGGGCTTCCACGCGATAGCACAGTCTGAATCACGGGATCCCAGACCCACACGTGATTCTAGCCAGAAAGGCCTCGGGTCAGGATATCTGTCCCCCCCGGAGCGTACTCGGGGATCAGCCGAGAAGCCAATGTGTATCGATACCACAACATATACTGAGACTGTACTCTGTGTAAACCAAATCATAAATCTTTTTCTATGCACATGCTTAAAACATAATATGTACGTATGTGTATATATTCGTATACGTATATTCGTATAAACATAATCGTAAAACACATGCTCGTAAAATCATGATCAATCCGCATGCTCAAGTTCATAAATCATAAATAAGGACTCGCAATCAATCCGTGAAAATAAAGTGTCCACTCACAGACTGGCGTAACGCGTATCGCGTTAACCCGTGATCCGGCGGAAAGTCCCTCGCCAAAACAACAATCACGAACCCCTGAATATTCACAATGTCCCATATTCAAAATCATAATCCGACAATACAAATTAAACCACGAGAAACCACCGTTCTCGGAAACAGATAATTCAAAGTCGACGAATCGTCGAAAATCCGTATACCACTTCAATACCTCGCTTTACGTTCGGACGCTCAACTCGAAAAACGAACCTCCCCACTGCGATCGGGGCGCGATTTCGAGTCAAATGACATGCGACTTGCCGAAAGTCAAAAAGTCAACCCGTTGACCGTTGACCGCCGTTGACCGCCGCCCACGGCGGCGCCACTGTTGACCGGAGAATTTCACGGCGGAGCAACCCCTATTCCATGCAAAACCACCCACTGAGCAACTTTGTCAACTGCACCGAAGTCCAATTCTCACTCTAACATGGTCAATTTCATGAAAAACCGAATGAACACACAAATTTCAAATCCAAAATTCTCCTTGTACACATCGAATTGAAACATGAAACTTACAGGGAAGCATCAAGGGGATAAGAGCTTCAAAGCCCACTCAAAGTTGTAGCTCAATTCGGCCAAAAACCATGAACCCGAATACACCTAATTTTCTCCAATTTTGGGCCGGAAATTCCTTCTTTTCCGGCGACCCACGCCACAAACGGTGGCCGGCTCCACCACGGGAAGGCCGAGGCGCACCTAACGGACCCTTCCCCAAGCCTTGGGGTGGCCGGAAAAGACTCCACCGCCGTGAGCCACCACAAGCCGTCGAACTTACCCTCTCTCCACCGAGTTGACCGAGTCAACTCGGTCAACACCCAAATAGGAAAGGTCTGACCTGCCCAAAATAGCAACTTCTATTTATAGACTTTCCATTTTTGGAAACTTCATGTTTATCCAATTCAACGAACTTCAAACGCGCGTAACTTTCTCGCCGTAATTCCGATTCCGATAATTCTCGCGGTCACAAACTCGCCTCGACGTACTCTTCCAATATTACCCGAAGTCAAACATATCGGCCAACCGAATAAAAAGTCAACCCTTCAAAGCAACACACATTAAATCGACTAAATAATCAACAAACGGCAAAATTCGCAACTAATTCCTCGTAACTCCAAATTATGCTCCGAAAGTTCCCACGAACTCGAAATTAAATTCTGAACAACTTCCGTGAAGAAGCCAAAACCAAATTCTCGTCCGGTAATTTAGTCGTTAAGTAGCCCACCATTTAAATCCGAACTTCAAATATTCATAACTAATTCCTCGGTCGTCCAAATAACGATCCGGAACCGCCCACGAATTCGTAATCACACGTAGAACGACTCTCGAGAAGAGACCCAGCTCCAATTCTCGGCCAATAATTTAGTCGTTAAGAACTCTGGCGATTCCAATATCTGTCGAAAATCCACGACTGCGCTGTAACTCACGAATCAAGCTAATTATACTTCTGATTCTGGTCCGGGTCGTCACAGACGATTCAATCCAAATTTAAATATCCTCCATAAGGCCTCAAGTGCACACACCCACCTAGCATCAACAAATTGTTTGATTTCATCATGATTAGGATCTGCCTGAAGCTCTAGTGCCACTTTATATGGACCTTTGTAGATATATTTGTATAAGTATTTGACACTTTTTATGCTCCCGCAAATTTCAACATTAATGTGACAATTGTAATGTAGTAACTAGGGGTGGGACATTCGAACCGAAAACCGAAAAAAAAAACGATCCAAACCGAGCCACGACCGAAAAAAACCGTACCCGAAAAAAAGCAAACAAAAAAAAATCGAAACCGAAAAAAACTGAAACCGAAAAAAACCGAAATATTTGGTTCGGTTATGGTTTTTAATTTATAAAAACCGAACCGAACCGAAAAACCGAAGTATGTATAAATAGATATCGTTTTAGAAATTTTGTAATATATTATATAAATATATGCAAAACAAAAATCTTAAACTCCTAAAATCCTAATTTCTTTATGCACAATTCTTCTCAATTTCTCTCATAGAATCTAATTAAAATGTTAGACAACTCAAAAAAAGAAATTTTATAGAAAATTTTATAGTTATTTATTCAAAAGTTGTTTTTTATACATTATGTAAAAAACCGAAAGAAACCGAAAGAAAAAACCGAACCAAACCGAACCAAATATTCACGGTTTTTTTAAAACAAATTGAAAAACCGAACCAAACTGAACCGAAAAAAATATTACGGTTTGGTTATGATTTTTAGCAAAAACCGAACCAAACCGCCCGAATCCCACCCCTAATAGTAACAACACTACTACATTTTTAACCATTGCCGGCGATTTTAAATCGCCGGCAATAGTTTTTAATCATTGCTGGCGATTTTTCCCCCAAAAATCGCCGGCAATACTTTTTTTTTTTTTATCATTGCCGGCGATTTTTCTAGCAAATCGCCGGCAATAGTCCGCCGGTAATTAAAAAAAAACCATTGCCGGCGACTTAAATGTAAGTCGCCGGCATTGATTAAAAAAAAAAAAACTATTGCCGGCGACTTACATTTAAGTCGCCGGCAATGTTTTTTTTTTTTACCGGCGGACTATTGCCGGCGATTTGCCGGAAAAATCACCGGCAATGATAAAAAAAAGAAAGTATTGCCGGCGATTTTTTGGGGAAAAATCGCCGGCAATGATTAAAAATGGTTAAAAATGTAGTAGTGCAACCACGGGTTGTAAGAAACTATCTAACTATTATCCACCATAACATCTCTTCGCCTTTGCAAGGGTATTGGTAATGTGTTTGCTCGTCTTCGATAACTGGGATAGGCTTCATTCCTTTGGACGGTGAAATTTGCAAAAGGTTTTGGGTATCCTTTTATACAACGTCCAATTTTCATACAGGAAATGTTTCGATTAAATCTTCCACACGAACCATGAATCATATGGGGTGTACAGAATACATTGTAAAGTTGAGGCTCTGCATCCATATCTGGCATTTCTTTGGATGACTTCATCAAAGGAAGAAACACCCAGAAGTCCACAATCTCCATAAACACTTTGATGCATGCCATATCTTCTTATTGATTTATACCTCCTATACGGATTACTTTTTCTTTTTCCTACCCCAATATTTTTGTTTGTGGATACTTGGATTTAGAGCGTCTTTTTAGGGTTTATGGCTGGTAGGGTTTTCTGTCGATCCTTATCGTCCAACTGATTCATCGTCATACAGATTAATTCTCTGATTACTTTTGTTTAGTAGTCAATTGTTTATGAGGTGAATCAAATTTGTTTGCTAATTTGGTGATTGAGTTGTTACTGGAAATTCTCTAATCATGTCTACTAAGTAATACCACACTTAAAAAAACAGAGATACACAAATTGCTCACCAGGCCACTCAGAATTCTTGATCTCTTTAAGCCGAGCAACAACTGCTTGAACCGAGCGAACAAACAAAAACGGAATCAATCCTTGTTTCTCGTGAGGTACAACTCCGGCGGCACCGTCGGATTCCTCTTCGGGTTCAACCAACGTTTAGTTTTTTCCTTGTAACAACGGCAAGGTAAAAGTAATGAAAATTGGGATTGGGATCAAGATTGGGGATTCAAAACGTACTGCTTTGCAGTTTTTATTTCTTGGGAGTTGAAATCAACCGCTCCCGCTTCACTTTTATACCCATGTTTCATTACATTGTTCAACTGTCGACATAGAGAAATATGAGGGCAAAAGATGAGATATTGAATGTTTGACGTTCAACAGCCCTGGTAACCGTAGAAGTCCAATCCCTTTAATTAATAGAGATTAATATATTTGATAGGTCCATAATCAAAACTCATACACATTCACATAATCCAACACATATCAAACTAAAATCCCTAAATAAAGCTAAAACCCTAAAATTTAGGGAAAAATGAGAGAGGGAGAGAGAGAGAGAGAGAAAAAAAAAACCTGTCTTGGAGAGATTGAGACCAATTTGGGGGCCGGGTTTCCAGCGATTTGGGACGTCCTAGGAGGGATTCCGGGGGTTTGGGGCGATTTGGGGGAGAGGAGGAGAGGCCGAACAGTGAGGTCCTCGGGGGTTTTGGGCGATTTCTTTTCAAATGGTCGAGCTGCTGCCCAGATATGTATAAAAGGAACTATAGCCGACGACTTAATTAAAGTCGTCGGCTATAGTATAGTCAAACTATACCAGACGACTTTATAGGTCGTCGGGTATAATTGCACCACCATAGCCGACGACTTAGGGGGTGGTCATCGGCTACAGTATCATAGCCGACGACTACCACCGTCGTCGGGTATAGTTTTGACTATACCCGACGACTTAATTTTGTTGTTGGCTAAAATGCCTTATAGCCAGCGACTTTTCAAATCGTCTGTTTGTTTTTTCAAAAGTCGTCGGTTATAATACTTATTCTGATAGTGTAATGCAAACACGCATGGTAGAGTTACAAAGATGGCGAACTCTGTGTGTGGTAAGTAGAAGAAGGTAGTCTTCTATGTGGACACAGATCGACTATCTCGCCGTAATCCTCAAAGGCTAGGACATCAGTGAAGTTAACAGCAATGGCGCACAACAGTGCTACTCATTCGATCTCTAGGATCAACGCACCAAGCACAAGGATTTGATAGAGAATGAGCTACTCTGCTACTGCATCAATAAGCTTAGTATCGAAAGGCCTCTCTAGGTCTAGAGAGAAAAGTCGACTGCTCGGTTTTAAAGCGCCGCTAGGGTTGATGATTTATTAGTTGATAAATATTAATCTATTGCATATAAGATAAAAAATAAAAAGCATACAAAACATAATTTTTCACCAAGATCAAACATTGATTGTATTATTATTTCAATGGAAATACAACTAGATGCCTAACTCAGGCCAACAAGCAACACGTATAAGAAACTACCAACTTAAGGAATGAACTCAATTAACTTCCCCACCCTTAATGAACTCAAAAATATGACTGCCTTTAGGGAGTGGGAAAGTCTTTGTTTCGACGAAACCTACGGATTTGGCTAGGTTACAATATTGAGTGCTCGTTCGCTCCTTGCCACCGGGAAAAAAAGTCATCATGCATATGTCAAAGTAGAGTGCGGTCATCGTTTCTGGAGTACTCTCAAGCACTTCAGGCACAACAATATACTCCACAACTATTACCTTTCCATGATCCGGTAATGCCTTCCAACAATTTCTCAATATCATTTTGCAATGTTCGTCATCCCAATTGTGCAGTACAAACTACAATATATATAAGTAATTTTTCGTCAATATCCAGCAGGTAGTAGATGATCAATATATTTTTTAGATATGATTGGTCTTCTATTACATGAACAAGCAAGATCGAAGGAAGTACCATCAACATGATTGCCTGTGCATTTGGTATTGACACAAACATATCGCCACTAACATGCTCCACACCTGTATATGAAACACGCACATACTATAGAATCAGTGACCGACCGATGTATATTGACATAATTAAAGTATATGAAATTATCATTAATTAATTGACTTATATATGACTGACCTTGCAAGATAGGAGCATGAGGTATAGCGCTTGGCAAATCGAAGTTGATTCCACGAATGTGAGGATACCTGGAGACTATCTTGGCAAGCGCAGTTCCATCACCACCTCCCACATCCATCAGCTCCTTCACATCCTCCAAACCTTTGTAAACCTCAAACACCTTTTTATGGTCAAAATATATGTATCTTATCATTCTCATCATCTTGTTAAACAATCGGTGCTCGTCAGGATTGTTTGACATGTAGTCGTACGTGCGTTCTCCATGGGCTTTGAGAAAGGGAGAACTCTGTGGTTCAATCACGGAGTACTTGAGCATGAACAAGCTCTTTACATAAAGCTCTGTGGAGGTCCACAGGATAAATGGGGCAAAAGAAATTCCATCTTCATTAGGTACGAGGCTAAGGGATTCTTTTGTTAGGCCATAACTTGTTTCTTGCATCCTTTTATCAGTAGGGTTTGGTTTAGGAGACGTGGATAGGAGGGAGTGGACACTTAGAAGTCTGAGCATTCTCTCCAAATTCTCAACTGACGAAGTTGGGTTTGTGTTTGGGATTTGAGAAATGATTTCTTCTGATGTAAGATGAGCTCCAGGTCCCGATTTGGCAATGATGTTGAACACATTTAGCTCAATAGCAGCCTTCAGTGTCATTTGGAAGGTAATTGAGCTTGCCAAATCCAAGGCTGAAGCTGGATCTTCTAAACTTGCATGGGTTTCCATTTCCATACTTCTGGCTTTTGAATGGGTACGCAAGAGGTTAGTGCTACCCTTATATATAAGCCCATGCCATGAAACATGAGGGGGGCTTTCATTACCGCTAATTAATTAATTAGGGTCATCTTGATTTTTTTTAATTCTTTTTTTTGACAATATCATCTTGATTTTATTCGGGTTGGCACAATTGGCAGCTAATAAATCCTTGGTTTATTTTTTCTGTGGAACAAAGATCAAAAGTTACAAACTTTGCTTGAGATATATATATATATATATATTTATATGAGATAACTAATAGTGGTGTACGGGTTAGCTAGGAAAACTTTTAATTTGCCGACTTTGGTCATTGATATATTGTCCATAAATTAATAATGGAGTTAAGGGATTTAATGAATACATATATCTAGCGTTCAATAGATTGATGGGTGATGACTTATAAGCGTTAAGTTTTCAAGTCGATAATGAATACATATCTAGCGTTCAATAAATTGATGGGTGATTAATTATTAGCGTTAAGGTTTCAAGTCAGCTATGTCTCGCCGGCCGGATTTCCAACGGCGGTACCATACCCCATTTTCTAGTGTGCTATTAGTCAGGTTACATCATTTAACTATACGTTGAGATCGGCGAGAGGTTTTGTCTCATCAATAATGCATCTTTTACGTATGTTACGACCCGAATCAAAATTACGCACTTAATGAATCGTATAAGTTGTATCGCGAATTAGTCGCACTATCAAGGTTACTGATAACTTTTTCACAGGGCAAGAATTTGACTTGACTTTCTTCACGAGAGTTGTAGAGTATTTTATTTCGAGATTGTAAGAATTTTCGGGGAATTTTTTGGTTAAGCGAGGTATTTCTTATGTTTATCGGAAGTTGACGTGAGAAATAATTAAAAAAGAAATTAGGTTAGGTCGGTTTAATCTCGACTGTCTGATCTTGATCAGACCAATTCTGGTCTGTTAATTTGATCAGATGCTTTGGGGTATAAATCATAAAACACTCGGGATTAACCCATTTTGCCCAGAAAAGAACTCGCACCGCCTGCCTGACCCGACCCAGCCAATTCGCTGTTTCCGGCCACCTTTTTCATTGAAAAAGGTAGGGCTTTGAAGCCCGAGGTTTCTTGATTATGTTGTTGTGGTTATTTTTGAGATTTTACAGGTATTTTGGGCTACCCGATTCAAGTTAACCCATGGAGAATCGCCATCGGGTTCGGCGGTTCTTCGGCGAGTTAGGGTCGCGAGGTTAGAGGGATGTGCAGATCTCCTTCCCCTGAGTCTATTGGGAGTGGTCTCGAGCTTCATCGTGGCTCGACGATGGAGTTTCGATAATTTGTAATTTTCGGTCAATTTTGGAGGCCGTACCTTTCAAGGACGATTATGGCTACGTGAGGTAGTCTTGAAGTGCGTAAGTATGGGGGTTTGGTTGAGCTTGTTGAGAAGAGTATTTGGAGGTCCGGATCGCCGCCATTGGTGGTGGTTGTCAGAGTTAGGTTTCCGATATGTTCCTATAAATTCCGGCCATACGTCGTCGATTTAGCTTGTGGTTCAGTTATGAATATTGTACGGCTTGGTATGAGCTTTCCAACGAGGTATTTATCTCCACCATCGGAGCACTTTGAAAGGAGGAGCATGTGAGGGCCACGTGCCACCGGCCACGGCGGAGCTCCGACGAGTCAGGTTAGAGGATTTCACGATGGGATTTTCAGGGTTGTTTGTAGAGCCGATTTCCATAGTTTTACATGTTTTGATATTATGTGATCCTTATGGACAGGATATCGTGATCGTGGCCGATCTCGGCGAGGAGAATTCCTCTAGACCTCAACAGTAGTCGCGAACTTGTGAGCAAACCTTTATTTCCACAGTCAATATCGAGTTCATATTTTTATGCATTACACTTTACGGCATATTTTCAAAGTGTTTATTTGGAGATTTATTTTGTGATGGCATTAGTTAGTTACATCGATGCACTAAATGATCGGCTGATCACCGGATAGTCCGGTCAGGGAAGGTTAGGGCAAACACCTTGTCTGACCGGTCAGGGGAGGTTAGGACAAACACCTCGTCTAACCAATCACTTATATTTTCATACTGTTAGTCGACTCAGGTTACGTGACTTGGGAGATCACCTCCATTTATATCTCAGTTATACGATTTTGAACTCGCATTATTTTACATAAATCAGAGGAAAGGCATGAAACTTCAGTTTATCGATTTACGCAGATTATTATACTAGTTTTGTCCACTCACACTAACATTTTATATTTTAATGCCTTTCCTTGAGATCTTCGATTTCCGTTGTCCAGGTTGCAGTGTTTATCCTGAGAGTGTTTAGTATCATCGAAGGCTTCAAGTCCACTAGTAATCTTTTCATCAATAGGTTCCAGCTCACTGTCAATTTGTATCATATGTTTATAGAAGTCGATCTGGATACCAGTTGTAGTATGTTGCTTCAGTGAGACTCTTGTGATTAGTCAGTCATTCGAGTAGTCGTCGAGTTTACTTTCCCTTATATTCAGAACCAGTACTTTGTAAATAAGTTTTTAATTCTTGAGTTGAGTTTCTAATTTTGTATATGTCATTAGTTGAGAAATCCAGACGGACAATACTGGTCCACGATTTGTTTGTGGTATTTGGTTATGAAGTGTTATCTTTCTGCATGTTTTTGGTTGTCTTGCTTTCAAGGGTAGTTATGTCAAAAAATTTGTAGAATTTCTTAGATTATGGCCAGTTGTTAGGACTTAATCTTGATTTACTAGCTAAACTATGATTGGGTTCTTTCAACGTATTCCATCTAACCATCTCCTCCCCTACTCAGGTGGTTTTTGTCTTCGTAAAGTAGAAAAATATTTAAGGAGAATGTCATGATTTGATTCTAATTTTGGAGTTAATATATATAACTTTACAAGCTAGTGGTTTCTTAATAGGAAAAGATATTTACATGACATATATCATATCTACAAGAGTTAATTCTAATTACATTAGGACTATATCTACAAAAGTTAATTCTAATTTTGTAGTTTTGTTTGGTCTTTTGCTTTAGTAGCTACAGTACATTCCCATAATTATATAAAAAGTTTCCCCTTGACTATATGCTCATTAATGAACAATGCTCTTCATTTTTTTTGTATGGTGAAAATAATCAATGGCTGTACTACAGAGTTCCACCGGATTCTCAGCCTGACAAAATGAAACCCCTTAAGTACTACAATAATACTACGTTGGAGTCCATAATATCCCGAAATAACAAACCAAAGTAGTAAGAGACTAAAAAAAGAGATACCTCTCCTTAATTATCCGGGTACCATATCTATAGCGAAGTTGATTGTCGAAGGTCCTCGACAGTCATCCCCACAAGGAGAAGCACCCCCAACAATTGAATTGCATATGGAAGCCCACGAAAGTGATAGTATCCCATACACCTTGTCAGACCAAACCCTAGAGAAGAAAGAACACCATCACTATGGCGTTTTCCAAACCAGGACCACATCACCTCGTCGACCATCGAAGGATGCCACCTCCGCGTCGTCATGACGAAGTCATAGCTTCTCTTCTCAAACTTTCCGCTCGCCCAAACTCGTTTGCCAACGACAACAACCCCAAGTTGATGAAATCCACTGGGAGTTGCCTCCCAATCCCATCTGGCTACACTGCTTCACGCACCACCATCAGACCACCATATTCCTCCATGGAATGAAGCCAGAAGGAATAACAAAACAATCTCCGAACCCGGAGGGCAATAGAGCACAGATTCATCAGATTAGAAGGAACAATATCTCTGGCCTTCAATAGGCAGCGGAGCACTAGAGAAGAAAGTATTTGCTGGATTATAGTGTTTGTTTTGAGAAGAGAGGAACAAGAAGAGAGATCAGGAGAGAAAGAGGAGATTGTCTATTATCTAGTTGTTCGAGACTTCGATGTGTTAAACTTTGTTCAGAAGCACAGAGTAAAATAGGCCAGAAATATGATGCTCTCCATATATATATATATATATTCAAATACTGATTTCGGTTTTCTTCTATATGCATGTAAACTAATACTCATTTCGTTTTGTTTTCCTTTATTTGCATGTTTATATCACTACACCAAAAGGGTCGATAGACAACAAAACTGTTCTTTTGTTGAATAGGGTCTTATCTGTTGTTTATTATGTTACTGACTATTAGGATCTTAGACAACAAATACTTTCTGTTGTTAAAAATTATTTCCAACAAAAGCGACTTATAACTTATGTTGTCTATGAGTAACCAAAATATATTTTATTTTGGGACTTATATGTTAGTTCGAGTCTATTCATACCACATATATTAATCATGTCTGAAATTAGAGTTTGTCAGTGGCCAACAAGAACAACAACATATATTTTATCTTCTATTGTTGGAAAGTTTCTAAACTTACAATTGTCAATTCGTTTATGAAGTTTTGTGGTGCAAGAAACAACAGAAAATGTGAAATTTCTATTGTGCAAGGTTTGAAAGAACTGCATATTTTTTTGTAGTTTTTGAAGTGTGGAACAACATAAAATGTAGAATTATGTTGTAAGAGATATGAATGAACTGCAACTTTTATGTACATTTTGAAGTGTGAAAATCAGAACAACAATAGACAACAGCAACTATTTGGTCATTCATCAATTGATTTTCTACCAAAAAGGTGCACATACAATAGGGTCATTCATCACAATTCATGAGCATCTGTTTGTGCAAAAAGGAACATACAATAGCTAGCTAGCTAGCATCTAAAATATATATCCCTTGTTGACACAGGAACTAATGATATCTTCAAGAGCTGATTTCCTATAAAGCTTACAAAGAGACACAACAATCTGAGTCTTATTATTTTACTTACTGTAATTTACATCAATGTTCAATGCAATGTTAAGCTCAAGTACCGGAATGATCCTGTCAAATCTGATGCCCAAGGCCATAAAAGCATATGTGCAAGTACATTGGCCCCTCTACTTATTAGATTCCTTATAAGATTCCACCCATGTATGCCTCCCCTTTAACATAACGGGTTCCAGTAATTATATCTGCATCAGTCTCCAACTATTTCTTGATAATCATGCCATATGTAAATTATAGAACATTTCAATGTATCAAGCACACTTGGTATAGTAAGACAATGCACATGAAATGGAATTGCTCTTACTTGATGAAGCTAGGCAAATACTTTGGCTGCGTCATAAGAAGCAAATTGATCAAATTAATAACCTCTGATTGTTTGAAGCTAATGAAAGAAGCAAGTGAAACTCACATATGAACAACCAAAATCACTAGTAAAATAGGAAAACTACAACTCTCTCACTCTTACTCACTGGTTATTGAAAAACACAAATACTTCGGTTTTTATCATTTCCTACTTAAAAGATATTGACACCTTCTAGGCAGACGGTTCACACTCATAAGGGACTTCCGTATTGTGAGTGTTTGAAGACTTGTGGAGGATGGATTACTTTGGCCTTGGAGAGGTGGACGGCTTCTTTGTTGAGGAGATGTGCTTTTGCAGAGATTTAGCTTCTAATATGGGAGATCCTTAACAATGAGTCCGAGCTCTTCCTTTTATAGATGAAGAATGAGAATCTTCCTCTCCAAACTAGGTTTTTCTAGTGTGCCCGAGTAAATTTGCTAGTATGTCTTCAAACGAGTATTTCGGGAGTTGTATAGCTCATAAAATTATGATCTTATACTCGTTGGAAAGAGGACTTCAAGAGCTTTCCAAAGAAACATATGATCACTATATTTGGAGTTGATTTGCCGATTCGGTGATTTCTTGAATTAGGATGAGCTTGCAGGTATATCTTCCTCTTCCTACTAGGAGTAGGGAAATCTTCTTCTTTCCATATCTTGTATTCCTTCTTCTCCAAGTCATTATGTCCGAAGATACCATATTTGTAGGATATTTTGATCTTCAAATAAGGTACTTTTGAGATATACTTGATATTCTTGATACACATTATTTTCGGCCAAATCGTCTTTCTTGATCCGCCACCATTTTGATCATTCTTGGTCCAAGTAGGAGAAATGTTTTCATTCTTCATTTGGGAAACCATTTTTTTGGACCATTTTTAAAAAAAATTCGAAGACCATTTTTGAATCATTTTGCGGGTTTTGAAATATTCCACCACGTCATTTCTAGTTGATCTAGGAAACTTCATTTTTCAGCTCCGTGAAACTTCTGGAATCTCGAACCATTTGCATTCCTAATTTGAGTAGGAATCCTAATCAAAGTAGGAAAATACCATTTTTCCTAGTCGAAATAGGAAACCTTCATTGCTGCGTTTTAATAATTAAGCTCATTTCCACATCTTTTTTTTATCTCCTTTATTCAAAACCTGAAAATAACAAAGTAAGAATTGAGAATACTAAGGTCAAAACAAAGCTAAATGTAAAGAGAAATATGTTAAGAATTAAGCATAAAAGCATAGAGTAAATGCACTAATTCATGCACATTTCTACACACATATGCATATATTCACAACAAAATCATCAGAACTAAAATACATTACTACAAATTGTATCTCATTATACGAGTACATACCTCCGATGATTAAAAATTATAAAGCTCATGCGAGACTCACCATGTCTCATTATTACTTTAATTTGGTCCTTGAGATGGACTTCGATTAGAACTCTAGCTATTAAAGCACCATCTTCAATTAAACGCCAGTCTTCTTCTTTTTGTATTAATCTGAGGAACCAAATATCAATATTCAAATTAAATTTTCACCAATTTCCAATACATTCATAAACAAAAGAGACCCAAAAGAAAGTACATGCCTTTAGTAGTTGGTTCACTTTCTGACGAATTTGTTTCTTGGGAAAACCCATCTCCGCCATAGCCATAATGGTCGCAGCCATTTGGAGGTGCGTTTTGGAGCTTCGTCGAAGTAGGCGACGAGGAATTCTAGGGTTTCGGTGATCTCGATCTCTAACGTGAGATATCGAAGCGAGACTATTGAGAGCCTTCCCCATGATGGGTATTGAATTTGAGCTTCAGAATTCAGCGTCAAGGGTAGGGTGGGGCAGTCGAGTTTGAGAATTATATTTGGTGTCTGATTTTTTTGACTTGGCTCTCCAATTTCTCCGGCTCCTCGTCTGGGTCGATGCCATGGGTTTGACAAATCGAGATCGAGAGAGAGAGAGAGAGAGAGAGAGAGAGAGAGAGAGAGAGAGAGAGAGAGAGAAGTGTGCGATGAGTGTGTTATGGTCTAAACCTTAACACTCAACATATCTCAAATGTCTAATTGGGTAGGTTGGGTGGGGGTGTTGGGTATCGAACACAAGACCTGGGTATTTTGGGTCAAAGTCCAAAAAATTTAAAGTCAACTTTTTTTCCTTTAAAATGCAAACCTTAATCATGAATTGAGGGGAGAAATAGAAATTTTTGCCAAACTTAACCGCCAAAATTATAAGGTCACTAACTAACAGCAGAAAATTAGTCATATGTTATCTGATTCATGTTACCGAAGGGGTGAAAACTGAAATTTTTCCAAGTTTTAAAACATAATCTATGAACTCAGTAAACAGACAACAGATACATCTCAACATGTTGTTTATAAAAATGCACAAATTTTTATACTATTCATCACACAACATAACATAGAAATCAGTTGTTTGAGTATTATCTAGTCCAAATCAGACCACTTTATCATACAACATATCTATTTTCCTGTTGTATGAATCAAACATACCAAAACATAAACAACAAATTCAAATAATTTCTATTGTTTTAACGTGTCCCAAGATATATCATTTTTGATAACAAAATTTTGTAGTTTAAATGGTCTTATAACAATAGTCAGTAGAACTATCTATTGTTTCTATCAATTTTTTTCGATTTTCATGTCACACAGCAGAAAAACAACGCATCTGTTGTTGTAGTGGTGTTGGCTATTGACCATTTTGGTGTAGTGTTAGTATTTGGATGCTGTGATCAGTTTTGACTTTTGAAGATATTTCATACACCTCATTGGGGAAGGGAAATATCACATCATTAAAGAGCATTTCGGTTTAAGAGCTCCTTGGTCTTCATGACAAGGTTTAGGGATCCATGTTCTTTCACTGAGTTTAATTCTTATTGGATAGGTGTTAGATATGTATATATTGTAAATATGATTATCTGCTGTATGCAAGTTTTCTTGTATGGTTAAGCTACTTATAAAAAAAATAGAATATGTAAACGATAGCAGAGAAGTTGTTTACTAGCATATATGTAAGTGATATGAATGCAATTGAAGATTTCTATATGACATTGATATGTTGAATGTATTCTAGTTTCACCATGAATGAGATTGAATGATGATTGCAGCTGAAACCATTAATATATATAGTTAATTTGTAGAGATTATGTGTAGAAAGTAGTTTGGTTATATGCGTACATGCAACTAAAAACAGACCAAGGTTTGTCTTCTAACTCTTACTCATACCAAAAGAATCGTATAAGCACTATTATTGAAGGACTACTCAGACAGTTGAAATATTGTTGTAGGTTAGACAGACAAACAATTGCAAAACATTAATATTCAGTTGTTTGAAACAAACATCAACTCAGTATTCAGTTGTTTGAAACAAACTTCAACATTAGAATTCAGTTGTCTTCCTCTATGTCATATGAGAAATATCAGTGGTTTAAATTTGTATGACACAACTCATAAGTTCTTAAATATCACTTTATCATACTTTTATAACAATTGAACATTAGTTTTTGGAGTGCATATTCAACCACAGAAATTTGATTGTTATGTGATATGTGCTTAGACAACTGCTCGATATACAACTGATTTTGGGTACTTCAGACAACCCTTTTAAATAGTTGTCTGAAGTACTTTTTGTAGTAAAGCCAACTTGCCAATCTAGTCTTCAAATTCTTGGTGTGACACTCCATTGGTGAGTACATCTATCAGTTGTTCTTCGGAAGCTACAAAGGAAAACCAGATAATTTTCCTATCTTGATTTCCCTGATAAAATGAAGATCAACCTCCACATGTTTTGTCATAATGAACTAGGTTATGTGCAATTTCAATGGGTGCAGTGTTGTCACAATGTAATCCATTGGTTTTAGATACTTGTAACACAATTTCTCCAATACATGTCGTATCCACAATAGTTCACACACTTTATAAGCTATGCAGCGATGTTCTCTTCAGCACTAGATTGTGCAACCATTTTTTGCTTCTTACTGCGTTAGGTAACAAGACTACCTCTAATAAAAGTAAAGTACCTAGAAGTAGACCCACGATTAGTCTTATGACCTGCCAAATCTGCATATGAATATCTTGTAACTTCAAATTCACCACTCTTTGGAAACAGTAGGTCTTTACTTGGTGCAGACATCAAGTATCCAAGAATACACATCACAGCATCCATATGCTCCTTATTTGGATCATGCATGAACTGACTGACAACACTTACAACATATGCAAGATCGTGTCTAGTATGTGACAAGTAAATCAATCTCCCTATTAACCTCTGATACCTGCCCTTATATGTTGGAACTTGATCAAGATACAATGTCAACTTATGATTCATCTTAATCAGTGTCATCTGGTTTGTAATATAGCATTCCTATCTCAGCAAGAAGATCAAGTACATACTTCCTTTGTGACAAAATGATTCCAAGTTTGGATCTTGCAGCTTCAAATCTCAAGAAATACTTCAATTTGCCCGATTCTTCATCTCAAATTCTTGAGATAAATGCTTCGTTAAACTTTCCATCTCAACCGAGTCATCACCTGTAACAACCGTGTCATCCACATACATAATCAAAGTAGTAATAGTACCATCCTTGCATTTGATGAATATGGTATGATCAAAGTTGCTTTGTCGATATGACGATATTTAAACTTCTTCATAGCTCTAGAGAACCTCACAAACTAAGCCCTAGGAGATTGCTTCAAACCATACACAGATTTCTTTAATCGAAATACTTTTCCAACATCACATGGCCTACAGTTGCCACCCGGCGGAATGTCCATGTATACTTCTTTTTCCAAATCTCCATTTAAGAAAGCATTATTCACATCAAATTGTTGTAATGGTCAATTATGTCGAGCTGCCAAGGCATTAAGAATGCGTACAGTATTGATCTTCTCTACTGGAGTAAATGTCTCTTGATAATCAATTCCATATTATTGAGTGTATCCTTTAGCAACCAAATGAGCTTTATATCGATCAATGCTTCTATCAGTCTTTAGCTTTACTGTAAATATCCACATACATCTAACAGTCTTCTTTCCAGGTGGTGCAGGAACAGTCTTCCTTGTTCTATTCCTTTGCAAAGTCTTCAGTTCTTCATTCATAACATGTTTCCACTTTGGATCTACCAAGGAATCCAGTACATTACTGAGATAGATACTGTAGATAATTGATTAACAACAAGTGCATGTGCTCCAGACAACCTAAAATGAGATACAAAGCTAGCAATATGGTATTTGGCTTTGGCTTCTATGTTAGATTCATATTATTTCTTTGGAAACCTTTTTTTTTCCCTTTGAGATCTCCTAGGCACAAAAATTTCTACACTACCTGATTCAATGTTATTAGTACGTATCTCTAATGAGACATTTTAGATGAGCTCTTCAATAGATGGGTTAAATAAAGGGGGGTCTTCAGGGATGGTTGCTTTAAAGAAGGGAACTTGTTCTTCAGATTGACTTTCTGATATATAAGTTGAAGCTTTAGGTTCATTCTTCGACGAGTCGAGACCATTTCTTGACAGGTCGACTATAGCTTCTGATCCATTCTTTGACAGGTCAAGGCTATTCCTCGATGGGAAGATTGGATCTCCTTATTCTTTGACCGAAGTTCTTCCGGACCCCTTCGATGGGTTAAAGGATCGACTCGACAGGTTTATTAGGCTTCCTGCATTGATTTATGTCTGATTTTTAGCTTCAAATATCTTTTCCAAACTCTCCAACTCTTCAAATTCCATTGATTTCAGAGGATTTTCTTCACATACGCTTCTTTCTCCTGAAGGGAAGACTCTGAATTAACTCCCCCTGAGTAATATGGTTTAGATTCACGGAAAGACACATCCAGAGAAACATACATTTTGTTGAGAACTGGATAATAACAGCTGTATCCTTTTTGGAACTTAGCACATATCCCCAACAAAGAGACACTTCACAACACACGGATAACGCTTGTCTCTTAGTTGTTTGTTGATGTGAATATATACAGTACACCCAAAAACTATAAGCACCAAATTTGACAAAGATGACACATTCAGCAACTGATGCAACTTTTGATAAGGATTCTGAAATTCAATCATACGGGAGGATGTGCGATTAATCAAATATGCACAAGAACATACAACTCCACTTAACAAATTTCGAGGCACATTCATACCAAAAAATTAAGCACAGATTATTTTCATCAACAATTTATTCTTTCGTTCAGCCAATCCATTTTTTTGAGAAGTATAAGCAATGAAAGTAGATTTGGTGTTGAATCCCATGAGTGCCCAATGCAGACATCTCACAATTCACATATTCTCCACCATTGTCATATTGGAGAACCCATATTTACTGCGGGTATTGAGTTCCTATCATCTTATAAAATTCAGTAAATCTAGCTAGCTAGCTAACACTTCTCTTTATACTTCATCAAAGAGACTCAAGTCATTCTAGTGCATTCATCAATAAAAATCACAACATAGTGAAAGCCAGAACGAGAAGAGATTCGTGCAGGACTCCAAACATCAGAATGAATCTTCATAAAATGAACTCATTTATTCAAACTTGGAGAATAAGTAATATGATAGCTCTTGACCAGTTCACAAATATCACACTTGAAATCTGACTCTTCAACAACTGAAAATAAATGAGTCAGTAATTTCTTAAGATATCAAAATTCAAATGGCTCAAGTGATGGTACCATAACCACAAAGCTTATTATTCAAACTACCGGTACTATTTAAATAACTCAATGAACTCAACTACTCTTATCCACTTCTTTTCAACTCCAAGTAGTATAATTTTTCCCTTCTAACACCATCATCAAGAATCCGTCTTGTCAGAATGTTCTGAAAAATACAGAAATCGGGATAAAATGTTACATTGCAAGAGAGAGCCATAGTAATTTGACGCATAGATAATATGTTATATGCCAGAGATGATACAATAAGGATAGAATTAAGATTCAATTCATTAGAAAGTTGCACATATCCTTCACCATTAGAAGTAGAAACAACATGTTGAGGAGATGTAATAATAGTGTCGACAGGGCTAGAGTTATTTTTCATATGATCGGTTGCACCAATACTAGCTATCCAAGATCTATTCGCAGATAATGTAGAGAGAGAAGATGCCTTACCCTCCATACATGATTTAACAATAAGTGCATATGGAAGTTCAGATGATCCAATGGTGGTTACAGCTGCTTTGGGGATGTTCTTGCCCAACTTCTTAGAGAAATCCCACCATTCAGGGTATCCAATAATCTCAAAACATCGCTCCTTTATATGACCCACCTCCTTACAATGACTATAGTTAATATTGGAGAATTTAACTTGAGGCTTCCCACCAAATTTAGAGGTAGAAGAGCCTAATCGAGGAGGACCAGAGAAGCCAGGATGATATCCCTGGCAACACTAAGAGTCGGTGGTACCACCAACTGTAGGTGTCGGTGGTGGTGGAGATGAATTGGTCATGACAGAGGCCTCCAATGAAGTTGCAGAATGCGCCATTCAGTTATTGTGAAAGCTTCTGACATGTAAATATGTTTGCTCCAAATCCGATTTCGGATCTTTCCTCACGATTTCTTTACGCACTTGAGCATATTCATAATCAAGTCCACTCAGAAACACGTGAACCCTCAACCATGCCATATATATAAGAGCCTTCATATACAACGCCATCAACAATAGTCATATGATATGGCAGGCGTTGATCCATCTCATCCAATGGTCCTATAAGTTCATTATAGTAGGCATGAAAAGGTCTTCCATAATGTTTTGCCCAAAAATATAGGCGGTGAAGTTCAAAGATTCAGGTTTTATCTGATTCATCATAGTACGTCTTGTACAATGCATCCCAAATTGCTTTGAAAGTTGGAAATCCGAGATACCGATTTTGCAATCCTGGAGACATGTTTTCAATGAGCCAACACTTCACATTTTCATTGTCAGTGACCCATGCCCGATACCCAGCCACGGAAACTTCACGTGCAGCTTCAATAAGAAGTTCAAGCTCACTACATCCTCCAATATGTATATTCATGAGAGGAGCCAAATTGGAATAGTTGGATTCAGTTAAAAGTTCTCCGGTAGGAAAAACATAATGATCTGAAATGGTGTTGTGGTAGTGATTGTGGATGGGTTGTACGCCATGTGCTCCTCCATTATTGTTTTTATTTTCAATGAGACCCATATCTTCACATTTCATATTTTAGGTGCAGCGAAAAAATTTAGTGGTGGTGGTTTATGGTTTTCAATTCAATTCAGAATTTTTTTTTTCACATTCTAAGAATTAAACTTTGATGCTAAGTAGAAAAATATTTAATAATTTTATTCATCCCTAATTAATTCTAATTACTTTAGAACTATACTTTCCACTTTCCAACATGTGAAATTGTGATAAGAGGTCATTGGTTTGTTCTTCTGATCTGATTCATCTTTGCCGATATATTTCCTATATAACAACGGTGGGTTTACTATTCATAGTTACTGTAGCACTATTCATAGGGGGCGTTTTGGTCCGAAAATTTGTAAACGTGCCGCCTGTGCGAGGCTTTCTTCACCTAACCCTCTCAGTCTCTCTTTTTCGATCTGATCACTGTCATCTAGCTCTCTCTCTCTCGATTGATCTGAAACTCAGCCTCATTCTCTTTCCAAACCAATCACTCCTGGTCCTCTTTCTCTGCGTTCTCTTTCCCCTAATCTCACCTTGCACCTCTCTCCGTTTGCGTAGCACGAACCAAACCCAGAGAACGAATCCAGCCTCAAGTCTCTTGGTAGGTTTGACCCAATCAAAGCAAGTGAAGAATCGAGTAAATAAACGTGCGGTCTCTCTCATATCAGTGCTGCTCTCCATTCTCACTTCACTCTCTCTCATCGGGACGACCGATCCTCGCCGATTTTGACTAGGTAAGCAATCTCTCTCACCAATACCGATCTCTGTCTCTCTCTCAATTTTTGATGGGTTTTAAAGAGGTATCTAAGATGTGGATTTTGTTGTGAGCGTTTGATTTTGTGTCACTCCTTGGTTGTACTGATACTAGGTGAAAACCTTGGATCGTTGTTCGTCATGTTGTTTGAGATCGTTGTTCAGGGTTTAACATCATAGGCATATGAACTCATGCATGTATTGATGATTTTTTTTCTTTTTGTTCCGATCTATTGTTGTTTTCATCTGGCATAGAATTTAGAAATGCACAGCTCACAACTTTTAACAGGGTAGTCGACTACTCAGTTGTAATCCAAGAGGTTCATTTGTCCAGCAGCCTGAAAGAAACATTTGGATGAGAGCCAATACTCTTGAGGAGAAACCAAATGTTGCTTCCTTCCTGCCATATTGCCTGCAATGTGATCATTCAAACCTGTGAATAGAGATTTTCTGTTTCTTGCTGATGATACATTGTCAGAGTTAGACAATTGCAGAAAAAATTAACCACACCTTTGCCTTACATATAAAGGAGCAGCAGAGTGTTGTGCTGGTCAGGTTGTAAGAAATACTTGGTCTTGGAATTTGATTTGTGCATTATATGAATATTCTTTTGATTGGTTTGGGTAGGCAATCACAATCTATTAGTTGACTTGGTTCTAGCAAATTCTATCTAGAGAGACTGTCTGCGTTGTTATGAAGAGTGTGAGTGTGAGTGTGAAAGATAGTAATAATTAGTGGAATGTGTGCTTCAGGTCCATCCCTAATCCCTAAAGCCGAAGAGTGTGAGTGTGAGTGTGAAAGATAGTAATAATTAGTGGAATGTGTGCTTCAGGTCCATCCCTAATCCCTAAAGCCGGTGATATCTAGCTGTAAATGTGTTGGTGGATTCTTCATGGTTCCGTGATTACGATTTACTTTGAGTTTTGATTGAATTGAAAGCATGAACTGAGTTGTCAAAATGATTGGGATGTTGTTGTGATTTTAACATCTCAGCAAACTTCACTACCTTAACAGTCTCTCTCTATATTGGTTGTTCTTTTACTATTATGCACCATGTGCTCTCAATTTTTGATGGGTTTTAAAGAGGTATCTAAGATGTGGATTTTGTTGTGAGCGTTTGATTTTGTGTCACTCCTTGGTTGTACTGATACTAGAGGAAGCGTAGGATTCCAGTTGAAAGAAAATAACCAGAAGATGAATTGAACTACTGAAAAACGAAATGGAAGCTTTTTTTTTTTTTTATATAAAAACACCATTAACCTTTCTAAGTACCTAGCAGTTTAGTACAAACGTGATACCTAGCAGTTTAGTACTTTAGTTGAGCTGTATTGCAGTGTGTACTGTATATATATAATACGCTCCCAGCCCATTTAACTTAACTCAGAGACTTCAATCTTCCAGTTCTTCACAACCCCCAGTCTACTTCATTCAGTACTGGCAGGCTTTATCACCAATCACCAGTCTTTTCAACTCTTTAGCACCAAGGTGTGTGTGCACAACATTTTGGTACAAACATGGCTCGCCCTTCTTGGTTTGATCAATAAGATAACAAATGGTAGCTTTAGTTATCCTCTGTGATACTACTGAGGATTTGATACAGTAAATTTTCTTTGGAGTGATCGAAATTGATAAAAGTCTGCTTTGGAGTATAAGAGAGCATGTGTACTGAAGTCAGACCCGATATTGTTTTTTGTCAAACGTGTTATATACATTTGTTTCATTTGTATCAGGCTTAGGATCCCCATTTATGTCCTACGGATATTTGCTTTAGGTGTTGGTCATTAACATGAATGAAGAGCTATCACTTTGGCTTTAAATAATATTGGTGAGAGAGAGACATAGAGGGTTTAACAGCAATTAAGCTCTTATACAAGATAGTTGGTTTAGATTAATAAAATGTTTATAATATGGAATAAATTAAATCTTTCATCAATATATATTTGGTTCAAATTATGCTTTGATGAATTTGTTCAGGATATGCTTTGATGAATTTGTTCTATCCGTTATACATAGCATTACACAGATTATATGGTGCACCACAATTGTCTGTTTTATTGATCGTATTATTGATTCAGTACATAATTAACCAAAGCTGTTCTGGTGACAACTTTTCCCGTAATACTGTCTAGCATGTTGTACATTTCAGAACATTCATCTGCATTTGTAGCTCTAAATATTGATCCCTTTTTCTATTATTGAAATAATGTTTTTTATGAGGTGCATATATAGGATTTCTATCCGAAAGTCATCGAACTACTCGACTACAGCATCTTTGACTTGATTACATTTGATGGGTGTGCTTTGCCAATTTGCCTACCTACCATGTATTTTGGTTGTTGAATCTTATTGGGGTTTTGTTTATCAATGAATTTTGAAAGCTTCGAGGTTTGAAAGTTCAATCTTTGTCTGTTTGGAGGTTTTGAATTTCTTATTTTGATCCTAGGATAGATTAGCAATTGTTTTCAGCTTTGTTTCTGAAAAGAACAAGATCCAATAATGGTCAGAAGTATAAATAATACACGGTTGCAGTACTGTTATCTAAGTGATGAGAGAGTGATATTGTTATCTAAGATAGGAAACAGGACACTGAACGTAATAAGACCAAGTCCTTAAGCTCATATAATACAAAGTATAAATAACAATGTAGGCCTTTACCTATCAGTAAAAAAACCATCATGATTTTTCTTATTAAGTTGTTGCGAATTTAGTAATTGCTCTGCCAATTGATATGGTTTAATATAGCCAAAAATGTCATCTATTACACTGTTGGAATTGTTGACATTGTCAGGATAAAGTGAATATTGGATTTAACATATGCTTATATCCATATACCATTTTATTTTCACTTTATATTTCAAAGATTTTTTCGATCACGCTTTCCATGTCGATCTCTTCAATACGGATATTTTATTATTTTTTCCATGTCGATTTCATAAATACGGAGGTAGCTAAGGTCTAGGTTTTGTTGTTAAAAGCTTTGTCTAATGTTGAGTTGCTGTTATTTGGGTTTGAGATGTGAAGACGGACAACTTTTCTTTGTTATGACTCCTACCTTTATTTTTGGTCAACACTACTTTTATTTTTCAGCTTATTGAGGTCTTATATTGTTTTATTTTTCAATCTAAAGTAGGTTTCTTCTAATGGTTTCGGTGTCTAGATGTATATTATTTGTATATTTAAATGCAATTCTCTGATTGGTTCCCTTTTTTGGTGTTTGTGTTTCCAGATTTCTGTGGCTTACTACGGAGTTTTCGTAAATTGAGGTGCATTGCCTTTTTTCCATTTCCTTTGGTATTTTTCTACGTATATGTTTTCAGATTTTGGTTTCTTTATATATTTATTGAAACTGTGTGTGTCGTGTTATGTGGAATCTTAGCAGGTTGATTTTGATCTATTGATGGTTGATTTTGATATTTTGTGTTTGTGTTTGGTGTTTGTTTTTGTAGATTTTTGTGGCTTCACAGGAAGCTTTTGTAAAGCGAGGTATGATTGCCTTTTTCTCATTGTTTGTGATATTTTTGTTAGTATTTATTTTTAGACTTTGATTCCTTTATATATTTACTGAGACGTATGCATATTTTTTTTTGCATTGTTTTTGATATTTTTGTCGGTGTATGTTTAGTCTTTGATTCATTTATATATTTATTGAAACTGTGTGATTGTTCTGTTATGTGATATCTTTGCAGGTTGGTTTTGATATATTGATGGTTGGTTATTGATATATTTGGTCACTGTGTGAAATTTTCCTGTCGACTGTGTAGGTTTTATCGCTATATGCATAAAAGACTCTTCTGTTTTGCGGT
The DNA here is from genome assembly GCA_946800695.1 of Geum urbanum. Taxonomy (NCBI): domain Eukaryota; kingdom Viridiplantae; phylum Streptophyta; class Magnoliopsida; order Rosales; family Rosaceae; genus Geum; species Geum urbanum. The sequence goes on from OX327006.1 coordinate 49,924,436, forward strand.
GTTGTTGTTTCTCTGGCATTTGTCTCAGTTGTTCTCAGTTTCTCATCAACACTCGGGTACGTGTTTTTGTTATCAAAGTTGTTTTACATGATGTATTATGGATGATATTTGTAATGATTGTAGTAATTGGTTTTGATTAGTTAAATTGTTTTTTTAGGTATGCCGCTTAAAAGAAATTGTAGCTCTGTAACTGGACGGGATGGTCCCCGAGCAACGTTGGATTGTCTTTTAGTGAGTACATCGGACAAACAATGTTCAACTTTTAAGAGACGATGCCTTGAGAGAACAACAGCACTGAACCAGGCGGCTACAAGCGATGGAGATATATTAGGTGATTTTGGAGTTCTTTTTAGTCCATAAAATATTTTCTGTTTATGCGTATGATTTGTGCACGAGATGTTGATATGAATTCTTTGTTTTGGTATGATTTGTGCAAGGTTTATGTTTTTGTTATAATATATGATAAATCTTTGAGTTTGTGGGAACAATTGTGATCTAAGTTAAGTCGAGTCTTGCTTGATTTTTTTTCTTTCGATTTTCAGTTTAGTTATTAGATTTGTGTTTGGGTGTATTTAGCAAGTGTTTCAAATTTTTTGGTCTTTTTGTTAGAAAAATAGGTTGTTTTTCTGCATTTATGATTGTTAAGATTGAGTTGGTGGATAGTTGATTGCATTGATTGCAGAGTATTTGATTGTTGTTGCATTTATTTGTTAATATGTGTCAGCTCTGCAGCCTATGCTTACTGTTGCTGTCACATGAATTCTTAGTTTTAGTTATATATTAGTCTATTTATGCATAGATTTTGGTTTGCATGTGATTCGTGCGTATATGAGCTTGTACATGCATTTTATATGCTATAAGCTATGAGTTTTTTATTTAATTATGTTTCTGATTATATCTTAAGAGGTATTGAGGCATAAAAGATAAAATGGGTTGTTTTTTTTTCACTGATTAAATTTTCTGCACAATATGTAATGATTTTTTTAATTGGTCTTCTTTTCTGAAATTGGTGTAGATATGGTAAGGCAAATGAACCATGACTCCATCGATAAAGGGTTCAGTAAGAGACAATGCTTATCTCAACCAGTTTTGGAAGTTGGAGACAGTAACCACAATGAAGAACTTATACCAGGTATTATGAGTTCCCTGAATTGGACTCTTTATGCGTTTCGATTAGTTCTATCACTTAATTATAGAAAAACATGAGCATATTTATTTTGTCTCTTGCAGTAAATTTCAAAGACAAAAGATCTTTAAGCAAAAGACAACGCTTTTTCCTATCTACATCTGATGGTGATCCAAAAAATGATGATGGAGATCTTGATCAAATTCTCGCAGGTACTGTATAATATTTCAATGGTGTTGTTAGATTAGTAGGTCTTTCTTTTGGATTATAGAATGTGCATGCTTATTATTGTGCAGTCTTCGAAAGTAAATGTTTGTTTTCGTATTATCTTGATCAAGTTGTGTTAGGTGGTATACACATACAGTGTTGTTTTCTCTTTTGAATCAATGGTGACCCAGTTTTTCATAAAAGTTGAACTTTTTGGTAAAAAAAATTATTCCTTGGTAAGGTGGAGGATCCTTTTTTTGGACGATCTTAGGTTAAATCTTTTCTTCTTTGATTCAAATTTGTACATGGTATCTTGATTATTAAATTTATTTTCTTTGTTGATTTTGATGTTTAGATATGGTGTGCGAAATGAATCGTGAATCTGTGAATCATAGAAGACAGGGGTTACACGAGGCAGAACCTGCTTCTCAAAACTGTTCGACATCGCATCAATTAGACACAAAAATTGATAATAGTAGTGACGATGAAGAAGTTGTCCCAGGTATTGCGAGTTTATGTTGGTTTATTAGGTAGTATTAATATTGTATTGTTTATTTGAATCAATCTAACAATGCTACTTTTCTATCAATTGCAGCTTCTGGTGGAACAATCTTTGGGCAGGCATCATATCAACAAACTCTACTTCAATATCAATCATCTATTCATAAAAATTCATTATCAATTACAAAATTTTATAACACAAATTACAATGATGCTGGTGATGATATTTACACATGTAGTCATTGCACTGCTTTATTTTGGTCTGCTGAAGCATTGAAAAAAAAAGAAAAAAATCAATTCATATATACTCATTGTTGTGAAAAAGGAAAAGTCAAAATTCCAATATCACATCCAACTCCTATTTTTCTCGATGAATTGCTAAACCCAAATAATGGCCGACAAAGTGTGTTATTTCGTGAAAATATTAGAGTTTATAATTCTATGTTTGCTTTTACTTCTATGGGAGCTAAAATTGAACAAATAAACAATGGAGGAGCTCCTTATGTATTTAAAATATGTGGACAAGTGCATCATTTGATGGGTTCTATTTTACCTCCTGAAGGAGAATGTCCTAAATATGCTCAATTATATGTATACGACACTCAAAATGAGATTTTAAACCGAATGACCGCTATTGATCCAAATAAAGAAAATAACAAGATTGATGTTGATATTGTTAAGGGATTAGTGGAATTATTAGATCAATTTAATGAATTAACCAAAGCGTATCGGTATGTGATAGATGATTTTGAGAATCAACTATTGCCCAATTTTGACGTGACTATACTTGATCGTGAAAAAACTGACAGCAAACAATATGAATTACCTTCTTCTTCTGAAATCGGTGGATTGATTGTAGGTGACATAGGTGAATTTAATTCTAACAGAGACATAATTATTCGATCAACCGAAGGGCCATTAAAACGTATATCCAAAATTCATCCTAAATTGATGTCATTGCAATATCCGCTTCTTTTTCCATATGGTGAGGATGGATTTCAAATTAATATGAAGCAAAAATCAATTGCAAGCCACAGTAGCGATAAAGAAAAAAAATTAACAATGATCAAATATGTATGTTATCAAATTCATGATAGGACAAACCAATCGAGTACATTATTAAAAGGTGGAAGATTATTTCAACAATATTTAGTCGATGCATATGCGACTGTCGAAGAAAATCGTTTGGCATATATAAGACATCATCAACCACAACTAAGGTGTGAAACATGGAATAACATATCAACATTTGTTTCGGATGGAATCGTTGAAGGTTCTGATGTTGGAAAAAGAATCTATCTTCCTGGTTCTTTCACGGGTAGTCCAAGAGATATGATAAATAATTATCAAGATGCAATGACAATTTGTAGAGAATACGGTAATCCAGATTTGTTCATTACTTTCACCTGCAATGTAAAGTGGCCAGAAATCTCAAGATATTTCGAAAAAAACCCGGGTTACAAACCAGAAGATCGTCCTGATATAGTTTGTCGAATTTTTAAAATAAAAATAGATGATATGATTGCTTATATTAATAGTGGAGAACCTTTTGGAGAAGTCCAAGGTTATGTGTGTACAATTGAATTTCAAAAACGAGGTTTACCACATGCTCATTTATTATTTTGGTTGAAAGATAAATACAAATGTTATACAGCAAATGATGTAGATTCAATAATTTCAGCAGAATTGCCGGATAAAAACAAATTTCCAGAGTTGTACGAAATTGTTAGTCAATTTATGATTCATGGTCCTTGCGGTCAAATTAATCCATCTTCTCCGTGTATGCGAGACAAATTATGCACAAAACATTTTCCGAAATCATTTATTCCCAACACAATTTTTCAAGCAATTCAATCTCCTCAATATAGACGTCGTGATGATGATTCCCGTTTTGTAGTTAAAAAAGGAGTTGAGGTTGGTAATAATTATGTTGTTCCATACAATCCACATTTATTATTAAGGTATAATGCACATATAAACGTTGAATTATGTTCTCAGGCTATGTTGATAAAATATTTATTCAAATATATAAATAAAGGACCCGACAGGGCGCGCGTATTGGTTCGTGATAATATAAATGATGAAATCCAAAATTATCTTAATTGTCGATATTTAACTCCTCATGAGTCCGTCTGGCGTTTATTTGAATTTTCCATTCATTCTAGATATCCTGCAGTTCAATATTTAAAGATTCATTTACCAAATGAACAAAATGTTTGTTTTCGTGAAGCTAATTATCTTGAAAATGTGTTACAACGTCCAGGTATAGAAACTACAATGCTGACTGCTTGGTTTGCTGCGAACAAGACTTATAAGGAGGCAAAGAAATTAACATATACTCAATTTCCTACCAAATTTGTGTGGAACGGTGATAGAAAAATATGGACCCCAAGGAAACAATATTGCGTTCTCGGTAGAATAGCACACGTGCCACCAAATGCGGGTGAATTGTACTATCTTAGAATGCTTTTGAATATTCAAAAAGGATGTATCAATTTTAAGGCAATAAGAACATTAAATGGAACAGTGTACTCTACTTATCAAGAGACATGTCGAGCTTTGGGATTACTAGGTGATGATAAAGAATGGCTCGAAGCATTGTTGGAATCTACTTTTACTGCCACTTCTCCTCAAATTCGTTCTTTATTTGTTACTATTATTCTTTTTTGTAATGTCTCGGATCCTCGAGCTTTATTTGATGCATATTGGATTAAGATGTCCGATGACATATCACACAGAATAAAATTAAATTTTAATATGTTACACCTTACCATACCCGACGATGAATTAAAGAATGATGTTCTACATGAGCTTGAAAAATTATTTAACATGTCGTCCAGTAGTTTAAAAGACCATAAATTACCAATGCCAAAGACACAACAAAAACATCAACTTGAGAATAGGCTTATAAGAGAAGAATTAGATTTTGATTGTGAAGCAATGAAACAAGAACATTCTAACTTGATCGCCAAACTAAATAATAATCAAAAAATTATATACGATGAGGTCATCAAAGCCGTAGAACAGAAGAACCCAAGATCATTTTTTGTTTATGGTAGCGGAGGTACAGGAAAAACTTTTTTATGGAATACTATAATTTCAAGATTGAGATCTGAAGGCAAAATTGTTTTAGCCGTTGCTTCATCAGGAATTGCTTCATTGTTACTTCCAATAGGCAGAACAGCTCATTCGCGTTTCAAAATAAAGCCAATTATAGACAAAAATTCAAATTGTAATATAAATAAACAAACTCATCTTTCTGATTTAATTGAAAATACTGAATTAATAGTTTGGGATGAAGCTCCTATGTGCAATAAATGGTGTATTGAATCGGTGGACAGAACATTGCGGGATATTTTGTCGAACAAAGAAAAGCCATTTGGAGGAAAAACAATTTTATTCGGCGGAGATTTTAGACAAACATTGCCAGTGATACAAGGTGGTGGCAAAGAAGAAATTATTCAAGCATCATTTAATAATTCATATTTGTGGCCTCACATTAAAGTATTTCATTTAATTGAAAACATGAGGTTGTCAATGATTGGTTTAACTCCTATTGAAAAAATTGAAATTAAAGATTTTGCTGAATGGATGTTACAGATGGGTGACGGTCGATTGGAATCTAAATTGCCCATGGATGATCCTGATGTGAGTTGGATTGATATACCGAGAGATTTGTTAGCCGATCCCACAATAGAACCCATAAAATCAATTTTTGAAGCAACTTATCCCGATTTTGATACGAAATACAATAATCCAAATTATTTGAGGGAACGTGCTATTGTAACTCCAAAAAATGTGACTGTTCATGAAATCAATAATTATGCAATTACATTAGTACCTGGAGATAATAAATCATATTTTAGTTCAGATTCCATTTCATATAATTCAGGTAACAGCGATAATATTAATATTTTGTATCCCATAGAATTTTTGAATAAGCTTCAGTTCAGCGGTTTACCTACACACGAACTTACATTGAAAATTGGTATGCCTATTATGCTATTAAGAAATATAGATCAAATACGTGGTTTGTGTAATGGCACAAGGTTAATTGTGACAAAATTGTTTGAAAGATTAATAGAAGCAAAAATACTTACCGGTAGTAACGTCGGAGAAAAAGTACACATTCCGAGAATAGTATTGTTTGCAACTGAAACTAAATGGCCGTTTACGTTTAAAAGACGTCAGTTTCCTGTTAGACCCTGTTATGCAATGACGATCAATAAGAGTCAAGGCCAATCATTGAATCAAGTAGGAATATATTTGTCGGAACCGGTTTTCACCCACGGACAATTATATGTAGCAATGTCAAGGGTGACGTCAAAAAAAGGTCTTAAGATAGTGATAAAAAATAGTGATGATGTGCCTAATAATTATACAAAAAATATTGTTTACAGAGATGTATTACAAAATATATGACACAATATATAACACACAGGATAATACATGCAGAATATATATTTTATCTATGTATCAATAAAAATACAAAGAATTCATTTTAATTTGATAATTCATTATTTGGGCTACGACTTGAACAAAAGTATGACCATGACCACTAACTCACGTGTATATGACCAGTAGCCCTCCACAAATCTCATCCTTTTACCCTCCATCTCAAGGTACGTACGTAACTTCATTTTTATTTGGTTGCACACTTTTTGTTGCTAGCGAATATATATGACTAATGAAAAATACTGAAGTTGTGTAATTTTTGATCGATCTGTGTATAATTCAGGTTCATATGGAACATGTCCTCCTCCACCATACTGAGACAGAACTAGCTGGCTCCTGGGTACCAGAGTGATGATGCAAACTGAGATAGCTAGAATCATGTATATTTTCTGAAAGAGTGGTGGTAGTGTAGTCCACCATACTGAGACAGAACTAGCTAGGTTCATTTATTGTTAGAATAGTGAACAATGTTTCTGGATTTCATCGTCTCTGTAAACTAACCTTTCTTTCAGTGCCAAATGGGTATGATTATGATTTGAGTAAGGAAGCAAGGAGCAGTAAACGGTTGTTGAAATTTTTACTTTTTTTCCTCTCTTCAGAGCTCTATGAAAGCAAGGAAGGCATCATACAGAGAAGAAGTGCTTGGCCATATCAATCATGTAATTGATTTGAGTAGAATCTTATAAGACTTTATAAGAGTTCGATTAGATTAAAATTGTACATTTTAATTTTACATTGGTATAGACTATAGATGTGGTATATAGAGATGCTGATCAATGAATCAGTGTCTACTCAAGTATTGAGTTTTAATTTGTTCTATTACGTTGTTATGCTCTGCATATTCAAGATCGCTTTATAGGCCGCAGTTTCGAACAACTATATAAATAAACTAATGACATTATTATCTCTTATGGCCTTCTATAATATCTTAAATCAATTCAAATACAAATCGATAAAACATACAGCATATTTTTCACAATATATTTCGGCTTAATCGCGGTCCCTTTTGTTGACCCGCGCTTCAGCGCGGGATTCACACCTAGTATATCATATGGCTGGCACTTAATATTGATCATTATGATCTAACATTAAATCCTTAAAAGCACTCGACATGCATGTGTATGGTTCGATCATCTGACAATAAGAGAAACTCTGGTAAAGTAGAGGAGAGGGTTCAATTCGGGATGTTATTCTCATTTAGGCAACTATTCATATGTCACCTATCTTTCCATCTCCAACACGTCAAAAAAATTGTTGTCTGAGTTGGACAAGTGTTGGATTTATTCCCAAGATGCTCTTTCTCCAACCAAACCAGTGTATATCTATGTCGATATGATCGTAAATTCGCATATCATATCTCTCTTGCAATTCATAAGCAGGAAGCTTTTGTCAATATTAATTGGAAATTTTTTATCATCAGAGTCTAAATTTTACTTGAAATATCAATGTAATGCTCGGAGTTTAAAAATCACATCAAAGTGATGTCTGAAGAAATTTTTCGTCCATTCTCAGTTAAGTGTGCTCACCTGACACCGTTAGTTATGCAAAATGACTATATTGCCCTTACAATTTTTATTTCTAAACTTTTTTATTTCTTTTTTTCATTTTTCATTTATTTTCTTCTTCCTCCCTCCCTCCCTTTCTCTCACCGAACACACGCAGCCTCCTCCCTCAAAGCCACAAATCTCTCTCTCTCTCTCTCTCTCTCTCTCTCTCTCTCTCTCTCTCGATTGAAAATGAATGTAGTGGATCTGGAAAAATAGTATATGAAAAATACCATATACCAATACGCTCTCTCTCTATTACAGTGAACCAGAGAAATCAAGCTTTACAAGATCTCAACCTCTTTTTGGCATCTCTCCTCTCTGTAACCGTAACACCACCCAAAACTCGCCTGAATCTCTTTTTCTCTTTCTCGCTATATGTCTATTACCTGCAGAAAAGAAAATTAGGGCAAAAGATTGCCGGAGACACATAAACATGGAACCGTCATGACCTCGCCGATTGTGATTGATTATTTTTTTTCTCAATGGTGATCAGTTGATGCCTTTTTTTTTTGGGGGGGGGGGGGGGGGGGGGCGAATTTTGGTTCCAACTCTCTCTCTTTCTCTCTCTCTCTCTAAGCGAACATAGTAGCTGTCGGTCTCCACTCTCTGAGCTCATCGTTGTCACCCACTCTAGACCTTGACTCCCCCTCGCACCGCCCCATCAGCCTCGACTTTGCCTCTCAGAGCCTCAAACTCAACTCGCACTGCTCCTCGCGCCGTCGCTAGTCATTAGGACATCAGGACATCGACTCTGTCGCTCACAACCATCTCTGCGTCGCCGAGCTCGCCCCCTCCACCACACAGCCCGTGCTTGCTAACTCCTCCACACCACCAAGATCGGCCTTCTGAACCTCGTGTGCCTTCCTCTGCGTCGTTGCCTCACCGATGTCGGTCTGCACATCCATTTCCTTGTGTATTGTGCCTCCGTGAGAGATATTAGGAAAAAAACAACAACTGCATTGGTTCTTTCAGGGTTTAGGGTTTAGCAAAAAACGCATCTTGATTCTTCCATTGAACTAGCAGTCTTGATTCTTCTCCGGTTTACAGAGAGAGAGAGAGAGAGAGAGAGAGAGAGAGAGAGAGAGAGAGAGAGAGAGAGAGAGAGAGAGAGAGAGAGAGAGAGAGAGAGAGAGAGAGAGAGAGAGAGAGATCATACAAAAACAGAAATAAAAAAAAACAATAATATAAAAAAATTAATACAATTAAGAGGGTGAAATGAGGTTAATATCTCTCAAGTTTGAAATTTCTCAGTGACACGTCAGCACTCTTAATTGACAATAGACGGAAAATCAGCTCAGTCATCACTTTGATGATGTTTGAACACTTTGGGCATCACATTGATAATTTTTAAACTCTAGGCATTACATTGATATTTCAGGTAAAATCCAGACCCTGTTGGTGAATTTTTTCCATGAACTTGTAATAGGTTCAACATATTTTCAGGGAAGCTAATAATTGCCCTTAAGCTTGAGTTGCTCATTTTGCTTTATTTTGTCATTAAAATTTATAGGATGGTTCTTCGCTGCCCATGTGTGGGCAGCCCTTCCTAACTTAAACCAAACAAAAGATGACATGTGTCTCTCTTGTAATTTTCCTTCCTCCACCATGAACTCCGACAAGCCCATGACCATGTCCAATTTCTCCACCATGTAATGACATCATTTAATGGTTCCAAACTCCTTCACACGGTCGGTCACTACTCTTTCTTCCTCAAAACCCAGTTTTGGCCTCACGCAGTAGCCGTCACCTGACATTCGTGGTCCTGCCATGGAGTGGCCATGATGAAGAGAAGAATATGAATAATGCATATAGGGAGTTAAAGGAATGTGTGACCAAATCAGCAGGGACGGTAAGATTAGTGAGAGGAAGAAGGATGAGAGTGACGGTTCAATTATTGAGAAGTTTTTGCAGGGATAAAATATAAAACACATGTCGTAAATGGACTACAGCAAAAAAAGGGCAAGAAGGGCTGCCCACACATGGGCAGTGGAGAACAATTCTAATTTATATTGGATGCTCATGAGATCCATTCCCACTAAGCTTCATAGCTGTATGTTTAAGCTCAACTTGTAAAGTTTGATAATTAATTATGGAAAAAAAGTCACCTACATGGTCTGAATTTTCGCCGTAGTATCAAAATGATGCAAGAACTTTCAAAACTATCAAAGTGAAACCTAAACTTTCAAAACAACATCATTGTTATGCCTGCGGGCATTCTCCGTCATGGCTCCATTAAAATTGATGACGTGACAATTTTATTTACAAAAATAAAATGAAAAGACTATAATATCCTTACAAATTTCATATTTTTATTTTTATTTTCTATTTTTATTTTATTTAGTTTCTCTCTCTCTTTCTCACAAAGCCGTAATTAAGATGAGCTGGTGTTCAGATTTGATGTGAAGTGAGAAGTGAGAGGAGCAAGAAAGAAAAAGAAGGAAAGCTAGAGATGGAAAAGGCTTGGTATTGGAAAATGGTTGGATTGGAGAAGAAAGAACCAGTCTTTCCATGTGTTTGTTTTGTTTGAGCTCTACAAGTGGATGGCGCGCCTGCAAAGAGTGGCTTCTGGGTCTGAGTTTGAATCTAGGCCTGAAGCAAAGGAGAGAGACCTTTGAGCTCGCAAATCTGCCTAAAAAATATTGTTCTTCATCTAGTTATTAGTGTCGTAGATCGGCAAAAAAGATTTGATCTTTTTTGTAGTTTAGTTAAATATTTTGTGTAAGAGAGGGATGCCCTTTCAATTCCAGCAGCAGGGGTCATTTTGTGACCGGAAGAAATCAGAGGACGAGCTCTTCATCAACAACAGCTTCGTGCCTTCGTCAGCTACGAACACCTCTGTTGTGCGGAACAGTACCAAATAATCTACCAACAAGATAGATGAACACAATAACAAGAGGACCATAATAGAAATCAGCAATAACTCAAGCAACACATAGAAGATAAGAAGACAAGAACAAGAACACAAAAAATGTGTGGTTCGTTAATAGCCTGCGTCCACGGAGCAACGGGAGAATACTTTCACTATCAATGGAGATTTCCAAGGAGAGAGTGGGGTTACAAACAAAATCTCTAAAACTGCCAGAGAGAACCACTCACTCACCTACTCTCAATACTCTGTTTCTATACAACTATCTCTCCAACAACCCAACTTACTCGCCAAAGCCTTCGCTCCTCGCCAAAGACTATCAAAGCTTCTTACATACGCTTTAAAACCAACCAAAACTTCTAGCACACGACTCATGCATTTCACGTGCATATCACATGGGACAAGCGAGCAAGTGTGAAGCCCACACTCAATAATCTCCACCTTGGGGTTCACACGATGTTACACTCCAACTTTCCGCTGCTCAAACAATTCTTCAAGCATGAAGAATGTGTACAAAGTCCAAGCAATGTTCAAACTTGGCAGCGCCAATAACCTTTGTTAACATATCAGCCGGATTGTCTGCAGTACCAACTTTCTTCAAAACAATCTTCTTCTTTTCAACAATATCAGCATATAATGGAATCTCACATCTATGTGCTTGGTCCTGGAGTGATACATCTGGTACTTAGCCAAGTGAATGGCACTTTGGCTATCACAATGGACCTTCACCTTCTTCTGATATATGCCTAACTCATTTATGAGTCCAGATAACCACAAAGCTTCCTTAATACCGTCAGCAAGCGCTATATACTCTGCCTCTGTGGTAGACAAGGTCACTGTATCTTGCAAAATAGACCTCCAACTGATTGGTCCATTTGCCATGGTAAACAAATAACTTGTAGTAGACCTCCTCCTATCCAAATTACCAGCATAATCAGAATCAGTGTAACCAACAAGAAGATTACAATCTGCAGAACACCTCTCAAAGCACAAATCAACATCTCTAGTCCCTTGGAAATATCTAAGTATCCACTTAGCTGCATTCCAATGCTCTTTTCCTGGATTGTGCATATAACGACTAACAACACCAACAACATGAGCAATATCAGGTTTAGAACAGACCATAGCATACATCAATCCTCCAATCAAATTAGCATATGGAATATTTTTCATCTCCTACTTCTCTTCATCAAATTTGGAACACAAAAGAGCACTAAGTTTGAAATAACTCGCTAAAGGAATACTCACAGGCTTGGTTGAACTACAAACACCAAACTTCTGCAGTAGCTTCTCAATGTATTGTTTATGAGTTAGCCACACCAAACCATCTTTCCTGTTACGAGTAATTTCCATCCCAAGGATCTTCTTGGCTTTACCAAGATCCTTCATTTCAAACTTCTTCTGCATTTGCTCTTTCAACTTTTCAATCACCATCACATTCTTTGAAGCAATGAGCGTATCATCTACATAAATTGACGAATGAACCATCACGCAACCTCTTGAAATACACGCAATGATCATACCTACTGCGAGTGTACTTCTGCCTCTTCATAAACTCATCAAATCTGAGGTACTATTGTCGTGGTGATTGCTTCAAGCCATAGAGAGATTTATTCAATTTGCACACCAAGTTTTGCCTTCCATCTTCCTTGAAACCATCACGCTGAGACATATAAATCTCCTCCTCTAAGTCTCCATGTAAGAAGGCTGTCTTCACATCAAGTTGTACCAACTCAAGATCATAATGTGCCACTAGTGCTAGCAACACACGGATAGTACTATGCTTCACAACTGAAGAGAAAATTTCATTGTAGTCTACCCCTTCCTCTTGAGAGTACCCTTTGGCGACCAATCTCGCCTTATACCTTATGCTATTGTTGTCACCACCAGCATCCTTTTTCGTATAAACCCATTTGCAGCCAATAACTCTCTTCCCTGTAAGCAACTGAACTAGATCCCAAGTCTTGTTCTTCTCAAGGGATCTCATCTCTTCCTTCATTAGTTCATCCCATTCTCTACTTTCTAGACTTGCAACAAATTCTTTGAAATTTGATGGGATCCCAGCACAAATAATGGGAAAGACATAAACAACACAATTTCTAAACCTTGTAGGTTTCTTGACTTCCCTCTTTTGTCTCCTTACTGCAATGGATCAAGGATCAGGTACATGATCTTGTCTCTGCCTTCTAACATGTGCCTCAATATCATCTTCATTGTTCTGGACTTCATTTTCTTCTTCACTTCCAGACTCTTTATCTTCATTCTGGCGAATAGAAATATTCTTGGTAACAACTCTGTCAAGCTGAAATGACCCAACCCTAGATTAACTAGTAATCTAGAATCAAGCCCTAACGACTGACCCTAATCTACGAGTTTCTGTGAAAATTTTGACATAACTTCCCTTATAAAGAGACATTCAAAAACCTGCATGGAAAACTGACACTCCGCAAATAAACCCACAAACAATACTGTAGACCACCGCAACATAAGACTGGAATCAAACCTGATACATTATTCAAAATTTGAAAATATACATCCAGTATATACTGATCCATAAATAAAGAAGCTCAACTCGACTACTATACGAGTGACAACCTATTCACCAGAGTCTCACTTAGACAATACTACTAAACCAGTATCCAGAATGACATCAATAACACAAGAGACATACTGACAGTGAGCTGGGACCTACTGCTAAAGGAATTTATTGGTGGACTCAACGCCCTCGACGACATCCAGCACCCTCATGATACACACTGCAATCTGGGCATCGATAAACCGAAGGACCCAGGGAAAGACAAATAAAACGTTAGCGTGAGTGGACAAAAATAATATAATAATCTGCATAAATGGATAAACTGAAATTTAATTGTCCTTCATTTGTTTACTACGAAATAACGCAAGTTCAAAACTGAAATACTGAAATACTGAGATACTGAAAAAATCACGGAGGTGGTCTCTCGGGCCACCTAACTTGAGGTATAAAACTGAAATGAAAAATATGTCAATATGTGATGGGATCGTCCCCAGGCCATCTAACCTGAGTCGATCTGGGTTAGACGAGGTCACCTAACTTCCCCTAACTGACTATTCAATGATTAGCCGAATAGCTATAGCATCGATGCAATAAATAAACCATCACAAAGCAAACCTCCAAAAATAACGCTTAAAATTTTTCTGGAAAGCGAAATAAAATAATTGAACTCGCCGGACAAACGACACGATTATTCATCTAACACGCCGCTAACTCAATATCCATTGCGTTCAGCACGCGAAAATGAGCGAAACGACATAAAAGTTTGTCGAAAATTCCACATTGCCGGAGCTTCATGGCGCATGGCGGCGCGTGGGGGCCGCGGACCCCCGCCACCGGCGGCCGGAAACCCACCAGCACCGAAACCTGCAAATGATACACCATTCAAAAGCTCAAGATAAGCCCAACAACTTTCACAACTGAGACAAACCCAAAAATTAACCAAAAAACCTCCAATTTACCGGAAAACCGAAATGCCCACCAGAATTTCATTTCCTCCGATCGCCGGAATCTGGCCACGGCAAGGGCCAAGACCACTTGGGTTAGACTCACCATCCCATGGGATTCAAAATCCCTATGAATTTGACCCTCAACACCGCTGTTTGCGCTGCCTCCATCTCCGGCAAAAATCCACCGGTTTCGGCCGGTTTTCGACGTCTTCCAAGGTCGTCCTCCGGCAACCAACGTCGGTGATTCATCAACCAAATGAAATAGGTGGCCAAGCCCAACATTTTCCACCAATGAATACGGCCAGGATAGAGCTCACCGCCGACAAGAAGTTCCACGGTGAAAACGGGTCGAAATGGTATACGAGTCGATCCGTATACATACGTATTTCTTCCCCCAAAATGGAAACCTTTCCAATAATAGCTTGTATAAATACCATACACATACCATCCCAAATTAACGGTTCAGATCAAATCCAATCAAGATCGGACAGTCATGATTAAATCAGCAATTAAATTAACACTTTTAAATATTTTCACATACCGACTTCAAAACTCGTAAAAAAAATAGCTCGCTTATCCGAAAAATTCTCCAAAAATTCCCACGAGCTCAAAATTAATTACTCTACAATTATAGCGAAGGAAGTCAACACAAATTCTCGCCTGGTGAAAAATTCGTTAACAACCCCAACTACACGACTAATCTGCGATAACGCGTAACACAAACCGATAAACGCGTGATTACAATTCGGGTTGTAACACAAGCTCCACCTGTTGAACATCTCTATCACTCCTTTCTTTTTCTTCATCTGTAGCCTTGTCATTAGGGTGAAGCATGCTTGCTTCATCAAAGGTAACATCCCTGCTCACCAGAAGCTTCTTCAATTCTGGACACCATAACCTGTACCATTTCACACCACTCCTGAAACCAACAAATATAGAATTCTTGGCCCTTGCATCGAGTTTAGTTTTAGTCACATGAAAATATACTGGAGTATTGAAAATATGAAAATGATCATAATCATCTGCTGGTTTCCAGACCACATCTCAATAGGTGTTTTACCATTAATCGCAGAGGATGGCAAGTGATTGACAAGGTGACATGCATAGGTAACTTCCTCTACCTAAAATGCTTTACTCAAACCAGATTGCTGCAACATACATCTCACCTTATCTACCATCTATCTCAACCAGATCGAAGCCGAAGCTCTGATACCACTTGCTACGCTGAACAACACCAAATGACCCAACAACAAGATAGATGAACACAATAACAAGAGGACTAGAATAGAAATTAGCAATAAACCAAGCAACACATAGAAGATAAGAAGACAAGAATAAGAATACAAGAGATACGTGGTTCGGCAATAGCTTACGTCCACGAAGCAATGGGAGAATACTTTCACTATCAATAGAGGTTTACAAGGAGAGAATGAGGTTACAAACAAAAGCCCTAAAACTACCAGAGAGAACCACTCACTCACCTACTCTCAATACTCTATTTTTATACAACTCTCTCTCCAACAACCCAACTTACTTGCCAAAGCCTCTGCTCCTCGCCAAGGACTCTGCTCTTCACCAAAGACTATCAAAGTTTCTTACGTACGCTTTGAAACCAACCAAAACTTCTAGCACACGACTCATGCATCTCACGTGCATATCACATGGGACAAGCGACCAAGTGTGAAGCCCACACTCAATAATACCTCGTGTGGTGGCCATTCGGTTAAGTCTGTGACACCCTCTATTCTTCATATGAGAAGAAGCCCGAGCCTCACTTTGGCATCCACTCTCTCCTCATTCAACAATGGCGGCGGGGACAACACCGCCACCACTGCACCGCTCCTGCCTGAAACTTCATCGGTGGGGCCCAACCCACCCTTTTCCAAAAACAACGGTAACGAGTGGGCTCGCCGATCGGGTCGGCGGGCCAGGCCAGTCGGGTCTAGTTGCGATGGGGATGGGTTGTAGAGCTCTGGAGGGCCGAGGAGACTTGGAGGAGTGAGAGATTGATGTCATGGATGGTCGTCGTGGAATGGTTGTCGATCTCGTGGTACTCGCTGTGGAGGTCGTCCCGAGTAGTCGTCGCGGAATGGTGTTCCGAAATGGTCGTTCACCTAACTAAGCACATGAAGCTCGAGATATTATAACAAGAACCACAATGATAGAGAATTCAAAGTATGTCCTTTACCTCCATGTTATAACATTGCTTAGCTCTGGGTACACTCAAAGGGGTGCAAGCTTCCTTCAGTATACGCATGCATCCGTAAATGCTGGGAAAGTTCAGCACGGCTATACCTGTCATAAATTACAAAAGTCACTGGATTCAAGAAAATATTTAAGCTAGGTTACATACACCTAAAAACCTTTTCGACAATATGTCATTTGTAACAGCACCAAAATCTCAATCCCAAATTTTACATTTCATATTAGGTGTGAAACTTAGATCACACATGTTAAAGCTTAGGTCTGAAATATCAAGTTAAAATACAAACACAGAGGTTGGCAAAAACATGAATATGCCTGAATTCAGCTCATCATGCATAAGAACCTGAAGAGTTTTTTAAAACTGCATAGCTGTCTTATTCCAGAGTTTTAGCCATAAGACCATGTCTAATGTTTCTGCTTTGAATGACAAACCCTCGGTTACCAAAACCTAGACATGCGGCCACAGAGGTCAACATGGATGATATTGCAGTGCTGAATAAGTACAGTGAACAATCCTATGAAGCCTCTGGGATACACAGCTAGGATTTTGCACTATTGTTATAGGTTGTATCGTACGACACAACAAAACAATCTTTAAGTTAAGCTATGTAACACTATTCTAAACAAATGGTATGAAAGGTTAAACAATACTAGCCATCATGTCGGCAAACTGGCCAGCAAAATCTTAAACAGTAATGATTGCAAACCACAGTGACATAGACCTTTCCTAAAATAACATTAGCAAACAATAATCTTACAGAAAGATGGAGCAACTGTTAATAGTTTGGAAGCTATGCGGCCATACAGGATGGTTTCACGATTATGGCTTAATCTCCGCTGATTAGCTACCAAAACGTTAGCAATGTTAGCAGTTTCTGGTCCTGTAGCTTCACCAGCTACAATGGATGAGACAGAATCAATTGGAGTCCACAATTGCAACATCCAATCAGACAATTCAGAATGTTTTTCTACACCACCCAATTCACATCAATGAAGGAACTTAAAACGGAAAGAGAGAGTTCACAACACACACCTTTATTGTATTATCTATCCCACTAGTTGCCACAACACAATCAGAGAGATGACACTGTACACAGTTCACAACTATAGAGGGACATGAAAAAAAAAGCAACACATTAAAACTACAAATTCCTACTCTTGCTGGGTAACGAGTTACCTGCTTCATCTCCTTGAAGCATTTTTATCAGTCTGTCAGTTCATTTCTCCCAGGTAAACCATCTGCCATCATCACTTCCACTAGCAACATAATCACCTGCCAATCAGAAAACATAATTATGATTATAATCAGTTCCCTGAAACTCGGACTTTTTTGTTCTCTTGATATTACTCGAATTATGATATAACTTGTTCAAAATTCAATAACTTCCACCATTGTAGAAACCCAACGAAAACAAACATATCAATAAATAGAAATAATTGAGGACTTAGAGACCGAGCACAGAACTGAGGAGGCTAGCTGTAAACTCTTTCAAGGTAAGCCTTGTTTACTTGCCTCAAAAACAAAAACATTAAGACAACTTTGGCTTCAATCACATGGGGTCTCCATAGAGTTCTCTCGCCAAGTGGTCTGTGGATCAAACCTTTAGCAAAAGCATACTGGTATAAAAGTGGAATGTGCTTGCAGCACTCTCAAAAGGTATTTGGAAAGCATTCCTCTTGTTCAGAGAGCACGGTGCCAAAGGTACAAACTAGCACAAAAATGGATGTGCCGAAAACGAGATATATATTCAGAAGTAATAGGTCTTCTTTACGTATACATAGAATTGACTGAAAACACTCAGATCATGAACTTTGCTTTTCAGAACATCCATCCTTCCACACTTCTGAGTTTTACTTTTGCTTCTGAGCAGCCTACAGTACAAGAAACAAAGAAAGATCAGAAGTGATCAACTAGACTACGAGAAATAAGATAAGGGGTAGTTTTCATTTCATCGTGACCAGTGTTAACAAAATTCGTAAAGTTTAAATCTCCGAGAAGTGAACAACTGGAAAGTGGTTGACACAATGACAAAAACTTACACACGCGCGCGCAATTATCTCCATTCAGAATAATGTGCAAAAGAAACATCTAACTTGGGTCAGTTAATTTGACAAAAGTCAATCTCACATAAAGCAACTTATATTACTTTTGAGAAAATATAAATTCATCTTACAGATACTAAGACTGACAACCTTTAACTAAGTATTCAGAAAATAGAAATTTAACTTGAAAATTATGAAATACAGTTTCTGCTATACTTACAGCTGCATCTTTAGTTGCCATTACAACCAGGGCTAAACCTTTCTTCCTAGACTTGATCAAAACATCTTCGACCTCCCAAAGTCTGGAGAATATGTTTCTCAATGTCTCTGCCGTATTACCTTCACCAACCTTTTTCCATGTAACGTGATGTGTGTTGGAGCCAAAGGAGGCTACGATGGGAGGCGGAAGCAGAGCTTGGACCTCGCGTTTCTACTGAATGTCAAGATCGAGAGAGAGAGAGAGAGTAAAAAAAAAATGCACACGTCATCATTTTTAACTAAGCTGTGACAAAGAATGTATTTACTATCTCTCTCTCTCTCTCTCTCTCTCTCTCTCTCTCCCTCCTCCCTTTAGCTCGACCATTTGCTCCCAACAACACAACCCACGAAACTCCAACCAAACCCAGAGACTGCCACTGCCACCTCCGTGACCGAGTTCCGGGAACCTCTTCGTGACCGAATCTTGACTCCAAACCGGGTTCGGATATACGAACCCACTCCGAGATCTATCTCCACGATCCACTCGCGGATCGACCTCCGAGAAGGACTTTCGAGAAGCCGCTCCGAGTACGACCATTTCGGATCACCATTCCGCGACGACTACTTCAGATGTGACTTTTTTCCTTAATTATGAATGCAGGATCGTCTTTGATTGAATAAGAAATCTACTTTTATTAATAACAAAGGATCGAAATACAACTAGATGCCTAATTCAGGCCACAGCCAACAAGCAACACGTACATGAAACAAAAGTAAATTAAAACACAGAAAACAAACTTAAAGGGAGTGGACTCAGTTAACTTTCCCACCCTTAATGAACTCAAAAACATGATTCCCTACACGGAGTGGGAAAATCTTTGTCTTGACAAAACCTGCGGCTTTGGCTAGCTTACAATATTGAGTGCTCGTTCGCTCCTTGCCACCGGGAAAAAAAGTCATCATCTCTATGTCAGCGTAGAGTATGCGCTTCGTTTCTGGGTTATTCTCGACCACTTCAGGCAAAACAAAATGTTCCACTACTATTACCTTCCCATAATTCGGCAGTGCCTTCCAACAGTTCCTCAATAACTTCTTGCAATGATCGTCGTCCCAATTGTGCAGTACAAACTACAAACATAAGCATTTGTACATCAATAATCCCATGAACTTAATTGATCATGTTAGATATGATTGGTTGAATTTTTCTGTTATAAGAACAAGATATATGAACAAGCCAGATCGAAGAAATTAAAGTACCATCAACATGATTGCCTGTGCATTTGGTATTGACACAAACATATCGCCACTAACATGCTCCACACCTGTATATGAAATACGCACATACTATAGAATCAGTGATCGATGTATATTGACATAATTAAAGTATATGAAATTAACATTAATTAATTGACTCTTATATATATATATATATATAACTGACCTTGCAAGATAGGAGCATGAGATATAGCGGTTGGCAAATTGAAGTTGATTCCACGGATGTGAGGATACCTGGAGACTATCTTGGCAAGCGCAGTTCCATCACCACCTCCCACATCCATTAGCTCCTTCACCTCCTCGAAACCTTTGTAAACCTCAAACACCTTTTTATGATCAAAATATAGGTAAGAGAACAAACTCATAAGCTTGTCAAACAATTGATACTCCTCGGGCTTGTTTGACATGTGCTCGTATATGCTTTCTCCATGGGCTTTAAGAAAGGGAGAAGTCTCCGGTTCAAGAACGGCGTACTTGAGCATGGATAAGCTCTTGACGGTAACCTCATTGGAGGACCACAATATAGCCGGGGTCATAGAAACTCCATCTTCATTAGGTACGAGGTGAAGCGATTTTTTTATTAGGCCATAACTTGTTTCTTGGATCATCTTATCAGTAGGGTTTGGTTTTTTGGACGTGGATAGGAGGGAGTGGACACTGAGAAGTTTGAGCATTCTCTCCAAATTCTCAACTGACGAAGTTGGATTTGTGTTGGTGATTTGAGAAATGATTTCCTCTGCTGTAAGATGAGCTCCAGGTCCCGATTTGGCAATGATGTTGAACACATCGAGTTCAACTGCAGCCTTCAGAGTCATTTGGAAGGTGACGGAATGTGCCCAACACCACGCTGAAGCATGATTTTCCAGACTTCCATAGGTTTCCATAATTTTGTTTTTGAACAGGTAATTCGGACTATGATGCATGTAGGATTTAGTGCCTAACCATAACCATATATATATAATCCGTAATACATAGATGATGTATTTAATGGTAGTTTTTCTTTTTATGAAAGTTAATATTGGACATCAGATTATACTTCAAAGATCAAGTACGTATAAGAGACTAATTACAAAGGAGGGGCTATGGCAGAGCTAGCTAGCTTTCCTAACTTTGTGTGTATCAATCATATCACGTACGAGTTAATTAAACCCCAAGCTGCCCCGATATCAAGTTTGATGAAATAATCAACTTAATGTAGCCGACTTCAATCAATAAATTTAATTCCTCCCATGTCTAATTTTCTGTTTCAATTAGCCTTTAAATGGTACAAGATTATGTGACGACGACTATGGGAGGGTGTTTGAATAATGGGGCAACATTTCTTATGCTAAACAAACGTATTCAATGTTCCGATTTGTGTCTTTAATTAGTTGAAGATTATTGCCCGTAACAAACTAGAAACAAGATACCAACTTAATTATATTGGTTTGGTTACCCACAGCTATTCTACAAACGTGTAAGAAGAGAGACGGCACTTGATCGAAGTAGCCTAGTCTTTGCTTTGGGTATCAGGTCTCTGAGATCTGTTTACATGGAGAGTGATCAATCCACACTAGCTCGGCGCGAACAACGTACCTCCGAGCCATTCATCGGCCACTTTCAGACAAATAAAGGTCCCCTAAATTGGTTAGCCCGTTAGGGACCTGCCACAGCCGTCCCAACCGTTGGCCTGCATGCTTTAGGCCCGTTTCGTATAATTTTTGTTCGTGATACGGTTGTGGCCCATACTTTTGGGCTAGGCTTTAAATTCTCTTCCTTATTTTACAATAAATCAAAACAAAAACAAAATGCATTGTTGGGTTTCTATTGATCGGAGGACATTTACATTCTTTTGAGGTAAAAAATCATCACATTGATGGATGGAATCTCGTCGACCTACAATCATACGCTAACACATCATTCATAAAAAGAGGTACGGTACGGTGGAGATGAAAACAAAAGAAATAGTTGAGAAACATAAAGTCATTTTGTCATGGTACATATTATTCGGGTGTAATTGAGTTTTGGATTTGAGTGTGAAACACATTGTAATCTCTTTTCGATATTAGTGGAATCTCCTCACCATCTCCGTCCGTGGATGTAACTTGATTTGGGTGAATCACGTAAATATGTGTGTTATAAATTTTCTATTTATCTTTACATATTCGTTGATACTTTGTATTATTTAAAACTTCCGCACAACATGTGGTATCAGAGCTCAGGCTACATCTAGGTTGTGATTTTGTACACAATTATGAAGTTGCTACTTCGACAAAATATGAGATCGATAAATTTATGGGGAGGAATGATTTCAATCTTTGGCATTTGAAGATGAGAGCCTTTTTAGTTCAGCAAGGGTTACTTAAGGTGTTGAAAGATCGGAATGCTTCGCTAACAACTTTTTCAGATCATGATGAAGAAGAAATATTAGAGAGGGTACATAATGCAATTTTGTTATGTCTATCTGATGAGGTTCTACGTGAAGTTGCTGATGAAAAAACTACACCCGGTTTGTGGCTAAAGATGGAAAAGTTATATATGATCAAATCCCTTACAAGTCAATTGTATTTGAGCAATGACTATACACTCTTTGTCTTTTTTGAGGTCTAATTTGATCGGTTATGTGAATATGTGATAGTGAGACACCGCATTATCACTACCAGAAAAACGCACTCGCCTAAGGTTCGTTGTCTAAGTATCGTAGTCTAAGTATTTAGATGACGAAACTCTTTTGCTTTATCGTCCAAGTAACAACTTAAATGACGAAACAAACTTCGTCGTCTAGGTTTTTAAACGACAAAATTTTACTGAAAAAACGACGAAAATGTTCGTCGTTTTAGTGAACATTTAGATGAGGAAAGCAAAAATTCTTCGTCTAAGATGTAACACTTCGATGAAATTTTTTTAGAGTTTTCGTCGTCTAAAAGTTTAATTTTAAAAAAAATTAAATAAACCACTTAGGCGACGAAACTGTAGTAGTTACATTGTCTAAGTGGTTGAATTTTTTAACAAAAAAATAAAAATAAATTAAATACACCACTTAGACGACGAAACTCAATAGTTTCGTCGTCTAAGTGGTTATTTTTTTAAAAAGAAATCATTAAATCTTAATTAATTCATTATATATATGCTAATTATGAATTAATACAAAATTTGTAATAAATCACAAAATTAATAGTGGTGGTGGCGTTTTATATGGTGGTGGGGTGGTGGTGGTGGTGTCATGTGGTGGTGATGATGATAGTGATGATAGTTTGAGAGAGAGAGAGAGAGAGAGAGAGAGAATTTTGGGTTATATAGCCGACAACTTAGGCGACGAAACCAACAAGTTTTGTCGACTAAATGATTTGATTTGAAATTTTGGCAGAAAAAATGGTCAAATTTTTCACTTAGATGGCGAAACCTTATAGATTTGTCATGTAAGTGTTTTAAATTTTGAATTAATTTTCATATATTTATATATATATAAAATAAACAAATATATAGAGTTTGTCGCCTAAGTGTAACCAACAAGTTTTGTCGACTAAATGATTTGATTTGAAATTTTGGCAGAA
Organism: Geum urbanum; assembly: GCA_946800695.1. Lineage (NCBI taxonomy): Eukaryota > Viridiplantae > Streptophyta > Magnoliopsida > Rosales > Rosaceae > Geum > Geum urbanum. Next base: position 49,947,875 of record OX327006.1, read on the forward strand.
AAAATGGTCAAATTTTTCACTTAGATGGCGAAACCTTATAGATTTGTCATGTAAGTGTTTTAAATTTTGAATTAATTTTCATATATTTATATATATATATAAAATAAACAAATATATAGAGTTTGTCGCCTAAGTGTAACCAACAAGTTTTGTCGACTAAATGATTTGATTTGAAATTTTGGCAGAAAAAATGGTCAAATTTTTCACTTAGATGGCGAAACCTTATAGATTTGTCATGTAAGTGTTTTAAATTTTGAATTAATTTTCATATATTTATATATATATATAAAATAAACAAATATATAGAGTTTGTCGCCTAAGTGTTTTAAAATTTTTCCAAAATTTTGGCCGAAAAAAATAATTTTTCAGATATTTAAAAAAATAAAATAAAATTCACTTGGGCGACGAAACTGTATAGTTTCGTTTCCTAAATGAATTTAGTTTTATGTTTTATAAATATTTAAAAATTAATTTTGGATAATTGCTTAAAAATCATAACAAAATCAACCATCAGATGTAACCATTACATTTATATAATATTGTTGAAAAAAATTCAACTTAATTCGGATTAGTTTAGGATTCAATCGATTAAATTTAGTGACTATATATCGAAAAATAGTTAAAAAAAATAGAAATGATCGTAAAATATAATTTCTAAATCCGTTTTTGTTGTTACGAGTGTTTTTCATGTCGCAAAAACTTAATTTATTAACTCCATATATATTAATTGAAATTTGACATAAAAAATTTATTTAAGAATAAAAACTTGTTATATATCTACTAATGTTGTATAACTTAAGTGTTCGTATATCTATATTCACTCCACATCAATATTAACAAAATTGAATTTGGACAAAATAGCCGTTAGATATATTCATCACAACATAATATGTATGTGGACGAATTTTCAGTAAATATAAAGTTTGTTAAGAGTTTGATAAGCGTAATCAACCATTAAACTGAAATTTCAACGAAACGAAAACGTTGATATATGAATCTTCGTAACTCTGATTTTCGAACTGTCAACACTCATAATCTAAGAATTATTTACTTTATGCCTTAGACGAAAAAATATATACATTTTAAAATGGTATACATAGTCGTGCTCTTTGATCAGAAGCAATGAAATTCATCTTAGACGACGAAAGTGGTATAATTCGTCGTCTAGGTGACCACTTAGACGACGAATTCTACCAATTTTATCTTAGTGACCACTTAGATGACGAATTATTCCAATTTCGTCGTCTAAGTGTTTAAGGGTTAGGGTTTAAGGGTTAGGGTATGAACTTCGACGACAAATTGGAGGACATTCGTCGTCTAAGTGTTTATGGGTCAAGGTTTAGGGTTAAGGTTTAGGGTTAGGGTTAGGGTATGAATTAAGACGACCAATTTGTAACTATTTTGTCGTCTAAGTACGATTACTACGATGACAAAAAATTTCATTGTCTATGTGTAACTTAGACGAAGAAATGTTTAACTTTGGTGACGATTTTTTATTTCATCGTCTTTTTTCTTAGAAGACGTTTCTTCTTTCGTCTTAGGAGATAAAGTGTGGTTTCGTCATTTAAGTCATACTTAAGCGACGAAATCTTATTAATTTCGTCGCTTAAGTGAGTTTTTTTTGTAGTGTATTTAAATGACAGCACCTACAGTTTTTGCATAACATATTGGTTCTCTTATGGAGAAAGTAGTTTGCATACTTTAAATGCGATTAAGTCTACGGACTTTGGTGTTAAATTTGATAATTTCTGCTACTTGGTGAATTGGTCTCTATCGTCTGCATTTTGTGTGAAACTCTATTTGAAGTATGGTTTGATACTCATGCTGATTATTCGTATATTCGTTGTTCTTTTGGTACTCATTTGAATGATGGTAAATATGAGTTGAGAACAAAATTTTGTTTTCATGGATTTGTTTGTGGGGTGAATTTGTATAAAATATGGAGTGTCCAACTTATGTCACCCAAATTTGTAATCAACAAAGTTATGCACTTTGAGGAGTATGCCACTCTATGTGTAGATAAGTTTTATGATGCAGGTTTAGACCACGGTGCTAGTAAGCAGGTGGAGCTTGTTTAAGCTTTTGTTCAGCCTTGCCAAGATGTGCTTAATTTTGTTGGTATAATGACCCTAATTTTTTCCGAATTAATTACAATTTTTTTTAGTTTGTTTTAATTTATTTTTAGAAGATATTTTCTCTTTCACAGGAAAAAAAAATGTCAAGGAAAAAGTTTGACCTAAACTAAGAGAGGTCAGACTATTTAGGAGTTAGGCCCAATTTGATTAATTTGTTTAATTGAGACTACAATTCCACCTACACTAAGTAAAGGGAAAAAAGAAGAAGCCCGACCTCAATTATGCTTGAGGAAGCTCGGCCCATTTATATGTTAACCTAGCAAGTTGTTAATTAAGAGTTAATAAAGATTACTAAAAGCATCTGCACCGGTCGAGATCTTCCTCACGCAGGCGGTGGGGGTCGGGCGGAAGGAGCTCGAGCAGGCGGAGCATCTGCACCGGGCTGAGGTCTTGCTCAAGCAAAAGGTAGGGTAAGGTGAAATCAGCAAGAGCAAAGTCTCATGCAATTAGGAGTTGACTGCTTGCTCGAGCAAGAGGTCGAGCAAAAAATGCTTGGATGATTGCTCTAGCAAGATCTTACTCTTGTTGTTGCTCTGATCGATGCAGATGCTCTAAGGGGGTGTCGGCTAGTGAAGAAAATAATAGAAGAAAGAGGCAAAACAAAACATGAGAGAGAGAGAGAGAGAGAGAGAGAGAGAGTTTGAGAAATTGGGGCGGCACTGGATCGAAAAGAGAAGAAAGGACTTCGACGATTGGTAGGGAGGGTCACGACTACAGATCTAAACGAGGTTGTCAGTTTCAATGAGCACAACGTCACTGACAACATTGTGATTGAGGTGCCGGCAACAAGCGTAATTTTCAGCAAGCTTTTTTTTTCTGGCAGGTAACAAATGTTTTGGGGAAATGGAGTTTTTATACTCAGTTCAATAAAGTTTTGGTTGGGTTTCAAAGATCGAATAGAATTGTTAGTAGTGAATTAGTTTATCCAATTAACTATAGCTTTGTAGAGAGTAAAATTGGTGGGTTGTTGTACTGTTTGATTTGATATGTACAGTTGAGGTGATTGAGATATGGTGATTTATTGTACATGTGTAATTATTAATGAATGGGTTAATTGATGATGGACCTCACAAGTTGGTTCTCTGGAGGTAGGTAATCTAGAGGCTAGTTAAGGAAATGGTTATTAATGCGACGTTGAGAGAAATAAATGAGATGTGTTCATGGGAATTGGGTATGAGACATCAGAGTGTTGTTATGCTTTAGATGTAGAATGATTTGTAAGAATTATATATGTTTAGGCAATTGACAAGACGAGCTTGACAGGAGTGCTACTTGTGTGTTTGATTTCATAGCATGGGAAGATGCAAGTTGGGCTTGATGTGAGTAATCTTATTGTGTTTACTTGTGAATGAAGTTCACTTGATTGATAGTGTGTCTATGTTGTGGAAATAATGATTATCGAAAAGAAAATTGAGCTTTGTTTTTAAAATTATGAACTTGATCATCTGCGGTTCATAGGCAAGTGAAAACCGTTTTGTTTTAAGTTGATATTCTTATGGTTAGTAAATAATTTGGTGTGACGTTTAAAATGCATTGGGTCTTGTGTTTCTCTTATTAGACATCCTGGTGTGATTGAATTGAGGTGTGTCGCTACTAATTGTAATGTGTGGTTGCTAGAGTCAGTTGAGGTGTTGACATTTGCATCCGTGTTGTGAGGTTATGAGTGTAGTTTTGAGGTGTCGTCAATAGTCGTTGATGTGTTGTCACTTGTATCCATGATGTGAAGTTACAAGTATAGTTTCAGTTGTTTGTCACTCATGTTCTGTGTTGTGAGGTCATGAGTGTCGTCAGCTGAGGTATTGTCACTCGTTTCCATGTTGTGAGGTTACGAGTATCGTTTTTGAGATAGTTGTCACTCATGTTCTGGGCTTTGAGATCATGAATGTTGGTTATTTGTGTCCGGACTGTGAGGTCATAAGTGACAGTAGTTATGAAGTCAGAAGATCCGATCAGTTAGAGCTATAGCTACATGAACGTCATTGTTGTTTAAAAGGAGTCTTGAGTACATTCTTCTTTTATGATCCTTGATTGCGTGGTTCAATTCTCTCTTTTTTTTGTCATGAGTTCTAATGTTGTTGTGGAGTTGTGTTGTGATCTGTGAGAGAAAGAAAGATGTTGTGATTCTTTGTGTTTGGAATTAATGTAAGAGTCATAAGTTTAAGGTGTTATGTGATGTTGATTTTAGTGAGTTATTTTGTCTAAAGAAATCTTCTAAACTAATTTTCATGCAGGAGATTAACTTAAACTTAAAATATGATTTTCTGATGTCTTGAAATGAAATTTGATGTAATTTGGATTATATTCAAGCGTGTGGTACAATTTAAATGTTAAGTGATACGTTAAATTGAGTTACTCATACGAGCTTACAAAATCTTACCGAGTTTGTTATTTTTAACCTAGTGCACTATTCAATGGTGTAGGGTTTAATGTTGCAGCTGAGTTGTGACTTGCAGCTGAGGTAGAAGCTTTTTAATATTGTTGTGATAGTGATTTGTTATAGATTTTGTATTTATTTATTTTTGTTCCGTTGTGTAATGTATTTGTTAATTATTCAAATTGAACTTGTAAACAAATAGAATGTAATATATGAATCAAATTTTGAATCTTTATTGACATTGATTGGCTTCGGGTTGTAGAGAGAGAGAGAAAACAATATTCTGGTATTTAGAGTGAGTTTTTACGTTCTGAGTTTTGGTGTATTTATGGTAATTTGTAGACCAAAATTTGGAGCGTGAAAATTTGGTTCTACATTGTTGCGTTGTTTGGAGATATTTTGTCTCTTCGTCGGAGTCATCATATTGTGATCAAGTTAGCTCTTGTTTACAAGTTCAAGTATTGTTTGGACTTGATTGCTACTCACAATTAGTAGCTTTGGTGGAGGAGACTTTTAGAAGAAAATTCAATTTTAGAGATTTTCGGTAATTAAGCCATGTTGGTGATTATTGGCTTAATTATTAAGTCATTGTCGATATCTTTTGGATCAAACCCAAATCAAGCTTGATTTGGGATCAAGTATAATTAACCTAGTCCTACTAGGTTATGGAGTCATGCTTCACGTACGACATATGTTGATGTGCTCTATATATTTGCTTGGCATATTACAACTAGAGACAGAGAGAATATTAGCTTCGTACGTAGCTAATTTAAGGGAGGATAACCAATATAGTTTGCAGCCTTGAGATTACTTTTTGAGTTTTATATCATCTCTTTTGTGCATCTATATTTTGATATAATTGTTTGATCTCTTTCGTCTTTTTTTCTCGGTGAGTGTATTTGAGTGTAATTGAGTTTTGGATTTGAGTATGAAACACTTTGTAATCTCCTTTCAATATCGGTGAAATTTCCTCACCGTCTCTAATCCACCCGTAGATGTAATCCGATTTGAGTAAACCACGTAAATCTGTGTGCTATAGTTTTTCTGTTTATCTTTACATATTCGTTGATAACTTCGTATTGTTTGAAGCTTCCGTACAACACACCAAATATGTAGTCAGATCTAAACTGCAACGGAGATTGGGAACAAATAATCGACGATGGCTCTCCTACTTATATATCCGCAATCTCCACTGATATAGCAGATTAAACTAGGCTAAGTGGGAGGAATGTCGATTGACACAACACGTACTACTCTCTTTGTTCGGTGTTTCAATTTATATAGAGATAAAAAAAATAAAAAACTAATATTAAAAAAACAGTTTCAAAATAATGCAAAATCTTTAAGTAAAAGAATTATATATATCTAAATTGCAGCTGCAATGTATTTTTTTTTCCGAGGAAAACAACCTTTTGAGGAGCCGGGGGTCATTTTATTAAATAAATACGACTAAAGTCGTAACCGATTGCATCCAAAACATGTTCTGTAGTGAAGGTAAACCATTCATAATAAATGTCACAATCATAAATAAATGTATGTGTTATGCTATTACAATCACTAGCACTAATCTTTAAATCCATAAAGCTTGACAAATGTAGGCTTACACGTATCTCGTCAGGATCACGTGAATCAACTATAAATAGAGATAAACGCACCTATGAGCACGCAATTGTGATAGGTATGTCTACCTCAATGAAACTCATAATCTATATGAGACGAATATAAGCCGTAAATAATAAAACCATGAATATTACCCACTCAACACCAATAGTGGGCCAAAAGAAAAGTCCACCTTGGTCCCAGACCAAAGTATGTCACTGAGACCCTAGCATGCTCATCCCAACAGTTCCAAGCCCAATAGTTGGCCCAAAATTGAAAGACTTAACCATCTCATCACCATCTCCACCAGATACGGACCGGGTTAGCCGCCACCGGCAATCCAGTATCCCGACTTGCCACCCCTACATGACTCTGCCCACTGCCATTGGATGACACAAGACCCTCCTTGGTCCCAAAGCATCGTCGCCTAGTTAATGCTCTAAGCTAAATAGACCTTGCCTCAGAAGAGGACAAGGGTTGCCCACATGTCGGCTTAACATGTCGTCGTGTACTGCCAACCGCCTCTATACCATCAAGAGCCTTGGCCTCCCCTGAAAACTCCTTCAGCCTATCATGCGGCGGCCTTAAACAAATAATCGATCCAAACCCGATCCCAAATTTCAAGATCTCACCGGTAGAACCAAACTTGAGACCGGTTAACCCCCATCAAACCTTTTTTAGGAGAGCCATCGTTTTATGGTAGCTGCATGGTATATGTTAATATTGAGGCATTTGAATGTGGTCCACATGCATATCGTTCAATGACAATACTGTTGGTGCATGATTCTTTCTGGCCGGGAAGATCACATGTACTCCATTTCTCGATCAGGGAAATAACAGCAAGCGTGCATCACGGTCAAATATGTCGATATCTTGTGATGGAATTTTACAACGAATACAAAAACTCCCGATCAGTCTTTTACTGATCGAGCTGACCGCCTTGTGATCATTAATTTCTGGTGCCGCGCCGGTATGTATTACAAATATGATCTTAAATGATGATGATGGTCATGAAATCATGGTTTTCTTGTTAAAAGTTGACCATGATTGTCCGTATATAGTAAGATCAGTACGTACCAGCCGGCAGCTGTTCTAAATTTCTGAGCACCCTGCAGACTGCTCCGACGTACGTACGTACACATAGACCAACATATAAATTAAATTACAATATATATATATATATATATTCTGAATTTTATGCATCATTGCATGCCATAATACTCCATCGCCGGCGCGTCCACAACCGGCCAGATCGATTCTGGCGTCCGCAGTTATTCAACACCAAGTAGCCAACTGTTCAATAATTAACGTGAGACGTTCAAGTTCCTTACTAAAAGATATTGCTTATAAGGGAATGCATACATACATCTATAATTCTATATCATATGCACATTAATTTAGAGCTTTTAATCTGTGTAAGATCGATCGATGTTATTTGCTCGAAAGAAACATCTGTTCCAGTGTGGAATGCATAATTGCATTAATTTAGAGCTTTTACACAGCTAGCTATGACAGACAAAAGGGCATGCATGGTCGCATGCAGTTGCGCGGGCAGAGTATGCAGCAGAGATCGATCTGTTCATCAAGGCGGAAAATAAAGTATATAGAACCAATTCAAGAAATGAGATTAATTAAGTGTGCTATATATATATATATATATGCATGGTACTCGACTGCGTACCCGTGCTTAGGTAGGCATGTCATTACTTTTCTTTGGAGATTTATGCTTATCCTCACTGATCAGTACTACTGAGTTCTGACTACTCCAGACGTCGATCGGTACTACCCATTTTACTCTCCGACGACCTTATATTATACCGTCCGCAAACTTTCACATACAAAATAAATATATGTCCACATTACGTACCACCAATTGTTTATCACGACTTGATCAATGAGATTACTAATTTCCTTGGTGGAAAATTATAACATAATCCCTCCATACTTCAAGCTTAATAACAACCAAATAAAACACCGATTATAACAATCCCTCTAAGATAGATAAAGGATCGATAAACTGTCGCATATATCGACTAGCTAGCTAGCTAGACGCCCAGAAAGCTATTACATGCATGTATATGATCTGTGACATATATACTTCGTTAGCATTTCAACGAAATATATAGTCTGCAACAAGCGACCTAGTACAATAGCATAATATATATGATCAAGATACTGATCGATCAGATCAGAGCCAGAGAGCGCCGGAGTGCTTGAGAAGAGGGACGAGGTTGCCGTTGATGTGGCAAGCCATCAGAGCCTCCACGCCGCCCAAGAACTTTCCCCCAATGAAGACCGCCGGGACCGGCTGCTGCTGACCTTGTCCCTCGGCCAGCTCACGGAGGACCTCACGGATATCCGGCCCCTCTACGTGACGGTCCAGCTCCACTATGGTGGGGCCGACTCCGAGGCTGAAGAGGAGCCGCTCCGCCACAGTGCACATTGGACAGCCGATGGTGCTGAACACAACCACAGCGTTGCAGGAGCCGAGCTGCCTCACCATCTCGTAAGGCCGGCTCCTCATCAAGCTTGACTCTGCCTCCGCTACCGCGTCGCTGCTGATCATCTTGGCAACCTGCATTGTTCTTTGGCTCTTGTTTCTTTGATTTGAGAAGGAAAAAGAAAGAGCTAGGTATTAGAACTTAGAAGACCTCAAAACCTTGCACTAACGAAACAAATGATCGAGGATGGATAGAGAGCTCAGCTAGCAATGAGTGAATCGAATCATACCTGCAAAGTGAGCTAGGAAGATAATGAAAGCAAGGCGGCTAAGCTTAAATGTAGCTTTAAGAAGGCGTGCCTGATGAGCTCGTTCTCTAGCTTCTTAATAGCGTCCAGACTTCTGCTGCTTGCACCTCGATTTATATACAAAAGCCAGAGAGAAGTTGGGGCATTTCGGGTCCAAAAGAGATATCTTGCAGTCTGGGACCGTTATGATCATGATCAACTGATCCGTACAGTGTCAGTCAAAGTAAGAGCCGAGATGGATAAAATCACATCACATATGCTTCATGCAGGGAATGGGGGGTCGGGTCCATGAGGGTAGAAATTGAACATGCAGTGTAGGTTTTTCCTGCTTGGTCACACAAAAATACGTCTCTGACCATATATATTATAAATATGCACCAGCTAGCTAGCTATGAATTGAAGGAAAATAACCGAACTGAAGCCTTTTGGCATGGGATTGAGATGGGGGAGACAAATGAGTCAGTGCTCCGTTGGGCACGAGCAGCTAGAGCCGGAGCATGCAACGTACTGAGAGACAAACTTGGGGTTATAACCGTTATATGTATATTCATTCGATTGCAATGGTAAATGGGATCGCTCAACAGATGAAAAATAAGTACGTACATTTACATAGATTAACAAAACTACCTCACAAAATTAATTAAAAGGTTCGAACTCTTGTTACTCCATTGTTGGCAATAGTGTGAAGACAAGGCTAGGGTGTTAACTAGGTCATACAAAAAAAAACTTTAATATCTATAAAATGTACATTACGGCATAATTTCTGACTCCACCGGCCGCCATTGGGTATGAGGATTTCGCTTATTTACATTTCTCTGTCACACGACTCTTAGTAGGCAAGGTTCCGATCGAATTCGGATAACCAAAACTGCCAAAGATAGTATATACACATTCCCTTGACAGATAAAATATGTACACATTTATAACACCTGAATCGGTCGGTAAGTAAGTTTATTGATGTAACTACTTCCAAGTTGTAAACTTGTATTGCCTGAATTTAGGAGTTACTCGCGTTAGGTAAGTTTATTGATTACATTTATTAGATGTCTTCAATTAGATCTTCAATTCTCGACGTATGGGGAAGCTCATATTTGTAGAGTTTTACATGACGTGTTCATCCAATAATTATTGGGATAAATTTATGGGTTCAATGGTTTCAATCTTTTCTCATGCTAAGCTTACCTACATTGGAAATCAACGTGGTCCAGAGTATACAGCCGGATTGTTCATTTTGGAACTATCTTATAAACTCGCGATCGTTACATTTTATGTACATGAACATATCGTGACTACTACAAAGATAGTACTTTACAAAATGTGCGTATCTCTACAATTTAGAGCAACTCCAATAATGTCATGGAAAGTTTGCTTATTTTGTTCAAAAATAAAGTTGAAACCTATTTTAACTAGTCACTTGTATAAATTTACTCCAACAATATCAATTAAAATGTAGTTAGTTCTAAACACATGCTTAGTTTTGATTGGTTGATAATAAAATATTTATTTATTAATTGAAAGGACCCAACCCCGATTTAGTTTCCTAAACCGGAATCAAACCCCTTCTGAAAACACGAACTTGCAAAAACCATAGAAATTTCGGCAGAGTTTCACTATATAGAAGAATTACCATTAACCTGCACCTGAAAACACACTTCATCCTATGCCACAAAAGCCAAACCGTGGGCACCAATCACATCCGGATTTCTCAAAATCATATCATAATATAAAATAATAAGCAAAAACTGTAACTTTATAGAAATTCGAGAAAATCATATGAAATTATAAACATCTGAGTATTCAGAGCGACCTCTAGTATATATATACATATATATACAGCAGTAGGCTAAACAAGAAACCTACTGGAAAAGAAAAGTAGCTCGAATACTAAGCCTCTAACTGCGACGTGCGACACCAGAATCTGAACTACAAACTGGGCATTGAAAAACAAAGAGCCCAGGGAAACACATATAAACCGTTAGAGTGAGTGGACGAAAATAAATGTTTTTCGCCGAATAATATATGTTATAAAAACATATGCAAGTCTAAGTACATAAAATCAAATGGTACACGAGGGAGACTCTAACTCCTCACGCGTATAGAGCATGCATCGTAAAATCCCGCGGGGTCACTCATGGACACATTCGCGCTAGTACAGTCTGAATCACGGGATTCCAGACCCACACGTGATTCAAGCCAGAAAGGCCTCAGGTCACTCAGAGGTCTACCCCCCCCCCCCCCAGGGGTCACAGCCTCCCCTGGTAAACATCCTCGGGGATCAGCCGGGATGCAAGTGTATCGATACAATAATATATATATTGTGACTGTACTCTGTGTAAACCAAATCATAAATAGTTCATGCAAATGTATTAAGCATAATGTAAATGCATATTCGTAATATATAACTATATAAGCATGTATTGTCGATGCATAATCGTAAAACATATGCTCGAATAAATCATAATCGCATATGCATGCTCATGCTCGTAAAACGTATAATAAGGACTCGCAATCAATCAATGAAAAGAAATATATCCACTCACAGACTAGCACAACGTGCAAACGCGCTAATCCCGAGATCCGGCGGAAGATCCCTCGCCCAACGTACGATCTTGATCCCCTGAATAATCACAAAATATCACTGATCAAAATCACAATTCAATACTCTAAACCACATCTCGGAAACCAACCATTCCTGAAAATATATAACTCGGATAATAGAAAACTCGTCGAAAACCCCAAATATACTCCACAAAACCTTTGACTTAAAATTCACTATCCAAAACAACTCGAAAACCTCAAGACGACAATCGGGGCGCGATTACGAGTAAAACAACATAAAACTTGTCAAAATCCAAAAAGTCAACGCCTCGCCAGAGCTCCGCCGTTGACCGCCGGCGCGCCGTCACCGGAGAGATTTTCCGGCGAGGAAAACCCAGATTTCTTCTCCTCCTCAAGCCCAACACTTTTCTCCACTACCACAACCTCCAATTCCGCCGTAATCCGCCTGAAAACAGCTCGAAATCCTCTTGGATTTTAAATCGGCCGGCGACTCGGCCCACCACCGGAACTCCGGCCACGACGCACGACGGTCCTCAAGGCTACTCCTAAAAGCCTCACCGTGGCCCCACAAACTCTTCCCCCCTAATCCCCAGCCACCACCGTGGAGGGAGCACCGCCGTCCGTCGCCCCGAATTCCCACCGATTCTCCTCCAAAATTCCAAGCCAAAAACTCCACAATACAACCCAATACATATATCAAAAGGAAGCATAGATCATAAGCATCAATTCCCTACCTTGAAATCTGGCAACCGCGCCGTATTCCGGCAGCCACCACGACGGTGAGTTGTGACTCACTGAGTCAACCCGGTTGACTCGGTCAACTCGGCCCAACTCTGGTCAACTCGGTCAAAACAGCTCATTTTCAAATTTTTCGATAACTTTACGACTATTCGGCTATTTATACATCGCGAATCAACTCTATCCACAATTCGGATAACTCAAACTCGAACGGATAAACACGACTAATTCGGCGATAATTTCAAATATTCGTTTTATATTCCTCGATTATCCAAAAAATCCTCGGAAAGCTCCAACGAACTCGAAATCAAATTCTCTACATTTCCCACGAACAAACCCAAATCAAATTCGTATCCGAAAATTAAGTCGTGATCAAAACTGCATAACCGATTAATTACGATAAACCTCAATTTCTCGTAAAACTCGCAGATTAAGCCGATTACTATTCCAATTCCGATCCGGGTCGTCACATTAATATAATTATTAATTGGATTTGCAATCTAGAATGAAAGAACTAATTACAATATTGAATGTTTTGTTACCTGTAATTCATCTTTTCAGTATAAAAATAGGGGATGAAAACATAAAATATAGGGAATTCCTAAACTGGCTAATAAGATATTTATATTTTAACTAAAAATAACTTATAAGAAATATGTTGGAGTTGCTAGTACTCATCTAAAATTAACAGGTAAAATTAGCGCAACACAATCAATACTGATGCACGAAGATGGATAAGAATCATAATTAAATGAAACGTAGAGTATATATCTGTTTTAACGTATGCACATATTGACGCCAAAGCGAAAACAAACTCATCCTTGGGTAATTATGCGTCGCTGTTAGCTTTAAGATGCTGTGTTTGTCAATGTGCTCCTCACATTACCCATCACGCAAGCAAAGAACTGCAAAATAGGCCTCAAGCAACCTTCTACTGGGATCCTAACATATGCATCCCATCCCAAGCTCAACCCCGTGCAATGCCCTCTCATCAGCCTCCCCCAGAAGCTCAACAAGATGCTTTGGTCTCGGCTGCCTGCCAATATCGCCGTGGACTGCACGTATGCCGAGGCCGCTCGCTTCACCAACTGGTTTCGGATCATAATGTTGGAAGGGTCGAAGTCATTGTTCCAAGGTTCGTCTGAAACTGTCCCGGTGCTTTGTGGCGAGTTCAATATGATGTCCCTCAAGCTCATATATCGGAAATTTGGATCATCTTCGTCTCCCTCCGCTCTGCTGTATGTAGATGAATTTCTACGAATGACTATAGCTGGTAGGCTTCTTATGGTGAGAAGTTCACTGTCCATTATGATTTGTTGGGTGTGAATGAGAACATTTTGGATATAATTAAGGAACCTAGGTTTGTATATATCTTCGATTGCCCTAGCTATGATCACCTGAGGTTTTGAATACTGGACGAACTTTTGGTATGATTTCTAGATGGATGCTGAACGAGGAAAACTAGTGGAAACGGTTCGCATGCATAAATTTTCCTTTTACAATTAAGACGGTTTTGTATATTTACTCGTTGGTTACAATTTGAGAAGGAGAGAAAAGCTCTATAGCTTGATTGATGGATTTAATTAGGGCTACATTTTACACGGGTTTCCTTCGATATAGGACAGTTTAAGCTATATATAATATTGGTTATAAAACTTACATGTGGATGGTTTGTTAACAGACTCGAACGATCTGCTAAATATGCTAGCCAAGCTGGCTCAAGATGACTCACTCTAGTCTTATTGTTATGTTGATCTTGTTAGAGTACGTCGTGGAATCTTAGTGCTTTATTACTTTTTATACATTGTTATGAGGTTGTAGTACGTACGTGAAGGCATGAGATGGAATTTCAAATTAGTGTGTTTGTAACTTTGTATGAAGAAAAAAAGGAGCTAGGTACAATTCAAGCGGAAGTACGTGATCATTTTTGTAATCTATAGATCGATCGGACACTCTTGTCTCAATCTGTGTTCTAAATTAAGTCGATCAAATGGACCAGCAGAAATGGTTGGCAACTACGCAGAAGCAGACTGTGAGTGGTGCCGCTGGCTTTGTTTTCTTACCTAATCTAGCTCCTCTCATCATCTGCCGATTGCCAAACATTGCCTATACAAAAGTAGTACATGAGGGAATTGAAGTTGTGGTAATCAAATACTGAAGGCATATTGTTGATTGACAATTCTTATTAAAGACAAAACACACTTTGTTTGGATGATTGGTGTAACAAGTGAAGAAGATTGAAATGAAGAACCTAATGATCTCAATGGTAATCAGGTAAAAGCATGCATGTGTATATCATACTTTTTCACTGAGGATGGCATCCTTGTCTCCTATCATGAGTCATTCTGTCATTGTCTTGGATATTTCTGGGTTTGCCTTAAGGCTCGTTTCTAATCTCCCTAATATTAAAAGAGTTTTTTTTTGGACAACTTCGAATGTCTTGAAGCCCAAGAAGTTTTTCCAGTTAGGAAGATTCATTTTCTTACCCGTGACTTTGTTTTCTTGGGTATTGTAAAAAGAAAATCAGCTGCTCTTTCTTGATACATGCACCAACGTTGTAGCTAGTATAATTGCTTCCTAGAAAAGGGTTTTGTCCTTACACCTTATCATCTTCCTTTTAGAGTAAGTTGAGAAAAACTTTTTTTTCCTATTTAAAACTTAGTCATGTCTAAGAAAAGTTTTGGTTTATCTTTTCTTATTGGCATGAGAATTCACTTGTCAGATCTTGCTACTTGCCAATAGACAAACGTCCAAAATTTGTCCTAAGTCATTGCCTATGTCGCTGCTCTATTAGCAGACTTCATTGGCTATATAAGGATAGCATGGTAGTCTTGGCTCCCTGGTTGTTTTGAGAGTTTTATGCTTCTTTCAAAAATGAGTTAGACTCTTCTGTTTTCTCTAAGCTTTCCCTTCTACTGCATGTAAACCTTAGAGTATTGCCCAAACAAGTTTTTCATTCAAACTCATATGCATCTTGCATACTATTGAGATTGGTATGGTAGTGCACAACCTGAGAAGCCGTTCATGAAGAATCAGCTTACAAATAGTTGAGTTCTGAGATGAAGCTTCTGAAAACCTTTCATTTGTAAACACTTAGAGACAAGAGAGAATGTAGCTATGTAGGACTAGTAGAGAGACTAGTTAGGATAACATACAGGTCATGTATCCCCATAGTACAAGAGCCTTGTAAGAAGTGGTTTTCACATAGTGGAAAAGTTTGTCCCTCAAGAGTTAGGGGCACGTAATTATTCTCCCTGATTGCAAGATTTCTACGTTAAAGAAAAACATCATCGTGTTATTGATTTACTTATCGCTTTGATTTATTTTCATTAATCGTAAATATGTTTTTTGGGATAGTTCACTCTTTAGCTATCCCCGAGAGAAAACTTAAGCAAAAAAGTTGACAAGGACCTATTCACCCCTCCCCTCCCCAAGACCTTTAAGTGGTATCAGAGTGGCCACTAACTCTTGTTGGTGAGATCCTCTGAGGACCGAAGATGGAGCGTGAAATAGGCTCTACTTCCATTAATGCCCCTCCTTTCTTTGATGAAAACAATTATTCACAATGAAAGATTATGATGACTGCTTTCCTTGGTTCCCAAGATGATGGGTTATTGTGGACTATGGTTAATGATGGTTGGCAACATCCGGAGAAACTGATATTAGAGGGGTCTGCTATCCTCGTTCAGAAACCTAAATCTGAATGAGACAAAAATGATAAAACTTTGGCCAGAGCCAACATTAAGGCTCTAAGCTATCTTTTTAACACCCTATCAATCAGGGAATGCCAGAGAATTATCCACTGCCCAACTACGAAGGAAGCTTGGGAGGTCCTAACCACTACTCATAAAAGTAACTCTCGAGTTAAAACTCAAAAACTTCAAAGACTTAATTTTGAATTTAAAGTTTGTTCATGAGTGAGAATGAATCTATTGGTGACTTCTATGGACGTGTTCTTAGCATTACAAATCACTGCCATAGTCTAGAAGAACCTATTGAAGCTAAGAAAATTGTTATAAAGTTTCTTTGTACTTTACCTCCTTTCTTTGATTCAAAAATGAATGTCATTGAGGAAGCTCATGATCTAGATACTTAACCTCTAGAGGAGGTAGTTGGCAATTTGAAAACTTATAAAGCTATCAAGAGACAACTCAAGTAGGAAAAGTCAATTGCCTTGAGTTCTAGATTTTGTAGAAGTATTGATTTTTTAAATAATGGGAATCGCAAGTCAAAATATTTACAAATTGATGATAGGTGTCTTGAGTGCAATAGTGTAGGACATAGAGATTTTAACTGTGCAAATAAGATAAACAAGTCTCTCAGAGTACTCAAGGATACCTGGAGTAATAGCGATCCGGAACAGTTTTCAGATCATGAAGAAGAAACTGTTGCTTTTCTTAATTCTATTGCATTAGATGAATCTCTTAAAAATGAGGATTCTGATGATGAGGGTCAAGATATGTACACTGAATTGTGTGTAGCATCTAAGTTTATGCTCACTAAAATTGAAGTTCTAACTCATCAACTCTCAAAAAGTGAGAAGGCAAATTCAAGGATACAAGAGAAGTATTTATCTCGAAAAGCTTAGTGGAAATCAGATAAAGCGTGTCTGGAAAATCAAGTGAAATACATTAAGGAAAAACATGACCATCAGACAAATCTAGTTGACACCTTAACCTCTGAGAAACTTGTTCTAGAAAATTCCCTTAGAGAATCCCAATAACAGTTTACTAAGTTCTCCATAGGCTCAGAAAAGTTGTCGAAAATGTGTGGGATAGGTAAGGTGGATGGTAACCAGAATGGTTTAAGATTTGAGAATAGTGAGGCTTCTAAACCTAGTGGTAAGATTCTGTTTGTCAAGGGTAAAAATCTATTTTAGGAGAGTCTCCAAAGCTACCGAAAAAGATGAAAATTGAAACACCTAGGTTCTTTAGACCTTTCAAACAGTACCTTCCCACTTGCCATCATTGTGGAATTGTTGGCCATATCCGATCTTTGTGCAACAAATTTAGAAGGAGTCAGTCTCACTCCAGGAATCCTTAAAACAAAAATCTTCTCGTGTCTTTTCAATCCTCTCTGAAAAATTCTCTAAAGGAACTGTCTAGGATTGCTCAGTCATTTGCTATCCCTAAACAAACTGAAAGAAAAAGGGTACCCACTTGGATATAGAAGTCGATCCCTAGATATCAGGATGTCATAACCAACTTCTCTCTGATAATGTGAAAAATCACCTCTCAAAGATACTTTATTCTCAACTTGGATATATCAATATAGTATGATAAACAGGGGTTATCGAACACAAGGAATTAGTGATACTAAATCCTAACATGAAATTAAAATACTGATAGACTTGACTACAGTATACTAATGACACTACAACCCTACTCTAGACAGACTTAAATAACACGAAAATTGGATACAATAAACTAGACACAGAGGCAAACTATCACACAAAATATTATGGTGTTCAGAGTTTATTTGAGTACTGAACTGAATTGTTTAAGATACAGTTAATGCAGAAAGTAAATGCTGAAAGTAAATATGATTATGAATGCAAATGAGTTTAAACTATATAACGAATGAGTTCAGATAAATGCAATCCAGCACCGCCATTCCTTCTATCTAACACATAATTAATCTAATGTACATATCCAATGAATGAAAGTTCTCAAGAAGGCCGATAAACACGACACATCCTATTACCTAATCCTTATGCCTATGTGAGTTTGTCTTGGACCTCTCTCACATTTATCCCTCTATTGAACCCATAGTCATGAACCCCAAGGTTTATAAAGAAGAAAGCATTAAGTTCTAGAAAAGGTTTGAGAATCTACAAGGGTTCACAAGTACACTATAGGCGTATCCTGCTAGACCTAGGGTTTCGATCACCCGAAGGTAAAATCGGTGTACCACTGTAGAGAATCCAGTGGAAGAAATTACCTTCAGTCGCCCATATCTCATGACAATAGAATCCTAGCATGCATACTAAATTGTCCACCAAAGAAAACATATGAGTATTCATACGGTGAGTCACATAGAAAAATAAACCTCATTCAAATTGAATATGCAAAATTAGATTAAAGTGTGTGAATTAGAAAGACTTCATGTACGGGGCTTCAAGCACCCCTTAACAAGGTATTTAACTATTCATAGTCTTAGATAATAACATCAACGAATACATGAGAGATAAATTAGATGATAGAGAAGAAGAAAACTCTTGTTGTCGTCGGGATCGAGCTCGCAAGCTTGCAACTTAGTTGCGCACCTCTCCTCTGTCTCTGTTTCTTTTCTTTTTTCTTTCTTTCTGTTCGTCTTTCCCTCTCCTCTAAAATCTGCCGTTGTACTTAGTATATATAGCTTGGTTAATTAAACAATCAACCTAGCCAATTGTCACGTGGGCATCTTTGTTTCCCTCATGGATTATGATTCCTCCCATCCATCGACACCAATTGATCCTTATTTGTAATATTTAAGCTCATGTTCTCTACTTAACTCCAAAATACCTAAAAATAATAAACATAATTAATTCACTCAAATAATAATAATAAACCAAATATAGGATATTAACTAAACATAATATAGACGCATAAATATGTGACTATCACTCTCCTGAAGTGTCTGATGTCACAAATGTAGAGAATACTGAAGAAAATGTGGTGTATTTTCTTTCTAGGATTAGAACCAACCTTGTAGGAGAACGCAAAATTGTAGCCATGTGCAATGTTGTCTTAACGGCCCTATCAGCAAGACGTTCAGATTCTTGGTATCTTGATAGTGAGTTTAAACACATGACTAGGGATAAGAAATGGTTTACATCCATGAATGATACTCATTCTGTTGGTGATGTTATTTTTGATGATGGTGTTAAGGCTGATATTATTGGATGCGGGATGGTAAACACCTCTGGCCTCCTGAACTGAGGAATGTTCTTTTGGTTAAGAAGCTAGAAATTAACCTTTTGAGTGTGAGTCAAATTGTTGACGAATATGAAACTGTTACTTTTGATTGAGCAAAGTATTTAGTGCTTAATGGTAAAAGTAAGAGTATCATGTAAAAAGAAAGGATAAAGAATCATTGTTAGTGTTTATGCAAATGATAAATTCCGACCACAAGTGTGTTTTCGGTCCCTTGTGAGTGAGAGTCCTCTTGAACTCTGGCACAGACGAATGTGCCACTTGAATCACCAAGATGCATGTGGTGAAACTGTCCTCAAAAGGAGGAGCTTAAGGTCTTCCTAAACTTACCGAAAAAGCAGCAGGTATGTGTCAGGATTGCAAGATGGGTAAGGTATCCCTCATCTCTCTTCAAGCATTAAATGTTAACCTGCTTCGAATGCTCTTGAATTACTACATCTTGTTTTAGTTAGACCAATTGAAACTAAAAGTATCTCAGGAATGAAGTATGTGCTTGTTGTTGATGATGATTTTTTAAGGTTCACATGGGTTATGTTCATGGATGACAAAACTTTCACTTTTGAAAAATATTTCAAACTTGCAAAACATATTTCATAAGAGAAAGTGTCTAAAAATAAGTGCATCTCTAGAATTAGGTCAGATCATGGTGCTGAATTTGACAACTCCTTCTTTGCCAATTATTGTGATGAATTTGGTGTGCATAATGAATATTCTGCTCCCATTACTTTGAAACGTAATGACTTTGTTGAAAAGAAGAATAAAGTTCTTGTTGAAATGGGGAGAATAATGCTTAGATATGCTGACCTTCCACATATGTTTCGGGCAGAAACTATTTACAATGTTTGTTATACTCTTAATAGAGTGATTTTTAGACTTGGCACTGAAAAAACTCCTTATGAACTTTGGAAGGGTAAGAAACCAAATGTTACTCATTTGAAAGTGTTTGGCAGTCCATGTTTTATCTACAAGGATCGTGAATACTTGACAAAGTTTGATGCTACGTGTGATCGAGGAGTCTTTTTAGGCTATGCCTTCAATGGTCGAGCATACCGAGTGTACAACAAGAGATCATGCAAGATCATGGAAACGATAAACGTTATGATTAATGATTCTCCCGTGTGCTCTCATGTTTCTTCCTCTTATCCGTCGCAGGAACAAACAAGTACTAAAATAGTGCCACCCATGTCTGAGCACAATGTGCCAATTGATAAGGAGAACCTAATACTAGATGATGACTCTTTTGACAAAGAATCGAATCCGAAGGTACCAGGATATATTAGACTCTTGCTATCCAGGCTCCCCACCATTATGGAAAAATGCAAGTTCAGAGGGATCACTCAATCTCTGATGTGATTGGTAAGATTGATGAACCAATGATGACTCGGAGTAAAGCTAACAGGTTAGTAAGTAATTTTGCAAAGCTTCCTGATGACCTTCTATTCAAGAGCTCTCGAAAGGCTATTGGTGTGTGTATCATTACTTCAATTCTGCCCCTATGAGTTCTTAGTTTCAGTAGAACTGTATTTATTTGTTTATTACTCCAAAGAAAAAAAAAAGTGTTAGTATCCTCTTTTTCGTGTTTGGGATTTGAGATTCACCTGATATCCCTATTTATGTTTTTTGAACATGACCTAAGTTTTGTGTCCATATTTCATCGATCTTGATCTGATTTGTTGCATTTCTCGCCTGCATGTATGCATATGTGCCTCAAGGTCTTTGTTGCCTGTGGTCTTAATCACTCTTGGAACTATATAGACTTACTTGTCACAATGGCGAACCTTGTGGGTGGCACAAAGTTCAACTAGAAAACAGAGATGAAATGAGTTGTTAAGGATAGACTGTGTTTTGGTAGAAGCTCTAAATTGTAAATTAATTGTCACCAAAATGGTGAATGTGTTAAGTATTTTACGAGCTAGTCTTTCACTGGGTGCACCTTTATGGAACCAGTGGGAATCCCTAAGATGCATTCTATCATTCGATGGGTTCGAACTAGTTATCTGTCAAGTGTCCTTGTTACACATATTGCCTCTTCGAGCATCTGCTCAGGGCGTCAATGATAACTACTTCTCTACATAGACCTATGAGAACGATTTCTCAGATGAGCTCTTGACTAAATTAAGTGGTGAAATTCCTTGAACTTAAATGGTTAAAGCCCAAAGGGCTGAATGTGACAAAGTCACTTAAAATGGTTGTTCTTTAGAGGTACAAGGTTGTTTGTGACAAAGTCACATGTTTACTCTCTCTCATCTCATTTGATACTCCAACTCAGGCCCATGGGTCAAGCTCTTGCACATACACACACACACACATCTTGTTTTTCCAAAATATGATTATTAAAACCATGATAATGATGTTCTCTTTGCAGTCATATATTCATGTGTCAAATTTGAGCCACCAAAACATGTAAAATTTTGGTGTCACACTTTGTGAGTCTATGGTTAAACTATACTGAAATTGGAATTTAACAACATCAATCCATCCCATACTCTGTTTAGTCATATTTGTTATGTTTGTGTGTTTTAATATGCTATTTCTCTTCTCTTTCCTTCTTTCCTTTATGCACACTCTAAGGGAGAGTCTTTGAAGTCTTAGTATACACATCGATACATTTTAATTCCTTGATAAAGGTTGTCAAAGACTTTGCAA
This sequence comes from Geum urbanum, assembly GCA_946800695.1. Taxonomy (NCBI): domain Eukaryota; kingdom Viridiplantae; phylum Streptophyta; class Magnoliopsida; order Rosales; family Rosaceae; genus Geum; species Geum urbanum. The sequence continues at coordinate 49,969,588 of OX327006.1, forward strand.
TATGTTGCTTTTTGTTAAAAGTTGATTCATGACTTGTGTGCTCTCCCAATCTCCTTTGCTCTACTATGGATCGAGTTCTGATACATCAAACATGTTCAAATTCCTGCATTATTGCATAATTTTGAGTTTCATCCCATACTTTTATGTGAAAATTGTTTATTGTTCCCCATGACAGTTGTTTTTCCAACTATTCTTGATACATGCAGAGCTGAGGGTCTCGACTACATTCTTTTCGCTGTATCTAACTATTTGCTTGTAGTCACTTTTTGGTTGGATATGTTGTCCATTCTGTTGGGGATACATATAGTTCCACATCTCCTGATTCTGGGTTCTTCTTCAAAAGCAAGGTTGCTATGATTGAGGGGGAATATGTTGACCGCTCTAATGCGTCCATTGTTGTATTTAAATAACATAAAGATTGTTGGTTGTTCTCTGGTTCCCTTTGTCATTCCTTGCCAAAAAGGGGGGGGGAACTAATTATAGGGTATTTGTTATTGTGATGTTGTTTCTTCACTTATTCTTAGGAGAATTTGTGCAGGTTTCCTACAACACTGAGGTGGCTACTAGCTCTTAGAACTAGTACGCTTATTGTAAATGTGTGTTTTGTTAAGCAATGTCAAATGGGGAGATTGAAGGCATATTATTGATTGACAATCCTTATTGAAGTCAAAACACACCTTGCTTAGATAATTAGTGTAACAAGTGAAGAAGATTGAAATGAAGAACCTACTGATCTCAATGATAATCAGGTAAAAGCATGCATGTGCATATCATAGTTTTTCACTGAGGATGACATCCTTGCCTCCTATCCTGAGTCAATATGTCCTTGTCTTAGATTTTCTGGGTTTTCCTTAAGGCTCGTTTCTAATCTCCCTAATATTAAAAGAGTTTTTGTTATGACAACTTTGATTGTCTTGAAGCCCAAGAAGTTTTTCCAGTTAGGAAGGTTCATTTTCTTACCCGTGACCTTGTTTTCTTGGGTATTGTAAAAAGAAAACCAGCTGCTCTTTCTTGATACATACACCAATGTGTAGTTGGTATCATTGCTTCCTAGAAAAGGGTTTTGTCCTTACACCTTGTCATCTTCCTTTTAGAATAAGTTGGGAAAAACTCTTTTGCCCTATTTTGAAACTTAGTCATGTCTAAGGAAAGTTTTGGTTTGTCTTTTCTTATTGGCATGAGCATTCACTTGTCACATCTTGCTACTTGCCTATGTGGCTACTCTCTTAGCAGACTTCATTGGGTATATAAGGATAGCAAGGTACTCATGGTTCCTTGGTTGTTTTGAGAGTTTTGTGCTTCTTTCAAAAACGAGTTAAACTCTTCAGTTTTATCTAAGTTTTCCCTTCTACTGCATGTAAGCCTTAGAGTATTGCACAAATAAGTTTTTCATTCAAACTCATATATATGTATCTTGCACACCATTGAGATTGGTATGGTAGTGCACAACCCGAGAAGCAGTTCATGAAGAATCAGCTTACAAATAGTTGAGTTCTGAGATGAAGATTCTGAAAACCTTTCATTTGTAAACACTTAGAGACAAGAGAGAGTGTAGCTTTGTAGTTCTAGTAGAGAGACTAGTTAGGATAACATATGAGTTATGTATCCCCAGAGTACAGAGTCTTGTAAGAAGTGGTTTTCACATAGTGGAAATGTTTGCCCCTCAAGAGTTAGAGGCACGCAATTTTTCCCCCTAGTTACAGAGTTTCTGCATTAAAGAAAAATATTCTCGTGTTATCTATTTCCATTAATCGTAAATCTATAACTTGGTAATTTTGTACCAAAGTAATACTCAACTTGTCAGTTGAGACTTGCATTCTTGAGGCAGGCGTCAACCTCGAAATGATTATTTCTATTGTTACGGAGTGTACTCATACTGTTTTTTATAAGGAGTTTAGAGATGGAAAATTTTAATATATTTTAACACATGAGATATGTAAATTAATTCTTAAAGTGGTTATTACTATTTAACTAAAATTGTAAAGAAAAATACTAATTTTATAATTATTTAAATAAATTTATAATATGATGTATGACATGTGTTAACTTATCGTAATCTTCCCCGTTTAGTGATATGTTGAAGTCTTAAACATCAAGAGATCGAAGCCATTTCACATTGTCACCGATGACATATATTGTGAGTTTTTGGCAAACTTTCGAATTATTTGGCAAAATAACATAAATTTGATCTCATCGATCATAGCGGATTGGACCATATATAACATTGAATTAGAGCTTATGCTTAAAATGATCTTTCTTCAAACTTATCTGCTCATCAAACTCGGGACCAGTGCGATTCTGAACTCGCTGGCTACAAAATTTCCGACGCAGCGTACTGTGGCCCCCAGGCATTTCGAAAATTATCACTCACGTTCTCAAGCTTCCATTTTCTTGGGAAATCTTAGCCAAACACGGTTTAATTTCTCTTTGTTTTTTATAAACCGGGGATAAAGCCTTTAATTGGTAGTAGTGTATCGGAGTAGGCTTATCCTAAATGTTATAAATCTTATCCTAAATGTTATAAATTTTTGTTCATGTTTATTGTGATTTTGATTCTCAAATTGATAAATAAATGTATGACATATCCCTTGAATTATTTATAATGTTCACAACTAATTAAATTAAATTTACAATTCTGAGAACAATTGATTCACAAGTTGTAATTAAGTCTCTAAATAAAGTATTACAATATACATGAGTAAAAATTTACAACATTTAGGATATTATTATCACAATAACCATATTTTTTTGGGATTATTTTTAATATTTATAACTAATTAGATCAAATTTACAATTTTGAGAACAATTAATTCACAAGTTGTAATTAAGTCTCTAAATAAAGTAATTATCTCAAATGCAACTAAATAACCCAAAAAAATAACTCATATTATCATAATGATGATTAAAATTGTTCTCAAATGATAAAATAAAATTATCATACCTTTTAAATACCTAAAAAAGATCCCTACCACTCTCAGTCTCACAGTTTGTTCATAAAAAGTGAAGGAGAAAAAAGCCTAGCCTTTAATTTGGCGTTGTATATAAATGGAGGGAGGACTGCATGTGGAGGCAAATTCATCAGCTTTCACTGTTTTTCTTTGGCATGGAAAAATCCGTATGTACTTCGTCTTGCCTTCTCTGCTGGAATTGGAGGTCTCCTCTCTGGTTATATTATATGACACAGGCAATGAGGTCATCATGACTCCGTGACTCAGTAGCTGCCTTTGACTGTGTCAGTGTGTGACTCAGTACTGATTCAGTGTGTCTGTAATGAAAATTTTGTGCAGGAGTTGTATGAGGAGCTCTGCCCTACATTAGGGATTACTTCAAGTCTGTGGACAGAGAGCGTCTTACAGGCGAGAGACTTTAAGGGTCTTCTACTTTGTTAGATTTACAAACTCATCCATCCACATCCGCATAATTTTAGCTACCATCGTATAGACTCTGATCATCGCCTTAGAAAGTTTATATTAGAAAGGTGATGACCAAGTTTGATTCTTAACAACAGTATAGTAGTCCTTTAAGCTCTTTAAAATGTCTTCATTTAAAAAATAAAAAAAGGTTGGAATAAAATGCTATGAACAACTGTTACTAGCTGTCTAGCTTGGACAAGCTCAACAATTCGTACTCTATGTTACACAACACTTATACAGGGACGCAGCCATTTGGGTTCAAGTCCTCGTAAAAATTTTGGATAAAAAAATTATTATATTCCACCTCTGAAAAAGAAAATTATGTACATACTTTTATATCAAATTTTTTGTACTGAATCAAGTATTGCTTTTTATTTCAACCAAAATTAATAAGGATGTGACACCATATTATACATGAAATTTCTTAATTCAGAAATTATTTCATGCGAGAATTTGTTTTCTCTTTTATTCATGTAATTTACCTCTTCATGACACCGCTCTCACTTAGTGACCACCTATTTGTTCTTCATCACCAAAATAACACGAGCTTTTTGTAAACTTAAAGATTTAGCAGTACTTATACAAAACATTTATCTTTATCTTTGATTTTGATTCTATTTGTGGTGTTTACTTTGCTCCCTCTAGCCTTTTGAGTTTAAAGCTTAAAACTTTGGTGGGTTGTGTTTGTAAAATTATATATCTTTTTCTCAATTTACTATATTAAAATTCAACTATCATGGTGAAGTAACGAAAACTATCAGAAAAAAAATGTGTTGCACAATATTGCTAAGTTATAATTAGTCTGAGTAACAATTAATTCCTAACTTGGCCAATCTACTTAGACTGATATGATTATCTTTAATTAGTAATTATTGTGGCTATGAGACATTCAAGTACTTGATGAGTGTTTATGAGACCAATATATTTACTATGCCTATGTCAATAACAAGATCACTAAGTTGTTAATATTTTTAAGATTATAAATTTAGGGTGTAATGTGATGTGAAATCGTGAATATATTTGGTGTTCTCAAATCTCAAATATGTAGGAGAGCATAGTGAGCATGGGAGTGGCTGGTGCCATCATTGGAGCTGCAATAGGGGGGTGGTTGAATGACCGGTATGGAAGAAGAATTGTGATCCTTGTTGCAGATTTCCTATTTGGCTATTTTTCATTGGTGCTGTGATTGTGGATCATTCCCTAAACCCTTGATTGTGGATCTTTTTTAAGCTCCAGGGACTTGGCGTTGGATGCTTGGTGTTGCAGGTATTCCAGCTCTGCTTCAGTTTATCCTAATGCTTCTTCTTCCCAAATCTCCTCGTTGGCTATTCGTTGACTATTCCGAAAGGTATGCTTCTGCTGATGTGTTCTTAAATCACGGTAAAAAATTTCCTTAAACTCATAAGTTAGATAATACTTCAGCTTATGTATGTACTAGTACTGTTCCTAGTGACTTGCTAGTCTAAAGTTTGTGCCTTTTGTTCAATCACTTGATTTTGTAGTATGTAAAGGGCAGTTCTCATCGAAGTACTAATGTCAAGTGCTTAAAACATTTTTTCAGAGTTTGATAGCTTGTTTTGTTTATTAATAGGGGAGGGAAGAAGGAGGGAAATTCATACTAAAGAAAATATTCTCGGTTGATGAGGTTGAAATAGAAATTCAAGCACTGAAGGAATCAATAGAAAATGAGATGAATCAAACAGGGTCCTCGCAGAAAATCAGCATGGTTGAGCTTCTGAAAACAAAAATGGTGAGAAGAGACTAATGGCTAGTGTAGGCCTTCAGGTCTTCCTGCAATTTGTGGACATAAATACAGTCATGTATTACAGCCCAACCATAGTTCAGTTGGCAGGTTTTGCATCAAATCAGACCGCTCTGCTTCTCTCTCTTGTAACTGCTAATCTCAATGCCTTTGGCTCCATTGTGAACATATACTTTATTGATAGGACTGGGAGAAAGAAGCTTTTGATCATCAATTTTTTCGGTGTTATCATTTCACTTGACATTTTATCACCAGTTTTCCATGAGACTACTTCCCGTTCTCTTCTTGTTAGCTCCATTGAAACATCTCATTTCAAGATCTACACCTGCCTGGATTATAGCTCAACCAAAAAACCTAAATCAAGACTAAGACTGCATATGGCCTTGACAGCAACTCTCATGCCATTGCCTACTCGAATGTGTGATTCCTCAGTTTTTGGTTTATTCCTCTTTGTGAAGCCCTATAAGGATTTAACAATGTGTAAGGGAGAGCCTGAATCAAGCCAAAAGTATTTGGCTCAATATTGATTAAATCAACTTCTAAAAAGAAAAGAGATGAAAAGTTAACAGTTTCAGGTAAGGATAAAAAACTTACCCTTCTTAATCATCCGAGCCTTAAATCCTGAACAGTCTTTCTTAATATGTTCAGGTTTCTTGTAAAAATAGCACTTGTACTTAAGGTTTGTAGTGCTTGAGTTATTGTTGGATGTTCCTGCTACTGTTGTTCTAGCTGAATGAGGTTTAAAGATAGTTTTCTTGGCACCTAGCTTGCTCTTCCACTTATTCTTGCCTATCATATTCACTATTGCCTCAGAGGTTGAGGCCTTAATCACACCAAAGTTTGGATCCTCCTTCTAAATTCTACTATCTTCATCGGCAGCTATGAAAATCAGATGTTTGATTGTCCATTTTTTGGACTGAGTATTATAACTAGTCTTCAGATGGTTAAAACATGATGAAAGGGAGTGCAAATAAGTATGCACCACATATTCATCAGGGAGCCCTACATTCAAGTTCTTGAGTTTAGAACACAGGGTTTCCATCTTCATTGTGTGATCTCTAACACCCCCAACTCTATTATACTTAAGGAAATTGAGCTGCACTGAAAGGTTAGATGCTTCTGCTTTTTTAGTATTCTCAAACTTTTCATGAATTAGCTCAAGATAATCATAAGCATAATATATCTCAGGTAAAGTTCACATTTGCAGGTCAGAGTGATTATTATGTGTTTTGTCAAGAAATTGAGGACTCATTAGATGATGACAATGACCCTGTGAACTTTAGTCAAACCATGAACAATGAGGACTCCACTAAATGGTATGAAGCAATGACTGCAGAAATAGAATCCATGAGGAATAATACAGTGTGAGATTTAGTTAAAGCTGATGAAAACCAGAAGCCTATAGGTTCTAAATGGGTTTTTAAGAAAAAGAGATGCCAAAGAAAATATAGAAAGGTTTAAATCTAGGTTAGTAGCAAAAGGTTTCACTCAAAAAGAAGGTATTGGTTATACATAAATATTTTCTTCGGTCTCTACAAAGGATTCATTTAGGATAATTATGGCATTAGGAACTCATTTTGACATGGAGCTACATCAGATGGATGTCAAAACAGTCTTCCTTAATGGAGAACTTGAAGAGACAATTTAAATGAAACAACCAGAAGGTTTCATACCTAAAGGAAAGGAGAAGATGGTCTGTAGACTTAAGAAATCAATATATGGATTAAAACAAGCTTTTAGGCAGTGGTATAGGAAATTTGATTCAATAATTTCAACCTTGAGATTTACCGAAAACATTATTGATGAATGTGTTTATCTTAAGACAGCAGAAAATTCTTTTATTTTCCTGATTTTGTATGTTGATGACATTCTGTTAGCAAGCAGTAATCTCAAATTGCTTAAAGACACTAAAATCTTTCTTTCAAAGCATTTTGACATGAAAAATTTGGGGGAAACATCATTTGTCTTAGGAATTGAGATTTAAAGGAACAGAAAACGTGGCATTTTAGGACTGTCACAAGCAAGCTACATCTCAAAAAAATTGAAACATTTTGGGATGGAGACATGTGCTGCAGGAGAGATCCCTCTGTCCAAAGGTGATAAATTAACTAAGAATAAATTTTCTTTAAGTGAAGCACAACAAATAGACATGGATTCAAAATCATATGCTAGGTTGGTAGGCAGTTTAATGTATGCATAAGTGTGCATTAGGCCTGACTTAGCATTTTCAGTTGAAATGCTTTCTAGGTTTCAAAATAATCCAGAGATTCAACATTGGAATGCAGGGGAAAATGTTCTCAGATATCTTCAGAGAACTAAAAACCACTTGTTTGTGTATATGAAAGTGAAAACTTTAGCTTTAGAAGGTTATATTGATTTAGATTTTGCTAGAAATTGTCCAACTTCAAAGAAATCTAATCTTGATTATGTTTTCATGCTTGCTGGTGGTGTAGTGGCATGGAAAATAGCTAAACAAAGCCTTGTAGTAACTTCTACAAGGCATGCAGAGTTAATTGCCTTGTATGAAGGTGTGTGTGTGAAGGCCTGTGGATGAGAAATTTTTTATTGGAGACTAAAGTTCTTAAGAGTGTAATTTCTGAAACTTTAATCATCTACTGTGATAATGAAGCAGCCGTGTTCTTTTATAAAAATAGTAAGAGATCTATTCACTCTAAGCATACTAACCTGAAGTATTACAGGTATGAGGAAAAGAGTGAAGGACGGTGAAATTCAAGTTTTGAATATCAGTACAGATGATCAACTAGCTGATCTTTTTACTAAGGCTTTAGCAGTTGGAGTTTTCAAGAAGCGCCATGAAAATTTAGGTGTATTGAGTGATTTAGGTTCTGGAGTTTAGTGGGAGCATTCAAGATTTAGTTATAGATTTTTTATTTTGGTTTGATTCTTGTAATTTTATTTTATTGAGTCTTAAGCTCAGATTCATGTATACTTGATTCCGTCCTAAATAAATTGAGGTATTTTGTTAACATATATACTTGTTACAGCATAATGTATGTTTGAAATTAATTTCGTAATTCAGTTTATTTTATCAAGTTGATTATGTTCAGATGGATGGTTATGTATAGAAGTGTTCTGTACATGTTTGCCTTTTCAGTCAACAAACAGAGATCCATCAGTGTTTAGTAATGTGTTTGTGATTTTGGAGTTTTTGTGTAAAATCGTTCAATGGACTTGAAGATATATTTTTGACAAATACAGATTGTTGGTGTATATGATGTCATTAGCTTCACTTCAGTCATATCTGAGTTCATGTGTTATGCAGGTATTACTACAGTGGCTTTTAATTTGTAGATTTGGTTACGTCTATTAAGTTCTTAGTTTTGCAGTGATGTTTGTAGGATGACATAACTGTGTGTTTTGTGGATTTCAGCTTTTTGTGATTCAAGCATGCCTTTAGTTTCATTACTTGTCTTTTGGTTAAGTTCATTTGTTGCACATTACTATTGTACAGTTCAATGGGGATTGAAAGAATGAACTTGTACAACAGTTATGATTATGTATAGTTGACATTATATTGAACTTATAATTGTGTGATGAGAGTCACATATAAAGCTAAACCTTGTGTCAATATGAATAACATATACAATTTGCATCGTAGTAGGAATCCATCTTATGTACATATATGATCACATGTTTAAGTAATTTGTGTTTGAGTGCAACAAGTCTTCTTCAATTGACAAGACTCTTGTTGCATCTCTATATATATATGTGAGACGCATCCCTGTTCTCTCTGCACATAGCATTCATCACCTAATCCCAATCAAGGAGCTTAAGGAGAAGAGAACATAAAACAACTCAAGAACAATGGCAGTATCACTAAAGACAATTGGTAAGCCTATGTTCCTCTTCAGTACTATGTTGATGTGTTTACATGACTTGATTGAAATTTAGTGATTTAGTTTTCATATCATTGAAATAGGTTGAGAAATAATGACATTATACAATATACTAGTTGTATACTTGTATTGGTGAGAGCTTGTTCATAAAGCACAATATACTAGCTAGGCACTTCTCACTACTACAAAGGTGATGCATTTGCAGTAAATTCTTAACTTGAACAAAATCTTTATTTTAAAACATTTGGGCTGGGCCTTTCTGGCTAAAAGTTTTTGAACAAAAATTTCAGCTTGGGCCTATCTTGGTCTATTTAGTTCCACTTCTCTATACCTTTGACATCCCCGGTGGCCAGTGGTGTACGTTTAAGGCCTTCTTGTCGTCATCAAGAAAGAAGCAAGGGAAAGATTTCTGATTTCACCATCATGCAAAGAAATTCCAAATTAGAGTATCAAATAATGAAGCACCTCAGTATATATGATTATATGCAATAACACATGACTCATCGTTCTTTGATATAAGGTGTTTGTCGTAAATCATCAACTTAATTAGAAATCCAAGACCTTTCAAAAAGAAAAATTCCAAGAATATATATTCCTTATGATCGACTATCTCCGGTACGTTCTCAACAACATGTGATAAACCATACAATCCATAATATGAACACATATAAGGAAAGTCAAAAGTTGTAGGAGTATAAGAGCAATTTCAACAATATCACGGAAAGTTTGCTTATTTTGTTCAAAAATGAAGCCGAAACCTATTTTAGCTAATCACTTGTATAAATTTACTCCAACAATATCACTTAAAATGTAGTTAGATTTAAACACATGCTTAGTTTTGATTGGTTGATAATAAAATATTTATTTATTAATATAATTATTAGTTACATTTACAATCTAGAAGGAAAGTATTAATTACAATATTGAATGTTTCGTTACTTATATTTTATGTTTTCGGTATAAGAATAGGGGATGAAAACATGAAATATAGTGAATCCCTAAATTGGCTAATAAGATATGGGAGCTGGTGGAGTGAATTTTAAGAGAAAATCTTTATATTTTAGCTAAAAATAATTTATAGAGAATCTGTTGAAGTTGCTCTCAGATATAATATGAAGTATATATGCAAATCTTACCCACACAATTACGTGGAATTAAGTAAACCAGATTAAGTTTGTTTCGTAGTCGCATTCCACTTTTGACCATTTGGTCAAATTCATCAGAACTTGAACAGTTGAACTATACATTTACGCTATCGTAGCATCTAGGTCAATTCTTGACTTTGATCACTGAGACTCTGAGATGGTCCTTCTTTGACTGAACAAGTTCTAGGCTTAAAGTTGATAAACCCTGGATATGGTCAACTTGCCAACTTGTAATATGTTGTTGTTCTGGCATAACAAATTACAGATCTGGAATAAATATCACGGAAAAGCTTGTACGTACGTGTATTATATTTGTCCCTTTTCTTCGGACTTTGGTAGCTTTCCAATTAGAGTGAACCAAGCAAATTTGTAGCTTTCACTTCGCATGCCATCTCATTTTTACTTTGATCTCCCAAATTAGCAATCTCATGCTCTTTTGTAGTTTCATAAGTCGACTATTCTCTTTTATTCTTATGTTTGAGTGAGAGACACATATAGCTCATAATCAATTAAACCTTTTTCTATAAAATTGATATGTATCTCATACAGTATGTACATTTTCGCTTTCAAGTAGCCTAGCTCATAATCAATTAAACCTTTTTCTATAAAATTGGTATGTATCTCACATAGTATGTACATTGTCACTTTCAAGTAGCCTAGTGGTCGTACTGATTTATTACTATATGAATCGAAGTTGTATTATTACTGTAACGACCTAATGACAGAATGGACTACAATCCATCCAATTATTTGGACAATAGAAAAAGAAAAATTACGTATACAACCCAACCTATAAGAAAATTTCAGTTAAAAAGTCAATGAGCACACTAATCAAGCCAGGATTCAAACTCGGGTTGGCTATAATTACAATTTAAGGACCAACCGCCAACAGTAAGAAATATTTATGCTCAAACATATATTTTACTAGATATATATGCTATCAAATTATTTGAATATAAGAATATATTGTAAAAATTTTCATCTAGATTTTGTCTCCTTCGATATTTCCTCGATATTTTCATTGTAATATCCATATTTCAAACTATCGATGTATCTTTGAAATTTAATATTTTATTTATTGCCTAAATGAGTCTAAATTTTTATTCATTCATGTAGTATCAGTTGTCTAAATTTTAGCTTATTTTTTTGTTTTGTTTTCTTGTTATATTAGTTTAGTTCCTTGCATTCTCTTTATTTTGCAGAGATTACATATGATATACTTGAAGAGCAGTATTATTCACTGCCAAAGGGTGAGTTTCTCAATGGGTTACAAACTTCAAAAAAAAATATGCGCTGCACAGTAAATTACGGCCCACCCGATTATCAAATCCTGGATCCGCTCTTGGTAACTACCCAACTCTAGTCGAAAATCGTACAATCAATATATAAACAACTAAATCGAGGAAGTAATCAATCTAAAAAGAAATTTCGACTAATCTAGTCAAAAAAATGTATCCGAAAAACTTGTTACGACGAAACATTCGTAACGATATAAGACAAACCTAATTTATTCATCGCCCACACCGTCACTTGTGGAGACACTTGTCATCACCGCCCACCCACTGAGTTGATGAAGTATAAACGTTAAATAAGCCTCACCACTATGTTCGTATCGTGTATACGAACCTAACGACATATAACTCGACACGATTCCAAAAATATTTTTAGGCAAATCCGTTGTCACAGACAGTGCGTGTGCAATCCACGCACCACCACAGGTGACCACCGCCAACGACAGAGAATAACACACCGATAGAAAGCTCTCAGTGAGCCCAACAACTTGTCTAGCAATCTCAAAGCCTAATTTGGCAGGAAACAAGCCGAAATTAGGCCCGAAAGAAACTGAACTAAATCTCGCCGGAAAATCAAACCGGATGATGCGACGATCCTCGGAATCAAACGTAATCGACTCAGAAACATAAAGGGAACAAGAGCCACTTACCTTCTCTGCCAATAACCATCGGCAACCGTCGATTACGACGAAGGTCGATCATAGGTTTGACGAAATTCTCTTCGATTCCGTCCAACCCCACCTGCAAACCAAAAATCTCATACATAATCACAATCTAGATAGAAAGATAGTTCGAACCATTTCAAATTCGTCATCACAGACCTCGATGACAATGACGACCCTGAAATCCCAAAACCCTAAAATCTTCCTCATTCCATTTGACCTCTGGCCTCTAATCACCAATTCGAAGATGGGAATAGAAAGAAGGGGGTAAGGATCGTGAGACCTTTCATTTTTGACCATAAATTGACCTCAAAGGTGGTCGAACGGCATTGCGCTGCTGACCAGAAGCTCGGCAACGATTTCAGTCGCCAGAGCTCGGTCAACGCGGGTTAACGTGGACAACCCCTAAAATGGAAAGTCTCCCTTTTTCATTCCAGGAAACTTCCATATATACTCGCGTATTTACGTTTCTGACGTTTTTGTCAAACTTCCGCTAACTATAACTTTTTCGTCGTAACTCTATTTTTCGGCATTTCACACGTCGACAAACTCATCTCGACACATTCTACGAATTCCACCAGAAGTTCACCAACATAGTCAATTTATGAAAATGTCAACCTTTAATCCGACAATTCTTACTATCGTGTGTCAAACCCACGAGGATTAAGCACTTAGATTCCTAAACTCGGAGTGAAAAGCACAAAGACTACGACTCACTAGACAATACTTGACGCTAAAAGGAAATAAAATGTGAAAGTGAATCTCACACTACTAAGTCATTTGGAGACTTAGCATTGCGAGGGATTATGAGATTAAGATGAGTGATTAACGAAGCTTGATTGGTTGGTTATTACACTCGAATGCGGAAACTAAATAACACAAATTCAAGATAAGGAAAGTAGGTCGGCTAGAGAAGTCCCGCAAACCATATGATGCATCAAACAACGTCCCGGTTTATGTAATGGATTAAAGTCCGTTCATACAAGTTAATGTACAAATCATGACCTTTTGGGTCATGTTTGGTTTTGTACCCAAGTTCCTAGGTCGTTTTAAACTCTAGATGACTTGAGCCCAATATTAAAGTATTTCGTGAATCAAAACCAAGACCCAAGTCATTTTGGGGTTGCATCTCGATTGTATGTCACGTTGTGAAGTCAACAAGCATATCGTGTGATATGTGGAAAGGTTCCCCTTCTCGAATCTCTATTGGAGAATCCGAGAGAAAGTCTATGTGATTCCCCCAACTCGCACCTATTGGGTTACGAGTCGAGAGAATCTACTAATAACCACAATAACCTTTTAGATTTAATGTGTGCTTGACTAGAATCCCTCAAGTTTTTTAAGACTCAAAGGAGCTCTAGTTCATGCTAGGTACTAAGGGAACCAAGTCTCAAGGTAAACATCTTAGAAAATACCTTAATCATGTTTATATGCTCATCTATCATTAAGTGAGTAGCTAATTCATTTAATGGTCATTTTTAAGTCCTTTAACACATACATCGACCTAACTAGAGTCAACACATGCATATGAGAACTACACAACAAGCTCAAACATATAAACATACCACAATCACACAATGAACTGATTCACAACACAAATCTTCATAACATACACTAAAACCATGACACATACATAATCCAAGACATGTTCATCACATTAAAACCCTAGCCTCACAAAATTGTCTACTCATTAGCCATAGCTAAGATAGAGTATAGATACATAAATTAGAGACAAATAGGAGAAGAGATAATCAAAGTGTCCTAAAAGCCCCAAGCTTTTCAAGCTCTCCTTCCCTTCTTGATCCAAATATACTCTTATGCTCCAAGAACTTGAGTCACCCACATTAGGTTTAGGAGGATATGGTGTAAATGGAAGTATGGTGGTGGTGATGGAGGTTTTCAAGCCTTTTTATGGTGCTAATGGGTGTTTCAGATGTAGAGGAGATGGGTATATGGGTTGGGTATAAATGGAGACCTAAGAGAGACACTAAAATTATGAAAATCTGAAAATTGAAGTGAGTTATGTGGGGTTGTAGTGGGAAGCTCGACCCCTATAGTTTTGGATGGGATATTTTGGCATCAAATAATTCAAAATTAAGGTTGGACATGATCCACAATTTTAGGCTTTATTTAGTGGTCCAAAGATGACTCACCAAGCATGTGAGTGACACATGTCTCTACCAAAATATCTTCTCTCTTGGGCTTATGGGCTTGGACTTGGAATTCTTTGGCCTTAAAACATTCCGGCGAGGGTCGCCGGAGTTGACCGTTGACCGGACGGAGTTGACTTTGACCAGCGGTTGACTTTTCGTCCTTTTATCGATTTTGCTCTTTCTTCTCCCAATGTTTAGGAAACTTTCTTGGCTTCTCCAACAAGTGGTTAATTTCCCTCTTTTAGCTCATTTCCTCGCAAACTCTCCATTTCCTAGTATGACAAGGAAACGTATTAAAAACGATGTTTTATTCCAAGAAGGCAAGTTTTAAGCATAAGATTAGGTACATAATTGGAACACAATTATGGTCCTAACATAATTGTATGGTCCTAACACAATATATAGTCAAATTTTCAATTTTGCGTATACCTTGATTATCGTTATTTTGTTTGACAACCAACGTTGTCGTTCTGTTACCACTTTGTAACGAGTCTCATTTTCGTGTTGTAATGTATGATCATGTCAGCACAATATAACAATATAATATCGGAAAACTATCGATAAACAAATATAAAAAATGTATCGATAAATGAATATCGATAATGTATCAATAAACGATACACACATGTACGATACAAAATAATGTAAAGAAATGCATATCTCAGGTCCAGCAACGGCAATGCGTAACCACTTTTCATCCATAACCACCATTCACCGTCCATGAGACGGTCATCAGAATACACGTTCACAAATTTCTAGACACATACTTTCACGATTAAACTCTAAAATAAGAAACACAACATAAGCGAAGTCCGAGAGTTGAACCACACTCTGATACTATTTGTGATGACCCAACCCTAGTAAAAAATCGTAAAATCAATACATAAACAGGTAAATAAAGGAAGTACTTGATCCAAAAATATTTTCGACTAATTTAGTCAAAAAAAACGTATCCGACAAACTTGCTACAACGAAACAGTTGTAACGATATAAGACAAACCTAATTTCTTCGTTGGCTACACATCCACTGGTGGAGACACCCATCACGACCACCCACCCACTGGATTCACGAAGCTTAAAACTTGAATAAACCTCACCACTATATTTGTATCGTTGATACGGACCTAATGACATATAACTCGACACGATTTTGAAAATATTTCACGACAGACGTGCTGCCACAGATGGGGGTGCGTGCAGCCCATGCCCCACCACTGGTGACCACTAGCGGCGGCAGAGAATGACATACCGATAGAAATCTTGATGAACCCAACAACTTGTCTAACTATCTCGAAGCCTAATTTGTATCCAGAAACTAGCTGAAATTAGGTCTGAAAGAAACTGAACCAAATCTCGCCGGAAAGTGAAATCGACAGTGCAGTTGCGACCAAATGTAATCAACTCAGAAAGATATGGGGAAGAAGAGTCCCTTAGCCTCGCCGCCAATAACATACCACTGGCACTGCCGATTACGGCCGAGGTCGATTATAGGTTCGACAAAAATCTCTTCGATGTCCAACCCCATTTGCAAACCAAAAATCTCATACACGATCTAGACAACAAGACAATTCAAACCATACCAAATTTGGCGCCGGAGACCTCGACGGCGACGGTGACTGTGAAATCCCAAAACCCTAAAAAATTTCTCGTTTAATTCGACCTCCTCTGGCCTCTAATCACTGATTCAAAGATGGGAATAGAAAGAAGGATATGAGACCTTTCGTTCCCAACTAGAAATCGACCTCAAAGGTGGCTGGACAGCGTTGCACCAACGACCAAAAGCTTGGTGGCATTTTCAATCGCCAGAGCTCGGTCAACGCGGTCCCAAAATGGAAAGTCTCCCTTTTTCATTTCGGGCAACTTCCATATATATTCGCGTAGTTACATTTCTGACGTTTTCGTCAAACTTTCGATGACCATAACTTTTCCATCATAACTCCAGATTTGACATTCCGCACGTTGACAAACTCGTCTCAACAAATTCTATGACTTCCACCTGAATTCAACCAACATAGTCAATTTACGAAAAAGTCAACCGTAAATCTCACAATTCTTACTATCGATGAACATTACTATCGTGCTCATTCAATCGAATTATAGAGTCGCAAAAATACGAACAATTATATAAAAAATTTGGTATATATCACAATTTCATCGAGCTAGTCTACGTAAATATATGCATGCAACTAATTTAAAAATTAGCATACACGTTTGAAGAATCTGTTTGTCATTACTCTTATTAGCGTAGTGTGATACGTAGTCTTTTGTAGTGAAAAGTATATTGTGCCTTGTTTTTCATGTGTCTCGAATTTTCCCTTTCCCCAGGCTGCCACCCCTCTAACAGCAGTTCCTTCAAGTGACAAGGTTGCTTTGGTTTAGGTTTGCGACGGCATACACAAGAGAACTCAGATTGTCCATCTTCAAAGCAAATTGCATCCACTTTTGATGGATTTGAACGGTCACCGAAACACAATTGGGTTTCTTCAATACTGTCTTCAAGGCTATATACTTTTATAAATTTGACTCTTTCTAAGACGATAATCAATCCTTGACGGCTTGACCTTTGTGATAACATAAAGGGCTCGCTGGTCCATCCATTGGCATCACTATTTTCATGGCCGGACCTGACTTGAAAATTCGAGACATGAGCGAGAATTAAAAGTAGTGCATTTTATTATGTTAATTGAAAATGATCACAAAAAATTAATAATTATATAAAATTATGTCACATATTTAAATTAATATGTTTTCACGTCGTTCTCGTATTTATCAATTTAGGTAAACACAAGAATAAATCTAAAGCGTACGTACATAAATATTTATATTTCATTTTTTAATCAAACAAATATAAACTAATGTTTCGACATAGAACATAAAAAAATAAAACTACTAACATTATAACATAGTACATCAAAAGAAAATTGATCTTTATAATAATACTAATAAAAGAAAAAGAAAACAATCATTCAAAGCATAACTCTTTCTTTTAAAAGACAGGTCATAACTTATTTTCTCAAAGACATCACAAAATTACTTGAGTATACCGCCTCCTAATTTTGATGAATATATTTTATATGAATATTTTTTTCTTAAAATTTCTTGTATGCATATGTAATTGAAAGAACAAATGACCCTCTAAAATATTGGTGTTTGAGGGGACCGCCTTCTTCGCCTCGCCTCGGTACAGGTTTGTCTCTAATTCCAGCTTTTCAAACTCATTCTTTTTACCAATTTTCCAAAGATGGGAGTATGATTTCAAATCTCTAGTGTCATTAACGCACCCTAAAATAATCTTTATAGCGTCACCAGTACCACAAGTGAATTCTCTCACAACTGTGAATTTTTTCGGATTATCATGATGCAGGGCCTCTGGAAGTTGGACAAATTCGAATTTCTCCGTAGAAAGGTCAAAATACACGATGGAGTCAGTGCTTGTATCCAGCCAATTCACTTTCCCATCTAAGGACCTTAGGACCCTGACCCCAACCCCCCACTGTTGTCAAGACTCAAATCTATGTCTGGAAAACACACTTTTTTTCCTAGCTCTATTCGCTAATGAAAACACCCGAACAACGGTCTGATCACGCGATACTACTTCGACGATTTTGTATTCTTTGTTAGACACTCTGTCTAGCCCAAAACTGTAGCTCCCAAGGAGAGTTTGGCCGATATGTTTAACAAGACGGTTTTCTTTCTCCGATCACCTACACACACAAATTCATGGACTGTTCCTAGCATACAAAAGGGATGAATGAACGCTTCCCGCCCAGGAACGTTAAATTCTTCAACAGCGCATTCGGTCTCACTTCCTCTGTAGAATTCAATAACAGCCGCTCTACCTCGTTGATCAGTATCGCAAAGTAGTACACATGACATGCATCGTCTGGCTAAAGATACTATGATCATATCATTCCACTCTTTACATAATTGCCTCACGGACAGATTCCCATATATAGCATCCATGGCAAAGTCAACGTCTTGGATTCCCGTTGGTTTTTTTGGACAAGTGCACGAGAATTCTTGCAGTTGCAATGTCCAGTTTAGGTTTTGTAATTACACTCAAGGGTACATAGTCCAAAAATTTACATGAAAGCACCATATTTAGTTCATGATATAGACTTTTTTAACTTCAAATGTTTTTCGATAAAAATTTCGATAAAAATCATTGGTGATGGGAGAAGAAAATGATTAAACCAGCAAGATAAAAAAGTGTAGTAAAGCATTGGATGGGAGAAGAAACTGATTATAACTAACAAGATTGTACATGCTGGGAGTCAAACCTAGTACGTACCCAATACAAACCATTTGTGTTGCGAATAAGCCGAACGAACAGTACTAACAAGTAGAACTTCACAGTTGGGATATATGAAATTATTAATCTGCAAGTTTTCTCAAAACTACCCGGGCTGCAGCCGGAGTAGCTTACTGGCTGGATCCGCCCATGGCTCAGGCTTCTTTACGCGCAGTGAAGATAACAAATTGGGAAGCTTTGTTTCTTTCGTTCTGACTTCCTGTTCTACTCAAAAGTATATAATCTATAAAAAATGACTCTTAGTATTCTTTTAATTATATGTTTATCCGCTACCAATTTTAAAATACGTTAGTAATATTTTTCTAAATTTATAGCAACCAAAATCTCGAAAAGTTATTAGATCGTGCTTATCAAATTCTTCGATATTTTTTTTAAAACAATATTTTTTCAAAGGAATAAGTACTACTCTTTCAAACATTGAGCTCAACACATGTTAAGCTTATCCTTGACAATCCTAGATATAAAATCAAACTAAACGTCTTAACAAGGTACCTAAGCACGCAATTGTGGTGTAATGAATTAAGACCTTGAAGAAATATCTATGAAAAATTAAAGGATGAACTTAAACCTTAATTCAAAGGCATAGATACACACTAGTGTCATGGACATCCCAAGAAACAACCCAAACCGGAGAGACGACCAAGACCTAACGAGCCCAACCCTAGCACACGACCCAATAGATAACCAATCCACCCGAAACTACAGCGCACCATCACCACACACCACCACCAAGACGTCCTTTGTTCCACGCCGCCCACGACCAACCTTTCAGGCCACGCCATCAAGCAAGTGGTCGCAACCAAACAAAGAACAAGACCACACCACCCGCAACCTTGATCCGGACCAGAAAACAAATATTAAATAGACAAACAAAGTCGTCGCTGGAACAGGGATCCCAGGCTGTGCACTGTACCTCACGAGGAATAACAATCCACTACGTTTCTCCTATAAAATACCACTCAGTCTTTTTTCAGCAAATCACAACCCATTATCCGGAAAAATTTCAAAGTCTTACTATTTCAATTCTCTGAACCATTTTGTGCTTTTATAGAGGTAAAATTGCAAACAGGATCTTTATTTTCTTTCAAAAACTAGGTGTGCTGGTGAGTTGCTAATGTGCGACAGTAGAAATAAACTTAGGTGTATGTCCACAAGTTAACATGTTGGCAATCGTAATTCATTCAAGGAGTTTTTAGTTCATACTGGTCAATCGCCTTCTAATACTTCTTATAATATAATTTTTGGGTGGGCATGTTTCTCGAACGGTTATCCTTTATTTCGATTGATATCGATTCACATCTTCATTTGTGTAATATAATGTAGTCAAAACATGGCCATGCATAAATCTCGACGGCTCCCGACTCACGTATGTTTCCAAATACTTACAACTCTACCTGTCTACCAGTCAAGGAATTGATGCGCTTCAAATCCTTCAAGTCTGTATCTACTTGGAATTCATGCATCCATAGCTCTTGTTTTGTGAAAGAGTGGGAAAACCTCATCCGCAATGACAAGTCACACACAACGACTCACCTCCTCGTTGATGTCTTGGACATTTCCTCTGGCAAACAACATTTCCTCTCTCTCCAAATAGATCAAAATGGATGTATTAGTCCTCCAACGGCCACCCACATTCTAACTCTCAACATGCCACCAATGGACATGGGACGACCCATCATGTCGAAAATTGTCAAAAAATAATAAATAAAAAGGTAAATCGAGGAAATACTCGATCATGAATATTAATTTCGACTAATCTAGTCGAAGAATATATCAGACAAACTTGTTATGATAAAACAGTCATAACGATATAAGACAAAATTGATTTCTTCGTCGGCCACACTGCCACTGGTAGAGATACGCGTTGCCACCGCCTACCCACTGGGTCGACGAAGCGTAAACGGCTAATTAACCTCACGACTATATTTGTATCATCGATACGAACCTAATGACATATAACACGATAAGTTTTTAGAAATAATTTTTCAGTCACACGCCACCACCGCCGATGGCGACGATTAATACACGAATCCAAAGAGCTCATCAAGCCCAACAATATTTCTCAAAAGACCATAGCCCAATTTTGGCTAGTTTCGCCGAAATTGTACCTGAAACCAAATATGCCCAAATCAGCCGGAACACAATTTGATGGCGCATCGGCACTGTCGAGCCACGACGATCCTCGTGACCAGTCACAATAGACTCGGGGAGGAGAGAAGAATAAAACCCCTTTATCCCCGCCGCCAATAGTCACCGACAACCGCCGTTCACCGTGGAGGCCGAACGAAAACCATAGGAAATCGAAATCAATTTCGATGATTAAACCTCCAACCAAAAGTCTCAACACAGAAACAACATAATAAGGAGGAATAGAGCTCTCAATTTATACCTAAATCGTTGCCGGAGGAGTCGGCGGCGACAGGGACGAAAAAACCCAAAAATCCTATAACTTCTCGTCGTCGATTCGTCCTCCACAGTGCTCGATCACTGGAGATAAAGGCAGAAAAGGAAAGAGAGGAGACCTTCCAAACATGACCAAAATCAAGGCCAATGGTGGTCGGACGACGTTACACCAGCGACGCCAGTCATGGCGGGGAAAAATAGCAGAGAGAGATAGAGACACGAGCTCAGTCAATGCCTGAAATGGAAGGTCTGACTTTCCAGTTCGGGTAACTTCTATATACAGTTGCACTTTTACGACTATTACATTTTCGATAAATTTCATTTGATCGTAACTTTTTTTTCGTAACTCCATTTTCGACGTTTCTTGCGTCTACAAACTCGTCTCAACGAATACTGACTTCCAACTGAAGTCAACCAATATAGCCAATCAAGGAAAAATTCAACAGTAGACTTTACGATCTTAGTATCGGTAAACAATATTTATTGCTCTCAGTAAATTAATTTTAGAAATACTCGTAAATATTAAAAATTATATAAAAAGATCGGGGTATCACATGACACCACTACAATGCACAAAATGTCGAAAGGTATGTTGATCTTGCTTCAAGATTGTTACAACCATACAATTACTACCAATCGAGCCGAGGATCATCACGACCGCCACTCACTTCATATATCCTTTCTGTTACATTTTTTATGTTAAAGGTTACACGATTTAGTTTATGTTGGAGAAGAAAACATCTCACATTGATAAAGTGACAGAGTAAATATAACTTATAAGTGGTTGGACCAAACTTAATATTAACCGAAGTCTTTTGTAGAAAACTTAATACCTTAACGGTGGTTCAAGTTGGAATAATGTCGTGATATTGGAGGTACATATGTCACGTTTCTTGTTGTTTAACAGTTTGAAGAGCGTTGCGCGCTTGTGTATATTTTTTGTTGTTGATAGATTTTGTATTGTTTTACCACATACTTTAGGTGTTAAATCCTTGCACTCAAGAGGTTCTCACTCTTCCCCACCCTTCACTCGCTCTGAACCATAGAGTATGTGTTTCATACCATTTAGTGTGGTTTTTTGCTATTGATAAATTTTGTTTTGTTTTACCACATACTTTAGTTGTTAAATCCTTGCACTCGAGAGGTTCTCACTCTTCCCCACCCTTCACTCACTATGAACCATAGAGTATGTGTTTCATACCATTTTGGATCAACTACTAAACGCGAGTACAATGTTCTTCTGATCATGTCATATCCAAGTACAATCGGTTCCACACTAGTATTAGTGTATGCATCAATGGGACAATACATTGGATGTGTAAGGCGGAGGAGAACTGTGGTAGTGGCGTTCGACGTGGGAGATAAGCAATTTAGAGTCATTACGGTGTCGCCTGAAGATTGGGGCGATATTAAGCTTCCGGGAGTAGTAAAAATGGAAGGATGCCTTGCCCTAATGCACCGTGACAAGCAAGTGATGAGGTTTCATTTCCAAAAAAAAAAAGCACGTGATGAGGTTGTTGGTTTTTAAGGACTATGAAAACCAAGTGTGGGTTAGACACAATTCTTGTTATTCCTTTGGGGATGTTGCAACGGTCTATTCCTCTGCCTTGGATCCATATAGGAAATGCATTTGTGCTCATAAAAGGTTTGGACATGATGATGTTGTTTTACAATTTGAAGAGCAAGTGTTTTGGATGCAGGGAGACTATGGTGCCTCAAAGATTGAGGTCTCGTTTCTCCCGAAGCGATACTATGTTTATAATGGCTAGTTATGATTATGAGAACATTGTGCCTCTAAGATGGATGAATTTGGTCGTGTTGGCTGGGTAGTACGTATGCTCACTGGTGTACCACCGAAGTCCGATTCCCCTATCCCCCCCCCCCATAATAAAATGAGAAAACAAAACGATAAAAAAATAGACAAAAAAACTAGCTACCCTCTTATTTGAATAATGTAATGTAAACAATGCACCTCTTTTTTGTATGAGAGGTCATTTAGTGTAGTTTTGAGTTTGGACATTTTAAATAAAAAGTGTGGAGGTAATTGTTGTCAAGTATTGGAAAAGATAGCTAAAACCTAGTGCTCCAAGGTTTTTGAATGAGAACACTCGAGAGATTATGGTCGACCTAGAGCCCCTGCCTAGGGACCGATCGACGTGCGTGAATTTCTTCACGACTTTCCTTATGTTGACCTCTTCTTTTTATGTCCATCATCCACCTTCTATGATGATCCTCATCTTTCGAAATCTTCTTCTCCAACAAAGTGGTGAAAATTTGGCCGGGTTTCTAGCGCTGAATGGGCTAGGTCTCTGGTCGAAAAGGCTAATGAAGAGTTATGGGCTGATCGAAGAACGCTAACATCGAGCAAGGATGAAGACGATATCGAGTTTGCTACTTTCAAGGCAAACTTTTTGGAGCAACCTTTTAGATACCAACTATTTAAGATATCAACTATTTCTCTTTGTGTTATTTTAGATATCAAATATTTAATTTGAATTTTTCTTTTTATCAAAAGATGGAGCAATTAACATATAACAAAATTAGTATTTAGACCCTAGTATTTACTTGGTAACATATCATATACATCAACGATAGGTGGTTCCCGAAGACTTATTTTCTCTTTGTTCTCTCTCTTCCAATATTCTCTAATATTCTAAAAACCGTAGCCGCCAAGTTTCTTCTTCTCCTTCGATCTCTATACTCCTTATTCCAAATTATATTCTGAATTTAGATTTAGATTCCTCTGGGTATCAACTTTCGTTTGGTGCTACTATATGTTAGATCCGGGACATGACACAACTCTAACGATCCAGTACATGTCTGTTGTTGGAGGTTGACATATCCTGTGGTGCGGTAAATGAGGATTACGATTTCGGGTTTGCCGTCATCCGAATATTCTCCCCAAAAATTTTGTCAGAGGTAAGGGCCCGTTCTTTCAAGATTTTGATGATTTATCTTTGGTGTGGTTTTGCTGTGCCAAGTACTTTAAGCATCTGGCGTTGTACTCTTGATCGTTTTGTAGGGCGATTCAAGGAGAATATGGATCTTCATAGGGCAGTGACACGAAGACGGTTCTTTGAGAATGTCACAATCATGGTGGATCAAATGGATGGCCTAGCGGTGGTCAAGTCCATTCCAGTGGCACTGGCGAAAGTGTGGGCACGAATGAACTTGGAGGTGATTTGTCTGAGGAGGCGACGATGAAGGAATGGTGGCGCACATTAGTAGACAATTTGGGTTGGTATGTAGACTATGACAGTGATCGGCTGTGGAAAAGCGGGGAAGTCAGGATACTGGTATAGGTGGACTTATAACAGCAGTTGAGGATAAAGGTAAGGCTCTGGCTTGGGCCCAGGGTAACGATTGATTATGAGATGGAGTATCTGACTCTTAAGGGTTAATATGGGTTGTGGTAGCTTTGACCACAATGTGGATGGCTGTCATAAATAGTGTGGGCAAATGGATGCTGAGGAGGAGGCTGGCGGTATGAGGATGGTTGAGAAGATAAAGGGTGAGTATGGTTACAGGTAATGATGTAGGCAACAGAGAGGAGAAGGTGGTAGAAAGTTGAATTGAGGAGAAGACCAACATACCGAGTCCTACTGGATAGTTGGTTCAAGTGCAGGACCTTGAGGTAAGAATTCAGGTTGCAGATAGGCCATTGGATTTGGTGTAAGAACTTGGAAGGCCTAGGAAAAGGAGGAAACATTCTAGCTTGGATGGTGCTGGAAAAAGAAGATCAAAGCTTCAGTTGGAAGGGAGGCAGATGCCGCTGACCCTTGTACATAACCAGTCTGGTCCCTTATGTGTTGTTCATTACACAAGGGTGAGACAAGGTTCTTTTGTAATGGACCAGAGTGAGGCCTCATCAAGTTCATGTGGGGCACTAGAAGGACCTCGTTTGTTGAAGAGAGATTGGGCTTTCATAGGCCGGGTTGGAGATGCAGCTCTTGACCCGACAGCTGTGTTCCGCGAATAAAAAAGGTGCCTAGCTAGTTAGATGATGGTGCAACCGAATTTTGATAAATTAATGTTATCTTGGTTTGTTAGTTAGCCTATATACATAAATAAGATTCTAATATAGTAGTACGTGTAGAATTTTACTTTATTGGATTGAGTAATCCAATAAAATTATATATTGTTATCACATTTTTATGACTTTTATCAACCTTCTCATAACAAAAATATGATATACATCGCCTTCTAAATCTAATCATTGAAAAATGATAAAAATAGATAGATTGAAGTAAAATTGTGATACAAGTAGAAGATGAGCAAAGAAAGAAGAAAGTGAGGGAAGGTGCAGCGAGTACGTGAGGCAGATCGCAGAGCAAGTATGATCATCATCAAGGGTGGTTGATCAAGTACTGGCCTGGCCTGGGTTCGCGAGGACCGTGACACGTGCTCTTCCACTTGCTCACATCATCGAAAATCGTACGTACTCATCCAAGAAAGCATTGATGCATTACAAAATTTTACTGGCTTACAGGTCCCTCTTCTCCTTCCTTCCCTCCTACCTCCTTCACCAAGTCTCAGACCACGACACGTGCCACTGCTTCCAATAACCTCCACCCAATTAATATATTTAACCCTAGCTAGCTTTCAGAGCGCTCTCTCTCTCTCGAGCGTGTCACTTTCAACTTGCCATTGCCACCTTCCTTCCTCTTCCTCCTCGTCTATATATCTCTGCATTGGTTTACACGAACAAAACCCTACTTTTCTTTCTGTATCTCTCCCACTTCCTCATCTGCCACTTCTCGCTGCAAGCACTTGCTTAATTAATCTCTCCATTAGTATATAGATTAACACGTTGTTAATGGATGGTACAGCACAAATGTCATTAGTTTATTGCTTAAACTTAATGTGTTTACTCGTCTCTGTGTTTCTTAAAGTGTATTATAAAACTCCTGATAAAAGATTAAGCGTGATGCAGAAAGTAGGATTTCAGGGATTAAACTAATACTGGCTTCTTTTTACCCGGCAAGTGATTAAGCCTGGAACTTCGAGATCAGCTCAACACGCCCCTTCTTAATCAAATTAATTAAGCTTTAGTTTCCAGTTATTTGACTAATCTTAACTTGTACCCTGTTGGAAACGTCATTACATCAAAACTCTATTTTAGATAAGATACTCTATTACAGTAAAATAGAGAGTAGATTAATGGTGATTAATGTTTTAGCAATCAGTAAAATAGATTGTTACTGTGATATAAGTCTAACCGTAAATAATTACAAAATCGGTTGAGATACAGTGTATTATCTCCATTTGCTACTATACAAAATATTAGATTTATAGCCCAAATTTTGGCCCGTGGCACAAAAATTATACCTACTATTTACTAATTCCGTATCATTCCGTATATATAGTATGACATTAATTGGCCCGAGGCATAAGTTTTTTTTTTTTGTTGTTGTGATGATCGATCAAATCTATTAAAATGTGATAGTAATACAAAGTTTCACCGGATTACTCGGCCTGATAAAGCGATACCTCCACATATTACTATGCTAAGATGAAATCTAGTTATAAGCCAAAACCTAGACTACCCAACCAGGGTAACAAGAGGATTGTCAAAACTCATATTGTACCACCCCTTAACTAGGTAGACACCATCTATACCATCTGAAGACACTCGGGTGACGAGCTGCATCTCCAACCCAACAAAACAATCAGACCCTCTTTAAAGAATGTCTCCCCTCCAGTGTCCCACTTGAGCTTGATGAAGCCTTTCCTGAACCCGCGATCTACTGATAAAATTAACTCATCCCGCCCCGTGTAACAATCGAGCAGCACATAGGGGATCAAATTGGGTTTGCAAAGGGTCTGGTTGTACTGACCTCCCCTCCAACATGATCGAGTTGTGATCTTCTTTTTTTGACACTGCTTAAAGTAAGACTGTCGCCTTCTTTTTCTAGGATTTCCATGATCTAGCACTAAACCCGGGACAAAAGGAATAACGATATTTTGTGTTGGGGTTAAAAGTTAAGATATAATTATAACATTTTGCAAAGTTCAAATATAAAAAATTAGAATAAGCAAAAGTGAATTAATGTTGGTCGATTTTTTTAAAGATTGCTTATCGAATTAGCCTATTGTATGATTTATGATACAATATGGATGTCACCAAACAATTTGGTACGGCTGCAGTAAGCCTGGTTCGACTTGAATCAGGTTTTTTTCACACATAAAAATGGTGGGATCCACCACTACAAAAGGCAGACCCACCATATTTATAAATAAAAAACACCTGGTTCGAGTTGAACCAGGTTTATTCGAGAATCTCCCCAAATAATTGGCTTCTCCTCTTGTTGCTTTATTTTCCAGCAAAGTGATCATATGCTGGCACAGTGGCTTTATGTAGCTGCTTTCATAGCCCATGGTATCCTGCCACCTGATTCTCACTTCCAATAGATTTACTCCTTTATTGGCCAAGCAGATTTTTGATGATGATAATGGTTGGGAGATTGAGCACTTGTTGCCTTTCATCCATGATAAGGATGCTGTGGAGATTTTTCAGATGAAGAGGGGCAACCGGAGTCTACCGGATAGAATTGTGTGGCCATCGGTAAATACTGGTGGATATACAATTAGCTCTAGATAACGTACGGTCTTTTTACCAGCTATCCCCAGTCAGAGTGCCTCGGGATCTAGGGGTGTTAATCTTGGTATTTGGAAGATGATCTAGGGTGCTAGTACAATTTCGAGAGTGAATCATTTTGTTTGGAAAGCTGGTAAGGCTGCAATCCTGTGCTTTTCAAACTTGGCAAATAAGAAGGCTCACATCTCTACCTTAGGGCATCTCCAATGGTGAAGTGCTAAATGTGGTGCTATACCTATATTTAGGACTTCAATTTAGCACTTTTTATTTAGAACTTCAATCATCTCCAATGGTTAAGGTCCTATATGAAGTTCTAAACCTATTTTAGGGCATCAATCATCTCCAATGGTTAAAGTTCTATCTCAAAATTTTAATTTTATATATTTAGATCATCTCCAACGGACTGAATTTTTTTGTAAAATTTTTTTTATTTTTTTCTGACTGTTATATAAAAAATAAATGGTAGATTGAATGATAATCGTTGGATCGATTTCAAGATATATCGTTTATCGTCGGATCAGAATCGGTAATAAAGAAAAAAAAACTATTTTAGGTTCATTCAGATCTGGCCATTGATTTCAAATAGAAATCAATCGTGGCCGTTGATTTCGGAGCCGTTGGAGCTTCTGGCAACGTGAGGAGCAGCTTCACGTGGGTGCGGGTCCTACACGTCAGATCTGTCGCTCACTCTCTCTTCTCCGTGGCGCGTCGCGGGTGGCCAAGCAGGTGAGGAGCAGCTGCAGCGCGCGTTGCTCCCACTCCCTCCCCTGTGCGCGTCTCTCCAACCCTCTCTCCTCTCTCTTGCGTCAGCTGGGGCCCACGCTTCAGCTGGGCTGGATTTTAGGACGGGATCCATCTCAAGTGCTATCTTAGATCCCCCCATAAGACTTTACCCTATATTTTTAAGGTTTAGAACCCCAAAATTACACCATTGGAGAGCTCTTTTGAGTTTAGGGTCTAGATTTTTAGGGTTTGGATCCCCCCATTGGAGATGCCCTTATGCCCGATTTGTGGGGAGTTTGAGGAGACTGTTGAACATTGTTTACTCCTTTGTCCTTGGACTGAGCTGGTTTGGTTTAGCTGCAACCTAAGTATTCGCATTCATAAGCAGAGTGTGTCCTTGATAAGTGGATTCTTAGTACTATTGCTTGCATCCCTACCCCTTCATCTCAAAAGCAAGTGATATCTCTTTTATTCAATCTGTTATGAGGGATTTGGAAGGCACGATGTGCCTTTGTGTATCAGGACACTATTTTATATCCTTAATTTGAAGGTGATTTTTGATGCTTCTATGCTGGATACTGACCTAAGGAGAGCTCAAGTTGATATTGTTACAAAGCTTATTGTTGGCACTTCGTGTGATACTGTGTGGAAACCACCTTTGGATCCATTTTATAAGTTGAATACAGATGGGGCTTGGGATGTTCACTCTGGCATTTCAGGTGTGTGAGGCATGCATTGTGAGGGACATAAATGGAGCTTATCTTGCAGGGTTAGCTACGACTTCTTCTTCTGGGTCTGCCATTAAAGTAGAAGCAACTACTTTAATTGAAGGGATAAAACTATGTGTTCATCATAACTTTCAAAATATCCAGGTGGAATGTGACTCAAAGGTTTTGATTGCGGACTTAAACAAGGAGGTGGATTTGGCAAGCTAGAGGTTAATTATATTCTTTTCTTATGGAGTTCCATAGATCGAAAAATCTTCTGACTAATGTTATTTGGTGTTGGGTTCGTCGTGAAGCTAATCGCGTTGCTGATGCAGCCGCAAGGCTAACAAAGTCAAGATTGGGTGTGTTAACTTGGGTTGACAGACCCCTAATCTCTTTGATGAATGTGTTAGAAAATAATGGGATTCCTGAACCGCCATAATTTTTCTTTTGTGTTTGAACTCATGTGGCTGAGGAGCCATTAGCTTTGCTAATGTTATGCTTTCTTCCCTTCTGTATTTCATTCTATACTTGTTTCGTTCTGCTGGTTTTTAATATAAGGTTCCTTTGAGCAAAAAAAAAAATGGTATCCTACCACCTAAAATAATTAAACATTATTTACTATATGATAACTCATAGAAATTTGAATATTCTAACATTATATTCAGGATGGGTAGGAAAGAGACACATCATTACCCGTACGGACCAACGAGCCTTTGAAGCATTAAACAAACATTAAATCCTTGCTTAAAATTGGATTAACTTATAAGACCATCTCCAACAGCTTCCCCAAACTTTTTTTAAAATGGGGAAAGCAAAAGCCAAATTCTCCAAAAAAATTTTGCTCCAAATCCAACAGGTTCCCCATTTTAGAGACTTTGACATTAATTACAACAATAAAATATCCTACATATATACTAATTATAGTAAAATAAATGTTTTATCTTCTATTATTGCCATATAATATTCAATATATATTGTTTTCTTTTTTGAAGAATGTGAAATATTTATGATAATGCTAATTTCAAGAAATTTGGGGAAGGAAGGCTTTGCTGCAGATTTGGGGAAGCCACTCTATGTTTTGCTCTCCTTCTCTATTTTGGGGAATGAGATGGGGAAGCTGTTGGACCAAAAACAAGGCTAATATTCTTCAAATTTGAGAATATCAAGAAAATGGGGAAGCTATTGGAGATGCTCTAAACCACCTCCGAAGACTCCTTTTTTGAAAGCATGATTAGTTGGGGAGAGAAGGGGGGTGTGAGTGAGTATGAGCTAGTTCTTAAGTCGACATTTGTGGGGAATGAAAAGGCATTTTAACTCTCCTTTAACTCTTAAAACATCATTTATTTGCCGATCGATTTCCGTTTCGTGATCATTAGACATTAACCCTCCAACACTGCTTACAATTACAATATTCACCATTTAAGACTAATTAGTTAAGATTGGCGTAGTGGATTTCCGACCATGCAGAAGTTATATACTGTACAGATGCTAATTCATGTTTTAGTGTGTGATCAGAAACAAACTAATTGATTACATCAATAAAAAATAAATTTTATTTTTCTAAAATTGTTATTTTTAACAAAATAAGCTATATTAATTTTTAAAAAATAGTCGGTTAGTTAATTATGTCAAGAATATGTCACACTTACTCTTGACTGTATAGCGCCATATGGATATCAAGACACATGAGTCAGTGACATAATTTGTAGGAACTTATAAGGTTGACTCGCTTGGCCGACCCTAATTTTTTTAGAAAAAAAAATGTAAAAAGTTTAATCTTAACTAAATAAGTGATACTAATTTTTTAAATTAGAATCATGTTCAAAAAATTTATAGTCAAATATAAATTGTGGTTCAGTGGCTGTTAAGAAAAAAAATTATATATATATTTTTTTTAAAGTAAGGATTGGCCATGAGTTAGCCTTATGAGTTCTCACAAATTATATCGTCGACCACTATGTCTTGATATCCATATGACACTAATTAAATAGCAAAGGGTAAATATGGTATATTTCGCCAACCGAATATTTAAAAAAAAAATAATCTAACTTATTTTGGTAGGAATAAAAATTTTAGAAAATTAATTTATTATTATTAAATATAAATAAAGTGACCAAAATACCCCCCTATTTACACAATTTTTTAATGAAAAGACAAAAAGTGATTTGAAAATGAAACCTCAAGTAGTAAACTGAATTTTTTTAAACATAAGGTAGTAATATGAAGAAAAATGCAAACTTCAAGTAGTAAACTAAAAAATTTATAACTCCAGGTAGTGACATGAACCCCAAATCACATGATACTAAACTAAAATTTGCCCTAAATAGTTTTCAAACACATTTGTTGTCTAGATGTACGTGATTAATTATTTTCAATGATATTTCTAATGTAATTTTAAAAGTTTCGTTTCATCAGGCCGAATGATTTAGTAAAATTTTGTAATCTACCATGTTTAATTTGCAATATAATATCGAGCACTCATAGAAGAAAAAAAAATCAAAAATCAGTTAAGAACTTAACAATCTTCCCCGAGGATTCTTAATTGAGATACTATACAATTGATGTGTCATTATTGTGGGAAGATGCCATGAGTTATGAGCTTAGGAAGCAAAAAATTTCTCATCTGTATTTGTATCATCAAAGGCTTTGTAGAGTCTTAAATACTTGGTAGCTAGATTCCCATAAATTTCACATTCTATATGCATCATTGTAACCTGCCAATGTACTTATCTCTAGTAGATAGCTATAGAGCAAACAGTGAAGTTCATGAATTGAAATTTGAATGATCCAACTCAACGATTGGATCGGAAGTCTTATATTCAATCCAAATGAAAAACTCTAGCCTTTACAACTAGCGTCTCCTATTATAGATGGGATCTCAAATACTGCTTACCAAACCTTTTTAAAGTCCTACTTATAGTGAGTGATATAGATCAGTGATCAACACTCCTTCACTTTGATATGTGACAAGCTGCAGACAAGGTACGTACGTAGCTAAGAAATAACAGCACACCAATCAACGACCCGAAAATAATTGAGGCAATTGGTGCTCACAAAAATTGACTTCATTTATGTATTTGTGAGAGCATTTTCTATTTGTTCCATACATAAAGTGTTCAACAATGAATATCAGATAATTTAATTACAAGAAATTATTTAGATTCAGCTAGGTTTAGCTAGATCTACAACATTAGTTCAATGCAATCTGATATTTAGAAATCAGAAAAAGGACCTCCTAGACCTTCTTACATTTTTTTTTTTTGAGGAAGGACACGAAGAGGAGGGTGGCCTCAGAGCGAGCTAGACACCTCTCACCCCCTTGTCTAGTTTTATTAATAATAGAAATATTATACCTCGAAGAGGACATAACACCTAAATTCCAGGCTACATAGTTTACCCAGCTCACATTGTAGTTTGGTTTCAACTTGTTTGATGTTTGATTAAAGAGAAATTCATTGCATCCTAACTCAACTGTCACCTGGTACCATAACATGGATGGATCCAACTTGTGGCTAGCTAGCCAGCCTACACTCAAAAAGTCAAAATGATCCATATATAACTTCTTTTAACTTTTAAAAAGAAGAAGTAATGATCCATTTATCATACTGAAATCAAATTGGAAAATATGTAAAGCAAACTTATTAACTAGTATGCATATGATAAGGTAATATGCGGTTCAATACCAAAACGTACTATAATTGTCAATAATAGAAGTGAACAATATGTATAAACTTACTGACAAGACTTTTCATTTTCAACGTGAAATTTACTTTCTCAACTATATTAATTAGAAATATAGGTCATCAAAGGGCTGGACTATTTTCTTATATAATTTTAAACCTAAGAATTGGTAGTGCATATGAATTTATAAGCCTCTAAGAGCATTTCCAATGATACTATGTAATTTCGATAAATTTGATGAAAATACAGTGAAAAGTTAAATGTACTTTTAGGGAGTGAAATTTTTTGTACTCCAACCTTGTTAACAATTTAGATACTACGAACTCATGTTTATGGTAACTAAAATGCAAAACAAACAAGAAAATTAGTTTATTCAATGCACAAAAAGTTTTAGGAGTTCTATTCTCTCTCCTCAGATTTATGAGTTTATGAGGTTCTCTCTATTTTAAGAGCCTAATAAGGAGCATGAATGTGAAACATAATTTTAACTTTTCTCTATTTTTTTAATCTAAGGAGCTCCAATAGGGAGCCTTAATGGAGATGCTCTAATAATTTATATAAGCAAATTATGTACATAAATGATATGAAATCAATTAGAAATTTAGGGGCCGGGGTGTATTTAACCACGAATTTTGTAGGATTGTTTTTTTAAATTTTTTTTTAAAATCTTGATATATTCAATCATGATTTTAAACAATCCATGAATTTTTTGTGTTATTTAACAATTTATAAATTTTTTAGGATTTCATTAAATAGCCGATTTTGAAGAATTGTTTACACACAAAATAGTTATTTGAAATCAGGCCTCTCAGCCAAGAGATTTTGATAGATTTCAAAATAGAACATATATATATCTCTCTCTCTCTCTCTCTCTCTCTCTCTCTCTCTCTCTCTCTCTCTCTCTCTCTCTCTCTCTCTCTCTCTCTCTCTCTCTCTCTCTCTCTCACACACACACACACACACACACACACACACAAACAAACTCATTAATTAACTTTTGCTTTCCATACTATTTTCTTATGGTTTGATATCATTGAGGACTTCAACTATTATACTTCGATAATTAACTTATATGAGGTATGAATTTCGTTCTAGTTAAAGAATACTATGACTTTATAAATATGCATGGTACCTCAAATCTTATTTTTATGGCAATGAGATGTCTTCGTCTTCTAAATTTCTAATGATTTCTAATGATTTACAGTAAAATTCTCTCTCTCTCTCTCTCTCTCTTAATACTAATCTACCAATTAATTATAAATATTGAGTGATCCATTATGGAACATACAGTTTTTCTCATATACAAGTATTTGTAATTCTTGTTTTCAAACAATAAAAAACTTAATTTTTAACAAAAATGACAACATTACATGATAATGGAATATGAATGTTGAAGAGAATCAATATAATGAGAATGTAATTGAAAATACAGTGATAATTCAAGATTGTGATTATGATGTTGGAAAGATTGATAAAAAATAGTGCATTTCGTCTTTGTATATATGATAATATATTTTTTCATTTAAATTTTATTTAGACTTTAATTATTTGAACAATCATTAAAAATCCAACCAAATCCCTATGAAACAATAGAAAATAATTCTTCCAAATCTATATGGAATTAAAACAATCCCTAAATTTGAAACAATTCACAACAATACACCTTATAAAAAATTCTTTTTAAAATATAGATCGAATACACCCCGACCCTTTATAGAATTATAATTGTCAATTTGATGATATTCATGAGCTTTCTCCCTTGTCGGCCGAGTCTTGGGATGCCCATGGGTCTTGACACTCGACTAACCACAATCTTACGCACACCAATCTGATTTATTTTAATCTATGCTAAGTTTGAGCTCAATGAGTCCTCGACTGCCTATGAACTTTTGGACCACGGGCCAATAAGATCATTGTGTATTTGGGAGTGTCTTTTTATTAACGGTAATTACTAATTAAACTCAGTTTAATTAATTTTCATATAGAAATGTAAGTATATATGAATACGTGATATCACTAGAGCATATACTTCAACTCGCCGTTGGTTTCTATACCTACTTCACAATCCTATTTTCTTTTCCTTATATTCCCCATCAATGAAGCTCACGTTTTCTTTGGCTAATAACTATTCGCATGGATTTTATTTCCAAAGTATAATTCTGCATATACATAAAGGAAATATCAACTCTTGATGATTAATGAAAAGGCTTCTGACCGCAATTATTATTATAAAGTCCCTCGGTCATCCCCGTGGAAAATGAAAGCAAAATACAAAAAGAACAAAAGAAAATATATACCCATAAATACAAAATCACAAAACATGAGTTTTAATAGCCTTTTTTCTTGTCGGAATTTGTATGTCAAATTAAAAAAAAAAATAGAGAGAGAAAAAACGAGGGACGCAATGGAGTAATATGGAATGGAAAGAAAGGGCAAAAGAGGAGAGAAGAAGAGAATAGATATAAAGTGGAGAGAACGGCGCTGTGTGTGTGCTGTCCTTTCCCGATAAGCCCGGTGCTTTACTCAAATGGGGAAGAAGAAGAACACAACTCTCTCTCATTCACTACTACTTCCTCACTCCACTTCTTCTGCTCCTTCTCTTCTTCCCTATATCATCATCATCACTACTTGAACTTCTTCTTCTTCTTCTTCTACTACTACTCCTACTTATTAAACCCCCCTAACCCACCTTCACTTTTGGACCTCACAAACATCAATTCCCCACTTCCAATTTTCAATATTTGCCTTCCATATCTGTCTGCTTCCTTACCCGCCAAACACACTACCCACAACCCTAACTGACTCTCACCTCCTAAACCTAACTCCAATTCTATCTCCTGTGAGTGTTTCCCCTTCAAATTTTGCAACTTTGTTTATTGTAAAGATCCAAGCTTTTTGAGTTTCCGGTCTTGGTTTTTTTGTTAAGTTAGTTAATGGAGCTTTCTGATCTTTACAGGGATCAAGGAGCTGTTTCTGAAGCTTGGTTCTTGCAATTTCAGCTCGGAAGTGAATCTTAATTAGGTCATTTCTTGAGCTTTTGTCTAGTTAAAACATTGCACCAATCTCTTTATTTTGAGCTTGGACATCTGCAATTTCATGTCTTCTTAGCTCTCGATTGAGCTTAAATTACACAGCTTTATTGGCTAATATTATGAAATAGTAGTGATATGAGAGGTAGCTAGCTAGAAGGGGGCAATGAGAAAGACAAGAATCTGAAAAATCTTGTTTGATATGTTTTGCAGATAAGGAACTGATCCCATCAAGTTTTTGATGCTCAGATCTGTGAGCTTCGGACGCTTAAATCTCATTTTGCTCATGAATCTGCAGACAAACAATCACACTGCTCTAAGTTTGGCCGTACTTTATATGTTGGTAACAATTCAGAGAGAGCTTGACACCTGTACCAAATCAAAAACATCCAACATTGTTCAAGAAGGTTTGAATTTCCTCAATTTTAAATTAACCAATTTCACCTTTTTCTTAAGGGGGGTGGGGTGAAATTGACGCCCATTTTTTTACGAACCACACTCTAATTTTTGTATGTATTTTGAATATATTTTTTAATTAAAAAATTAAGAAAAGAGGTGTAGATCGTAAAAAAAAGGTGCTAATTTCACCTCCTTTTCTTAACAGTGGGTATTTGCAAATATGTCTGGCATTTTTGGGGCCAAAGCCAAAGGGTTTAAATACAGAGAGCTAGCTAGCTAGCTTATGAATTTGAACCAGCAGAAGAGATGAGCTTTTGAGCTCTGAGCTAGCTAGGCCTGTGTTTCCAACTTTGGTTATGTTTAAAGCTCATCTTCTTCCTTAGGGTTAGGTCCTTTAAGCTTTTAACTGCATCAGTGTTTTGTTTGCACAAAAACATAAAAAGTCAGATCTCTCTCTCTCTCTCTGAAGCTGTGTTCTTTGATAGAGTCCTTATCAGTATAAAAATAAATGTTAAGCATCTGAAATGCTTTACTCAATATCGGTCGTCTTCTGGTGCTGTTATTAGTTATTACATTACATGTCACCAAAATCTGTTTCATTTATTTTTGGTTTGTTTAAATTTGATTTCTTTGTTGGGCTTCGCAGGGCAGCTGAGCTAGAAGAGGAGGCCGTGGGAGGGAGTGTGAGACTTAGAAATTGTGCAGCTGCAGGCTTTGCTTTTGGTGAAAGCATTCTGCTTCCGCTTCCGCTTCCGCTTCTGCAAAAAGCTTAGAGGCTCTACTGACTTGGACCGTGATATATCAACAGCGTAAAAAGAGGCCTTTTTATCACTACACAGCCAAAGTACCTATTCTTCTGAATTATCGTCATGAATGCATAGGACACAAAAGTAACCCCACCCCCTGCACTACTACTACTACTACTCAAACTCCACACCACACTCTCTCTCTAATCACATCTTAGCTAAATCAAGACTCTCTCTCTCTCTCTCTCTCTCTACCACCAAAGTATATATCATCCCTCTTTGTCTCCAAACTAAACCCAGTTGTGAGTTGTCATTTCAAAAAGGGCTTTTGTTTTTGTGCTGCTGGTTGAGTTGTTGAGAGTGAATGAGTCCAAAGGCATGAAAGTGATGCTATGGAGGTGGATGAGATTCAAGCCCAGCAGCCCCCTTGTAAGTTTCCAAGAATCGGCAATGGCGGCCGCAACACTAGCCTAGCAGTACACAATCTAGATGAGGAGGAAGTGATGAAGAGGGCCGGCGGCGGAGGAGAGGCGGTCAGTACTAACCGGCTCAACGGGTGGCATCACTCTCGAATCATAAGGGTCTCAAGAGCCTCCGGAGGCAAAGATCGGCACAGCAAGGTATGGACTTCGAAAGGGCTGCGAGACCGGCGTGTCCGGTTGTCGGTCTCCACCGCCATTCAGTTCTACGATCTTCAAGATCGGTTGGGTTACGACCAGCCCAGCAAAGCAGTTGAGTGGTTGATCAAAGCCGCATCGGATGCCATCTCCGAGCTTCCTTCTCTCAACAGCACTTTCCCCGACACGCCGAAGCAGCTCAGCGACGAGAAGAGGGGCAGCGGCGGCGACCATGTTTTTGACGCCGTTGAGCTCGATATGGATGGCTCACCAAATTACCATCACCAACCACAACAATTGAGTCAGAGCCAAACTCAAAACCAGCAGCAGCAGCAGCAGAACAAATCAGCTTGCAGTAGTAACTCGGAGACCAGCAAAGGATCCGGGCTGTCGCTGTCTCGGTCGGAGATTCGGGTGAACCGGGTCAAGGCCCGAGAGCGAGCCAGGGAGAGAGCAGCCAAGGTCGAAAAGGACAACAAGGACAGTAACAACGACAACAACGAAGCTTCACGCATTGCTCATGTCATTTCTCAGAACGCACCGTCGTTCACTGAGCTTCTCACCGGAGGTAGCGGCGGTCATAGCAACAGTCCCACCGGTCATCATCATCATCAGAACAACAATGGCGAACCCCTTTTGTTCCACAAGGCAGCACCACAACAACAACAACAGCCAACGGACTACTTCGGGTCGGGTCTTCTCGGACTGTCTTCGTCTTCGGCTAACCGGAACCACCATCACTCGTCGTCAACATCGGGATTCTTTTCTCTGCCTCAGACAATGTTCAGCATCTCTGGCCACCCTGGGGAGATGCAGCATTTCTCTTTTGTTCCCGATTACATTCCGGTGTCATCATCGGCGGCGAACGGAGGAGGAGAATACAATCTCAACTTCTCAATGTCTACTTCTTCTGCATCCGGAGGCGCCCTTGCTGGCTTCAATAGGGGGACCCTTCAGTCCAATTCATCACAATCACCGTCACTTTTCCAGAGGTTCTCCCCATTAGACGGATCAAACAATGTACCTTTCTTCATGGGAGCTGCTGCTGCTGCTGCCGCCTCCTCGGCCGCCGCAGCTCCTCCCATGGAGAATCACCACCATCAGCATCAGCACCAGCACCAGTTCCCAGCTGGATTGCAGCTCTACGGTGACGGAACCCGGCCTTCAGATCACAAAGGAAAAGCAAAGAACTGATCTTCTTCCTTTGCCTGGTAATAATAATTAGTCACTTAATTACCACAAAGCTTCATATATTTTTTTCTCATTTTGTTGTGAAAATTGGTTTGCTTTTGTGTTTATTTCTGTGCTTGTTTTGGTTGCCATCATGAATTTGCCTCATAAATGTCTGAAGGGGTGGGTTAGAATATTGTTTATATTGTTTTTCTTTGATTTGCTTTTTGGATTTGACCTGTGATTTTGCTTCCTAGTATGCAAAACTCAAATCTGTTTGCTTTTGACTTGGTATTGTGAATAAACAAGTGAAGGTATTGGGCAAAAGGGTTTATGGGGTTCTATCTATTATATTTGTTAATTTTGTGGTGTCTACTTTTGATTCTCCTGCATGGATTGATGTGAATTAGGGATCGGCTGGTTGTCTCCTCGTTTGTTCTCTTGTTTGGTTCCCTTCTCTCTTAGCATCTGTAAGTCCATCCATGTCTATGACAGGTGTTGCCATTCAATTAGTGAAAGCATGTGTTAGTCACTTAAGTCTAGGTTAAGCATGTGTTAGTCACTTAAGTTTAGGTTAATTAGGTTAAATTAGCCCAAGTCTTTTTCTTATGTAGCTATAGCTAGCTTAACAGTGTTGTATTCTGCTTCCCTCCCAAGATGTACCACATGGCAAGTGCTCGGAGGATTGTCGGGCCTTATTATTTGACTAGCTCTGAAGAGGTAAACCTGGTTTGTTTACTTAGCATATAATATGAAGCCCATGCACGTAGGCAGACATTCAACTTCCTAATTAGAACAGTGAAGTTTCCCAATAATCTATCATTTCAGCAAAAATAGGACAATAGGTGGGGTATATATAAATTTCTCTTGATAATGTTCTTTCTTAATTTAGTGTTATCTATCTCAAATATCTTTGTCCTTAATTATTCCCTTTAACTTCAAAAGTTAGGTGGATAAAGAAATAGAAGTAACATGTAGAAATTAACTTGAAGGTGTGGTTGTATCCTAGTGATTACTTTACGTTTAACACAGCAATTATTGTTAACAACATATGTTGCTTGTTCCTTCTAAAAGATCTGTACTTTAAGTATACTGATGGACGTACTTCCTATGTGGAAAGAGTTTTCTACTCAGTCCTCACTGGTCAGCTTTGAACTTGTGAGGATATATGTATTGATCATAAGGAAATAACAGAAAAAGATGATCAATTACGTGTCAAAATATCAAACTGTTACTGTCATGTAAGGAAGAAATGCAATTTAATTTGGTATAATGAGCCTACTTTGTTTGCTGAATATATGAGTGTAGGCAGTGTGACCAAATCTTTTTGTTTACACTACCAATTCTTCTAATAGTTGAAACCTTTTAAATGACCATATAGGCTTTATAAATCCATACAGATTTATGAAATGTTCAATGCATATCAAGGAGTATTACGGTTGTGTTTTTTTTTGTTCTGTGGTCAATCACAAGAGAGGTCTTGACTTATCAAAAATCAAGTTTATTACCAAA
Source organism: Geum urbanum (assembly GCA_946800695.1). Lineage (NCBI taxonomy): Eukaryota > Viridiplantae > Streptophyta > Magnoliopsida > Rosales > Rosaceae > Geum > Geum urbanum. Next base: position 50,009,772 of record OX327006.1, read on the forward strand.
TACATGTCATGACTAGCCTAGCCAGGACAATACCTTTATTTCTGATACAGGAACTACGATCAATCATAAACAGATGGGCAAAGTAAGCAAGCACCAGAGGAAGAGATCAGTACTAGAAATATAGTTTTACTAGCTTCACATCTATCTACATTACCATTCTGAAATGCAAAAGCTCAAAACATATATGAGAAAGAGTTCCAGTCAAAAGATTTGGTTTCCAATTAATTCCCTTGCTGGTTTGAGAAGAAACTGGCTTGGTTTTCTCAGTTCACTTTCTAAATTGATTTGCATTCTTTGCGCTTTTTGACCTAGATTATTTCACTGATTTGCTAGTTTAATTTAGTTGCTTAACTCTGGAAGAACATGCATGGAAAAACCATTATCACCTTCTATTCCATACTAGTGAGGAAATAAGATGCTTGTCATGGTTTGCCGCCAGCTCAAGTCACTAACCTATTCCAACACCAAAGCACAGCATTTTTGGGTCTCCATCTCACTAAGCAGCCATGTTGTGCTTTCCAATATCTAATAGCTAAAAGGATTTTGGTTTTGACCATAGATGGATAGTGAATAACTTGGTGCTGTCAATATTTCATTGAAGTCGGATTATTATAATTTGATGAAGTATCTTATTAGAGTCCTGTTGATTGATTTTGTGCGTATGGTAATGTTTGTGCTTGCTTCTTGTGTGTATGCGTTTACCAGTCTGGTGAGATTTGGGGCTTGAACCCCTCCTGGTTTAAGCTTGAGTTTCCCACATATACTGCTCTACTCTACCACTATTTTTGTCCTTGTGGTCTTACTGAATTTTTTTATGCTTGCACCTGCTAAGTTAGATCATGTCGATTCTTCGTTTGTTCTATGAGCACTACTGGCTGAAATGAGAATGAATGAAGTAGCCTTAGGACGAAAAGATTGCAATAGCTACACTAGTTATCGGTTTAAATATAGATGCTGGAGGTTCATTTCAGAATACACATAGCTACACTAGTTTGTTGGTAAGATGCGAAATTGACTTAGGATTCTCAGAATTAGCTTGAACTAAGGATCAATATTCTTAAGTTGAATGCATGCAGTTGTGGAATTTCAGAATGTGCATCTGATTTTCTTAGTTTGAGTGGACATATTTAGACTGCTGTTGAAGTATAGCATTTCCCATGCTTTATTACAGTATCAGTCTTTCAATTGTGCAGTTGTGTTGACCAAAAGTTATATGATGAAATGACTGTACATATCTTTGGCATATCATGGCATATGAAATCACTGATATTGCCATCATATATACTACAGAGATGGGAAAGGAGTCGAGCAGATTCCTTAAAACTATTTTTGATGTCACTATTATCATCTTAAGAGCTGTAATTACAAAACAAAGGTTTGATGATGAATTGATTCCTTGTTAAGAATTTAGCATGCAAGTCTGTACGAGATGTTTATGTATATATTGTATGCAAATGTATGTTAGACTGGCTTGATTTTTCCTTCTCTTGGTTTCTCTAACTAGCAGGTAATGTTTGATGTAGGAAAACTGAAGCAAAAGAAGTTTGGCAAGCTGTGACTGAATGCATGCTTCATTCACTGGGTGACATCTTACTATTTAAGGCTTCTGAAGTTGTTGGTACTTATGGTTTAACCATTTTGAAGTCATTCTGCATGCGTTCCTTTATTCGGAGAAATATTCATAGTTTTTATTTATCTCTGCGTGTGTGCAATAGCATGATCTGTTTTGGAAATGTAACTGATTCAATTGAAGTTATTCTTTACTTCCTTCTTCACAAGTGTCCGTAAACGTTTATACAATCATTCAAGTGAAGTAATGTCGCTGTATTTGGTTTCTGAAGTTGATTTTCAGGTTCTAAAATCATACAGCTCATGCCTTCTTTCAGATGATGATAATATCTATTTAGCCTAGCTAGCTGGTAGTCTGGTTATTCTGGTACGCTAGTTAGTTATTTGTTTCTGAAGGAGGTGCAGATTTTGACCCACTAGTAAATTTGAATGACTAAACTAACATATGAAATTTATCAAAGAAAAATAACTTTTATGCACTTGATGACTTGGTGTGATAAAAAGGTCATTTCTATACTAATGTAAGTATGTAACAATAAATGGTCATTTCATGCTAAAAGAAAGGTGTGATGGTCTATGACTTGGGCCCAGAAAACTTCATATACTCAGAGTAGTCAGATAGGTGTCTAACCCATAAGCAGTATGATATTTAGCCATGAGGCCCAAATCTTGTAAAGTCGAAGTTTCCGAAATGTAGTTTCACGAGTGAATACTGAATAGACTTAGAGAAATAGGGTGCTTTGCACTGTTTGCAGGAAAGCTTATTGAAAGTACTTCAGATTCATTCTTTAAAGAGCAGTAGATCAAACCCATCAAAGTAACTAACTTTTGCTTTTACACAACTTAAAGCTCCTCCATGCAGAGATGCTTAAGTGTGATGTTAATTACATCAAGTTTGGAAGGCAAGACAGCTGAAAGTAAGAGCTTGTTTGGTACTTCTGCTTCACTATTGCTTCTCAAAAAGTGCTTCTCTCCTAATTAAGACGTTTGATTGCAGTAGCAGTATTACTCAAAATACTAGGAAAAACAACTGCCAGTAAGTATGTAACTATCTGCAACTTTCTGAGCTAGGAATGGTGCAATAATAATTCGAAACGGTTTTCTGGTATAAGCTTGAATTTAAAGTCAATAAGCTTAATAACCAGATAAATCGCTGCTGCACCTATGGTAATGGAGTGTGGTATATATTGTAAGCTTAATTTGAGTCCAGTTCCAGGCTTTACATCACGTGGAATGTGACTTTGCGAGTGTGCAAAGCTAAGAAATCTCATGTGGCGAACACATAAAAGAGGAAGCAGAAGCTGCACAACCAGCTCATCTTCTCCATAAAATTAAATTAATTTGGCCAACTCAAATTTCTCTTCGTTTCTAAAAAATAAATAAACAGTCTAATGTTTACTAACCGAAAACAATACCTGGAAACAGCCTAAAAAAACCCCATTATTCCCGTTTACATGTCACACTAATAATTGAAGAGATTAATCGACTGTGTGCGTGTGGATAATATGCTTCTGGAACTCAGACCAAAAAAAAAAAAATGCTTCTGGTACTGATCGAGGACTTTCAGCTACAGAAGAATTTCCTGGCGATATTGCTGCTGTGGTGGTTCATGGAATCGATCTGTTGGATAAGTCCTATATGACTTGGTGGGATATGTGCCAAATAAAAGAAACAAAATAAGAACACACTAACAAAATAAAGTAGAAAGGGGACCTCTTTTTTATGGAAGCCAGAAAGAGAGTCCAGAATGTATATTTGGTCAGCTGTCCATAAATAATATGTAGCCTTTAAGCCAAAAAAAAAGACTCCCTTTTGATCATTTAACTCGGTATAGAAATGGCAAGATGGTTTGGTATAATTCCACACACAGCCGTCTAGAGTACGACATCTCATCTCATGCCGCTGAACCTAAACAAATTATAGATATCTTTAATTTCATAGGAATAGGAAGAAATTTTTGATGTTGCTACCAAAGAAAATAAATTTCTTGGTTAAAAACCCAAATACTTCCTGAAATTTAACTGCAAATCTGGAAATGTTTCAAATCCAATCTAAAATGACTGAACCTTTAATTGGTTCAACATAACAGTATATGAAAAACATTGAGGAAAATAAATCTCAAGTCATGGATTCATCAAAAGAATTCATAGCACTTGTTGCTGAGCGTTGAAATTAACTTTAGAGATCATACATTACATAACCATAACATTAACATTGTCATTACCTACAATATTCACATACAAGGAAAATAGATAGGAAGTAAGATCACTACAAAGCTCCAAAATTTTCTCATACGTCAATTCTAGTTTTCTAGTTGCATTTGCTGCGAGCACTCGCTTACAAGCATAAGCCTGAAACTAAAAACAACCAGCAAATGCATTTCAACTATGAGCTCAAGGCCTAAATTGAGTAAGATTGCAGTGCACAACCATCAGTTCTCTCCTCATTTCTGTCGCAGTCCTGCCATGATTTGCCGCTGATTGAAGTGCACTGCGGCCGGCATTGGATGTCTATGAGACAGAACTGTTATCTGTTTCTCTGTTTTCAAAATAATGTGATTCCCCTACTCGCCCTCAAAGGATTGTCCGTTGCCTGAAATTCCCATTTCAAACCAAATGAGTAAACAAGCCGATCAAAAGTGTTCATTGGAAGTAAATTATCACTAAGACTACTACCACAGACATACGATTAAGGTACACCGAAACCAAATTCACCTCTCTTAACAAATGACATCATCCCCGTTAAACTTTGATAAAGACAAACAAAAGGGACGAACTCCAGAGTCTAGAGAGAGTGAGAGAGAGAGCTCGTGAAGCTACAATGATAAGAAGTCTGCACAAGTGTGTCTCTTGTCCTATAGTCTAAATGCGAGATGATGAAAGCAATGCATAACGACATCTCTTCACTATATTCAAAGGCAACCACTTCATTTAATTGATGCAAAAATACATACTTTTTACATACATTACATAGGTAAGAAAAAAAGGGCAAAACTTTTTACCTGAATACCGAAATCACATCAGAACGAGTTCATCTCCAGGCAGTAAGTTCTCCTCTTGACCAGCATCTTCGCCGCAGTCCCATAAGGCTCCTCAAACGAGAGATCGGAGACCTCCTTTTTCGAGTTCGTTTGTGGCTCACTAGGCCGAATCGCCACCAGAGTAGCTCCTTTCAGCACAACCCCATTCGGCAACTCCAACAGCGGCGCATACCATAGCCTCATGTTGAGCGCGGGCACCAGAGTCCTCTTTGAAGCCGAAGAAGCCGACAAGGGCTTCACCCTCAGCTCCTCTAGCTGCTCCCTGTTCATGTACAGCACCCCTTGCCCGTCGGCGTCGGTCAAAACCAAGCTGTCTAGTGTCTTGTGCTCGGAGATGATCGGCTGGAGTAAGTAATGCCGTGCTGATGCGGCGATCAAGGAGCTGATTGTCCAGACCACTCTCAGTTTCAGGCCACCGTTGGTGTAGAACGAATCCGGGATGCTTCCGTTATCTTCTCCGTTAACAACGGCGTTGGTGGTGGGGGGGCTGCAAGCGTCAGAAACGACGTCGTGTTGGGGTTTGTGTGGGCCGGGTTGGATGACGGAGGAGGCGCCGAGAATGACGCAGTTGTCGAGAGTGGAGCCGAAATCGGCTCTCCATTTCAGCAAAACGCCGTCGTCTATGCCGAGCTCGCCGCTAGGAAGCTCGATCCGGAGGAACCGAATCTCGTTGAAGTTCTTTAGGACCTGAGTCGGAGAGTGGTGTGTGACGCCGGCCTGCTCTAGCTCGCCGCTTTCTTCGCCGCCGTCGTTGGCGGATGAGGAGGATGAGCGACGGGGGCCGAGGAACTGTCCGAGAGCCTGGAGGGGCTTAACAATGCCGCCGAAGACGAGGCGGAAGAGGGAGGAGAAAGGGGCGGCGCGTGACTTGTCGGAGGCGGAGGCGGAAGGGGAGGAGTCGTCGTCGGAGATGACGCAGTCGACTCGAACGACGACGTTTTCGACCTGAGAAACTAAGGAGTGGAGTCGGCGGGAGACGACGCAGCAGCGGCCGAGGGACTTGACGTCACCGATCTTGTTGAAGACGAGGAGGAGGACGGAGTCCGGGAGACGGTCGAAGTGGTCGATGTGACGGTGGTCGGGTTCCGGGTAGACCCGGGAGGTCAGATCTGGGTAGACACGGAGGGAGGAGATGGGTTTGGATTGGAAAAAAGAGAAGGTGGAGGGGTCGGCGACGACCTTGCTGGTCAGATCTGAGAGGCTCTGAGACGACGGCATAGCTAACAAAGGCGAGAGCTTTGTTTTGGAAACAGAGAGGAAATGAGAGAGAGGAGTTAGGAGTTTGACGACGAGGAAGAAGAAGAAGGGAATGGTGGGTTGAGGTATATCCACGCTACCATTTGTTCCTCCTCTTTGTCTGTATTTCTATTTGTATTTGTATTTTGTGTATTTAAGAATTTCCGCAGAGGAAGGTACAGATTTAGATTTAGATTTAGATTTTTCAGACTTAATATTATATTTTTCTTCTTCCTTTCTAGTTTCTACTTTTTGTCTCCCTAGTTTTTACCGTGTTGCGTTGAAAGGGAATCTGTACGTTTCTGATGTTTTTTTTTGTAAAACAAGAGCGGTGCTGCTGTACTCAACTATTCTTTAATGAAACCGTAGAATGTATACACGCGACCGCGAAATCTAAACTCCATATTACAATAAGACCAACCAGAGTATCTCAAATAAAAACAAGAATATTCTTAGTACATATGCATTTTAACACACACCAATTAGCAGATAATGCAATACGTGCTAATCTATCCGCTTTATAGATATGGTGACACGGTATGAGAAGGATAACGCAAATAGTCCAAATACGACGCATCATTACAAATAATTCAGCTTCCATATTATGTTGCCGAGCGACAAAGTCGTCAACACTTAGTTTCATCATACCACTAGAATGAAGTATCCATTGATTCAAGACATACCCCTTCACTATGATAGACAAGACACATGAGGTGCACACACGTGCAGATTGCCTTAACACCCAAGTAATCTTATAACATATCGTCATTATTAACAACAAGAAGTAAAAGTAGATAAACTTAACATAATATGGGGTTGGAGTTAATCCTCAATCCCAACTATTATCGATACCAAGCTGAAAATGAAAGGCTCAGTTCTTGCATTGTTGCCACAGTTTGGCAGCCACTGTTCCTATCAACCGTAGCAAGCCACAAACTCTAACTCGGCCTTGTTGAGCCATATACCAAGTAAACCTTGTCCGACGAACTACAACAACAGAAGCCTCAGATCTGAAACCATTACTTTTATTGTTCATCTTCCCGAACCAACATCGCCGGTGCAGCCTCTCCTTACAGTCCTTCTGTTGGACATTCCGCCATCCACCTCGGGCAACCACCCGAAGCCAACACACAACAACATGCAGCCTATACTCTTCTGATTGATATCAATTGACTAAAAAATAAAACATTAAAAACCGCCCCAAAGGGGCAAACACTTCCCATCCGGCAGCCCAGACAGTGCGGCAAATCAGCAGGAGGCCAGCACTGGCACGATTGGCCACCGGACGAGCCCGAAATTGGATTAGTGACGTCAAGAAAAAATAACTATCTCAGAGCGTTTTTTGGCTTCGTGGTTATTTTCTTTTTTGAATTAGCATTTTTTATTTCTTATGGTTTTCTTCGATGGGATTGCATACTTTTTTTTTTTGAAGTAAGGGCTTATGACTATCTTTAATCCTTGATTGATGAAATTGTAGAATACAAGGGAGGACATAAAACCTAAACCCTATAAGAAGAGAAACACCCGAAATAATATCAAGAGACTCGGCTAATACATTGTATCATAAACAACACAATTTAGCACATAGAGCAATATTGGCTACTCCATGTGCTTTACAATAAAGGCGACACAATACTGGAAACACAACGCGACTAAGACAACGCATCAATTCACTTTTAACAGCTTTTCAACTATTCTACCGACAAGAAATACTGTCGGCACAACATCTCATCCTGCCAATAAAAGGGTGCGTCCATGCGATGAACCATCGAACGTCCTGACCTAGAGAAGGCAAGGCACCAAAGGTGCACAATCCATGACAAAGCCCACTTCTGCCTACCACATACTGGTATTGGCTTATTTTTAACCAAACTAAAAACAGAAATTAAAAGAAATTAAACATAACATTACAGAAATAAAAAAAATACCAAGCCTAGGGTTTTATCTTAGGCCCACTTTTGGAGCCCAACAAACAGCAAAAGAACAACTCAGCCCACGTCAGTCACCTTCCTCCAATCTCCAAACCTCGCACCCCCACATGCACTGTCGACTAATCTCGGTTGACCACCTCCATCTATCTCAAATTGAAGCCACTCATCACGACGGTTCTCTATCACCAACCCACGATTGTCAATCATCCGTATGTCATAGTGCATGAAAAGACGAGTCATCGAAATCACATCTCGACCCACACCAGGCCTCACCAGAAAAGACTTCTCCCACAATGCTTGACCAGGAAAGAAAACTTGAGGCACTTGCACGTAGTCGAACCCTCTCCACTCACCGTACACCCGCCATCTTCCCTCACCATCTTCATCGCAGCACACTGACAAGAAGCGCAACTGGTCTTCACCGCCTATCAGATCCCTAGCTCCTCCACTGCCCATTACCGAGCTGGAGAACACACCTCGTCTGACTGCACCACATAACAAGCGCCGACAAGGTCTGAGGCCGCCTCCGACGAGGCCATGGGCTGTCGGACAAGAGAAAACAATGTTGAGTTTTTGTATCACGTGACGCTACGCAAAGAGAGAGTTTTTAAGGTTTTTGTATCAGGATTGCGTACTTTTTTATGATAGTTTTATTATTACCGCCTTCATTTATGACTAATTATAACTCGTCTAGTCTTTGTAACTATGGCACCAAATATCTTACTTTGACAAGTGAAGAGGAATTTTGGTCTTAACTTTTAGCTCTAGTTTGAAAACCGGTTTTATGAATAATATTGTTATCTCTTACTTTAAACATTTTTTGTCTTGTTTTGAAGCATTCAATGAATGAATAAAAGCGTAAATTTTTGTCACAGTTTAGAAAATAAACGCGATGTTTTTGACACGTCAAGAAATATGTGTCAATATGTTTGTGCTTTCGTCACTCGTGATTGTAACAATGGTGAAACGTCACTACCAGAAAAACTCACTTAGGCGACGAAACCTTAAAGGATTCGTCGCCTAAGTAACAGTTAGACAATGAAATATTTATTCGTCGCCTAAGTAAATATTTTGTCGTTTATGTGGTATTTAAACGATGAAAAAAAGTTTCATCGTGTAAGTTCTCACTTACACGACGAAATAGAAGTCAAATGGTAACAGAGGTTATGCGTCAGAGAGTTGAAGAAGTCAAATGTTCTCGAACTATAACAAGAAATTGTCCATATCCTTTGAAAATTAGAGAGGATTTCTCCCCTGCTTTCTTTGACATCATGATTCACCTCATGATCCACCTTCCCTAACAGGTGCTGCTTTCTGGTCCGACCCATTACACATGGATGTATCCTAAGGAAATGTACAAATTTTACATGTACCTAAATTTTTTAAATACAGTTTTCATCATTTATATATATATATATATTTTTTTTCTTACATGCACTAATGCAAAATAAATTTGACCTCATTGTGTTGTAGACAACTCAGACATTACAAATGATTCGTCAAAAATAAAGCTGTCCCAGATGGCTCTATAGCCGAAACATACCTAATGCACGAGTGTGTAATATACTACAACATGTACCTCAAAGATCTAGTTCAGACCGCCACCTCCAATACGCATGGAAACATCAATATTTCAGTCATCATAGATGTTGTGTGACCGTTTAAAGGAGTGATAAAGGAAAAATTAACTCGGGAAGAACTTAATGAAGCCCATTGGGTAGTGTTGCAAGACTGTGATGAGGTCGACGCGTTCATGGATCGATACAAGTTGTGGCTTCAGGCTGACAAACCGGAAAAGACTGACATCTAGGTTGAAAAACAAGTTAAGAAGAGGTTCCCTGATTATTTTCCAACATGGATATGTTAAAACCTCACTCTATAGGTTTTGTGCTTACTTTTAATTCCGGTTGAGAAATCCGGATGTGTTTTTAGTGTTTGTGTATTTGCAGTGGTTTTCCTAAATTGGTACATGCCTGCAGGTTTATATATTTCTTTAGTTTTAGGGGAATCTATGTCAAATTTTTTGTAAGAATTTATTAAATAGACATTCATATATTTTCTTTACACTTTTGCAGATGAATGACTTACGCAAGACAGGCCACGAGGGGTGGTGGTCATGGGACAAAAACATGTTGGCCCATAAGCATGTCCAACACTATATTTACCCCAGATATTTTGTCAACGGTGTAAAGTTTCATTCCTTCTACCGAGATGAAGGAAGAAGAACACAAAACAGTGGGATCATGGTAAGACAAGGTAATGATGTATATTACAGGGTTATTCTTAATGTCGTTCAACGGCTATATAGGAATGAAATAGAAGTTTTTATATTCAAGTGTAAATGGTTCAAGCGTATGAAGGAACATCTAGGCCTTATATCAGTCAATACAAACTCAAGTTGGTATGAAGATGAGCTTTTCGCTCTTGCCACTTTAGTCAGGCAGGTGTTCTATCTGGATGATCCAAAATTGGGTGGAGGTTGGAAAATAGTCTGCAATACGTCTCACCGAGGAATATGGAGTGTCACAACACTTGAAGGGGCGTTAGCATTAAACACTTAAAGGGGAGTCAACATTAAACACTCAAGGGAATAATGTCAATGCATATCAAGAACCTAATACGTCTGGTATCCCCGATACAAGGCAACCAATTCGATTTACCGAAATCTTACCGGAGCTTGATGTTGACATGGATCTTACTGAAAAGGAGATCGAGGACCTAGACAATTTTTATGCCTCTGACATGGATCTTACAGGAGCTTGATGCTTTAATGATCTATCTAAATTTTTCGCGAACCGGTTGTCAATCGAGTGTCCTGTATCAGGATTTTGGAGTCGATGACGATGATCCGAACAATGGCGGAATCGGTAGGGTCCAAACTCCCGACAATGTCGATATTTCGGTTTAGTCTTCTACGCATGTAGTGTATATTTCGATCGGTATAATTTTTAAGTACAATTTTTTTTATTCAATATATAAAATTTGGGTTCATTCGTATTTTTCTTAATTTAATATTTAATTTAATTTATATGTATGGAAATAATTATAAAAAGTATATATAAAAACATAACTTAGACGACGAAAACAGATTATTTCGTCATCTAGGTTAATATTACTCTCAAGCAATGAAGGATAGATTCGACCTCTAAGTGACAAATCTTAGACAACGAATTGGTCTTTTTCGTCGTCTAAGATTTCACTTAGACGACGAAAAGTATAACATTAACATGACATAACTTTTTCGTCGCCTAAATGTTACACTTAGGCGATGGACTTATTCGTCGTTTAAGTGTGCTTAGACGACGAAAGAGTTTTGTCGCCGAACTTAAGTAAGACGACGAAATTTTTCATCATTTTACTCTGTAAATATTTTCCATCTAGGACTTTAAGCAACGAACAATGTTTTGTCGCCTAAATTGTTACTTAGGCGACGGAAAAAAAAGTATCGTCGCCTAAGTACTTAGGCCACGACACTTAGACGACGAATCTTAGACGACGAAAAAATTCACTTAAGCAACGAAAATGCTCGGTCGCCTAAGTGAGGTTTTCTAGTAGTATGTCCAATACTCGAGCACTATCATAATATCGACAACCTATCTATGTATGTAACGACACTAGTTATACTAGACTGGCCTATAGGATATGGAGGTCTAACTATCGAAACAAGCCAATCAATTTTTCGATTAAAAAAAAATCGTTTTCATATGACGAAGATATTTTTTATTACTTATTAATGACTCGATGATGTAAAAAGTATTGATTTCTTCTATAATTAAGAGGATTAAAATTTGGGAAAGTATAACAATGTGATATTGGGAGGAAGGAAGGCGGGGTGGTGGTGCGAGGAGAAGATGTTAGGCACTGGGAGCTGTCGGGGGCTAGCCTCCTCCGGGCTGCATTTTGGGCTTCGAAGTTGGGCCTGGGCTCCAACCCTAGGTCTCTTTTATCTCTGTTTAAATAATCTTAAGTTAGTTATGTTTGATTGCAAATCAAGTTCTAGCAGGCATGAATCCGAGTTTAGTGTCTTTTCTAGTTCTTCTAGATTAAGATAGTCTAGGTTACTTTGTTTTTTTTTCTAGCGGACTTTGTCCGGGTTTGGTATCCTCGAACCTAGTTTAGGATTCTAGTTTTCTATGAGTTTTTATGTATCAATAGTACACAACTGCTTAGTGTAGATTTGTCTCTCATTAAGTTAGGAAGAGTTAGACTAAATATTTTTTGGTGTACTTGACTAATGATCTAATGCAATATTACATGTTTTCGTCAAAAAAAAAGTGATATTACGCTGAAATAAAATATTGATATAAAATTGAACCAACACTGAGCCACTTCAAAAAAAAGTGAGGTTAACTGTTTTTTTCTTCGTATTTTTTTTTTTGCAACTACGTATAAGCATCTTTTCAATGCCAAAGTTCCAATTCCATGAAATATGGACAAAAATACAAGGAGCTAGGAATTAATATTAGGTATCTGGTAAATGAGGAAGGCAGTACATGCGTGGATGGTGGGTGTGGAATGGGATAGCACATATATATATATATATATATTTATCTTAGTCTTGGTATTAGGTAAGGGAAAGTGCCTGCGTGCAACTTGTTTTTGTTATGAATGAAATGATGATGTGGTGGTCAGGTAAAGCCGTTAAAAGCCGCAACAAATGCCGCAACTCGATCAACTTGGGTCGGCTGAGATTGGGAACTCTTTGCACATTTGCTCCTCCATTGTTTTTTCTTGTGCTAGCAAGTTTTGATTCAGTTGGAACTTCATTCTGGTCAAAAGATTCAGATGCAAGTAACCTATATATTGGGGAGCCTAACATCGAGAGAATTCTACGAGCATCGATCCCCAAAAATTCTACCATGGTAGAGTACAGTACATTAATGCTTTCGATTCAAAAGCTCTCCACGAACAATATGGAAAATTTTGTAATGCGCCGCCACAACGGTGAATAAGGAAATTTCATGATCAAAGAGTTATGTGCCTTTCGCGAGAACGGATAAAACTAAGAAAAAAATTTGTCCCGCACATGTCTGTAGCTAGCAACTGCAAAATGAGTGCACCGGCATGATATATGTCTAAACATATTGACAAATGTGTAATTATACACAGATTATTTGTATTTTAATTTTTAGTGTAAAATTTAAAATTTAAAATTTTAAAATTTAGTCCTCAGTAAATTTGTATACCTAACTCTTAAATTATTAATAAACTTATATAAGTAAAAAATTAGTCCCTTTATTATCAAATTCTAGCTCCGTCCTTGGTTGTTAACGCTACTACGTACCCTAATTCGGAGTTTGAACATTATTAGTAGTACGTACCAAGGTGGGATAAAAAAATTCTCAACTTTCACCGGTACGTTCGTAGCTAGTTCATGATCGTGTAGAAGAACATAGACATGTATGTAGAAGTCAATTAGAACTCAAAACCATTGAATGAGTTAATTAGTTATATATGTTCATGCGTACACTTCAAATAATACAAGTATTAATTATCATGTGCTAGCTCAGTAGCTGTTATCTGAAGGATAGAATGACAGAAACAAGTTGGTTAATGGTGATTGTATATATAATATATGCATCATATCCCTAGCTCAATCTAAATACAAACGATCGAGCTCATCAAAACCAATAAATTCCACGTACACCATATATGTATACACGAACAAACGAGATCCTAATAATAATCTCAGAGTTTGTTTACACGTACACGTATACCGGCCGAATGAAATTAAGAAATAAAAATGCAGCAGCTTCTTGCAGACTGTATCCGATCGATCCATCCATCCATCCAGGTATCACATTATAAGCATGCGCATGCAATTAAATTTGGAAGCATGATCAAGTTAAGAATGGGTGCGCAGATTAAACATGCTTATTAAACAGATTTCTTGATCGAGCTAGCTAGCTTCGATCACGTTCTGGGGCAAAAGAGGGGAGAGAGCTAGGCAGCTGGTATGCATGTGTTGAAGATTCAAGATTGATGATCGATCCACGATGATGATGAAGAATTGTTTTCATCGATCGTTTGAAGGATATGCCATCCCCGGCCAACAAGGCAATTAACAACAACGTAATATATATGATATTATGATTCTGCAAGTGACGTCTATCCGTACCGATGCGATAGTACATACATATGCAGGCAGGAACATGAAATCGATCACAAAGCTAGCTAGTTTATTTACCAAGCACGATTCATGTCTCATGCACATTCAAGATCTTGGTCAACAAATTAGCTAGCTAGCCTTGAGTGTAGTACAAGTAATAATTTGGCATGGCATGGATGGAGTGCATGGCATGGATGGAGTGCTCTAGGTTTAAGCAAGTTAACTTTCTCGCGATCGAGATGCATGAGAGCGTCGCATCGGCCGTGATTGCATACTAGTGATCTACATTTTCTTTTTAAGGAGATCAAAATTAAAATACTGTGACTCGAACTTAAGATTTAGTAGTCTACTTTCTAGATAATGATATATACGTAGTTGTAGATTCATAAAATCTACTTAGTTTTGTTTTGGAAGGAAGATAGAAGACGCTTACATAGATAGTACTTTGTTCATCAAACAACAGAAAATTTTAGAATGCACTCCAAAATTATCCACCATAAAAGCTATTTTCAAAAATAACACGTGTCACAATCTTGTTGGTTGTTTGTTTTAAATTTTATAAGCTCACTTTATGTGATCCTTCTTTCTCTCTCTCAATAGCCTGAACTTCACCAAACATTTCTTCCCGGCCTACCACAAACCTCAAATAGAGAAACCAATTCAACAATAATTTTTCCATTCAACATCAAGGTCCAAATAAAAAGAGCAGAAAATTTGGAAGGACAAAAAAAGCACAAAGCTTTTGCAAATCAAGAAGAAACATAGCAGAGCTTACTAGATTGAAGATAAGCCTTGAACATTCGCCTGAAGGACAAGAACCCATTTTTGGGAGATGTGATTGTTGGGTATACGTGGCTTTTATATGTAAAAAAAGAACTCAAAGAAGGAAATGGGTGAATTGTGCCCAGAAACTGAACCATTCGAAGAAAAGATATACTGTAAATTTAATGGTGAAAATGTTTGAGCTTTACAAATCAAAATGAAAAAATGAAAAAAGCTCAAAAGGTACACCCTTCTCGCTCGGAAAAGAAATCATCGGCCTCTCTTCCAATTTCTCCTTAGCGCCGCCGTCCTTCACTTCAATTGGACACCCAGATTTACTCTAGGCACCCACTGCATCTGCCATCGCCTTCCAGAGTAGCCGGGGTCTCGAGGAAAGGGCAAGCACGAGGGAGATGGAGTAGGAGGAGGAAGGAGAGGGAGGACTGAGATGGTGAGGGGAGTTTATCACGTTTGGCGGCGATAATGGTTACCAACGACGGGATAGTTGCGGTGGAGACATTTTGGGTGAAGGTGGGCAAAGAAGCTATCACATAGACTAAACTCAGTCAAATATTAAAAAAAGTTGGAAAAACTAGCATATCAAATTACGACACATGTCAAAAGTAAAAAAATTAGCCCCAAAATGATTAACCCTGAAGTGTATAACATCTCAAACAACTTAATTTGCACGCCTTTTACTCTATTGACACCCTCATATTAGGTACTCTCAATTGCCTCAAGTGTCATACAGTTGCCGTTTTAGTTCTCGGAAGCTAGCATGCCGTTTCTCCTGATACAACTTCACAATGTCGTTGTCCCAGTTATCCGCAACCTCCTCATGCTGGTTGCCGACCCCTCCTCTGGTCCAGATATCACTAGAATCTCATCTCTCAACCTCCACATCTTCTTTGCTACTCGCTGCTGTCCTTCCACCTCAAGCTCGGCTTCCAGCCGAGCACACTGAATGGGCTAACCGCTCTGCAAGTGGTCATAGGTTATGCACTCCCTGCAGTACGCTTTTAGTGTCAGGTACTCAACTTTGAATTCCAGCCAGGCTTTACTACCCAGCAGAACCCTCAGGTGAGTTATCAGGGGATTCCGCATATCAACCTCCACAAAGAGTCGAACCTCGTCCTCCTTCGCCAATTGCAACCTATCATAATCCACATATTTTAACTAGGTGATTACTTAGGGTTTGCCACCAACCTGTTTTCAATTTCTCATCATACAGATCACCCCCGATGATCTCAAGCTTCACCCAAACCCTAGCTTTGGCTGCTAGGACTGACTCAACAGGTGCAAATTCGTTGAATTCCTCGACTACAACCGTTGTATCTTTGAAGAACCAAGGTCCTTGATCTATGACTCTCTGAAAGGCGCTTCGATCCCTGAAAGTAGCCACAAAGTGATCTTGAGTCTCTTGCTGAATGGTAATCGCATTCGTACCTTTGAAGGCACTCCACAGCCGAAGCATCCAAAACTCGAGGGATTTCGCCTCCTCCTCCGTTAAGGATGTTCAGAGAGAAAACCCTCATCACAGTAAAATCAAATTCATTGTCCTCCTCTTCCTCTCCCATCGAGATATCGAAAACCAAAGGTAGGTAGTGTTTAGGGTTTGGTATCATGTTGAAAAAACCTTATCCCGAAGTAAGAAAAGAAGAGAAAGGAAGCAAACGGGAAAAAACAGATGGTATTGGAACTCACCAGATGGCGAGCGTGACTAGGGCGAAGAAGAAGAGAACATGAACGAAGTAATAGTGATCGGCAAAAAACCTAAAGTATGGTTTTGTCGGCTAGGTTTGGAAGATGAAATCAGAGAGAATTTTTTTTATAGAAAAAAACAGCCCAGTATAATATAAGTTTGTTAAATATAAAAAACCCAACCACAATATAATTTAGACAACTAAGGACACAAGCCCAATCCTAAAAACGTAGTAACACTGGCATGATCCATTAAACTGAGAAAAAATATATATTTACCCTCCTATTTATATTAAAAATTGTACTTCACAAATTGTAATTTACAACAACAGTCTCTCTCTCTCTCTCTCTCTCTCTCTCAACAATAGCAGTGTTGTTCGCGTCTAAACAACACGACCTAGATTCCATGCCCACCGCTGCCGCTCTCCGACCCTAGGCGCCACCTCCAAAGCCACCCTCGGCTTTTGGCCTTGGCTCCTCAGTTTCTCTCTGCCTCGCGTGCTGGTGCTCATCGTCCACCGGCAGCACGAGCCTGCCGTCATCTCCTCTCCACAGCCTGCATCAGAGTCGCGCAAGTCGTCGTTACCACTTGCTAGCCTCGGTGACCGCTTGCAGCTGCGTATTTCTAACTCCAAACAATGTTACGCTCCTTGTCATTTTTGTCCAAATTAGAAAATCCATCTTGCCTCACCTCTTTCTCTCTCTGCAGTAGTAGAGGACACCAACGCTTCCTCCTCCGCAACTTTGCCTATCTCCAGCCGCACTAGCCCCGTCGCTCACCGCTGCGAACCAAGCGTGCTCGGCTCGAGTCGCGCCACTCCTCGACCTCTAACACACAACGCCTGAAATCTGGTTGGTTCGACTCAGACGCCGCCTCTAAAGCCTCGCGACGCACCTCAGCCCTTAGATCCATCGGTCACGACTCACAGCTAGCTCACCACAAATTGCAGCTTGCATCACACCTCAGATGCTCACATCAACGCCGGAGATGCAGTCTCTACCTTACCTTCTACCTCCTTTTAAAAAAATTTAGTAGCAGTGTCTTTTAAAATTTTCAGTAGCAGTGTTTTCGATGTTTCTGTAGCATTGTCATATTTTTTTTAAATTTTTAGTAGCAATGTTTTCGATGTTTTTGTAACGATGTCGTATTTTTTTAATTTTTAGTAGCAGTTTTTTTTAAATTTTCAGTAGCAATGTTTTCGGTGTTTCTGTAGCAATGTCGTATTTTTAAAATTTTCAATAGCAGTGTTTTTTTTAATTTTCAGTAGCAGTGTTTTCGATATTTTTGTAGTCGTTTCATTTTTTATTTATTTTCAGTAGCAATGTTTTTGATGTTTCTGTAGCAGTCTCTTATTTTTTTTTAATTTTCAGTAGCAGTATTTTCGAGATTGTTAATGTGTTTGAGGACTGTTATTATATTTTTGGGACTGTTACTACATTTTCGGTTCGAGGATTGCTACTACGTTTTTGGGACTGCTATTGTATTTTCGGTTCGATGACTGCTACTACATTTTTGGAACTGCTACTACATTTTCGTTTGGAGGACTGCTACCATGTTTCTGGGAGTGCTACTATATTTTTGTTCGAGAACTGCTACTATGTTATCGGGTTAGAAAATATTATGAAATGTATATCAAAATTGCTACTATGTTTGTATTGAAATTGTTACTCGATTTGTATTGGAACTTCTAGTGAATTTGTATTGAAATTGCTAAAAAATTTGTGTTTGAATCGGTATTGGATCTTTAATGATAATGCTACTAAATGTGAATTACAGGTTTAACACAAATTTTGTATATGTGCTTTTGAATTTTTATCATTGTTATAAAAGAAGAAAAAAAATTGAATAGAAAAAAAATTGAATGAAAAAATTGTCAAACTGAAAAAATATTGAAAAAAAAAGAATTTGAATAAAAAAATATTAAAATATTTTTAAGTATTTTTGGATAAAATAAATACTAAAATAATTAAATACACACAAAAAGATAAAGCATGGTATAAAAATAAATTTATACCTGCCACATGACAGCCTACAAACAGCTTGTACTTATTTGTAAAATTTTATCTTTTATTGTTTAAATTAAGAGACATTGTCTTTAAGTGTATTTGACTCCTATAAATTATCCTTTAATGTAAGCCGTTAAAAATTTTATTCAATGACCACCCGTAGTTCGAGGTAGACGAGTTTGATACATAAATATAAATTAATCTACCATTATATCAAATGAATCGATTTAAGAAATTATAATGCAAAAGTCCAACCTGGACCTTTTCTTAATAAAAATGATCAAAAGGAAAAACTTGCATGCCATGTTTGTATATCTCGCTATCCAAACGATATATATGAGTACCTTAAATTTGAGATGGACCATCGATCTACTATCAAGTGTAATTTTCCATTCCCTTATTAACATGTGAAATTATGTCCCATTACTAGACCGATTACATATGTGACCATCTAGTGAGAGTGACAATATTGGCAAACACAACATCTGCCACACCAAATAAAAGGTGCATATTTGTGCACATTACTCTATTAATCTTTGAAGTCGAAGGGCTTATCTATCACTTGTGATGATTATATTATACATGTAGCATCATTCATCTTCATCAACTGGGTAATGAAGATGTTATTAATTAGTAGGCCGGACTTACTTGACCCAAAAGGGTTTATTAGTAGGGTATCCTAGGAAATGGTCCTATATTTGCTCTTACAAGACTTTTCCGTGTACTAATGGAAATAGAAAATACTCTTACAATTCCAAGTCTGAAAATTTCGTCCACTTGATCGACTTGCTTATAATCATTTGGTCCAGCGAATCTATATCCATTCACTCTTAAGTGACCAAAATGTAATGAGCATTAACGATTGTGGTTGCATTAAGTTGACAGAATGTCCAATTTAAAATATGATATAGTTCATTGACTCAAGTTATATTTTTTAAATTATAGTGACCAAAGTGTTGCAGAACACTTATTGAAAGATCCAAATCGAAAATAGACTACACGTACTTTCGTCAAATACTTAATTTATCTGTTTTATGTAGAAGCTCTTACAAACAAGATCTAAATGGGTCTGCTTTCTTTTATCAAGTAAAAGATTTGCAGACCAGATCGGCCAAGAAAATGAAAGTAGAGGAACTAAAATTGAAATCTGTCCTTCATCTATATAAGGACAGAGAAAACAATATCCAAAAGATCATAGACAAGAAATTGAGGAGTTGTCAATGAATTTCTATTATTTTTTCCCCCTTGTTTCCCCCCATCAAAATGTGTTATTAATCTAACTTATCTGATACATGCCAGAAATATGCTACAAGCTAGTTAGATGGCAGATGCCAAAAAAATACAATGTTTTTAACTTTCCATATTTTCTTTGTTTTTACATAGCAGTATTCTAAAATGCAGATAAGCACTGGGAGGAGACCCCTCCACTCTCTGTATTATCATGAACATCATCATTTGACTATGATGGGTTTGGCATCATTTGTTAATATAAAAGTAATAAAGGGAAAATCTCAGCTGAGGACCTTGTTCCAAATTGTTAGGTTGGCTAATAAAACGAGGAAGAGCTAGTTAGCTATGAGACCCTTGGAGAATGGCAGGCCTACACAACTCTTTCGAAGACGGTTCATTGGCTCACCAGCTCAACTGCCCAACTTTTCTAACTTTGGACTCACAGTTGGTCGCTTCTTGTTTTGCCAAAGCTCTGCTCAAAATGAAGCTCGGTTTCTGTCAGCAAAGCTCACTGTCACTGAACAACAGAACTTGATAAACCCTTTCCACCAATCTGCCTACCGCATACACCAACGTGATGGGAAAATGGCTTCCCAAGAATATGTCAATCACTTTCAGTACCAAAACCCTGTAACTGTAAAGCAAAACAGCTATCTGAACAATTCTAAATGGAATTGATTTTGGTAAGAAGCATATAGAATGAGTGGAGATCAACTCCAGAACTTTCTGAGGCTTGATATCTTGACTAAAACTTGAAAGGAACTAAATAACCTCAACCTTGTTTTGTTAATTTCCAAAGTCAGACACTAAGAAAAGGGATTTATTCCTGTATATCAGAAGAGGGGAATTCTTAAGAACTCATTAAGTTATTCTCGGGACTACACTCCACCACATAGATTTAGATTCCATCTGCATTGTAAGCACATCCCAACCAACAACCACCAATCCACCAGTAGTTGCAAAAAATCTCAACAAAGTGGTACCCATGTTAGCATGACATAGCTAATCCACCAACAGTAACACTTGGAAATGGGAATGAAGGTCATAGTTGGTGTGGTTTGTCACTCTCAATTAGCTTTCTTTGGGATTTTTCTTGTCCTAGTTGTTATCAGTCAATAAGAAAGAAAAAAGAAGGAAGCAACAGTCCAATATACCACAATACGAGTGCTTTCATGTATGCTATATCTTAACATATCGTAACCTTTTACACTGAGACAATTCTGGTTTTGATTCAATGCAGAGAAACAAGTCCTTACATTATGATAATACTAAAACAGCTAAGCTTCTTCCAACAACTAGTCACCTTAATGCAGAGTAATGAAATCCAGCGAAGCTTCACACTGTCTCTAGCTAGAGTGTATATACTATGTCCAATTATAATAAGTTCTTCAAGAGCTCTCATGGGTTAACATGATCTGTTTACATTATTTAAGTTACCAATGATATGAAGCTGTCTCTTGCTATATAATTACTTAATCACCAAAAGTTTTCCATTATTGTGTCTCTACTATGTCTCCTCAACTATCAGTGTAGCTCAATACCAATAAAACAAAGAAACTTTTATATCTCAAGCTTGCAATATTCCATCTAAATAAAACAAGAGCAATTTAATGGAATAGGGATTTTTTTTTTTGTGAAGGTGTCAAAGAAAAATTGGATTGTTTTTATTTTTCTGGATCCTATCATCACAAAAATCTAACATTGATTGGGATTTGGGACCAATTCATCCAGCCCTCCTTTTAGTAAAAAAAAGAAAAGAGAAATGGAATACTCATCATCTCTTTTCCTTTAAAGAAGGAAAAAAGAAAATATTAACCAAAACAAAGAAGGGAAAAGAAAACAAACTAACTACAAGAGAGGGACATGAGGATAAATAAAGGCTAAAGCAACAGTATTATATGCAATCATGTCTCATGCACAATTATGGATGCTGTTAACTCTATTCTGTCATGAAAATTATGGATGAAATTTTATGAACAATCTGGGTATATAAAACTCATGGATCCCTTTTGATTAGTATAGAAGGATTAGAAACAACACGTGACATGCTCTCACATGTGGAAAAACAGTACATGTGAATAAACCAACAACCAGTCACAGAAGTGAATCATGTGAGCTCAAGAATGTTCCCAGAAAATTTCTAAAACAATATCATTCTGGACCACGATAAAAAACTCTTAACGGACTTCTTCGAGCAATGTCATTGAGTTTGGATATTTCGTAACTGTTTAGGAGTGCAGTGCTCCCTGTAAATATCTTAAAGAGATCTAAGTTCAGAACCTATGCAGTGGCTATAAAGATACACAATCATTGCTGGTTTCCCCAGAAGAGGAGGAGAGGCGAGTATTAGCCACAGCAGCCGAGTTAAACTTTAGAAAACTCTTGACTTCAGGTAGTTATCATTAGCCAGAGTTCCAGCTATGCTTAAAGTGTAACCTTGACAATTAGGAACAGAGGACAATACTAATAATACCTATGCTATCACTCTTAGTTGTCTCTTCTCATTCCTCAATTGTCATTGTCAATAATTCAAGCCACATCTAAACTTTTTACCACAAAATGAGGAACAAAATAGAGAAGAGACAGAAAGATCCCCCTCTCTGCTTACCGGCCATATTATTATATTTTTATTGATATAATGGATTCACAAGATTATAGGATTCAAGATTCTTGCGAAGAATGTAATACCCATAAATGGTCGCATAATGTTAGAAATTAGAAACAGTCGAACAGATGCATTCAGAAATTGTCGTGTGAAGAGTCATACATGTTTCTTCCACAACGATCACATATGTTGGAAGGAGTCAAAGTGACATTTTCTGGTTTTTCCTTCTGCATCCTTGGTAGATCATGTTCCAGAACGTCATAGAGTGCCTTTGATCCTTCTTGAAGCTCCTCCAAACTGAAATAATGGCATAGTTATCATTACCTACTAATCCCTGGTAAAATTTATATTATTGCATGTAAAGAACTTGTTTCTATTGACATGTATAATCTGAAGATCAGCAGGCAAACTATAGTTCTCTCATAGAATTAATTTGACAAATTAAAGAAATGAATATTTTTAAGTTGGTTAGTAGAATATAAGTTTCAATAGAGAAAATCATTCCAGGGGAGTTGATAACATCAGGACATGAAGTAAACATAATTTTGCAGGAGCAGCATAACTTTAAGCTCTACTGCTCTAGGCAATGAACTAAAAACTTATCTTTAAGCGGCTCTTTAACAAAATGACCTAGAGACTATTTTTAAGAAACCTAGATTTAGGATCACAGACAGATCCTGAAGTGGATGAAGACTTTTTTGAACAAAAATATAAGTGGTAGAACTACTTTTACAGCACACTCCTACCATGAACTACTTGGTATACTAGTCTTCACTCCCACTAAATTTGGCCTTCCTTTGCACTCCAATTCCTCTATCCAACCTCAAGCTTTTTACCGTTCATTTTGAAATTCTCAAACTTTAGCAAATACGACCCCTGGACAAAAGCTAGAAACAACTATATGTCACTGTCGGAGTACAGTTAAACAAGAACCTAAACCTTTAAATGAATGATGTACAAAAGGTCACCCTACTTTTTAGAGTGCTCTTTATGCTTAGCCGTCATGGGGCCGTGCAAACCCAACATCTGTTAGATCAAACTGATATTTCTCAAGGGAAATATAAGTTAAAGACAGAATGACTTTGGGAGACCTAATTTGGTTTTGTAACATTGATCATCTGATTCATATTCTACAATTTCTTCAAAAGGTACTACATCACCTCAAACATTTGCCAGATAGATTGTATCACCTAAACAATAATTCAATGATCATCAGCATCTGGACTTACCTCATGGAAAGTGGAGGAGTCAATCTTATAATAGTATCATGCGTTGGCTTGGCAAGAACTCCTCTCTCCTTCAACTGTAGGCAGATATCGTAAGCAGAAACAGGAGATAAGTTTTTTCTATTGAGCTCCACAGCATTGAATAAACCTCTTCCTCGAACAGCCTTAATATAGTTCGGGTACTTCTGCTGAATCTTGTTTAGCTGCTTCCTAAACTCTTCTCCCATTTGGGCAGATCTATAGAACACAGTTGAGCATAAGTTAGTTCTTCCTCCTTTGAATCTCAACTCTCAAACAATAAAAATGGATGAAAATCAAGAACTTTATCGATTTGTTTCACCCTCGAACTGTCATGTATCGTAATTCCTATTATCCTTAAAAACAAAAGTATACGGGTAAATAATTGATACCTTTCTGCAAGTTTCTCATTTCTTAATACATCTAGTGAGGCAATAGCAACTGCACTGGCCAATGGGTTACCACCAAAGGTACTGCAAAATAAACATACAAATGAGCTCTATTACACAGTTGACCAAGAAACAAGCGAAGGACATATCAGGAGAGCTAGGAATCAGAAGGAAAGAAGGGTAGCAATAGTCATTTGAATCCTATGGACACAGCCAAGAAGCTATCACATTTCTACCATCTTATATACACAAGGAAGGGAGAAATTCTTCTCAAACATACTTTTAAATAGTAATACTAGTAAAAGGAGAAGGGGAGGGTTCTGAAATGCAACACCTTTCTACTTTCTTTCAATAAAAAGAACCGTGCTCCATATCTCATAGTAAACAGTGAACATACTGATGGAGAATCTGAAGTGACTGAGTGTCTAAGAAGTACAATATATCTAAAAGAATCAATATGAATAGAGTATCATGAGCAGGTTAAGAATGAGTGATCTAACAGAAATTAGTTATAGCTGCAAACCTTCCATGCTCTCCAGGTTGGATACAGAGCATTACGTCTTTGTCTGCAAGCACCGCACTTACAGGTATCACTCCACCACCCAACGCTTTTCCTAAGATCTGCATAACATCCCAAAACATATTAACTTACAAATAAATTAGAAGTACATGAAAGGGATGATGTGGTAGCAGAATAAATTAGCACTGATGCCTCCCCGGAAATAGATTGGACCACATACTCATAACTATAGTGCAAATAAATTATAGATGCATTACTAGGATCTACACAATATTTCTAGTACATGATATCCACATTTCTGAATCACCAAACAAGAACTAGGTGAGTTTATATTTAGGATAACTAACCACAACAAAGAGATGCTTATATTTTTATTTTTATTCAGTAGTTGGGAAAACCTTATCACAGAAAGAAGCTTACTACTACATCTGGGCGAACTTCTTCCCAGTCACAAGCCAGCATTTTCCCTGACCGTGCCATTCCAGATTGTATTTCATCATCAATCATTAAAATGTTGTATTTTGTGCATAGATCTCTGACAGATTTCAAATAGCCATCTGGAGGAATTATAACCTTTGCACACAGAAGATAAACTCTTTATTGGAATATTATTCAAAATAAATATTATGAAAAGGAACAGCTTAGTAATATCTTCAGTTTCATGGGTTAGATAAATCTAACGCCTGCACCCAACCAGCTTAGAAGTAATACACATCCGCTGTTCTCCAAAACATTTTAATTAAATCATTTAATCTTAACCAGGCATACCCCAGCTTCTCCTTGAATGGGTTCAAAAAGAAATCCAGCAATCTGATCTCCATTCTCTGCACATAGAATATAAAATAATCAGTTCAAATACAAAAACCTGCAGAGGGGCAAAACAACAATAAATAAATAAAAAAAAGGAAGAAGCTAGAACTATACAATTGATCTAAATCATTGTACATGAACCTTTAAAGATCTTTTCAAGAGCAGCTGCATCACCAAAATCAACTTTAAGATGTCCAGGCACTAAGGGCCAGAAACCTCTGGTTGCATCATTGTCACAGCTCATAGAGATGACTGCCAGTGTACGACCATGGAAGCAGCCACAGCACGAGACAATGATTGCCTGGATATAGGTCATTTAAGTTTCCGACACAAGTTTAAGGGAAACCATATGAGAAGCATTAATAAAGAAAAAGTCATACCGACTGTGGTTCAAAGCTGGTAACATAAAGTGCTCTAACTTTATTTAGGTGAAGCCTAGTTCCATAAAAATTTATAGTATGGTGATTTGAGTTCTACCTCATCTTTTGGAATCTTTTTCTTCTCATAACCCCATTTCCTTGCCAACTTTAAGGCTGTTTCTACAGCTTCAGCACCAGTGTTCATTGGCAGAACCATGTCATAACCAAACATGCTTGTCAGATACTCCGCAAATACTGGAAATTTATCATTATAGAAAGCTCGAGAACTCAGAGTGAGCCTTTCTGCTTGTTCTTGTAATGCCTTCATAATCTTTGGATGACAATGGCCCTACAGCAAAAAGCTATATGTCACATGATGTAGAACCAATGCAACAAATAAATTTAAAGAATGACAGATCATTCACTGCAGTTAATCTGCTCTTGAATGCAAAAATGTTTCTGATATAAATGAGAATGTTTTCTGGGTTCACAATCATTCAACTTTGAGACAAAAAGCCAGTGCCTCATTAAGCATCATCATGAATTTGACATTATTGTAAATATGTGCTTTGGGAAAGATGAATTTCGTGTCATCTGGTTGAAAGTGCATCCATATCTGCTTGTGCGCGTCGGTGTACAAGTGTGATCTGCGTGACTCAATTGTTGTAACACATTCACTTACTTTTTATACCTGGTTAACAGCAGAGTAAGCTGCAAGAAAGTCCAGATATCTGTTCCCCTCTGGATCCCATATGCATGATCCCTTTGCTTGAGAGAACACAATCGGAATTGGGTGGTAACTGCAAGTTGCACATCAAAAACTTTCTTAACAAAGCCTCATCATATACAGTTTTACACACTAAAACTTACTACAACCAAAGAAACTAATATCCATTTCTACAGTTGATATCACTACACAAACCAAAATTCTAAACAAAAAGATCAGTACTAACAAAGTGACCTCATTTACGTTCAATTAGTATGTTCAAAGAGGCAATCACATAGAAACAAACACAACCCAGATGGCGGAACATGATCAGAATCGAAATGGTAGCAATAAAAATCAAATCTTTAACGAAACCCATGAAAGAAAAAAGAGGCAAGACTGACTTGTGGGCACTGTGTTCATATTCAGAGCTGATGAGGTTCTGAGAAGACGAAGTTGCAGTTCCCTGAGCGACGGCGCCGAAGCTCCTCCGCTCAATCCAGGTCACTCTGTTGAAACCCAACAGAGTCTGCAAAGCTCTCCTACTGCTCGCCATTAATGAAGAGAACGATAAAGATTACAACTATGTTTCTTTTCTCAATAAGATTTTATGCGACTTGTCAGACTGAAATACGATGATGGAGAATGAAACAGTTCAGTTGTCGTGTTATACGACGTAAGTGAAACACACTCCGAGGCATTATCCAAAAACCTTAGTTCCATGTCGTCCAAGACTAATTTGGCTTAGCTGATCACTAACCACAAATTAAGCTAGTGTGTTAGTGCTTTTTAGTGGGGGAGTTAAGTTGGATACACGTACGAATCCACATAATGTGATCCTGTATCATGATCTTTGATGGTGTTTAAGGGATGCAAAGGGTTAAGGGTCTCAGATCCCACAAGAGAGATGCAACCAGGTTATAGTTGTAGATTTTTTCACGACAGTTTAAGCACAGGAAGCGAATTTTGCAGCGGATAAAAAGCCATCTTCACTTTCGATTAGCTAGAACGAGAGAGAGTACTTCCGCCTTTCCTCCTCCAAAAAAAAAAAAGGAGTGTCCGATCGGAATTATATGTCAAAAGCTCTTGGCTACATTTCTAATCTTAACTAACCTTTCACCAAAAGTCTCGTAATCAGCTGCATCAGTTATGTTTACTGTGATATGGTCAAAACATAAATTCCAGAAAAACAAAGTTGCGATGCATTTCCTGCATCCCATGATTTCACCGATTTTTTTATCGTTGCTGAGAGAAACAACAGCAGACCAAAGAAATAGAATTTCCATACATCATCAATTCATCATATAGGTACAATTTTAGTCTTCTAAACCTTCGCTCAAGTAATAAAATTACAAATGTGAGTAACCATTGATTAAACACATTCACATACCCTGACAAAACACCATCATTCTCCACTCCTGTTTAATGTGAAAGAATACAAATTTTCTTGACTAGCATCAGTTTCAAAGAATCACAGTAATAAGCAACCGATGGCCTATAAAATGCAACTACAGCAACTGACTACAGATGCAAATTCATCTCCTCTAGCTGTGAATACCATCTTAACTATACTTCTTAGCACCCACTGTTGCACTACTCAAAACGTAATCTCTTTGAAGAAAAACCTAGACTGGAAATGAAGCTGAAGTAACACTCGAAGATGTTGTACTCAGTACAGAAATTTAGAAGCTTTTAGCAGTAAACATAACGAAGTTTTATCTATGTGAGCATTTTGTTGCGATTAAATATGTCATGTGATCGTTAATGTCAGAGAACCTACACATAATTATATGATATATCGTACATCGATTCGAAGAGAAAGACATTGGTTTCGAGTGGTCTTTCTTTTGATGCATCCTTGCATAGCTCATGCAATGGAATATGCAACGGAATCTATCTAAAAATATACATCCCAGTGCAACATTCCTACAGGGACGGAATTAAAGTGAACATCCTAATTATGATTTAGCTAAACTCCAGCAAATGTTGCTTCTAAGGCAGCCTCATTGTTCAGCTGGAATAAGACTATATGCAGACAACAATGTGATGATAAGGAATAGGAGAACCAGAACAAGATCGTAAATGTTCAAGAAGTTCGGCTTGAGATGGGATGGATCGAATAAGTGAATGTCTCACATTTATGATGTTCAGGTAATTTGATATTCAATATCAATAAACTGAATATCAAGCTTTGTTCAGGTGATAAACCAGGCTGACTCATGGGTTGGATAGAAATGGAAAACACAAAATTTTACAGCTCTCCAAACTCCTTGCCATATAGAGGATGCAATGAAAACACATGTTCTAAGGATGTATTATGGATAAGTGAGTAGTTAGGAGCACTACCAAGAGGTCTCCTTCAAGTGCAGAGCACACTTACTAATGTTGTGAGATTTACAACATTTGTAGTCAGGGATGGCACTGGTAAGAGCCAAGAGGTCATCTAGGATTAAATAAAGAGATATGAAAAGTTGGTTATGCAATGATGTTTCAAATGCCCAAGATGAACAAAGAAGATAGAAAATAAAGACGCATGATAGCGACTCCTCCTGCAAGAAGAGCGAGGAATTGAAATGTCGATTGAGAAGAGGCTTCAGCAAGAAGCTGAAGCAAGAGTTGAATGGCCGGAAAAACAACATACATTTATTATAAGGACAGATATCATTGAATAAGTTTCTGGCATGAACATCAAATTATAGAGAGTGATAGTACCGAAATTAGATGAGTTATATCTTAGTGACAGATAAGACAACGGAAAGTGATATGACTGGAAAGAAAGAACCTAACATTGTAGATCAAGAATAGATTTGGATGACAGAGGTGGAAGGCATGAACCCGGCGGTGAATCTTTTAGCAGTCTTGATACCCATTTTAGTGGGAGAACAGGAGGAACCATGTTGGATAAGTCCAGAAAAGAAACCTTCTCCAGAACCAAACTTGGAGGACTAAGGACAGGAAACATGATGTAATTCCAAGATTTTTACTATATTTCACCTTAAACTGGCATGGAGCACCCTGAAAACTTAGGTGGACATTATAAATGCCTGGATCAAATTCCCTGCTGTCCGCTTCTGTTCAGCTGTGCCAGATATTAGAGCAACACGATCACCACGGGAAGATTTGGACTCGATAATCTCTATCATTGCTCCAGATATCTGGAGAAAAAAATATGGTGAGAACAGTTGTCAACCATGCTGACCACGCTCCAAACAAGAAATAATCAAGTACTCTACCTTCCGAATGTTGGATAAATTTGCCCCTCCTTTGCCAATCACCTTACCCGCTGCATTAGCAGGAATGAGCATTTCAGTTGATGAACAAGGTTGCAACCTGCACACAAGCACTTTATGAATGGCAGAAACAAAACAAAACATATAATCTTCAAAACAACATATAAAATTAATAATCTCACCCTCCATATAGCTTTGATGAATATGAAGATACTGATCCATAGCCATCTTCTCCCATCTAAAGAATAACAAAACAAGTACCATCAGTGACATAAATGAGTGGTTCAAAACTTATTTTTGGATAGATAGGACTCCAAAACTTATTTTTGGAAGAGAATATTTGTTTCTTATTGGTTTGGGGGTGAGTCTCCACTCGCAGAAGATGTTTCTGGGGAGGGGTCTTGCTGTGAAGGTGTACCAGCAGTCAATCAACAGGTATAGATTTTGGGATATAGGATATGACTTGGGGGTAAGTGTGTTGAAAGTTAAGTTACAGTTCTAAGCTACCGATATGAGAACGAGTAGGTGGAATTTATTGAAATTGGCATACCGGCAAAGATCCATAACCAAAGAGGCTACTGGAAGAAATAATGCCCACGCCACTTCCACTTTCAGTCCTCTGATCATAACCTAAGGGAGCAACCTGGGGGACAGAAGGCATCACAGATGGCAAAGAGAGACCAGTGCTACCCGGGAATAGAGACTCGGCACCAACAGCAGGGTTATGACCACCATCTCGATCTTTCAAGACATCCTCTCGGAGCCTTAGAACAATCTGAATAAGTGCATCTCTCAAACTACTAGCATCTCCTGCCACCTAGATACGACATGATATTAATGAACAGATAATCAACAAGAAAAAAAAACAATTAAACAAATTAATTTAAACAAACCTCAACAAGTTCATCATTAGCATCAGCACATTTAGGCTTATCGGCTTTTGAAATACGAATGTCAGCTCGTGTTCTCCTCCGAATTTCATTTATAATTGAACCATTTTTGCCAATAATACAACCAATAACTTTGGATGGAATAAGAAGTCGTATAGAAACATTGTCATCATCTTCGTCATTTATCTTCCCTTGCAGCAATAGAACAGCTTCAACTGCCATGGACTTTAGATCATCGGGAGACTGCAAAACAGTAACCCCACTAAAATGATCAACATGTACAGATCCAGAAATATCATAAACTGACATTGAGCCAACGAGGGATTCCAAGTCGAGGTAAATCACAACTCAGTAATCAATACAATTAACATCAGAACATACAAAAACTAATCAATTGTATTTAGACATGTGATAAATAGTTAATAACTTAATAAATAAGAGAGACAGTAACCAAAATTTGTTTAAATCAATGTACATTTGACGATTGAAAAGTTATATTGTTCACCTAAATACTTTAAAAGATGGATCGGTGGTTAAAATTTTGAGGCAGGAAAACTGTCTCCCTCACGCTTTAAAACTTGTGAAGTACTGGAAAATAGAAAGACAATGTAAGACCAAACCTCATTTGCAATAACAGTTATTAGACACTCGTCACGATCGGCCTTGCTATCATCAACCTCAATTCGAGCACCACTAGTCTGCCTTATACTTTTGATGGTACTCCCACCCTTTCCAATGACACGGCCAATTTTGTCAAAAGGGCATAGTACTCTAACAACTAAATCCTCAGATCGTGGTGCAACACTGAAACCCGAAACCAAAGGAAGAGCAGATGGATATATGGGCCAGGCATTCCCTGCATCCGCATAACCCTGCAGATCCTGTAGATGTGTAGCACCTAGGAGTGCAGGCAGGGACCTAGAAGGAATAATAGGATCTGCATTTGGATATAGTTCACCTGGTTGATAAATTGACATATCTGATGGAATTATTATGCTCGGAGGAGCTTCTGGTATTGTCGTATCAAGAGAAATCTGTTCCCTCGCAGGAAACTTGAATATGATTGCAGAAACTGCAAATAATGCCTTTTTCACTGCTTCTGATTCTCCACTTATCTGTCACAACAGAAGATTATTTCACTTAAGCACACCAATATTACCAAGAAGAAGTTCAGTAACAGAAAACAGAAAGCTCCAGACAAAACCATGTCACACATGAACAATTTATGCACACGTACTGAAGGACTTCATAGTAAACTTTGATAACAAATCAATAATTGTAAGTGTCATATATATCCAATTTAATCGGATACTAACCATAACAAAATTGTCAAAGTCCATCGCACACGAATGCGTTGGTTCAGTGGCATCTTTGGCAGTGACCTTAATATTCGTCCTCGTCCTGCTCCTCAGTTTCTTTATAGTCGACCCGGCCTTCCCTATCACATTAGCACACTGACTAGCCGGTACCAGAATCTGACACTCCTCCTTCTCCGTCCTCCTCTTCTCACTCTCCCCAGCAGCAGCCAACGCATTTGAAATAGCCGAATGCACTTTAAACAAAGCATCCTGTGCAGCACACAATGGCTCCCTATCACTACTGAACTCATCGTCGACGTCGACGTCGACCTCTTCCTTCTCCCTAACATAGCTATATATAGTTATAACCCGATCTTTTGCACCAGGAAATGGATCCACAACTTTCACCTTAGCTCTACTGTCTTGCCTAATCGAATTGATTACTTTGCCACTCTTGCCAATCACGCTTCCTATAACCCCTACCGGACATAGTATCCTATACACAACCACCTCATCTCCTCCTCCGCCGCCGTCCCTATCATCTCTGTCGTTCACGCGCCTCTTCTGGTTCTTGTTGCCGGACTCGTGGTCCCGGTCTCGCTGCGAACGGTACCGCTTCCCAGTCTCTCCCATTGATCCTTTTTTCTCCTATTACAAATCACACAAGAATCTCAGTGTAAGCAAACAATACAACAATAAATAGGATTAAGAATTATATTATTTCTTTCAAATTGAATTCGCATATGTGGTTTGATCTTCTCTATACCAAAGCAAAAATTAGATGTCTTGAATTCTTAACGCAAATGGAAAAAGTTTCAGAGGAAAAAAGTGAGAGAGAGAGAGAGAGAGAGAGAGAGTGAGAGAAAGAAGGAGATAATGAAGCTGCGTATGGAGTGGTGAAATCCCCTAGAAGAAGCAACCTGCAAATTGGATAGAGGTGAAGTTGAAGACGGTGAGAGAGAAGAGAAGAGAAGAGAGAGAGAGCTCTGAGAATTCTTGTAGCAGTCGACTTTTTTAGATGCCCGCCCCCATTTTATATTTTATTTGACGTAACAGAGGAACGGCGCCATAATTTACTTTACTTTTTAATGTATAGTTGGATCCAGGCCCATTCGGCCCAATAAGCCCATCATTTCACGTTATATGCTCTCTGTTTCCCTTGCTTTCATTTCGTCCTTCCTCTCGAGCTTGAGGAGGCGGAAACTGGATCTAGGGTTTGGCCTTGGCGGCGCATTGGATCGCAGATGGCGTCTAAAGAAGGAAGGCTAGGTTGGTCCAAGTAGAAGTAGAAAATGGGAAGCTGCGTGGCCAACGTGGAATGCTTGAGCTAGAATGGAGACTCTGCCTTGTTGTCGGTAAGTCCATACTTTTTCTGATTCGTGTTAATATAAGTTTGTAGATGAATTTGAAATTGATAAGCTGGTAATATATAAGAGCAGAGCGAAGGCAAGGCTGGTGTGATGAGGCATGAGGCGGCTACCGATGCAAAAGACCCAGAAATGCTCAATCTTGCTTCCCAGATCTACTGAGCTAATTTTGTCCAGATATGTGGGTCATCTCAATGCAAGAGCTTGAGTCTGTATCTTTTTGTCCATGCCAAGACACTTGTTCTTGGTCATCCATGAATGTAATGTAAAGGAACAAAGGATCTACTGCCATTGCAAATCATGATACCACAAGTGCCTTTTCCTACGTTAGAGTGAAATGTTTCTTCCATATTCAAACTAACGTTGAAAATATGCTTGTGATATCATTGACTCCGATGACAGTAGATCCTTTCTTCCTTTACCTTACATTCCTGGATGACAAGAACAGGTGTCTTGGATTGACAAAAAGTTACAGACTAGAGTTTTTGCACTGTGATCTTTAAATGTATGAGCAAAAGAC
The DNA here is from genome assembly GCA_946800695.1 of Geum urbanum. Classification (NCBI taxonomy): domain Eukaryota; kingdom Viridiplantae; phylum Streptophyta; class Magnoliopsida; order Rosales; family Rosaceae; genus Geum; species Geum urbanum. The sequence goes on from OX327006.1 coordinate 50,043,295, forward strand.
TTGTGTTTTTCTACTATCCTTTTAGATCAATTGCCAGATTCGAGACAGTGGGTATGCTAGATTCGATTATATGTGTTTGATGTAATTGTCTTCGATTTAATCAAATGTCTTTGGTGACCTGAATGATGCCTTTGAATCCCTGTTGGTACTAGTCTTGCTGTTGTGCCTGAAGTCTACCTGCATTGACAATGGTCAATTTTTTTTTTTTTTGTTTTTTGAAGAAACGCCGAGTTTGTTGTGTAATTTGGCCCTCTTTGGTTTTCCCGTGGCAAGAATCTAAGCACATAGCTCGCGCGGTTGTGTAATTTAGAGGCGCCGAGTTTGTTGTGTAATAAAGTTCTTTTCTTTCACATCCCGTCGTGGCAAGAATCTAAGCACATAGCTCGCTGGGTTTTCTTCGCCATGATCAAAGAAGCCATCAGAGAGCGATAGATCGAACTGTGGAGCGCTATTTTGTGGGCTTTGACTTTCTTGAGCAGAGCTTCAATGTCGGTGAGAGGAAGAGAGACTTGAGAACAGAGTGGTAGGTAGTCGAGTAGTGAGAGAAAGATGGCTGCTGAGAAGCCCAGTTGAAGAACTCGAGGACGACCGAGTGGTGGTTGAGGATAGATTCCTTGACCGAGTGGTGGTTGAGGATAGAGACGGATATTTTTTATATATGTATATATGTAATTTTATTTGAGCTTAAAATCTTGGGTGGGCTGCAGCATATTCCAGTCCACCTCTAAGTCCGTTCCTGGTTGAGGAGGTGAGGGTCACTAACTCGTGTGACGAGTGAAAGACTTAGTGAGTTGCCGTAGTGGCAGAGTTAGCGGTGGAGAAGAGTTTCGAGCAAGAAGTAAAATATCGGATATTGAAGATATATCGATTGTCTAAAATACAGATGTTTCGACAGGAAATATCGAATTAGTACAAAATTAACAGAAATTAAGATAAATACATGAAAATTTGTATTGAAACTTGATTAGATTCTTATATGATAAATATGTATTTTGAAATTTGTGACTTGTGTTCTGTTGATTATTAATAAAGATTATTGGATTGAGTTTTTGGATTATTGACGTGGTGAATTTTGTGCTTTAAATTTAGTGTGATCAACATATATGTAAAGTCAAAGTCTCGGATAAATTCGAAAATATTGAGGATTTTGGTGATATATCGGAAAACAACGATTATTTGGGGAAATTTCGGACGAAAGATATTGATATATATGATTAATATCGAGAAGTCCAAAAAAAAAAAAATATTGTGAAAATATCGAGGATATTAGTAATATTTCATTCCTTAGTTTCGAGAGATGGGTCCATGAGTGAGTTAGGTTGCAGTACCCTAATCCGAATCTCTCTGATTTTTGAACCACACACAGTTTAATGTAAACTCAGTCCATTTGATTTTTGTGTGACAAAACTAACAAATCTTATAACGACACGTGTCTCATTTAATAAATAGACTTCAAGGTGCTTAGCCCTAGAGTTGTATAGCAGCCTGATCTCACAAAACAAAGTGTGAATCAATGTACTATCACTCCAAACCGAGAGATGTTTGAATGAAATCTTGTATAAATCGTAAGGTCTAACCAGATTTTCGCTAAGCTAAACATCTCTAGTGACCAGAAGTGAAGCACACCGTATGGATGTGTACGTGCAAAAAAATTCATCTTCCATCGATTAAACTAAACATCTCTAGTGACAATTAAGATATTCTCAAGTCAAGTCGTAAAGCTCTAAAAGCCGCACCGAGAGTAGAATCTATTCAAGTAAGACCCCTCGACCACGGAACATGGAGCAAGAAGCAGCGGAGTCACTGATCCAGATCGACGGTTCAGACGGCTCGAACCCAAACAGCTCATCGGACGGGTCGGACCCAACTCGCTCGGAGGCCGTGACCCGCGTCAAGAAGCTTCTTTTCCGACGTATGCTAGTTGGGATTAAAGACAGTCGCTTTTTCTTGGGCACTTTTCACTGCCTCGATAAACAAGGTAACATCATTCTTCAAGACTCGATTGAGTACCGGAACACTCGCCGGAACCCGCCTTCTCCGATGGAGCAGCGATGCCTCGGTATGATTCTCATTCCCAGCTCTTGCCGGACATCTTGCCATGTTGGCTGCTCCATTGACGAACAAATGTCTCTGCTTTCGCTCTGAGACATTGTTATTGTTCCATTTTTGACTTGAAATTTGATTTCCTGTTATAACTAATATGCATGGCTTTTCAATTATAAAACACAATATCTGTTTCTTGTTGGATGTGTCTTTGAATTTAGTGTTTCATTTGTTCGGAAATTATGATTGGATAGGTTTGAATGGGTTTGAGGAAAGTGTGAGACCTTAGAACTTAGTTTTAAACTAGGTAGCAAGTATGCTCTCCACAAATTCATCAATACATAAATCTTCATTTAGAAGATGAATGGAGTTCTAAGAGACATATACAACTTGTTTCCCAAATGAGGGGATATGTTTGATACACTTTAAGAGGGTACATCAATCAAAACCTGTTTACTGTAAGGTGTTCCATAGACAATAAGGTATGCTACAGTTCGCACAACAGAGTCAATTGGTATGGCGAAGTTGACACCAGATGATACTCCATACCCTGCAAAAAAAGCAGGGACGACATAAGCATTTCAAAAGTTCAACAGAACTCTTTGCTTACGTGAAAGTTTGAAGCTTTCTTATGTTTAGTCGAATCTGTATCATAAGTCCAATAGTGTGTTCGCTGAACATAAGAATCGAAAACCAGCTCTACCACTCAAATTCTAATTCTGTACCATTCAGTTCCCTGAACCACCTACTGGTACTGCAAATGAAAGCCACATAGTTTCCCTTTGCGAGTGAAGGTTGCTGTATTAACTCCTATAACTCGGCCATATGAATTGATCAATGGCCCCCCTGAATTCCCTGCAGAAACTATAACATGTACAAATGTCTTTCAAAACCTAGAGCATGCCAAATGTCGTCTGTAGAAGAGAAGGACAGATTTTCTGATCGATTGGGAACTTACCAGAATTTATAGCAGCATCAGTCTGAATAGCTCCCTTAATGGCATTTCCGTCAGGTGAGGGTATCTCCCTACCTAATCCACTGACCACCTGAAGTATTCAAAAGGATCATGTAAGACCTACAAAATGCAGCAGGAAAGTTTGATACTGTCAAAAGATTACCCTTGTTGTTAGTGTGTTCTCATATCCATACGGATTTCCAATGGCGAAGCAGCTCTGACCCACATGTAAATCACTAGATGTACCAAGAACAACAGGTTTTAGCTCATGTCCATCAACATCAACCTGTACAAGAAACCTTCTCTTCTTTATGCAGTAAGAAATGGAAATTGCAGGTTGAACTGGTTTGTTCAAAAATAACGTTGCCGAAAGTGTCATTTTCATAGTGCAGCACGAAGTACTTAGAAAGGCAGGTTTTCAAGTACCTTGAGAACAGCCATATCGCGAGATGAATCTAAACCAACAATCTTTCCTTCACCACTAAAACCATTGCCTTTTGCATCAACCATATAAACCTACGAAGAGCAACAGAAAGATTTGGAAGTCAAACATATGTTTTTTACATTAGACGCAAAAATTCACTGTTATTCAGTTTTCAGAATAAGCAGTGAATTAACTGGAGAAAAGCTTGTAGTTAGAATCAAAAGGACAGAACCTTACAACGCTGTAATCCGGTTTGATCTGTAGCCAACCTAGCTATAACATGGTAGTTTGTGACCTGCACAAAGGATTGACTCGTTAGTCATTGCTAAGATCAATTAACTAGAACAACCTACTCAACTACCAGGTAGAAACTGCATCAAACCAGATAATTTAAACCAACAACAGAATCCTTTTACAAAATCCTAAAGCAAGTACAGAAGCAGCTGTATAGAAAGCAATGCGAAAAAGAGTTATTTGCTTACAATGTGACCATACTTATCCCAAATGAAGCCTGAACCTGTTCCTTCTACTTTGATATTTTCATCTTCACTTTGCGAGACTGCATTGGGAGACCCTTTGAGGCTTTTTCTATTTCAATGTCTTCAATGTAAACAACTGATGGAGAGATTTCCTACAAAAGCATTACATCATGGTGAAAAATGACCAAGTCTACTTCACTACTTACAGTGTCATTTTCTCACAATATTGATCATTCATATATAACTAACCTCTTGTGCCATTTTGAGATTTTTGAACAGCATATATATGCAAATAATTTTGACAGTAAAGAAAATGTAACTAGTTAACTACTTAATGCCTGTGACTCAATTGAAAGTTCTACAATAATTTCAACATTACTCCTAAACAAGGAGCTTTCACCGTATCTCATCAATAGTTTTTAACAAACCCAAGGCATCATTATCCACATGGATCAAAGAGATAAGCAAAAAAACATGATCTAGCTTAAATCTAAGAGCATCATTCAATTGGGTATTTTGAAATTGAAAAATAAGAGAAAGAGAGTGACTTTAGAGTGAGACCTGGAAGAGATTGACGGCACGGTCTTCTTCTTGCTGAAGCTCATCTTCTTGCTGCTGCTGAGCAATGGCTGATTGTTGTGATGAGGCAATGGGATTATAGAGATGGAGTAGGGAAGCGAAAACAGCAGATGGGCCAAGAAGTATGGCTCTTCGCTTTGTAAGAAGGCCATTCTGCGATGGATTTGAAGAAGAAGAAGAAGAAGTAGTAGCTTGTACTGGTGGAGAGGGCATGATATGGCTAAGAGAAGCCGACACCACCATGGTTCCTTTCCCGGGTGTTTTTTAACTGTAATTTTGTTAGTGCTTCATTTTGGGATGAAGTACTTCCTCTGTGTGTTCCAAAACAAAAAGTTGTTATGCACTCCAGACAAAATGATCGAAATGATCACTCAAATTTGTTATAATCGATAATTTGATCATTGAAGTTTAAAATATATAAGAAAGATCACTAAATTTTAACTTTGTCTATCAAATTGATCACTTTGTCCATCTTGGATATCAATTTTTCTTATTTCATGATGATTTTCATACTTCTCTCACTTATGTTATGTGCACTTCTCTCATAATCTCATCTAAATAAATAAAATATTTGACAAATTAGAATGTTTAAAATAGACAATGTGATCAAATTAATAGACAAAGTTAAAGTTCAGTTACTTTTTTGATATATTCTAAAGTTCAGTGATCAAATTGTCAATCATGACAAATTTGAGTGATCATTTGGTCATTTTTTTCACACTGTATCCTCTTCTTCTTCTATGATTTTTTCATTATAGTCCAGTTGAAAACTTCAAACCCTGAAAATTATTTTGATGGTTGAAACTTGAAAGTTTGACGTTAGGGAAAAATCGACGAGTAAAAGGGGAAACTGGAAACACAAAATTGCAGAGGAAAGATCATGAGTAAGCCCAAGGATAAGGCTGAAACTGAGGAGGACGTACTAATTAATGAAAATTAGCAGCTGCCTTTCTTTGCCAGTTTCTATCAAATGGTGTACTTAATCGAAAAAAAAACACTCCTAAATATTAAGCTATGTATTTTTGATTTATTTATTTTTGGAATAAATGTATGATTGAAAATAGTTGTACCTGACTTGTGAATTACCATGAATTACCAACTCAAGCAAAAGCTTGAGCTGCCTCTCTATATATATAATTGTTTAAGGAAAACGTAAAATTGGAAGTCCCTTATTTCATTAATAATCAAGGGTTTCTTATATAGGAGTTTATAATAGGTAGTTTATGGTGGCTATCAAAGAATATAATTGCATGTTCTTATTTACATTGATGCATAATCGTCACTAACATAACTACCTATTCTTATTTACTATAGTACATAACTGTCACCACTAACAGTAACCATCAGATGTACTTATCTATCATAATTAGGTACACAAAACTAATATTCTATAACACTACCCCTTGTGTTATTTATGGTAGATAATGCTTCTTCGATGCTTCCGTGATGTATTCTTAAAAATCTTGTTGAGTAAAAAAAATTGTAGGAGAAAAAGTGATCTCGAATAAGTAAAAAGAGTACATATCGTCGTAAACAATGATATGACACTTATCTATGTTGCCGCATTAAAACCTTGTCAAGTAATAAAAACTCATTGAGATAAAAATAACATCGGTCAAGGAAAAAGAGTACAACATGCCCTTCACATTTAGAAACGCTCATGTGCATGCCAGACTCCCCCTGAAGACTGCATCTCTCCCTGACATCGACAATTAGCGTGGCTTAAATAAGTTGAGCAACCTTATGTTCTTCTTATGCTTCTCAAATGTGGATTTGGCCAATGACTAGTAAATAAGTCTGCCGCTTTATCCTTGTATCTAGCTTTATTCATCATGATCTTGAGGAATTGTTGTTGTTGTTGTTGATCGTAGAAGACTTTTGGCTATATATGTCTGGTGTTATCACCATTGATGAAACCAGGCTTCATCTACTCGATGTAAGCAACATAATCCTCATCAATGCATGTAGGTTCATCAATGGTTAATTCAAAACCACTTGATCTTTAAATTTTTGCAACTATGGACCTCAACTATATGCATTTCTCTACAGCTTCATGTAGATCAATTACATGAATCGAAGATATAGTGACAAGAGTCTATAATCTGTAGACATTCAAGATATTGCAGTGTTTTCCATGGTAAAGACATAACCATTCTGAGAAATACCTTTGTGTGGGTCAGAGAGATACCCAATATCAGCAAACACTAACAACACATCACAAAGTTATTGGTGTAGGGGGTGAAGGAAGAAGCGACTGTATTTCCACATGTCGCATCCTTAGTTCCTTAATTATAACGATGTATACCGTATGTCCTGTTTCTCTATAGGGATAGAACAAACTCATATTTATCATACTTTTCAAGTATTAAAAGATTGTCTTTATATCAGCTCAATGTCGTTGTGTGGGCGCAAAACTAAATATAGCATACAAGTTCATATTGAAAGTGAAGCTGAGTGTTGTGCATTATGCTAAATACACTATTGTACTTGGATTAGGCATTTCAGCTTATAACACGTTTTCGTTGTCATCCCTTGGATGAAACAGATCGCTTTAAATATCAAGATTTCAGCGGATCATGAGAGTACTCTTAAGCTTCACTTTATCATCAAAGTGCTATGTATCTTAGAGTAAAAGCTGATTAATGGACAACTCCATTATTACGGTGCTCGAGTTCTAGTTCGAGATAAAATCGTGTCTTCCCAAGATATTTCATCTCAAATTCGGATTTCAAATACTTTGCAAATCTTGAACTTGTCCTTTGAAATTAACACACATGGGGATAGTTCATCATATCCCTTCCAAATCAAGTAATTAATTACTAAGTGTTTTAATCTCATTGCAAACACACTCTGTGTTCTAGAGCCACTTGATTTTGGACGTAAATGAAGTCCATCCAAGATCTTCATGAATATCTCTTAGTCTAGATCCTCATAGAGATACTTTATGACCACTTTCATATGCTACGTGTCATGTTATTTGGAAACTACCAAACTGAGAAGGTAGTTGAAAGGACCCAATCTCGATTTAGTTGTCTAAGCTAGAATTAATCCCTCGCGACAACCTGAATCTACAAAAAAAATTGCCAGAGTTTCTTCTAAAATCAAGAAACCAAAAAAACTGCAAAGAAAAACACACTTCTCAAATGTTCACAAAAATAAACCGTGGACACCAAATCCCATCCGAATTTCTCAAATCAGTCAAACACTACATCCACTAGATATATGAACTGTTTATAGAAGGTGATAAGAAATCCAAACATTGAATGGAAAATACAAGACAACAGAAGTAAACTCTATACAGTATTCAGAGCGACTTCTAATATACATATTATACAAGACTAGCAAGTTGAACTAGGAACCTACTATATGAGTATAGTAACACAAACTCTACGCATCCGTCTCCGATGTACAATCACAGGATAGCAACTGCAAACTGGGCGAAGGAAACCGAAAGCCTAGGAAAGGCATATAAAATAATAACCATTAAAGTGAGTGGACGATAATAAATTCAAAATATATAACGTAAAATCTACATTATGCCTTTTTGTAAATAAAATTATTAATTCTGATAGCGAGTCTAGAATACTGAAAATGTAATAATAAGGATACGTCGAGGGGGACACCTGACCCTTCTCGAGTATCGTGTTCAGGTAGAGGCAGTGACTGTGGTCCTCTGACCTTGAGCCAATAAAGTTGTCTGGTGATTCTTGACACAAAGACGATGTGAATGCCAGGGAGTAAGTGCTACTACTTCCCTGGAGCCACTCGGAGATTAACCGAGTAACCAATGCATCGATGCACAACTAACTAAAACTAGCCTCTAAAAATATATACTGAATACTGAAAGCACAATTGAACTGAATATAATAATAAATATACTCGCTAATCAACTGTAAAAATAAAGTGTCCACTCACAGTACAAAGCTAGCTCTGTGGTCCGGCGGAAGTCCCCTTGTTAAAATCTCTATCACAATCTCCTGAATAAATAATACATATATTTAATACTGGAATTCGATAAAACGTGTGAAAACCAACTCAGAAACTATCCCAAAAATTACTCGGACAATTTCAGAATTTTTCCTTGTCGGAGCTCCACCATGGGCGGCAGCGCGTGAGCCACACGCACCCCCCGGCCAGACAGCTCCGTTTGGAGCTTTCGACCACCAATTTGAAGCTCTCCTCGAGCCCAACCATTTTTCCTTCTACGACATCCACCAATTCCGACCATATTGGTCAGAAAATCCCTCGAAATCCCTTGACCATATCTAAATCGGGTAAACCGGCTATTATCGGAAACTTACTATTTATAGGGGAATCTCCTCAATCGATCAAGGACTATTATTCGACTTTATCGCAATAGTACGGCTAATAATTGACCGATAAAAATAAGTTTATTTTTGATTTTTCCGTTACGATAATTTCCGATAAACATCGCGATACTTATCCAAAAATAAAAACTTCTGAAAAACATAATAAATAGCTCGCTTAACCGAAATTTTTTTCTAAAAATTCCTATGTACTTGAAATTACATATTCTACAACTTTCGTGAAGAAAATCAAGTCAAATTCTCACCTGATGAAAATTTTATTAATAAATCATGCGATACGACTAATTCGCGATAATTCTATTTTGTGCTGATTTATACGTAGATTTTGGTTTGGGTTGTTACAGTATTGAAGTGTTATGACATCTATTATAAGAGAATTTTTCTCCTTGTAGTCGATTCCAAAATGTTGTGAGAAACCTTGCGCCATAAGGCGAGTAAATATCTCTTTATTCTCATCACACTTTCTAACGAAGACTCATTTTGAGAGGCTTTACTCTTGGGTGTGTTGATATCACCCATTCAACTATCTTTCTCCATGTTAGTGAATATAATTCAATCTTGATGGCTTCTTTCCATGTAGGCCAATTCTACTACGTTTGAGACTTTCAGCGAAGTGTGGTTCGATAACATTCTCAATATTCTACGTCCTCATGTACACCAATATAATTTTGTACTTGGTAGAGATCTCTATACTCCTAGAAAGTTGTTTTAACATTAAGGCATCCCTCGATGATAACCATAATCCACAAATATTCTCATGAAATGGATATTGAGTATCATGATCAATAGATCATATTGTGCCAAAATCGCTTCCTTCCTTAGACGAGTAGTCATCAAATATGTGGGTCTCCTACGCTCTCTAGCAGAACTCATGGCATATGACGCCATTATGCCACTGTTGTGGCATCACTATACCACCTTCCATGGTGATAGCATCATACCCAACTCCTTTGGGTGACGCCATGTGATCTCGTCACTTTAACAATATAAGAAACATATTCAAGCATCGAATCTGCTACGTTCTATCATTTTAGGGATCAAGATGAGACAAAGTAAATACATGTAACTTCATGTCGTTACTATTGAACATGCTTGTTCTTATCTCCCCCTAATGTCGGGAGACTTGTCTCATCAAAGTGACAATCTGCATGACAAGAGGTAAAGAGATCGCCAGTCAATGTATCTATATAACAGACCATAGTTGGAGACTCATGTCCAACATAAATACTCATTCGTCTCAAAGAACCCACATGGTATGTTGTGGCAACACAATTATGGCACATAAATGTGTAAGTGCAAAATATCATAATTCACACACAGTCACTAGCTATAACGCAAAATTGAATAGTGCATTACGTGTAGATGAATTAATATAGCTGCATGTGATATTGCATAACCGTTGGCAAAAAATATTGGTATGCATTACCAATATCCAGGCTACTATCGTAGTCCTTTAATCATGACTTTTTGCGAGACCATTTAGGTTGTACATTGGATTATGATGCCAATCATCAAATCTCAATTATTTGCAATGATCATCAAAAATTTTCGATGTAAACTCTCTAGCTCCATCAAGTCAAAATGATTGAATAAGATGATCCAAATAGTGAGCCCACAATTACATAATCTGAGCTTGGAATTCATAAGCAACATTACTATTGAACGATTTCATAACACATGACCAATGTGTTTACGTGTCAACCAACACCATAAATGATCAAGTGGTTCACTAGTTGGTTGAATCGTTCCATAGAATCCCCTCGAATTCGTTGCAAGAATGAAATATTTTCTTTAGTGTCTTTAGCGTAAGATGGCATCAATCTTTCCTTGGCTAAAGAACAGAGTTTGCATAATGAGTGATGAGTGTCTATCATCACCAATAAGGATGTTGGTTATACTTAGAGTCATCATTGACTCGGGAAGCACGGGAAACTATGACACTGCCTATTGTGTCCAATCGTTGTCATTGGGGGAACGACATTGGCCACCATAGCCTAATATGGTCGACGGTGCCACCACGTTGGGTGCCCGTCACCATTTCCTTTTGAACCAACTTCTTGGTTCTTGCTTCCTTTTACTCGATAGAAGAGATATTCGTTTGAATATTTCAAGATACGAATCATCATATTATGAAATGGCTGTCCCAGTTTAACGTGTCAAAGTCTATATGTGTCGAAGTCCCAAATATCATCTCTTATGACATGATCAGATTCAAGCAACTCGTATTGTTGATATTCATAGCCCATTTGGCTAACATATATTTCTCTAATATTTGGATTCTTCCATGATCATTAGAGGTGATGCATAATAACGTAATTTCATTCTCACAATGAGATTAAATCCGTTGGTGTGTACATCTCTAAAACTCAAACCTCATGAAGGTCCTTTCATCGTTATAAGTGTAGAGAGCGTTTATGATGGTGAATACCATAGTCACGTATAATTGACAAGACACAAAGTCGATAAGTAGTTTTCTATAGCACAACATAATCTCAACAGTTCCATAATCAATGAGACACTCAAGTTCTCTGGGAAACATTCATACAAATTTTGTATTAGGAGTCCTGATTTTTCAGCCAATTATTTTCTGACCTTTGTTTACTCAAACAAATATAACTTCATATAGAAAGCATATATTAATGAAACAAATGAAGTTTTAAAAATCAGACATCCGTAACTTTTCAACCATATAAGGTTTATAATCGGTTCGTTCTGAGTTGCTCGTAAAGCTCTTTCGAAGTTGGTTGCTCTGCACATGCAGATTCTAGTTTCACATTTAATGCGATTTCTATTTTGTTGTGCTTCCAGGGATTCTCACACTTTTGCAATCCCAATAGTACATGCACGACTTTGCTAGTAATTATATAAATCTATTATCGTTCGGGTAGCTCTTTTCATTCATAACTAGGTTAAGAGAAATCGATGTAGGTGGGGCGAGACTCACTTAAGCACACTATTATCGAAATTCTCTTTTTTCTAGACATTATGAGCTACTCAAGTGACCCCTTTTTAAAAATAGAATCATAAAGACTACAAATCAGGTACTTTATATAGAAATATAGCCAAGCTTATATCAATACAACATTACCTTTTTCAATCGTTTGCCAACCAATTACATCAAGAGTCTTGCTAATCCAAATAACAATATTGATCAATCATCAATTGATAAACTAAGGCACGAGAGCCTTTACATAATACTTGAAAAATATATACTCTAATCAAAATCTGCAAAATTCAATGAATATTTGCTACTTTTGAAGTCTGTAATTGTGAGACCGACGCCATTGTCATCTCCATCTTCTTCTTTTGTTGCATGGTGAGTCTCTTATTGCTCTTTCACATCTATATATGCTTTGTAAATATGCAACCAGTTTGACATTTTCCTTGCAATGTCCAAACAATGCTCATAGATCAACATCTATAGCATACATCATCTTGATCCGTGAGCTTTACTCTACAGATTCTCATTGAGAGTGAGGAATTTCTCGATGTCATTTCACCTGTTGGTGATACTCTAAACCATTAGAGTCAAGTTTAACAAATTACAACTTTTGCATGTGGCGTCTTAAGAAACAATAAGATGTATTAGTTTTGCAGTCTCAAAGACTTCCTCGACAACTAATGATTCGAAGATATTTCAATTAGATCAAAACTAAGATATTAATGGTCATACGAACTCTCTTTGTTCGTTTTCGATGCTTTTACGAACTTCTTTGTTCGAATCGATAGTGAATTCTCTTGATTCACATGAACTCTCATTGTCCATTTAGGAACCTTGTTCTATTTTTTCAAAGATGATGAAGCGGGAAAGAATCTCCAATTTCTCGGGTAAAAAAAAGTTGCGAAAAGAATAATTAGTCGAATTTAAATCGAAAACATGAACTCTTAAAAAACTTACTTAGAATATACAACAATTTATTTTTAATTTTAATTTTTCTTGCATTGTGCACGCTGGCTTTGTTGGTCTCTCACCATTTCTTACGTATTCCTCAAATACTGATCAAACATACATAAAATTACAAAAAGATTAAATATAACAATTTTAAATATTAAATTTAACCAACATAAATTTAAATTGTATGTATAAGATATAACGTGATTATTTACGAAATTACATGTTGCACGTATATATATCCACCGTCATTGGAAAATACAAATTCAGCCTGCCAGTACATTGCCTATAATATGACGGCGACATGGTATAACAGCACGTGCCACACGTGCGTGGTCCTTGCTGGTTTCGGTTTGGGCTGGACCGGCTCGGATCGGCGCGGTACCAGATGATCACCACAGGTGAGCGACAACGTCAATCTGTCGCAGTCCGGATGGTGCAGCGACGTAGATCACGAGGCCTGGGCCGCAATTCGATCTCGTCGAGGAAATCCGACCGAGTTTTCTGGGCGCTGGGCTTGGTTTGTCCGGCGAGGAAATCCGACCGAGTTTTCTGGGCGAACGGCGGAGGCACGACGCAGTAGGAATCAATGGTCGAGGTGCGGCCAGAGCGCCTGAGCCGGTGTCACGTGGAGCGAGGCAGAAAATAGCTGGATGCAGACTGACGGTGGGTGTCCAAATCAATTTGGACAAGTCGCGTTGGTGCGAGTGGAGTTGCTCAGTCGCGGCTTGGCGCGCTGGAGGATCAAAACTTGCGACAATTGGATGAAGTCCCGACTAGGGATTTTGCAATTCCAGTTTAAGAACTTTTACAAAAACTATGCTTTAAATGTTTGTGCTGTTTTAAAAAAATAAAATTAGAGTTTCATTTTATTAATAATCAAGAGCTCCTTGGAGTTTATAACAAATAATTTGCGGCAGTTATCGAAGAATATAATTTCATGTTCTTATTTCCAATAATATATATAACTGTCATTAACATAATTATTTATTCTTATCTACAATAATAGATAACTATCATTATTAATAACCGTCGAGTGTAGTTATCTACTATTATTAATAACAGTTAGTTGTACTTATCTATCATTCTATCATAATTAGGTACACAAAATTAATATTCTATAACAATATTAGGCGAACGGACGAAAAATAACCTAGCTAGAGCCTAGAGGGAGAAAAAGATTAAGCACAACGTGTACGTACGTTCATTCTTCTCTCAAGTGAACATATTAATCTACGTTCCCAAAGACAATATGGTCTGAATATTGTTTTGATTTGCATGTGGTTGTGTTCGATCGCTCTGCCTTATTAGCTGGCCCTAATCATTTACCTGAAAACTACGTAAATGAGCTAACGTGGCTAGTACACCATTAGAAAATACATACTTGAAGGCCCTTGGCTCTTCTAGCTGTAAAATTATATTAATTATTTGAAGTATACCCAAAGTTTTCTCTACCAACACGTAAATGATTTAGTATACTAGCTAGTAATTAGCCGGTATGCATGTAATTATATCGAGGACATTCTCATCTACGAGACCATGTTTTATCAAGTAACAGAAAGACACATGCAAGCGTCTTGTGACGATTGAGATTGCATCATGTAAATTTTAATTAGCATACTGTTACGATTTCCCAAGTTTATTTGGCTACGTACACGCATGTTTACTTGTCTCATAATCTTTGGACCAAAACTGCGACTCTGCGAGTCCCATTAGAAGCATGCATAATCCAAGATGGATTTAGATCGAAACTATTAGAAAATGTATGATATACGGAAATAGAAACTTAGAAAGCATGTACTGTACATAACATCCGCGACATTTATTCAGAATCAACACAGCAAAACTTTCTGTGATAAAGAAAAAGACAGCAAGATCTCGATCGTTGACATCACACCTTCGTATCAAAAGAAATTGGCCGTTTCATCAACACACTTATCAGTATAGGAAAGTGTCTCTCATCAACAAACTTATCAGGATGTTCTCATGTGCAAGACATGGAATGACAAACACAAACCGAAAGTGTGAATAACATATTACTCGATAACTTTAGGCATGCTGGAAGATTGTTGGCCTTCGATCTGCACCGTATTGAGGCCTGATTTGAATCTTCGAATGAACTCGTCAACTCTTCTGTTAAGTTCTTCATCTGACATGGTCGAAAATTCGTTATCTTCTACTGGAGCACTGACTTGACGAGTTTCTTCGAATTCGTGCCTCTTCATCGTCTCCGACCTCCTTAAAGTATTGTTCTTGCTCCCGTCGATCACCACTCTCTTTGCCACCGGGCCTGTCTTGCATCGCCTGAAAGTTTTTGCTCGAATATATTCTTTGTTACCACCTTTTGACGTGCGAGTTATCTTCTTCTCCTGAACAACAACTTCAGCAGCACTAGGCTTTTCATCATCATCACCATGGTCGTGTTGAACCACACTTTGCCTGTTTTCTCTATTCACATCTCGAATTTGGTGGTCAATGATGGCCTCCTTAACTAGTACTTCACGAGGGAACTCCGGAACGGTTTCGAATGATGAAGTGATTTGAGTTTGCCTATGCATGACGTACTCTTCTTGATAAGAAATCAGCTGGTTTAGTTTGTTTTTGGAAGAAGAGTAATCAACTGTGATGATAAATATGAGATCCAACACTAATGCGAACCAAAACGTGGTGTTGTCGAAGAGACTAGAAGGTGAGAGGTTGAATATATAGATGACGGAAGCGTAAATAAATATAGAGAAGAGCATGGCAAACAAAGATCTTGCATTAGATTTGTAGGGTTTCTTAGGACACAATTCGAATTCATCGGCTCTGTTTGGATCTTCCACTAGATTTAGTGGTGTTTTGGCCATGTTTATGAGGAGGAAGAAGGAAACTTAGCTAGTGTGAGGGGGATTGAAGATGAAGATCGAGTTAGGTTTTCAATTGGTGGGTAGAGAAGTTCCTTACCGAGGGGCTTAAATACGGCTAGTTTGAATCATAAATAATTGCATTTCTTCGATCAATATCATGCACCTTGTCTTTTGTATGGTTGATCTTTTCAAAAGCACAGTTTTTCCACCCCTTGTATTAGAATTTAGAAGCAGATAACCTGCAACAAGAAAAAGAAGTCCCCTTATTATTAGGGCATGCACCAGTATAGTGCCCGCTTAATTTCCGATCCTCTCTCACGATCAAGCTAGTCAGTTAGATATATACATGGTATGAGGCTATGAGCAACAGACCAAAGAGTTTTGATTTACTTCCTTGTGACATGTAGGCATGTAGCGGGCTTATACACTGATTTAATTATGATCCCTGAGTTAAATTGTAATAGTAATGGAAGTTACTAAGTTAGTGCATGAACTTTCCAAAACGGTATACCGTATACGAACACGACTAACTTCTAATACATGCAAGAAACTAAATCCTCTGTGGAATGTATTTATATATATGACGAATATTATGCCTAAATCTCTCCTATATCGATCTATTTAGACTCCAATAATTGGCCGTTTAGAGCATCTATAATGATGTTTCCTATATTTTTAATATATTTATTGATATATTGAAAATATAGATAAAAACTAAAATTTTAGAGAGCATAACAGTTTGTGCTCCAACAGTGTCAGAAATATAAAGAGTACGATTTTGTGTTTATGATAAGTTTATTGAAAAACAAATAATAAAATTAGTTAAATTAATTATAAGGAGTCTATGATCTCTTTTCTCTCTTTTTAGATTTAAAAGCTCCTAGAGATGATCATCTCTATCTTAGGAGTGCAATAGAGAACATAGTTAAAGATAAAAAATTTAACTATTTTCTATAATTTAACTAAGAAACTCTAATATGGAGCTCCATTGGAGATGTTCTTGGGTTCTTGGTATACATGTGTGTAACCGGCAATTGTATATCTAACACTACCGATCGATCCAGTAAAATCTCGAAACATACATAACGATCACAATTTCCAAGTCTAATTGAGCTATAGATATATGACAGCTAGTGACGATTGATGCCTAATTCATCTGCTTTGCTGTCATATACAATTGTACATAATCTACCGAGTCAAGACAAGACCATGTTTATTTCCTAAGTAATTTGGTAACTATCAATAAACTAAGCCACGTCCATGATCCTAAGAGATGGCTATGCAAATGATTAATGATGACGAAGACATTTGAAGGTTAATCATCTTGAAACATATGAGATCTCGACGACATGCAAGCATAATATATACGATTAATAATCTTGGGGACCTAATCTTGGCATACACATATCTAATATGTGAAACTCGATCAATCAGTTGTGGCTAATTGATTTTTATGATTCAGAGGTCGATCATAAGCTCGCCGATTCTGACTAGTATAACCAGATAATTAAGGTGAGTTAGGTGAGTTAGGTGACAAGACTAGCATGGTATTGAACTATTGATAATGATCCAAGGCCATCTTGAGTACCCAAGATCGAGCAAGTGATCGAAGTTAAGATTATTCGTTATTGTATCTTTAAATATTTGAAGTGTGCAAATCCCTTTTCATCTTAGGCATGCATGTCATGGTGGCTGTACATTACGCGTGATTGCGTAGTGGCACACATGCATCGAATCTCTTCATTTAGTTGTTGGGAAAAATGCTCCATGCACGTCCCGACCATATGGTAGAAATGAATTTCATGCCTGTAGTCCTATATATATATATATATATATATACAGGCTCTAATCGCTCTATATATAAGTTTCATATAACTTTCACTCGCCTCTGCGCAATTCGGCTTGAGCGCATTTATACAATATGAATTTATCGATACTATAAGCTACGTACCGTAGAATTTACTCGAACAATGAGCTAATTAACTAAATATATATGAGAATCTGTAGTTCGATCTGTGAAATATATCATGCGCATGCGGCATGTCGATCAATTAAGCATGGGCTGCTTTCTAGCTTATATCACGTTATTTTTGCCCCAAGCTGGGTAGCTGGTCTTTGTGATCGACATGCTTTTATCTTAATTAACAAAGGCTTGATCGAGGAACAAAGTAAAGTCATGGCATGGAGACTTTGGTGTCATTTACTGATGTTTGCTAGTGCTTGCTGCTCTGTCGATCTCTCTTGCCGTCTTGCGAACGTAACCAGATCATGGATGAGACAAAGTTTCCAAATAATTAGATCAATTCTGATGCAATAGATCGTCGCTAGATTATGTAGTAGCGAAAGGAACACTCCAAAGAAATTAACTCGAGTTTCATGTTTTTGATTATATTTATACTACTTTCATCACGGAAATGCCATGATTGTGGTGCATCTTTTGGATTCCGATGGCCAACTCAATCCAGATTAGTCTGTTTTCCACTTCGTTTTAGTCAAAGGCAAGATCGATGCCACATGATCCAAGAGGAATGATAGAATTTTTTTTAATTAGTTAATGTGTAAACATATGTAAGGAGAGGCTCTGATGAATGATAGAATTTTTTTAATTAGTTAATGTGTATACATATGTAGGGAGAGGCTCTGATCCATGATAAGGATTTATTAAGAACTTTTTTATCCACGATTTTCGACCGTACTTTGGCAAATCAAACATTAATTTAAATATTTATGGTTATATCATAGATATAAATAAATTTTCAATTAAATTGATAATCGTTAATTGATCATTTCTGAACATAAACACTTTATCTTTAACAAATTTAATTCGTTTATTAATTTGATTGTTTACAAGATCGCGCTTGACGATTTTCTATTTAGTTAAAACCTTAGAGAAATGATGTACTTATATACATATGAACGTCTAACATAACGATTAATTTGGCCAAATGTGATTAGAAAGTGAGTCTCATAACATAGACGAATACATCGACCTAGACGAGGAGACTAGATTTTAACGACCCCAAACATGACTAAGCTACCACTAATCCACTATAACTTCATCCCTAGGATATTTTGCATCGATGATATTGAATCAAAAAGCTAGTGATGATATGAATTAGTGAATTACATACACCGGCTTCGAATCTTAAAGAAAATGATAGAAATGGAGTTGTAGAGTGTGTAGCAAATCATGCATGAAAATCAGGTAACATTTCATAATTTTACATGAAAATCAGGGATTAATTAATTATCTTAGACCCCTTGCTAGCTGCCTGCACAAATCCTCTCATTCGTTCGTTCCTAATCCTCTGCAGCATTTCGCGCGCGTACCAAGGCTTATATATGCACGGGTATCAACAGTAAACCCAGCTAGAATGCTAGATAGCTAGCTAGCTTATCTGTTTAGCAAGGTTACTGGTTGGCTTCAATTTTACTCCAACCAGGTTGTAGCGATTGAATATGTCGCAAATTGTCTCTTTTGATCCGTTTGGTGTAATGCCGCGTGTGTGGCGTGTCACTGTTGAGGGCAGAATATTGTCGTAAAGAACGCCATGTCTGTATCTTACTTCTTGTTAAGCGATTGGAGCGAGGAGAGCACCAACCTCGCTCGTTGAGTCCTACTTATCTTGATGTGTTGCAAGATGTAACCTTCGTGTCTCTCTGCCGAGCCACAAGAATCGATACCTTATATTTTGTGCGAATAGAAAGCAGAACAATCATAAGGACAAAGTGTTGAGAACAATAGGTAGGTTTTGACTTCGTAAATCTTTAGAATCTTCACGTTCTGTCGATGGTGTAACTTGAGTGGATTTTGGAATCTTCACGCTCTGTCGGGTGACCTAGATTCTGAATCCGTTGCCGCTGTTGTCTACTCGTTGATGGAGTACGTACTTGCTTGTGCACAAATTTTTACGTATGTGTCTTTCCCCCAAACCTTCTTCGGTTCTTCTATTTATAGAAGTTGACATCCAAATTTCCCCGGCTTGACAAAGTAACATTATCGACTAGGAAAGAAAGGGATATTATCTTGCCTCTAGATTTCCCTTATTCATTTAAGAATCGCATAGACATATTTTTTCCTAATTCGCAGCTCCAATCGGGACCGCATGTGGTTGGCTCGTTCTGCCTCTGAGACCCAAAAATATTAAAATAAATGTAATGTTTAGTTTAGTTTAGATCCAAACAACCGATTACTGATATCAAATTGAGACGAGGCTACGAGTGTAGGCCGATATAGCCATATAGCTAACATGACAGGTTGTAAGGTGGACAATGGACTCGTCACTAAACGCTTCTGCACTCATAAAACTTATTCAGAGTGAAGAAATTAAGACAGAGAATAATGCCGGACGGAGGTGAACAAGAAAAAGGATCAAGGAAACTTGATGGTGGCATAGCTCGGACTGGCACGGTGGATTCCCTACATAGCCTACTTTTATATGTGCTTTGTGTTTGGGCTTTTCGTCTAGAAGCCTATGTGAAAGTTGTGAAGATTGCAAAGTTGGAAAAATATGACATGAATAATCTGAAAAATGGAGGGTATACAATCTACTTTAGCTTTCCAATGTTAAAGCCTTCGTAGTTCGTAATGAACTTCTTGAGGGTAGCATTCAACCATATATAGTAGAATTCTTGGACGAAACCCGTTGGAAATGTGTGGATCGCGTTCATCTTAGTTCTGCTTCAATGCTAGAGTTCTTAGATTTATTGCTTTTAACATGACCTCTGTAGATTGAAGGACTGATTTGAAGTCAAAGGTACCTTTCAAAGTTTCTTGTTCATCAAACACAACACCATCCACGTCTCATCAGAATCTTACCCGAAATGACAAGACTTGTACAAGGCTACCACAAATCGATTCCCACGCTTGGATTTTCCCAAGAGAAAGAGGAGAGAAAAAGACAACAGTGCATCTGTAAAGCTGGTCTAGCTTGTGCTGTCGGCTTCGTACTCAGATTCTGATGGAGTACTGAGACCTCCTCAAGTCCCTTCACATTTACTAGTACAAGTCCCCTCTGAAAAAGAAGAAGAACCATCATGCTATTCTGACAACTTTACCTCTCTTTTTTTCGACTTGTGACAACTTCGCATTCTAGTAACTGTTTCTCTCTTCTAATGTGGCCAAACGAAGACTGTCATTCTCACACTTGCTCGCTGTGACATTGTGGGAACCAAAGGCGACAACTTTGGATTTCTTGCAGTCTTTTTTCTCTGTCACTAAGATCCCCACTTTGAATTGATACGATCCTTTTTGTCATCAATGGCACTATTCATGAATTGGGTAAAGCTTAAAACTTTGGTTCAATTGTGGGTATCTAGAGTCCCAATTATTCACTCGTGTTTTTTTTTGCTGGGTTTGTTAGTGTCTATCTTGCTCTCTGTTCTATCATGGCTTATTCTTCTTCTTCTTCTTCTGTGTGTATTTTCTTTGTTGGGTTGCTTGTTTTTTCTGCTAAGGTGTTTGCTGAAACGCCCAACTCAGATGAAGTTCCACTAGAGATGGAAAAGGAGGAGCTTCTGGGAATATTTGAAGTAATGGGTGCCCTTCTAGAGGACTCTGAATGGGCTCAAGATCACCCACAACCATGTACCGAGACTCCATGGCCTGGTGTTCAATGTGAGGTTGGTGATGAAGACCCTCCAATGTTTCATGTCACAAGAATTCATATTGGCCCTGATATTCTCAGCCCTCCTTGCAAATCCTCTGCTACGTTATCAGACTCCTTGCTCAAATTACCTTACTTGAAAACCCTCTCGATTTTTAGCTGCTTTGTAACAACACCAGTTACTCTTTCTCCAAGTCTTTTTGGTGCTTTGTCTTCCTTGGAACACCTAGCCCTTGTGTCCAATCCAACTCTCTCAGGTGAAATTCCCCAAAGTTTAGCCAAGAATTCTAGCTTAAGGGTTTTGAGTCTTTCACAGAACAATCTACAAGGAAATATTCCTAGCAAGATTGGTGGTTTGGTAAGCTTAGAGCAACTTGACTTGAGCTACAACAATCTGAGTGGTCAAATACCAGAAGAGATTGGAGGGTTGGATAGTTTGACAATTTTGGATTTGAGCTGGAATGATCTTGATGGTCAACTGCCCTCCTCTTTTGGTCAACTTCATCTCCTTCAGAAGATTGATTTGAGCTCAAACAAGCTTAATGGAAGGTTGCCTACAGATTTAGGGAAGCTCAACAAGTTGGTCTTACTTGATTTGAGTCACAACTCAATAAATGGGCCAATTCCTGAAACCCTATCAGGTATGGAGCATTTAGAGTACTTTTTAATTGATAACAACCCAATTAATACAGAATTTCCTCAGTTTGTTGGGAAGTTCTTGAATCTGAAAACACTGAGCTTTTCAGAATGTGGGTTGATAGGCCCACTGCCCAGCTCTTTATCATTCTTGAAGAATCTCACTGCTCTTTCACTGAACAACAATGGCCTCACTGGGACAGTTCCTCCAAATTTGGGAACTCTTCCAAGTCTGGACTTGCTGAATTTAAGCAACAATCAGCTGAGCGGCCAGCTGGCACTTCCAGAAGATTTCATTGAGAGACTTGGGAAGAGGTTGGTGTTGAGAGGAAACAATGGGTTGTGTACAAGCAATCAACTTTACAAGAAGGAGATTACTAGTAATGTGATAGCACCTCTGTGTTTGAATCCAAGAGGACCCAGAAATGGCAAGGCTTTAGCTGGTGAACATTCAACTGAGTCTGAAAGAGTGAACCCACTGGACCAAAACCCAGCTAAGGAAAGTGCATCTGCAAGCTCTCCATGGTCAAATGCAAAACTTAATTCATTTGTTTTTCTTATGTGTTTCTTGATTCTGTTGTTGTAGAACTTCAATTTTTCTACTCATTTGCATTGTAGCTCATTCTTGGGTCTGTTCCTTGTGCAAATATTTCACATATCAGAAATGGAAATTGGGAATTTACATCACATGTGAATATGGTGAATTGGTGACCACTATTTGTGTTGGAGGAGGTTCTAAACCCAAATAGGACTTGCAGAGTTGTAGTATATGCACAATACATATCAGGCCTTTTTATTGGTTCTCTTTCTACAAAAATAAGTGATTTCAATCTTTCACTTTCAGAGTTGGCTATTCACTTATAAAAACAAGAACAGACTCTTCATGCTCAAAATTCTTACATTTGTGTGTTGTCTACTTTTAAGATAGCTCGTAAGTAGGAACCAAAACTGCAGCATTGAAGAAGCTCTGTGTGCTTGGTAAAGAGATACTTCTTTTAGTACAGAGATACATCCATAACATTTCTATCTCTCAAACTTGTGGTTTTCTTTTGTTGCTCAATGGTATAAGGCTTTTTTATGCAGCTAGCATCAAAATCTAGAGGCAAACTGATTTTGGGAGAGGTAGTCTATTTGTTAATGATGAATGCATGATGTTGATGAATTATATCTTCCCAGAAAACCTACTGGTTAAAATCCATATATGTAAGAGGCTAGTAGCTAAGAGTATCTCCAATGGGATTCCTATTTGAGCTCTTTTGTCAAATTTTAGAGAAAAGTTAAAAAAATCAATTCGTTCACACTCTCTATTCCTCGCTCCTAATATAGGGAGGATGTTAACTAAACTATATTATAGTTTGTTTTGCAAAAGACTTACCATAAATATGAGATTCATACTCTCTATTTTATTAATATGGTTGGAGCACAAATTTATTTACTCCCTAAAAATTTAGATTTTTAGCTACATTTTAAACAAATATATTGAATATATAGAGCAACATTGAAGATGTTCTAAGTAGCTGGTTGTCTTACAACCAGAGACTTGCATGCTTCAAACAAAATTATGCGTAAGAAATTCAGAACAAGGAAACAAAAATGGTTCTCAGTACATGCACCTGATACTGATCTCATGTATTTTACTTGTGAGAGAGTTCAATCCAATTTTGATAACCTTTGAAATAATGCCCAGATTGGCTTCAATTTAAGCATAAAATTACCCTCAAAACAGTAACAGTCCTTGTCATTAATTTTTAAATGCAGTCACGATAATTTCAATGAATGGTTTGTCGAAATTCCAACTTGATCTCTATCGTGCAATGTATGGTGATTTATCTGTTCAATTCAATTTTTTGTTTACTCTCCCATTCTATTTTTTTGAGCAGTATTTATCACCATAATTTGCTTTTCCTTAGCGGGATAAGTATGACATAAGTAATCTCTTCTGCGAAAAAAGAGCAATGTTTAGAGTTTTCACGTCTCTCTCGAGGGCAGTCGCCGTCAATATTCCTTGGCCCCGACTTTTGGGATCGTCGGCTCTGTTAGGATCAGTAAATGGGCACCGGTCTTATCTTCATGAATGGGTGTGGAACAAAGGAGTAAGTGCGGCTGCCATTGGTGGGCGCAAGTTTGCTCCACTTGCGGTAAGGCTGTCGGAGTCTCAATGGCGGCTCGAGTTCTTGTTCGAGGAGATGACCGGGGTTTGGGATCCAGGAAAAATAGAGGCGAGGGTGAACGATTATGTTTTGGTGGTTGCGTCATGCTCGTTGGAGTAGGTGAAGGAGCTGGTACCACGAGCAAAACCACGATCGACGTCGTGGGTTTCTGGGCTTGGGTTTAGGCGACGAGTTACGTCTTTAGTGGTTGTCGGTCGGGGCTTGGTGCTTGAGAACTTCCGCCGTCGTTTATCTGAGGTCGGTGGTCGGCGGAGTGCAATGGCTCTTGGCCAGAAGACAACTTCTGTTGATGGACTTGTGCTGTTTTGTTTAGGTACTGTTACCAATTGGACCAGGTTGTCTTTGGGTTCCTCTGAAGTTAGGCCAAACTTGGATTGAGTCTAGCTTTGTTTAAGATTAAGATATGCATGAGATCCAGGTGGATCGTGTGTTGGGTCGTGCTTCTTTGGGCCGCGGTTCTTGTTAAGAATTTTATTTCTAGCAAGTTAATAAGTTTGGGCGGGATATGTATTGTTTATCTGTCTTGTTTCGCGCAATATCATGGTTACCGGTTACTTGGTTATTTGGTTACATTTTATTTTTTTGAACTTACTGGTGGAATAGGTTATTTGGACTAGTCAAATTTTGTTTATTTAATTTAAACTATGGCTTCTTGTGTCGTTTATCCTTGTTAAACATAGTCATATGTTGTAACTTGTTCTCATCGTTATCCTATGAATGAGAAGTGACGTTCCTCTCAAACAAAAAAAAAGTATGACATAAGTATCATGAGCATGGGACTGATCACTGATGGGATCGGAGCGAGCGCGCAGTGTCGAAGAGTCTCATCCTTAACCTAACAACGAAACAGATTGGCTGCAACTTGGCAAGTGCTCTCGGTCACCTTGGAAAACCAATCCAATCCGCTCACGTTTATGCCTACTCAGAGTTTTGTCTTCGCCCTTGGTTCTTTAACTTATCGCCTTCAAGGCTTCAACACTGTCCCCTTGTTTGATTCTGTCATTTTAGAAATAGATTGCGA
Organism: Geum urbanum; assembly: GCA_946800695.1. NCBI lineage: Eukaryota > Viridiplantae > Streptophyta > Magnoliopsida > Rosales > Rosaceae > Geum > Geum urbanum. The sequence goes on from OX327006.1 coordinate 50,068,278, forward strand.
CATCCTCAGCCACTCTCTCTTTCTCTCTCTCTTCAACCATCGTTGACTGCAGCTTCGTTCTCTGAGTTCAATTCTCTCTCAGTGGAGTAGCGGGAGCCGAAAGGTTTGTTCTTTGATCATGATCCTGTTATATCAGAATGGTTTCTTTTTCGATTTGTGTTTACTTATCAAAATGGAGTGTTGTCTTTCTGTTTCACTTTGTGCTGATGATCTGTTTGAGTTTTTGCCACAGTTAGTAAAATTTGAGATAGAAGTGTAACTAAATTTGGAATTCTCAATACCATACACAGCTTATGATGCAGTCTAGAATCTGGGGATCACAAAGTTTCAAGCTTTCTACTTAACTAGGCACTTGGATTGCACTTTTAGTTTACATTAGTACTTTAAACCCACGTAAAATCTTGATCAGAAAATTCATGTCACCGATAAGATTTGAAGTGACTTCGAGTCGCTGATTATGTCAGAATAAAAATTTACCCATGACTAACAACTCCTAGGTTCATGGGATTTCCCTCAAGACTTGGTAAAATAAAAAAGATTCTAGTAGACTAGGGCTCATACTTATCCTAATGCAAACAAGTAAATAAAAGGCACCTAACGGATTAAACTTTGTTGCAGACCATTCTGAGTAAGAGATAAGCAAACAGTTGGAGTGATGGAAGTAATAACCAATGTTTCTGAGTTTGAGAAGATTGCAAAGGAGAAATTGCCAAAGATGATCTATGACTACTATGCATCTGGTGCCGAGGACCAGTGGACACTCAAGGAGAACGAACGCGCTTTTTCTAGGATTTTGTAAGCTATTCTCCTCATTCTTTTGGCCCATCCTTTCAATGAACATATTTGAATGATCTTGTTTGCTAAAAAATCATATTGTGGATAGGTTTCGACCTCGTATTCTGATTGATGTAAGCAAGATAGACTTGAGAACAACGATTTTGGGATTCAACATTTCAATGCCTATCATGCTTGCTCCTACAGCCATGCAGAAGATGGCTCACCCTGAAGGTAAATGCCCCTTTTAGTGTAATATGCTTCTTGTCTAAGTTGTAGTAGAACTTTATTGCACTCTTTAAAGTATACTTCTGAGGTTCTTCTGTATGGTATGGATCGATGGCTAAATTATACATTATTTTTCTAATCCAGGAGAGTTTGCAACAGCAAGAGCAGCATCTGCAGCTGATACAATAATGGTTAGGCTTAGTGAACATGTTGCTCTGTGGCTTTGTTTAAGTTAAAAAGCTCTGCCTTGGTGAACTTACATATGCAATATATTTTTGCTGTTATAGACACTCTCCTCCTGGGCTACTTCCAGTGTTGAAGAGGTCGCATCGACAGGACCTGGCATTCGTTTTTTCCAACTCTATGTGAGCTCAAATTCATCCCTCACCTTAATTTCTTTGAATTTAAAGACCTGAAAATATGTGTCTCCTCCAATGTTCATATTTCCATGTGTTACTTATCAATGGTGATTATACTTTTTGCTCAGGTGTACAAAGACAGGAATGTGGTTGCACAGCTTGTTAAAAGAGCTGAAAAGGCTGGTTTCAAGGCAATAGCCCTTACCGTGGACACTCCCCGGCTTGGACGCCGGGAGGCTGATATCAAGAACAGGTAAGCTCATAGATCAGTCTGTTTTGTTACTCATTTAGTCTCATCTTAAGGTTTTACACATCTATATACCTTTATAAGTTTATTTCTATAATGATGCCCTGAAACTGTATGATGGCTTTTCAACAGATTTACTTTGCCACCAAATTTGACATTAAAGAACTTTGAGAATATTGATCTTGGAAAGATGGATATGGTAACTGATCCGGATGTGAAACTTTCATCTCATTTTAAAGGAATAATTTGCTGCTGGACTTGGCAATATTGACCCTTTGTTTTTAATGAAATCGTAGACCAATGATTCAGGACTAGCATCATATGTCGCTGGACAAATTGACCGGTCCCTCAGCTGGAAGGTAAGATAAGATGGTTGCTTAACTAGTATGTAATGTTGAACTAGATGCCTTGAGAAACAGAACTGAAACCATTATGTTGGTAAATTTCTCAGGATGTGAAATGGCTTCAGACAATCACCCATTTGCCGATTCTAGTAAAGGGTGTGATCACAGCTGAGGATGGTAAGTAAAGTTTTCCTTGCTTCGGACTAGATCCAGTAGACAACTAACTTCCCTGCAGCTTAATGTGTTAACATGATGATACATTTTAATGCAGCACAACTAGCTGTGCAACATGGAGCTGCAGGAATCATCGTCTCTAACCATGGAGCTCGCCAGCTTGATTATGTCCCTGCAACAATTATGGCTTTGGAAGAGGTTTTCTTTCAGCTTCACACTGTCTACTACTCTACTGTCTTATAAATGGTGTCAAGGACTGATTACAACATTACTAGTGTAGAACCATCGTCGCTTTTAAGCATTCTATGATCATAATTCTATCGAAATGGCTTCGATCTTACAGGTCGTCAAAGCTACATGCGGCATAATTCCTGTTTTCTTGGATGGTGGAGTTAGGAGAGGAACGGATGTCTTCAAAGCTTTGGCCCTCGGAGCATCAGGAGTATTTGTGAGTAAACTCAAAACTTATCTATCAGTAGTAAAAACAGAATTTCTAATCTGACATTTGAACTTTAACCAGATGTACAAACTTCTTTTATAGAAATACTTGTGTGAGACCACAAGCTATCCATCCGGCTTATCAAAGTTAACACATTATTATATGCTCTGCTTTTATGGTCTTCAGATCGGAAGACCAGTGGTGTTCTCATTAGCTGCTGCAGGCGAGGCTGGTGTCCGAAAAGTCCTCCAAATGCTTCATGATGAGCTTGAGCTCACTATGGCCTTAAGCGGCTGCCGCTCGCTCGAGGAAATCACCAGAGAGCATATTGTAACAGAGTGGGATCGTCCTCGCATTACACCCAGATTATAAAAATATATATCTCAAAACAACTCGAACTCATTCTTCTGCTCATTTTGGGGTGTGCGGGTCATTCTTGATGTCTCGGCTATTGGAGCATGAGGAAATATATCAGAAAAAGCTATACCCCTGTAACAGGAATCAATGGGTACCAAATAAATGGCACTCATCTGCTACTTATGATCGGCTCTCTTGTCATATGATGTCATTCTTACTTTCTCATTAGGCATAGCCAAAAATTTCAATCGCTAGTAATGTCAAAATATTTTTTCTTTTCAACAAAATGAGAAAAACACAAATTAATAACTTCATTTACGTGGAGTTCTATCTATAATGAAATATGAGACTTAAGATATAAACACCATTATATTTTGACCGGGGTCAATAAAAAAATTAAGATAGTAAAAAATTAAATATTACATTATTTATTAATCAAATAATTAAGCTAGTTCAATTGTAAAAAGTTACTAATTAATAATTGCTTCATTATATAACAGTTTTTTTTGTTTCTCTTAATAAGTTTAAGAATAATTCAATAGGTTAACAATACAAAATTTATCATTTTTTTTTCTTAAAATTTTTAGCCGTGTTAAAATAAATTTTATTGTGTTAAATCACTAAAATTTAAGTAAAATTAACTATATAATTAATTAATATAAAAAAAAGGCTACGTACATTAGCCACAAAGATTGGAAACCATAAAAAGATATATATTAGGCATGATTCATGAATCATAATTTCTGCACATTAAGCTCCTCCTGTTATGAAAAACATATCTTAGCTTGAGGCCTTGACCTTGGGTTTGATCAGATCAAAGAATATATATGTGGTCATACAGCATGAATTGGTTTCGTGTGATTTGAACTCTTGACTTTTCTTTTTTGGAGTAATATCAGGTAGACAGTACGTAGTTACTATACCAAATATAGTGGTGAGAATTATCTATATTATTTATTAAAGAAAATGGCTTTGTTTCTCATATTTTGTTAATTTTTCCTTTAATACCTTTTAACTTTATTGTAGTAAAATAATTTAATGTTAGAACTGTTATTGAAAAAATAAATTTTAAAAACTGGAAAACAAAAGAAAAAAATTATTTATATTGTAATAGTTTATTCTCTGAGCCAAAAATTTAGCTTACTTTGTAAGTCATAAACTCTTCAACTTTATTGTAGTAAAATAATTTAAGGTTAGAACTGTGATTGAAAAAATAAAATTAAAAAACTGAAAAACAAAAGAAAAAATTGTTTATATTGTAATAGCTTACTCTTTGAGCCAAAGGCTTAGCTTACTCTGTAAGTCATAAGTTTTGCTTAGTCTCTAAGTAATAGGCTTTACTTAGTCTCTAAGTTATAGCTACATAATGAATAAACTACTTCAGCCTATATAAAGGGGTCTATGAGAATGCAAATGATATATGAATTCTCTGATCATTTATCCTCCCTCTTGTATTACATTTTTTACTTGAAAACAAGCAACTTGTGCTTCTCATTTTATAGTACATTATCAGCACGACGGTCCCTTGTAAGTAATCTTCCAAAGATACAAGAGCCACATAGCACAACCTACTTGTTTCTCACTTCATACGAACTCTAGCAACTCAAAGTGACTGGGGTTTCATCGATCATCAAGTAAGTACATGAACCTCTGTAAATTTTTTCATTGATCATTTGCATGCTAACTATTACAAAGTATGTTATAAATTTAAAGCTTACTCCACCATCAGAACTCGAAGTTTCTAATTGTGTAGATTTAAACTTGAAGTTTCGAATTCATTATTACAATACATGTCACCCTCGAACCTGAAGTTTCTAGTGAACAAGTATCAATCATTTTCTTATGAAGAACATGAAGTTCTAACATGTTAAGAATCTGACATAGTCCATCTTTGGCTTATATAGAAAGATGGAAAACTTGACAAAGTTGGATTTCGTGGTACTCAACATTTCTGGAAAAAATTACATATCTTGGGTGTTAGATGCCAAAATTCACCTCCAGGCGACTGACCTTGGAGAAACTATTAAGGAAGAAAATCAGGCGTCCCAGCAGGACCGCACCAAGGCTATGATTCTTCGTCATCCACGGAAGGTTAAAATGTGAATGTTTTACTATTAAAGAGCCACTTGAGCTCTGGAAAGCCCTAGCTGAAAGGTATGCTTATAAAAGGATGTGATCATCTCTAAAGCTCGCTATGAATGGACGCATTTGCGGCTCCAAGATTTTAAAATAGTAAGGGAATATAACTCTACTCTTTTCAAAATCAGTTCCCTGTTGAAATTATGTGGCGAGCAAATAACTGAAGAAATTGCTCCTAGAGAAAACGTTCTCTACATTTTATGCCTCGAACATGCTCTTGCAGTACCAGTATCGAGAGCGCGAATTTAAGAAGTATTTAGAGTTAATTTCTTGTGTTTTTATAACTGAGCTATATAATGAGCTCTTCATGAAAAATCATCAATCCCGCCCAACAGGAGCACAACCATTTCTTGAAATGAATGCCACATAGTTTGGCGAAAATGTAAATGGGAATGGAGGAGAAAATAACAATGGTTTCCGCCATGGGCTTGGCCGTGGTCGTGGACATCATAAAAATCAAGGTCACTGGGGATATAATCAATATCTAAGGCCAATGAACAATGCCAGAAATAAGAGAGGAAATGATTAGATGAATAGAGCCCCTGCAACTAATAATAATAGTTGCCACATATCTGGTGGGGCATACCATTGGGCTCGTACCTTTCGTAATCCCAAACATTTGGTTGATCTCTACAAAGCCTCCCTGAAAAATAAAAATGTGGAAACAAACCACATTAGTCTCTCGGACCCTTGGGAGCCATCTGAGGCAATGGACCTTGATGTGTCAAACTTCTTTGTGACTAATGGGAGCTAGATTGATAATCTAATTAGTGGTGGTGATATAGAGATCAACTAATTTAGTACTTATATGTTTAGTTTTCTATTTCTACTTACGTTTTCCATTATGTACTTTCAATCTTTGTTGTCAAAATAAACTTATTTATATAAGAGTTCTAAATAGTATATGCAATATTCAAATAATCTAGCAATCGTTCTTATTTATTCATCATTTCCTATATGAAGGTATGGATCAAGAGTGCTCTCAACTTGAGGAAGATGGAGATGATGTCTTGCAGATAGTGCGACAACGCACACGATTCTTTGAGATCGTAAATATTTCACTAAATTAAACTATGTGAGACCCACAGTGACAACTATATCTAGTCCAGCAGACCTAATTGAAGGCTCCAGAAGAGCCCATATTTGGTTTCCAAATGGTACTCAGTTTTTGATTCAAGAGCCATTATATTCAAGCAGATCCAAAAAAAACTGTGTTGAGTTTTAAAGATATACGCTTAAATGGGTACCACATAGAAACCACAAATGAGAATGATGTGGAGTATCTTTGCATTACTTCCAATACTTGGAACAAAAATCGTATATTATAACGCTTGGTTTCCCTCTCATCTGGTTTGTATTACACAACCGTCAAGTTCATTGGGACACTTTATGTCGTGAATCAAAAGTTCACTGATCAACATAAATTTATGCTTTGGCATGACTAATTAGGTCACCCAAGATCCACGATGATCCGTAGGATCATTATGAATTCCAATGGACACCCATTGTTGACAAAGCATATTGCTTGCAATGACCATTGCAAAGCTTGTTTAGAGGGGAAACTGATAATTAAACCGTCATATGCAAAGATTGATATGAATCCCCCATTATTTCTACAAAGAATCCAAGGGACCATTTATGGACCTATTCAATCATTTTGTAGACCATTTCGATACTTTATGGTCCTGATTGATGCTTCTACAATATGGTCACATGTTTGCCTCTTATCAACTCATAATATGGCGTTTGCCAAGCTCCTTGCTTAAATAATTAAATTACGAGCACAATTCTCAGATTATTCTATTAAGTCAATTTGACTGAATAATGTTGGTGAGTTTACATCTCAAGTATTTGATAACTATTGTATGTCTTTGAAAATTAAAGTTGAGCATCCAGTCCCGCATGTTCATACATAAAATGGTTTGGCAGAAGCACTTATTAAGCGCTTTCAAATGATCGCCTGCACTTTTTTGATGAGAACAAAGTTGCCATCTTCTGCATGGGACATGCCATTTTACATGTCGCTTCATTAATTTGGTTGAGGCCCACAACCAACCATCCGTATTCCCCACTGCAACTCATTCTTGGTATGTGCATATTGCACCACTACAACTTACTAAAATGAGCCATCAACATAGATAGGAAATTTATATTGGCTATTAATTGCCATCTATTATTAGATATCTTGAGCCAAAAAAGATATATTAAAGGAGATAGAATTAAACACATTGTCCAAAAATTCTTCTACACTCATGAGCTACAGAAGCATCAAGAAACTGAAGTTAGAAAAATTCAATCAAACAACAGCTTGGCTAACCTCTTTACCAAATCTATACCAAAGTGCACATTACAAAAGTTAGTCAACGACATCGGCATGCATCGACTTTCCTAGCTATTAGATGAAACATGCAACAATCAGGGGAAATTTTCTTTCAGGGGAGTACAAACTATGACATATGCGCATTGCACTCTTTTTTTCCTTCGACCAGGGTTATTTTTTACCATAGAGCTTTTGTTACTTGACAAAATTTTCAACGAGGCAACATTATTTGCGTCCAACACCATAATGGTAGATATCCAAGGAGGAGTGTTGTAAATGTGTGAATTTCCACATTATTTACCTTGTAGTAATTTACAATATTTGCTAGCTAAGTAGATATTGTAATAACTTACTCTCTAAGCCAAAGGCTTAGTTTACTCGTTAAGTCACAGGCTTAGCTTACTATGTAAGTCATATGCTTTGTTTACTCTCTAAGTAATAAGCTTCACTTAGTCTCTAAGTTATAGCTACTTATTGATTAAGCTACATCTCCCTATATATATATATATAAAGGGGTCTATGAGAATGCAAATGGTATATGAATTCTCTGATCATTTCTCTTCCCTCTTGTATTACGTTTGTTACTTGAAAATAAGCAAGTTGTGCTTCTCATTTTATAGTATTTATCTCGATCTCTACATGTATGCCGCGTCCGCAGTTTGTGTTTTTTACATTTCTCCTATTTATTAGTTGAAGTAATTGTACGTTTCAGTAACTCTAATTAGAAATTAATTAATTTTTATTATTTATATTTAAAATTTATATTTTTTTTCTTTTTACACACAATGTGTGCTTCATCTAGTAATATGTAAGCTAAGATCTTATATGGCCACTACGATAAAAATGAAATATATGTTCGAGAGAGAAATAAAATTTCGTAGTCGTTCAATATATTCAAAATGAAAATTTATTACATAAAATCCATTTTATTTAATTTAAGATGATTCATATCTTCAAGTGAGTTACAGAATTGGCCTAGCTAGCAGTAGGGGGTTTTCTTAAGCCTGTGTTTTTAATATCAAGAGCTGGAATACCAAGAAGACCCTTACGGTGTATTTGGATGAAAGATTCTTAATTGTTACAGGAATTAACAAATGATGGAAATTAGACTTTTAGTATTTTAAATTACATCATTTGTGAATTCTTGCATTTAAATTTCTTTATAAGGAAATTTAATAATGACAAGAAGTACAAATTTTAAGAAGGATTCGAGGGAATTGTAAAATGACACCTCTTTTTGAGGGAATTGGAAGGAGAAATTTAAGTCTTTAATTCTCCTGATTTTTAAGATAGAGGAATTGTTAAATTCTTTAAGAAGTTATCCACACAAAAAATATTAGGTGATAGAATTCTAAATTCTTAGAATTTAATTAAATTTCTCTCATTCTACCTCTATCCAAACACACGGTTAGGAACTACCCCAGACATTAACTTACTATCATTGACACGGAGATATCGTAGCAATTTCAAATTTTGTAGTGAGGCAAGTAGACCCCCTGAGAGGTTGTTCCAAGGCAATAAGGTTCTTCAGCTTACGAAATTTGGCTGGACTACTTCCTTGAAGTTCGTTTTGGTAGAGTTCTAGGTACTGAAGTTGGTCGAGGTTTCCAAGTTCAGGTGCAAGTTTGCCGGATAGTTGCAGGTTGCCGGTGTCCAATCTAGTAACCTTGTTCTGTTTTTTGCATATAATGTAAATCCATGCACAAAGGTTGACGAAAATTCGTCCCACGAACGGAGCTTGTTGCCTGGATCGGACAAGCCACGCTTAAAAGACGACAATGCATTCACGTCGGAGTTGGAGTACATTAGAGGTGTGAGGACGTCGATGCTTACTGTTAGGGTAAACAAGAATATAGTGGTCGACATCACCATGGTTTGTTGATTTAGCGTGTACGTTCTTAACAAGAAACAAGCTAAGAAAGATGGAATAGCTAGGAAGAGCGTACACAAGAATGTTTTCTCAATTGGTGCTTTCGGCATTGGGAACCCGGAGTGTGGTGGTCTTTCTTGAGGCTCCTTCCCTCCCAACCCATGTTCTCTCGAAATATTATGGCTGCCGATGAGCATTCGGTGGTTCCTTGGAGACGGCGGCCTCCATGTTTAGTTTAGGATGATGGGGGTGCAAGCTCTACTCATTCCGGTAGGGCACAACTGACATATTTCTTTCAGACAGTTGCAAGCGCTTGGGCGGTGGTGCGACTATTGTGGCTCCCAAGGATGGCTATCCATGTGATGGTTGGACTTGGGAGTGCGACGAGGCCAAACTCGGGTACCGATGATGGTGGCAGCTTCCAGTTGGTATCAACAATAGGTAGCCGACCGAAGATGGAGAGGAGTGATCATCATAGTCCTTGGTTGCTGGTCAACCCCTAATTCCTTGGGAACATATTTGACTTAGGGTTTGCCTTGGGTTGATTAGCCCTAGACCTTTTTTAACTGGGCCAAGAAGTTAATGGAGGTTTTTGGTGTGACTCATTTGGGATCCAAGAGGTTGTTTACTTCGTGGGCCGTATTTTTGTGGTTGCAGGTTTTGTCTTCTAAAGGATGTTTTTTCTTTTCCTTTTAGTTTATGTATTTTATTTTTGCAAACTTAAAATTTAACATGGGTATATATTTCTTGTAGTCTCATGTTTCGCTACGTCATTGGTTACTGGTTCTGGTACTTATTGCTAGGACACTATTATTTGGGTAGGTTAGGTGATTTCAGGCACTTAGGTTGCTTAGACTTGGCTTATTTCTTACGTTGCCCATCAGTGGGAAGTCATGGTTGTAGTAGTGTCTATATTTTTTTTAAAATGAGAACTGACATTTCACACGTTACTCTTCAAGAAAAATGTATTATCAGATATAAAAGATAATATAGGATGTTTCTCCTAATACATGAGAGTGGCCGCTCTCACTAACCCTAATAGGGTTCTTGTGATGATGTCTCTGCTTCTCTCCAAGGCTGCCTCCTTCGACATACCATCTTGGCCTCCTCCGCGAAGTCATCACCTACTCGCTTGACAGCGACGTTCCCTATTTTCTAGTTTGCCAGGATCTACCTCTCAGACGTTGTGTGATCAAGGTTTTGACTACAACAACTTCTATCCTAGCCTAGAGGTGACGCGATCTACAACGATAACTTAGAGATGGATGATTCCACGCATGGTTTAGGATGGTAGGGTGCGAGATATACCTACTCCAATAGAGCGCAACTCAAAGTTTCTCTTCCGATGATCACCAATACTTAGGCCAAGTTACGGGTATGGTGTCTCCCAAGGACGGCTCTCCTTGCAATGGAAGGGGAAATTGGTGTGGTGGTATATGCTAAAGTCGAATCTTTGTCTTGGGTCGGGTGTGGGTCTAGCCTATGCAATCTTGGGCCTACTGGTCCACAATATTTGTTGGGCCCTAGGTCTCAAGCTTGGCCAAGCAAGTTATGGTATTGTTGGACTTAATTTGGTTTGGCCTTTTTTATTGTTGCAGGTTAACTTAGACTTTTGGGTTCGAATTTGGGATCCAGGAATCAAAGTTCGAAGCAACTCTGGAGGAAGATCTTGCTCCGATGAAATTTTGAGTTTTGCTTTTACTTTTCAAATTTTGGATTTTGTATTTAATTTTTTTCATTTTTATTTTCCGAACTTACAATTGAACATGAGGTAGGTATTACTTATCGTCACATGTTCTGACCGCTTTGTCATTGGTGACTGGTCCTGGTGCTTATTGCTAGGATATAAATATTTGGGCAGCTTAGGTGATTTCGGTTGCTTAGATTGTGTCTAGACTATGGCTTCTTTCTTACGTTGCCCTTCAGTGGGCAGTCATAGTTGTATTTTTGTTTACATTTTCTTAGGGCTGAGATTGCTTTATAAATGGTTTTTTTGGGGAACTAAAACCAAACCGAGAGATTCATGTTCGGTTTCAGTTTATGTCGGGTTAGTTTCTCGGGTACACAATCCTCCTTGGTCGGCCTCTATTGCTGCTTCGCCGTCATCTCCGACCAATTTTTAACACTTTAGAAATCTCACTCCGACCCCGAGAAGCCATAGTTCTTGATCTGATCAACATTAATCGCCTCACGATAAGTCATGCATGTTAGCTATGCGCTTCATAGGATTATTAGTGTTATATTAGTGGACAATGAAGAAGAAGACATCTGGATTTCTTTTTAAAGAAACGAAGAAGTGAGAGAAGTGGAAAGAGAGAGAAAAAAACGTGGTGGTGATTGATTTGTTTTAAAGAAATTATATGGTGCATGAAAGTGTATGATAAAAGTATACACTTGTCCAATAATAATATGACAACCAATTACCAATTAAAGCATACACTGTCGGTTTATAGTTTGCTCTGGTTGTTTGGGTTCTTTCGCAAATTATATATAGTCACCGAACCCGAACCAAATAAAATACGTTAAAAACCAAACTGTGATATAACCACAATTTCATATATAAAACCAAACTGAACCCATGATTTTTGGGTCGATCGGGTTTTTGGGTTGATTTTCAAAATCTGAGCCCTATATTTTCTTCTAAATAAAAACTGACGTCATATGCATTACCTCTAAAACAAAAGAAATTGGACATGGTAAGCCTTGTATCGTGTGGTAGTCACTAAAATTTAATCTTCCCACGTATGTATTATACATTAATTTGCCCCTTATAATAGTCATTTATCACTCCATACTACAAAAGTATGATAATCTTTTTACACCATAAATCATTAAAAATTTCAAAACTACAACGAGATACACATCCCATAAGGAATAACCCTAAGCTCCAAGTCTGCCAAAAGCCGGTAAATTTTGACTTGCGAGATCAACTGTCTTATCCTAGCGTCATCACTAGATCGAATCCAAGTGTGAGTTCTTTCACGGCCTTCCCCTGAAACCACCTTCTTCTCCTTTCCTCCCTCCGTTACTATTTGATACGTTCCCTGTGGTGACCATGGCTACTTGCGACATTCTCTCTTGGAATATGCGCCGATCGAGTTGCAACTCCAAGATCGACACACTTCGATCACTGATTCAAGCGAAGAATTCGGGAATTATCTTCCTCCTTGGGACCAAATGTCGTCTGAATTGAACGTTTGACGAGATCAAAGGGAAAACTAGGGTTTTGAAATGGAAAGATGGTTCCTTGTTCTGACACTAGCGTTGTTGTGGGCTAATTACATTGACATACATCTACGAGATCACTCTCCATGGTTCATGGATGAAAGGACTCAACCCTAGTTTAGCTAGTAAACTAAGATTAAGCCATAATGACTTATCATAATCTGGGAAATTCTATGAAAATTTTGACATAACCTCCCTTGAAACTGAGACTACCAAAAACTTGCATGAAGATAACACTTCAGAGACTAAAGCCCACAAACAAACAATGGACCACTGATGTCCATCCGGATTACTCAACATAAGTCATAAACAAAACTAGAACTCAACTAAAGAATTTAGAAGCATATTTACGAGGTACTAGTTTTGAATACAAAGGAAAGTTACTCAATGACTACAAGAGAAGCTGACTTAGCTATTTATATGAATACCACTGGAAATAACATAATACAAATGGTATTCTGCAACTTTTACTAGCATATACTACATATGATATAAACTGACAATGAGTTGAGACATACTGCTGATAAGATGGTTGGTGGGCTCGAAACCTTTGACGATATCAAGCACTCTCAGGATATATACTGCAACCTGGGCAGTAGAAGCTGAAGAGCCCAAGAAAAGTCATTAAAATATAAAATGTAGCGTGAGTGGAAAAAAATAACATAATCTTTGTAAATCGATAAAACTGAATTTTCATGCATTTTCGCTTATTTTTGTGAAATAATGCGAGTTCAAAATCGTATAGTTGAAATACAAATGGAGGTGATCGCTCAGGCCACCTAGCCTGAGTCGACTATCTGTATAAAAATATAGGTGATGGGTCAGACGAGGTGTTTGTCCTAACCTCCCCTGACTGGACTATCTGGTGATCAGTCGAACAGTTAGTGCATCGATGCAACTACCTAAAGTCATCACAAAATAAACCTCTAATTTAAATGCTCTGAAAAATACTGTAAAGCATAATGATAAAATATGAACTCGCTATCGACTGTGAAAAATAAAAGTCCACTCCCAGTTCAGCGAATATTGCTGGGGTCCAACGAAATTCTCCTCCCCGAAGTTGTGTTCATGATGTCTTGTCCATAAGGATCACATAATGTCATAACAAGTAAAACTATGAAAATCGACTCTAAAAACAACCCCGAAAACCACGTCGCAAAATCTTATAACCTGACTCACCATAGCTCCGCCGTGGGCGGCGGCGAGTGACCCTCACGTGCTTCCGGCGAAAGTGCTATGATGCCGGATGTTAATACCTCGTTGGAAATCTGGTAACAAGGCCTACAACTTTTGTAACAGAGCTAGAGTCCAATTCGATGGCGTTTTTCCGAAATTTACATAAACTGGCAGGAAAATCTATTTCTGGCGGCCGCTACTAGCGATGGCGATTGACCCCTCAAAAAACTCCTCTCCTCAAGCCCAACCTAAACCCTAGACTCATGCACCCTAACTCAACCTCACGTGGCCAGAATCACCCTCGACAGCTACGGCCCGAAATTGGCCAAAAAGCTTCGTGGCGTCGAAACTCTATCGTGTAGCTTCATCAGTCCAAACAACCAACCTAGATAGACTCAGTAGGGGGAGAGCTTCCTCAAAAAACTCCTCTCCTCAAGCCCAACCTAAACCTTACACTCATGCACCCTAACTCAACCTCACGTGGCCAGAATCACCCTCGAAAGCTACGGCCCGAAATTGGCCAAAAAGCTTCGTGGCGTCGAAACTCTATCGTGTAGCTTCATCAGTCCAAACAACCAACCTAGATAGACTCAGTAGGGGGAGAGCTTCAAAATTCTCCCACCCTCGACCCCCAAAACTAGTCGAAGCACCACCTTCGATGTCGACGATTCGACGAATTAAAACCTGATTTAAGTGACCTCCAAACACCTGCAAATCCCAAAAATATCCATAACAATCAAACAAGGAAGCCTCAAGCTTCAAATTCCTACCTTAATCAACGTCGAAGGTTGCCAGAAAATGGCGGTCTGATGCGGTCGAGTCAACAGCAGCACACGAGTCAAAATTTCAAAAACAGGTAAATCTCAAAGTGTTTTCTAATTTGTGTTTTCCAGAAATTCCTATTAATACCTCTAAGATCCTCGATAGATCAACGACCCAAATTCAATCTCATCACGATCAAAAAGACGAGATTAAACCGACTAAAAATTATTTCTTGCGCCGACTTCTGATAAACATAAAAACCTCTAAGCTCCTTTTTATTTATTTCTCGCACCGACTTTCGTTAAATATAAAAATTAGCTCACTTATCCGAAAAATTCCCTGAAAATTTCTACAAGTCCGAAATTAAATACTCTACAACTTTTGTGAAGAAAGTTAAGTCCAATTCTCGCTCAGTGAAAAAGTCGTTAACAACCTCGGTATTACGACTAATCCGCGATAAAACTTATCACGGTTCGATAAGTGCGTAATTTCGATTCGGATCGTAACAATTAATGTAGAGATTAACTGTCGGTGGCCACAAGTCATTCGTATAGACTAACGGGTGTGTATGGGGCACCTTATATGGAGAACCGTGGTAAAACATTGGAGATGCTTTGTCGCCTCTCATAGATATCGGCTTCGGATTTGTGGTGTGTGGTTGGGGATATCAATGAGATCATGTGCTAGTTTGAGAAATTAGGAGGACCAGTTCAACCGAATTCGCAGATGACGGATATGAACGAGTGCATGACGGATTGTGGCCTCGAAGATCTAGGTTACATAGCTCCTACCTTTACTTGGAATGACTCAAATACACAATGTAGGCTTGACTGTACCCTAGCCATGAGGTTTCTGAGATCCCAGTTTTGTGAAGCTCAGTACTCAATTTACCCCCTCTATGTTCAATCCTGTTCTTATTATGATTCTTGTGAGGCAAGGACAGGAGATTCACTTTCCAGGTAGGCAACACTTCTTTCGTTTTGAAGTTATGTGGGATGATGATGAGGGTTGCTTTGAGGCAGTTTGTAATGCTTGGAAATGACCTACTCAAGGTGTTTGCAGAACCAATTTGCTTTGAAGGTAGTGAATACTAGAGTGGATTTGAGCCATTGGGCGCGAGTGACCTTCGGTAGTCGAAAATAGGAAATGGAGGATATTTAGAAAGAGCTTGGTGAGTTGCTAAACAAGTTTTTCAAGGTGGCAGATGTATCGCGTCATAAGGAACTCTATGCTTGTCAAGAATTGCTTACTCTACAGAAGGTGACCTACTGAAGCTTGCGGGCTAAGAGTAATAAGTTGAAGAATAGGGACAAAAGTTCCAAATATTTTCATCGGAAAACTTCAAATAGGCGACAAAAGAACTGGATTAGAGGCTTATTTGATGATCAAGGAGTTTGGCAGGATACTCCAGCAAGGGTGGAGTCGGTTGTACTCAATTACTATCAGAATCTCTTTACTACAGGGACGGTAACATAGGAGGATATGAAACAGATTCTCACATCCATGTTCCCGATAGTCTAGCCTGAAATGTCAGAAAGTTTATTGGCTAACTATACTGATGAAGAAATTTGAGCAACGCTCTTTCAGATGGGACCGCATAAAGCCCCCGAACTAGATGGAATGTCTCCGTTCTTCTATCAAAAATACTAGGAGGTGGTGGGACCTGATGTTGTTGCGACGATTGAGGAATTTCTCACTACATGTCAGATGTTACATAAATTAAACTTGACTCATGTATGTTTGATACCAAAGGTTAAGAACCCTACTAAGATTACGGACTACTGGTTAATTACTTTATGCAATGTCATCTTTAAGATCTGCACTATAGTATTAGCCAATCTTCTAAAGTCGTGGCTTAGTCAGATTATTGATCCTTATCAAAGTGTCTTTATTCCTGGTCACCTAATTATTGATAATAAGCTTATTGCTAATAAAGTACCCCACTACCTCTGGACCAAGACCCAAGGTAATTCAAGGCAGATGGAGCTTAAGCTAAATGTCAGCAAAGCATATGATAGGTTGGAACAGAATTTTCTCTGGGCAGTTATGACTAGACTTGGTTTCCCTGACTGATGGATTGAACTTGTTATGACATGTGTCACCACAATGAAGTATGCCTTTGTTATTAATAGATCGCTGCACGGCTACCTCACTCCGACCAGGGGAATCTGTCAAGGTGATCCTATTTCACCGTACTTGTTTATTCTATGCACCTCTGATTTGTCTGCCCTTATCAAAAGAGTACATACTGCAAAAGAACTACAAGGGATCTAAGTGTGTAGACGTGCCCTGATCTTGTATCATCTCCTTTTTGCAGATGATAGCCTACTGTATTCCACGGCTTTCGGTCAGGTGTGTGATAAGATTAAGAAACTTAAATAGGTTTATGAGAAGGCATCGTGCCAATCGATTAACTATGCCAAAAGTAGTGTATGTTTTATCCGTAATCTGGATGAAGGGAGCCAAAAGGATTTAGCCCAGCTTTTAGGTATGGAGCTCGTGTCATATCAATGATAAGTATCTGGGTCTGCCTACGTATGTGGGTCGAAGCAAAAAGTCAACCTTTGCATATGTCAAAGATAAAGTCCGTGATAGACTGGCTAGATGGAAGGGTTCCCTACTTAATGTTACAGGCCAAGAGGTTTTAGTTAAAGTGGTTACCCAGGCTCTTCCTAATTATTCTATGAATTGTTTCCTCATCCGAAAGGTTTTTGTGAAGAGTTACAACAGATGTGTGCAGATTTCTTTTGGGTTGATTCAGTAGAGAAGCGGAATATTTACTGGTGTACTTGGGAGCATATGTGTAAGCCGAAGGCTCAAGGTGGATCGGATTTCCGAAACCTGTATGCATTTAACTTTTCCATGTTAGCCAAACAACTGTGGCGCATCCTGAAGTTTCCTGATTCCATGGTTAGTCAACTATACAAAGCCTGATATTTTTTTACTTGTTTCTTCTAGGATGCTGCTACGGGTGGTCGTCCTTCCTTCTCATGGCGTAGTCTAGTAGCAGCTAGGCTTGTGCTAGATGGTGGCCCTCGTTGGAAGATAGGTGATGGTTCCTCTGTTGTAATTTGGGAAGATGATTGGTTATCCTGCCCTGGTCAATTTAAACCAAACTCACCATTGAGGTACCCAAATACTATCCACTATGTATCCCAATTCATTCAACCGGATCGTACATGGGATGTTTCACTTATGTAGTATTACTTGTCAGATATTGATGTTAACCTCATCCAGACTATTCATCTATGTCGAAGAGCAGGAAAGGATCGGTTGATTTGGCATCACACCTCTAAAGGTGATTTCAAGGTTAGTGGTGTCTACCTTACTCCTTGTGATTATGTGAATCAACCTCATAATGTCATTCTTGTCGTGTCGGCCGTCTCAAAGTGTTGGCGCTCGGTATAGGGCCAGCAAGTTGCACAAGAAGCTAAGATGTGTACTTGGAAAGCATTCAATGGCTATATGCCGCTAAGAATTCCGCTCAGGTCTAGAATGGTGCATGTCCCTCTAGAATGCGTACTGTGCAATACAGCGTCAGAAATTGAACTTCACCTGTTCAAAAATTGTGCTTGTACCTCTCCCATAGTTACATCTATAACTGGAGGAGCAGGAAACCATGAGGCCTCCTTCCAATCGTAGTTTCAAGCATTGAGTAGTCCTTATCAGTGACTGCATGTGGCCATATTATTTCCCCAATATGATTCCTATGAAAGGCACAGAATGATAAGTATTGGAACAACGTGAAATTTGTAGGAGAGTCGGTCAAGCTACAAGTTGTCACTTGGCATGAACACTACATGTTTGTCAATAGAACTGTCTTCAAACTAGGTCAACAACAACAACATTGGGTGGCTCCTCCCTTTGGCGGGTACTATATCTATATGGATGGGGCCTTTGATCAGAGCCTGTTTCAAGGAGGAATTGGATTTGTCGTGCATGACTGGATGGGTAACTTTGTGCTTGGATTTTCTAAGTGCTTTGAGAGTTGCTATTCGCCTTTTTATGTAGAGATTATGGCAGTAGTTGAGACTTGTCATCTTAATATTAGGTATGGTTTCTCGATCTCCTGCTAGATTGAGTTCAAATTCTTTGATTCTTGTCAAAGGGTTGCAAGACCTAAATGGTATTCCTCTTGACTTCCAAGATACGGTGGCTAATATCCTCGACCTACTGGACAGCTCTCTTACGACATTTTGGGCACATCCAACGTGAAGCCAACAAAGTTGCTCATCTGCTTGCCAAGTGGGCTCTTCGCAATATTGTTTATTCCACTATTTTTCAGGTAACTCCTCCTTTTATACTGAGACACTTGTCAAAGACTGTATTTGACCCTGTTATTAATGAAATTTACCGTCTTATCAAAAAAAATTACAAAAAAGTATGAGCATGCATATGCCATAAGATCGATCACATAGCTACATGCATGACTTAACTAACAACTATATATCACTTCATTGTCTTCATCGATATTTCTAGCTAACTAGAGATGTGAATGTGTGTATATTCTTTGGTCGATCAGTAGGGATGTGTTGCTTGGATCCGAAGATTTCTCTTGTGGAGAAACTTCTGCAGCGACTTTTTCATAGATAGACCACCTGTTACCGCAACACTACTAGTACTGCTGCCTTGTGGAGAGTACTGCACTCTTGGTGGAGCTAATAATGCAGACGTTGACCTACTCATCGGACTCGGAGTTCGCGATCGAGCGCTAGTATTTACCACCAATTTCTCCATTTCCTTGTTCGCAACGCAAAGAATAGCTCTAGCCTACAAGATAAAGAAATTTGTGATTTAGTACGTAAGACTACACACTTCATATACATACTTGGATTGTGATGTATGCGTATACGTATATGTAATAGCTAGAATATATACCTGAAGCTCCGTAACATCACAAACACACATCACTCCGTTGTAAAAAATGGTTAGCTGCTGCTGCTGTTGCTGGGTGTGACTGGTTCGGTGACGAGGTGGTCCGGAGCTGAAAGATTCAGCTGAAGAAGAAGAAGAAGAAAGGCGAAGTTCTAGATTGCAATTCTTGCTCATGTTTAATTGTTTATCTTATCAAGATAGCTCAAAGAAACAGTTAATTTTCCCCAGAAATGACAATACCAAAAGATACTATATGATCGATGAGCACAGATTGAAGATGGTATTGTTGATATACTACTTATATATATATGTGTGTGGCGGTGCGGAACATAGTTTCAAACACACGTAACCCACACACAGAAACACTGATCGATATATGCTATTTACTATTTAGCTAGGGTCATTCATCACGTGTTATATACTTATATACATGTGTGCATTTCAGCTAGCTGCGAGCGTTGTTGGTATCTTCCTTTGTTATGTGTGTCTACGTGTTAATTATATACAACTAGCTGGGATCTGCTGTGCTTTCGAGTGATCGATGTGCTTCATTTCATATTCACACACGTGCTTCAAAGCGATGAAGTCGACAGTCCGAGGCCGCTTTCTATCTTCAACATGAGATTGCCTTCATATCCTCTCTTGAGAGTAAAAATACAAAACAATAGGGACCGCCGGTACCAGATTTTGGAAATTGGATGATATGTGTAGGCCAATTTTATCGAATAGTATTTCGATCAGGCTCTAGAATTTGTTATCGGTCGTCAAATTTGATCAAATCGAACATAATTAAATCTTCGAAACTCTCTAGTAGTAACATAAACAAGTCACACTCACTTATCGAAAGAAAAAAACATAAACAAGTCACATAAATGAAAATTTTATTATTGCCACTCTTAAAGTAAATTAAAACATGGAGAAGTCACATGTAGGCCTGGCCACTAGATCCGAAGAATCGAAGAATCGATCTGAAAGAACCTGTTCCATACGGTTCGGTTTCGGATCTCTAAAAAAAATTATATTTTCTAAAATTTGGTTCCGGATCCGTCACTGTTCAGGTTCGGTTCCTGATCCTGATATTAAAAAATAGTCAGATCCAAAGGAACCGTTTTATAATTAACACAACTCATATATATAAGCCCAACTATATAAATATTAAATACCCAAACTCAAATAAGTCGACCCAACTCAACACCTACTCTCTTTTTTCTAATTCAATTAATTTCAACTTGTCACAATTTGTTTAGGCTTATGAAATTTAATTTAATGATTGATATGATGCAAATATGATCTTCATGAATGACAAGTTGATATGTTGATGATCACATGTAATTTAATATGAAAATTATACATTTTTATATAGATAGATTATATATGCAACTATGTCAAACATAAAGTAAGAGGATTTTGAAGTCCAATTTGCAAAAAAATTATTGTTCATTTTTCAGTTCTTTTTTTCAAATGGATCTTCTACGAAAATCGAGGACCGCTGGAACCGGAACCAGAACCGAACGATTTTGGTTCTAAATAGTTCCACTCATGATTGTTACAGAACCGAACTGAATGTAAACAAACGATTCTGAATCCGAATCTTAAATTTTTTGCTTAGATCCGAACCGAATCCAGACCTACTCACATCTGTTTAAAGATTTGACATTCCAAAGTGACTTTGTTTTGAACTTCTGTTTCTGTTTAGATGAGCGTCCAAATTTCTGTTCATATAGTCTTTAATACAGATAGTCCAAGCATGCATGTATGACGGAAAGAGCATCGATCTATTAGTTAATAAATATTACAATTAGAAATGAAGAAATCGAAGCTAGCTAGCTTTCTCGTGTCTGGTCTATATACACTGGCTTTAGTTTGAACACGCAGCCATTATCAAGTACGTACGGTCCGTTCGGTCAGCTTGATAAATGAAACATACACCATGCATGTCTTTCATGGAAGTCACCTAGCAATTGCTCATTCATTTAGAACAGGCACCCTTTCTTTTTCTCTTAGTTACCTCCCAAAGAGTCCAAGACTCCATGTATACCGGTCCCTCCCATACATATAGTCCAAGCTCTTTTCCTCCTCTCTAATTAATTAAGTCCGATCCTAGCTAAAACCGTCCTAAGGCCATTTTAATTAAGATTAGAATAGTACGGCCTCTTAATTTCTTGAAGCAAACTATTATTTTTGTTTGTAGTTACAAAATAAACTCCATTAGAAGAGAAAAACCTGAAATACTATTAGAAGATTCATATTATTACCCTAAACTGCACCATTTAGCAAAGAGTGCATCATTGACTACTTTACAATTAATGCGACATAGTACCGAAAAGATAACACGATTACGGCGACGCATCAATTCACTTTTAATAACTTTTTAACTATGTTGTCGACAGTATATCTCATTCTGCCACTATGAGGGAGTGCTCATATAACGAATCAATGAACATCCTGTCCTAGAACAGACAAGGCACCAAAGATGTACAAACTGAAATAAATCTCACATTTGACTACCTCACTCGAGTATAGACTTATTTTTAACAGAAAAACTAACAACAAAAAATATACCACAAAAAAAGAGTCTAGGGTATTAAACGAGGCCCAAATCTGGAGCCCACCATGTAAGGATGAAGCCCAACCCACATTCAAACCAAGAAGTGGCATCAGCGTCCCTTCACCTTCCCTCACACCACCGCCGGTTGGATCCAAGTATTTTTCATAATGGATCGAGATACATGGAGTATTAGTGGTAGTTAGTGTAATTCTTTCTATCGTACCATTAATGACTTGCTTCGTTAGGCAGTGTTTAGGAGTCCGATATATATAGTTACGTACGATAAGTTTTGCTCAAGCGATTAGGAATTAGCTAGTCATGGTATATCCTCCGATACTAGCGATATTTACTTTCGATTGCTCTTGAAGATTAAAATCCAAATGCTTAATTTACAAGCTCACATACATATATAGATAGGTATTCCATCTCTTCTTTTAACTAATTAATTGATTAATTAAATCTCGATTCTAGCTCCACAATCTAGTTATTGTAGGGATGAGATGTTGCTTGGATCCGATGCTTCCTCTTCTGCAGGAATGTTTGTAGAGACTTCTTCATGGAGGGGCTACACATTGGAGACTGAAGGCTCGGCGAAGATGGTTCAGAAATCGTTGCACATGGACTTGGATTAGGAATAGGACTAGTCTTCAGCCTTCCATCCATTTCTCTGTTTGCGATCAGAAGAATGGCTCTCGCCTGCAACATAAATTTGACCAAAGTTAGTACTCTAATGACATTCTTGGTATACTAATCAATCCATATAAAAAGTTACAACTCAATCCATGAAGACAATTAGATTTTGTGCAAAAATTATACATTATAGATGAACGTATTTCGTGTGAAATTAGTCGGTAAAAGTGTAAAACTAAGAGATCAATTCATGCTACTACAGAAAGTCAACTACGTACAGTACTCAGTAGAGTAGACTGATAGAAAACACGTGAAAAATGGAAAAAATAAGAAATGACAGTTGGGGTTTTGGTGGGTTTGAGGTGGCAGTCAAAAAGAGCATAGTCTGATTCATGATGAACGTACACAGAGGCAGAAAGCAAACCCAGATTTTGTGAAGAAGAAAGATTATCGATTAAGTTGCTTAGCTTGCTATATATCTTGGAAGATCAATCATGATCACATGCACGGAGTCTTCACGATATGACTCAAAGAAACTAAGATCTTCTAACTAAGTGTAACCAACTAACATGAAACTTTGTCTTAAAACTCACCTGAAGCTCTGTAACATCAGAAACACACATCACTCCGTCGTAGAAAATGGTCAGCGGCTGCGGCTGCTCTTGGGGCTGCGGCGTTCCAGCACTGGACTCTATCACAGCGCAGCGGTTGCGAGTGAAGGCTGAATTAGCACCAGAAGTATTAAGGCGGAGCTCCAAGTTGCAATTCCTCCTCATGTTGTTGCTAAATCGAAGATGACTGGAACCTAAAAAGAAGTTCTCTGCTGAGAAGCTTTGCTTGCTCTAGGATAGATGGGTAAGATGATAATGAAGCTGGGAATAATAAGAGAAGCGGCCTTATATGTATATATAAGAGGCAGCAGAAAGAGAAACTCTTTAAAAGTCAAATACAATAAAAGTAGTTGAGAATTTTTTTAATATATTAATAAATCCTGAATATATACGAGCATATTTACAGTTTTAGAAAAAAAATCTAATTAATTACGAAATTTTACTTAATTACAGAATATATACGTCTTAAATATACAACTCACTTCAACACTCACTCTCAAGTTTGAGTATACAAGTCTTGAATGCCCAACTGGTCAAGTTAGTCACTGAAAGCCTTGGACGAAACTGTAACGACCCGAATCAAAATTATTAAATTAATCGTCGTTAATTGCGTTAATTAACGAGCTAAGCATCAAAAATCACGTTTATTGAAGTTTTTCGATAGTCGTGAATTAAAAATTAATATTTTATTAGTTACGTCTTGACTTCAACCTTCTCTTTGAAGTCATAGAGTTCACCAAGTTGAGTTCGATGCCACTTCAAGCGTAAAAATTGAATTTGAGATGAATAAGTTATGATTATCGGAAGTTTATCAAGATTCTTCTCGACTAAATTTCAACATTTTCATAAATTATAAATTTCGAATCGTTCTCTTCACGGAAGTTGTTGAGGATTTTATATCGAGTCTGTCGATACTTTGTTTGTAATTTTTAGGGATACGAATAATTTTCTAGGAATTTTGGTTTGTGGACCGTTCGTTTATGTTATTGGATGTGGGTATTTTTATATGGGTTGGTTAAGTTTGGCCTAACCCAACTTTCATTTCTCTCTTTCTCTCTATTCCCTCCCATGTTCCCTCTCTCCCTCTCCTCTGATCACCGGCGACCCAACACCGGTTGACCACCATAGCCATTGAGGCTAGTCTTAAAACGATCACCACGGTCTTGTCTTCTCTTCCCTTTCCCCATCACCACAGCTTCCAATTCTCCTCACCGACGCCGGAAAATCGACGGAAAAATTATTGGATTTCGGCCTCCGGTGCCGGCGACACCACCGGCATTAAACCATCGCAACTCATAGGGGCATTTGAAGCCCAACCTCTGGGAAGTGGAATGCCACCCATGTCGTGGCCCACTGTGGTCGCCGGACGGCTTACGGTCGTCGCCATAATCCGTGGGGACTCCGGATTTTCTTCGGTAATTTTTGGCCCAATTACTCAGAATTTGATTATGTTGCTTTGATGAAAGTTGTTGGGCTTGGGCCGATCTATCTTTTGGTGTATTGGTTGCGCGGCGGAGCTCTGGCGACCAAAAAATCTGAATTTTCACGAGAAGTTTCCTATAACCATCGATGACCATATTTTCCATAGTTTTGTACGATTCGACAGTTTTAATAATATTTCCAACTATGTCAGGATTCGAGCCGACTCGACACTTCCGTACCATCAAACGATGTGTGTTGAGTCGATGCTCACCTCTCTATGGAGCTTTGGAGCCAAGGATTGTCGGATATATTTGAATTAACAATGTTGCGTAGAAGAGTATGTGGTCTAATTATCGGAAACATAACGTGAGTATTTAGGATACGAATCTTCTTGGAGCTCTTATCTATTTTTTTTACTGATAAATGTTGTATACTAAAGTAAATCTTTAAATGCTTAGAGGCATTAGATACGTTTATCGAGTTAGAGGATCGACTTACGGTTCAGGCATTCCAGGTGAGTGGATATTTTTATTTCATTGTCGAATAGCGAGTCTAGGTTTTATGTTTATGTAGTTTTATTTCCGCTTATGCATATGATTTAAGTTACGATTATTTTTGATAATCTTTTTCACACATGTGACTTAAAATACGTTTATAATTATGCATATAATTTCCATTTGATACGCATACATACGTATACGTAATATGTTATGATATGAGTATGTTTATGCACGGAGGCTATATGTTATGATTTCATGTCACACAGACACGCACACTTATTTATGTAAGAATGCATTGATGCATTGGCTGCTCAGCTGATCACAGAGTACGCTCCTGGTGAGACACGACAACACCTGACCAGATGACTATGTTATGCACGCCTCCACACACGACTATGATATGTTTTTAATTTGACTCGCTACGTTTTTAATATATGATTTTGGTGAAAGGCATACATATATATTTTAAGATTTTTATTACGAGACTTTATTTTTCGTCCACTCATTTCAACGGTTTTCCTGTTTTATATGCCTTTCCCCTGGGCCCTTTGGTTTCTAATGCCCAGGGTTACAGAGTCTGTTGAGGTTGGGCGCACACGTAAATTGAGGCATAGCAGTATCCGCCATAGGATCCAAAGTTGATCCTACGAGTTAGCCACTTAGTCAGTATAGGGAGTTTCGAGAGTCTAATAGTCTTGAAGTCATAAATGGTTAAGATTTTATTTCTATGAGTTATTTTTTTTAAATTTTAGTTCCTTTAATTTATGATTTTCAGCTTATTAGTTTTCTTTCTATTTTCTTTCGGACTAGCATGTATAGATCTAATGGTCATTGAGAGTCTAATCCTGGTTCAGGAAACTAAAACGAGGTCGGGTTCTCACAAAAATAACTTTGGTAAGGATGTTAGCTAATTGCTAATCTGAATGAACAAATGAGAATGGGATAATATGAGCATCTAACTTGTTCTTAATGAAGTGTCTATCAATCTCTACATGCTTTGTCCGATCATGTTGAACAGGGTTATGTGCAATTTCAACTGTAGTAGTGTTGTCACAATAAAGAGGCATGAGTTGTTTCTGCTTGAAACCCAAGTCTGCCAGCAAATACTTCAACCATAATAACTCACAAACCCCTTGAACCATACCTCTATACTCTGCCTCTGCACTAGAATGAGCTACCACATTCTGCTTCTTGCTCCTCCAAGTAACTAAATTTCCACCAACAAATATAAAGTAGTCAGAAGTGGAATGCCTGTCAATAATGATGCATGTCCAGTCTGCATCAGTGTATTCACTAGTCTTCAATTCTCAATGCTTACGAAACACAAGACCTTTATCAGGAGCAGACTTCAAGTACCTCAAGATTCTTATTGCAGCATTCATGATCCTCACTAGGATTACGCATATATTGGCTCACCACACTAACAACATAAGCAAGATCAGGTCTAGTGTGTGATAAGTAAATTAATCTTTCAACTAATCTCTGGTACCGGAACTTGTCTATAGGAACTTGATCAAGATATTCTGCAAGCCGATGATTCTTCTCAATGGGTGTATCGGCTGGTTTACAGTCAAGCATACTAGTTTCTGCCAATAGATCTAGAATATATTTTCTTTGACTCAACATAATGCAATCCTTGTTCCGAGCTACCTCAATACTTAAGAAATACTTCAAGTTCTCAAGGTCCTTCATCTCAACTTCAGAAGACAACTGAGCTTGTAGTCTTTGATCTCATCAAATTCATCACCTGTCCCGGCCACGTCATCCACATAAATAATTAAGGCTGTCAACTTTCCTTGCCGATGCTTCAGGAATAGAGTGTGATCTGAATTGCTCTGCCTATACCCAATCTTCTTCATGAAAGCTGTGAACCTTCCGAACCAAGCTCTTGGAGGTTGTATAAATCCATACAAGGACTTCTTTAATCTGCACACGACCTTCTCACATGTAGAAGTACCATATTCTGGAGAGAGATCCATGTAAATTTCTTCGTTTAAATCTCTATGAAGAAAGACATTCTTCACATCAAACTGCTGCAAGGGCCAGTCTAGATTAGCTGTCAAAGACATGAGGACTTGAATAGTATTGATCTTTGCTACTGGTGCAAACGTCTCATCATAATCCACTCCATACTTCTGGGTGTATCCTTTTGCAACCAACTTTGCCTTATACTTGTCAACTGATTTATCTGCATTATGCTTCATAGCATACACCCATATACACCCAACAGTGTTCTTTCCAGGTGGTAATGGTATCAAGTCCCAAGTATCATTCTTGTTAAGAGCATCCATCTAAACTTTCATTGCTTTGGCCCACTTCTCTTCCTTGCATCATGCACTTTACTAGAAAGAGATACAACAGATAATTGATTCACAAAGGCTACATAAGGTTTAGACAATCTATGGGTTGACACATAATTAGCTACAGGATACTTGACTTTAACTGACTAGGGAGGTTCATATGTTTTTGAAGGTTGACCATGGGTTGACCTAGCAGGTAAGACTCTTGTAGGAGCACTTGAACTAGACAAAGGAACACTACTACATATCTCAAGTGATGACATGCCAGAAGAGATCGTTGATGGAGAGGGAGAGACTAGACTTGCATGTATACTTTCAACAACTGGTGACTTATTACTGACTAATTCTCCTATTTTTGACGTGTCAGACACTTGTTCGGCATGTTGAACACATTCAGAACTCGGAACAGTCACATATGTCTAGAAATTTTCGACTTGTCAAAAACAGCCTTCTGCCTGGTTCGAGGTACCATTTTTGACGAGTTGAAAATTGCCTTCTGCCTGATCCGGGGTACCATTTTTTACGGGTCAAAAACTGCTTCCGGCTGGAACACTTTCAACTTAAATACAATCTTCTGGTTCACCAAATTGGTATTCATAAAACACATTTTTCTCCTCTTCACGAAGAGTTGTTGAAGGAGAGAAATAACACAAGTCTTCACTAAAAGTAACATCCATGGTGACATAGAACTTTTGAGATGGAGGATGATAGCACTTATATCCTTTCTGGTGAGTACCATAGCCAACAAATACATACTTAAGAGCATGAGCCTCCAACTTAGACCTCTGATTCTTATGAAGGTGAACATATACCACACACTCAAAGACACGAGCATAAAGGTTTTTAAGAGATGAGATGGCAACAATTTTAGACAATACCTCAAAGGGAACCAAATTCTGAAGAGCAGCGGGCGGTAGACGATTAATGAGATGAGAGGGACATAACTCAGCTTCTCTCCACAAATACTTGGACATGTTGGCACTGAGTAAGAGAGTCCTTCCCATGTCCAAAAGGTGACGATTTTTCCTTTCTGAAACTCCATTATGCTCCGGTGTCTAAAGACAAGTAGTCTGATGAACAATTTCATACTGTTGAAAATAGTCTTTAAAAGAGTGGTTGACAAACTCTCCTCCATTGTCAGATCGAAATATTTTCACACAAGCATCATACTGAGTTTTGATTAGACTATGAAAAGCAGTGAAGGCAAAAAATACAACATCTTTCTTTTTCAGCAACACAATCCATGTTAATCTTGTAAAGTCATCGATAAAAAAAACAAAGTATTTAATTCCTGACAATGTTGAACTTTTGGAAAGGCCCCATACATCAGAATGAATCAACTCAAACGTTGCTGAACTAGAAGACAAACTAGGAGAATAACTAGACTTATGACTCTTAGCAAAAACACAAGTTTCACAATGGAGACTTGACTCTTTGATTCCCAAAAACAAAGATGGCATAGATTTCTTCATGATCCTAAAAGATGGATGATCCAATCGACAATGTCATAGCCAAATTTCCTTCACGCGATCAGAACTCAATGTCAGGGTAACATTTGGTGACGACACTCTTGTCTTCTCGATGTACATGCAATCCAAGTGAAATAGTCTCCCCCTCAGATCTCCCATACCTATTATCACCCGAGATGAAAAATCCTGAAAGATGGCATACATAGGAAAAAAGGTTACAGAGCATTTATTTTTGTGAGTTTAATTCAGAGATAGATAATAGGTGATGAGATAGAGAAGGAACATATATGACATTATGTAACACAATAGTGAGACTAACTTGGATTGACCATATACCTAAAATTGGAAAAGACACACAATTTGCATTAGACACCTTAAATATGAGAGATGAAGACAGACTCGAAAACAAGGGTTTATCAAATGTCATATGATCAGACGCACCAAAATCAATTATCCATGTATCACCACCAGTAAAACTAGAGACTTTTAACGCAATACTAATTTTACCTCTGCTCTCATGAGCGCA
The DNA here is from genome assembly GCA_946800695.1 of Geum urbanum. Classification (NCBI taxonomy): domain Eukaryota; kingdom Viridiplantae; phylum Streptophyta; class Magnoliopsida; order Rosales; family Rosaceae; genus Geum; species Geum urbanum. Next base: position 50,097,573 of record OX327006.1, read on the forward strand.
AATACCTATAGTGATATCTTGCCCCTTTACTCCATAGTAATCAGGTTCTTGGATCAGTTGAACTGCAGCCTTGCTACTACGATTCTTGTCATATGTGGCACCTTCACTTATTTTATGAGGGTATGAGCTCTTGTAGTGTCCAAACTCCTTTCAATAAAAGCATTGTACCTTACTTAGATCTGGTCCACGAGCAGGGTGAATCCACATCTGATTGTCTTGGTTCTTGGGCTTTCAACCTTGTTGAGGTTTCGATTGCACTATAATACTTGATACCTCTGTGTGGACTTCCTTGGGTTGATTAGACTCATTTTTATGAATATAAGCATATGCTTGTTCCAGAGTCGGTGGTGTGGCTTATCGCAGTAGCTCTCCTTTACCAGTAGCAAATTTCGAATCCAGCTCTTTCAGAAAGATGTGGACACGCATCTTATCAGTGGTCATGTTGTGTGTAGCAATATCAAGATCACACACCATAGGGTTTGGATCCCTTTCATCCAGTTCTTGCCAAATAACTTTTAAGTTTGCATAGTATTCTGCAAGAGGTTGACCATTCTGGGTGGTTACAAAGGCTTGGGATGTCAACTCATGTACTCTAGAAAAATCATTCTCATCATAATATGTGGTTATGTAGCAGCATCCCAAATGACCTTTGGAGACGAGTAGCCAGAGAACAATATTATAACCGGTCTTGTCATAGATTTCAGGAGAGTCATCATCGTGTTGCAATTCATATTATCCTACAAAGTACCTGTCACATATGGCCACTTTCCACCACCACCAAGATACATCTTCATCAATCTTTGCCACAACTGATAATTGGTGTCATCCAGTTGAACTCCACATCCTGTGTTTCCAGTCTGAAGAGTCATCAATTGTTCACAGGTAACTTCAGGTTGTTCAAAGAGTGTAAGATCCATTGCAAAACAAGTTCAGATGTCAGATCAGATAATAAAATTGCCAGGAGAACAAGTTCGATCGTCAGGTTTCGACCAGTCGAGAAAAGATTTCGACAAGTCGAACAGGGGTTCAGATTCAGGTCAGGCAGTAAAATTTCAGGTTATTTCAGATTACCATGATCAACTTAGACTTTGATATCAAGTCAAATAAAACACAAATATTTGAGAATTTTTTAATATATTGATCAATCCAAAATTAGATATATGTAAAAATATATTTACAGTTGTAAAAAAAAAATTAATTAATTACAATATTTTACTTAATTATAAAATATACACTTACTAAATACAAAAAAATACGTGACTCACTCCAATAGCTCGACAGCCGTTCCTACCCATGCCCAACGTGACTAAACCACAATCAAACACCCATTTTGTTTAATATTTGATTTGCCTTGTTTATTCAGAACTAAAACTGAATCTGGAGACAGAAGAAGAGGCGGCAACCTTGCAGTGATTGAACTGAGTTTGATTAAATAGATGGAACACAGAAAATGGGTCATTGCAACCCCAACTAGATATGAATCAAATTAGAGCCTATTTATGATCTTCTGATTGTTGTCTTTGTGTTTCCGAGATTGAAGATGGGTTTGCAGAAACTTCAAAATAGACCATGATTTTTGGGTTGGGGTTGTGGTTGTGCCGGTGCCGTAACTGTCGTTGCCTCGCCGGAATTGTATTATTGGTTAAGTACCCAAATAAATGGCACTATGACATTCAAAAGAAGGACAAGAAGATCTGTAGATGATGGTTAATGGTGAAGAAGTAGGAGAGGTTGAGGTCAGAATCAATCATGGGCGAGTAAACAAAGTGAGAGACTTGAGAGAAAAGGGACAGGTGTTTGATTCTGGTTGAGCCACGTTAGACATGGAAAGAATGGCTGCCCAGCTCATCCCAACATTATTAAACACGCAACGCACAAATTAGGTGGAGATTTTTATTGATACGCGCAGTATGTATGGATGGGCATGCAAGCAGAATCGAAAGCTTGCTTTTGTTTTTCATCACGTGGAAAATAATGTTTCTTGAATTGCATGTTAGTTAACTTGATCAATAATATATATATATATATTGTTATGATTTGATGTATGATGTCGATCTGTGTTGTTTTTCAGTTTTTGGTGTTTTGCGCTGCTTTCCTATTCACACACGTGCTTTCCTATTCACACACGTGCTTTCCTCGCTCGAGCAGCGACTTTCAGGCGGGCTCCGACACCGGCAGCACAAGCAGAGGTCGAGGAGACGTGCACCGGGGAGAAGCCGGTCCGTCGACCGCACGTTGACTCCTCGCTCGAGCAGCTGCACGAGTAGCGACTGCTCGTTCGGTTGCACGAGCTATGCTGACGTCATCCACACACGTGGCTGACGTCAGCCTGGTTCAGTTTTTTTTTTTTTTTTACTGAGTAAAAGTTAAAAAAAAACTTACCAGCTAATAAGAACGCGACACGTGGCGACCCGCTGTAAAAAAAAATTATAACGGTCAGATTGATCTGGACCGTCCATTTCAAATCAAAAATTCTGATCGGACGGTCCAGATTCAACCGAAACGGTAATATCTGATTTTTCTGAATTTTCTGATTTTTTCTGCCATTTTGCAAAATAACCCCTAAAAAATTGCAAAAAAAATCCCTAAAAATTCCAAAAAATTGCAAATAACACCCTAGTATTTTTCTATAAATACTACATCAATTTCACTCAAATCTCACAATAATTTATCGCTTTGATTGAAATTATGTACTTTAAATTTCCAAGTAATAAAAATGCTGCGGGAAATCTTACCCGAAATCTTATTCAATTATTCATACGACAACGACACGTGTCGTTTATGGATTGGTTGAAAAAGATTTAAAAAAAAATTAATAAAAAATTTATTTATGAACAGTAATAGCACGTGCTATTTTTTGACACCGCTGCACGAAAAACAGAAACTGCATCTCCTATTCGATGAACAGTGACTGCTCCACCTCAAACAGTGTCTGCTCCTCCTCAAATTGCTCGAGCAAGAGCAAAACACCTGTGCGGGTGCTCTTAAGAGCATCTCGTCCAATTTAAAATTTGACATATGGCACAGATTTAAATTGTTATTTCATATTTTCAACTCATATGTTAAAAATAAATATTATTGATAAAAACAAATATTATTTCATATCTCCAATTTATATGCTTAATGTGCTTAATTTGGCTAGAGTAAGAAGGGAATAAATTCAACATGTGATCGAAAAAGTGGATTGCAAAATTTGCATTTGTAGTCGGGAATTACATGTGGATTAGATATATAACAAATGTAGAATTTTCGTAGAAATGTTGTTCTGTCTATAATAATTATGTTTTTGACGAAAAGAATGTATGATTAAACGATTTTTTCGGTCTAAATAGTACAGATATAGCTAATAAGCAACCTAGCTCTAAACAAAGAAGAATAAACTAATCATAGCAAATACTCTTTAAAATACTAAGCTCGATATTGTCGAGCTTACTTGTATCTTTAACGGATCACAAAAGACATATAACAGTGAAAATGGACATATCCCTTGTCACACTCCCAAATTCGGGGTTGATATTATACTAAAATATGATTTTAGGATTTGTGATATGAATAAGAAACCTAAATAATTTCAAATGTTAAGATGTCTGAATACTACATTTATTAAAAAGTGAAAACTTTAATATTACAATATCCGAAGTTTTGAAAATTATTTATTCAATTCAAAATGCAAGTAAAAAATAATTCTTTTATTTAGTGAACGACAAATCACATCCCCAAGATTCCTACTCATTACCTAAAAAGGAAATGTTGTAGCATCATGAGTCACACCGACTCAGTAAGTATAGTTTACGAGCATATCTAAATTATCTCTAAGAAACATCAAACTGAACAACTAATTCAAACAGGTGAAATAACCAAAATCGGTTATATCCTCTCATGTTTATACTTGCGTCTTTATGATATATACATATCGGTACAAGATATATGTATTTGCACAACTTCATATCTACACATAAACACGCCAATACTTTTGAAGTGAATTCTTTTGCATTAACTGATAATTACTATGTGCTTAGTCTCACAATACCAACACACATGTAAAGCCACAGCATACTAAGACCACCTGCCAAATCATGTATACTCCCGGTTTGACACAATTCATTTCTAAGAGTATAATAGTACACTATTTGTAAGGGACTAGGGCTCTTGACTAACTCCCACAATAACAAAATAATTTACCAGTAATTCACTTAAGAACGAATTAATTCGTACTATACACCCGACTTCACACCTCAACCATAACGATCACAAACAAGTATTTAATTAAGACTATGTATATATAGATCATAGAGTACATATTTATATCACAACCTTGTAATAAATATATACGTAATAGAATTCGTAAAGAAAGGATGATCAAACTTAAACGCATTTCAATAGTTAACAATTTTGGTCCAAAAATTTCATTCCGCAGTAGTCCGCACAAAATCCTCAATTTGTTCTAGATTATACTTAAAAGTAAATAAGCGATTAAATAAAGTTGAAATGAAAGTACAAGGAATAAAATTAGTTATCATCGGTCCAAAAGTTTCATTCGGTGGTAGTCTACCCGAAATCCTCTATTAGTCCCAAATCAAACGTAAGAAGTAAATAATACGAGTAAGTAAATGAACTCAAAGTAAAAATACAAAAGATAAAATTTATTAATCCTTAGATCAAAAGTATCATTCAGTGGTAGTCCGCCCGAAATCTTCCATTTGACCCGTTTTATAATTAATCCAAATTATGTCCAAATTAAAGAAGTGAGTACACCATCTCGAACTGTTTTTCGAGAAGAATCCAATGGCAATAGTCATAAAGTCCGATAGGTAGTTCTCAAGTCCAGAAATATAGATGTTTATCAACTGTCCAAAAATAGTACGTTTGGTATTAAGCTCATTTGCACGGATTAATTAGTTACAAAATTTTAACCAATGCCTTTAAAACTTTTCATATTTATAGTTGAACTAAATTTGGTTAAGAAATAAGTGAGATATGAATATTTGAAGTTAAGAGCATCTTAAGAGTTTTCGAACAAAATTAAAAAAAATATTAGCAAAAGTTGTTTTAGCTATAACGTTCTCATTACTTCACTTTTTTGAGTGATTCAAAAGCAACAATTGAATAAATTTTTGTGTAGAATCTAATTATATGAAAATATTTAAATAAATAAAACTTTACCAGAAACAAAAACATTAAATTTACACTAAGACTCATTATTTCTCTTTTATTCTTAGCTATGCACTTTGATGTAATCCTCAAGATAAATAAATATATGAATGTACTCATGTACTTACTCAAGAATTATAGTAGGTGAATAAGGTGTTTGATTAACTCAAGATGACCTTCTTGGAGCAAAGAAAGAGGTACTAAAATATGCTTAATAGGAATATTTTTGGTATAAGACTTTAGGTGTGTTGCATTGCAACTTTGGGAGAGTTTCAATCGGTGAAAACTTGATTGAAATGGTGTGTGATTAGATTGAATTAAAGGGGATGTATATATAGGCCTTGAGAGGAGACATGAGAATTTAATTTACATCCATTTCTATTGACTTTCACAAGACAAGTTAATAAGGAATAGTTGGGATACTCTCTAGGGTAAATATTTATTTGTAAAAATAATAGTAATGTTGCTGAAAATCAGATTAGAATGTGTATGTATTTATGTGAATGCAATACGTAATGTGATGTGTAAAGAAAATGTGTGAATTCTACTAATATAGTGTAAAAATAAAAAACACAAACCAATAATAATTAGCACCAAATTAGTATCGAATTGATATATAAGCCTGACCTCTAAAAGTATAATTAAATTGTAATTTTAAAATACAAAGTTCAATTCGGAGAACAAATACAGACAAGGAGAATTTGGTCATTTCGCTAAAATTTCATTTTCAAAAATTGGCTATTTGGAATTAAGGTTTTCTTACCATTTATAACTGAAGTAAAAATATTTTTATTATTTTTACTAACCTACAACATGGAATGTTCGCGAATCAAGTTTCGTGGTCTCGAACCCAAAACCAAGGAGTACTTGACTTGAACTTGAGTATCCACTGCACCATTTGCTTCACTCCATTAATGTTTCTCTAAAGCTCATTTCTATATATTGTTTTTGCTAGATAATTTGTTATTGAATTTCTAATAGCTCAAAGGTTAAACTAAATTATGGTAATTCTAAGTTTAGCGAGTCATTTAATAATCCAAGTTATTATATTAATTTTCGGGATATTACACCATGAACACGCAATTATGATAAATATGTCATCATCTATAAATCACGCAATCCAAAAAAAATACAAGTAAACCGACACCAATAATACTTAAATCAACTTCTCCGTGTCCAAAGTAGATGGGTCAGGAATCTTCATCATCAAAAACAAGAGTTTCAGAAAACTCTTCCTATACTCCTTAGCACTTGGAGACGAGTAAATGAGCAGTCCAAGCCCTTCTAGCAGGCCCAGAAATAGCAAAAACAACCCAAAAGTCCAGATGAGGCCCAAAGCCCATCTCTCTTCCCTCTCTCAGCAGCAGCGCAACCAACCTGCCAATGAGGTTTCCCCGTCGCCCGTCGTCGCGATCATCAAATACCGATCCAGGGACTACCATCGCTCCACCATCAACCCCTTTGACCGCCGCACAAGACTGCTTCGGCCTTAGATATCCAAAGTCGCTCCCGAAACTCCATGGCGGCATCCGATCCTAAGGTTTCAGCACATCCTCGCCTTGTGGCTTCACCACCACTTTCCAATAAACATCGTCGGCAACAGAAAACAAAGGCGAGATCAAACCAGAACAACGTCGCGGTGGAAAGAATTCCAATAGGAGGAGACGACGAAAGGATGCCGCATTGATCTTCTCACAAGGAGGAGATAGGTCAATCGAAGAGGATTGCAATGAAAGATTGGGAATCAATGGAAGTTGATAAAGCTTGGGAGAGGAAAAGCGTTGCACGATGCTAGGGTTTAGAAACATAATTTACCTGTCACCTCCTTCATGTTTATAAAAAGTAATTACAATATATACCATTGTTGTTTTATCCCCCTATTTTTATACCGTTTTATTTTTACCTTTTCTTTATTTTTTAACAGTTTTATTTTTATTTTTTAACATTTACCCATCTTTTTAACAGTTTGACAGTTTGACTTTTTACTTATTAACTGTTATTCACTTTTTTTTAACTGTTATTTTTCACTTAACTTTGCAGTAAAAAAACTTTTCTACCTAAACTACGTACATATTGACCTTTTCCTTTTGGGTTTGTCTATTCACACCTCTCAATCTAGCTAATATTTACACCTCCTTCAATTTTGTAAGCTTTTAAATCCAATTTTACCCTTTTACAAAAAATTTATTAATTTCTAGGTGGTCACATATATAAGATATTGTGATTTCCCTTCCCTTATGTTGTGAGAGATTATTTTTTCGAGGAATTCATACGATTTGATTAAGCATCTGAGGTTCATTTAGAAGCAATGCCAAATCTTCCTTCTCAACTACATTAAGCCAAATAGGATTAAAGAAAATTCATCATCACACCAGTAGGTAAATTAATCAAGAATTTATTTTTCTCAGAAACTCATCTTACTAGCTTATTATAATATGATCATAAATTCAAATTTCCTTTAAGCAAAAAAAAATGATTGTAGAGATTAGGAGGTGAGGACTATAATACGTTTTAATGAAGAAAAAAAAATTGAAGGGAAAGGGTAACTTAGAAATTTTAATTGAAAAAAAAGTGAAAGAGGTGTAAATATTAAAATGAAAAGTGTGAATAGACATATTTTTTTTACAGTTTTACCTTTTACTTAAATTTTACTATAAAAGATATACTAAAATATAAGCTCATTTACTCATTCGCGACCCTTGTTTCATCACTTATTAATAATACCACGACATAGAGGCGGGCTAGCTCTTGCCTAGTCCAACACAACTAGCTAACTACCCATTCGGGATTCATACCACTAAAATAGATCGATAAGTACGTGTTCTGTGTTCGAGTTCAAATTAGTCGAACCTTGTATAGATTCGGTGCGAGATTTAGATCGACTCATGTAAACTAGAATGAAATGAATCCTAAATCTAACTCTGATTAACCAATTTTTTGTGTACATCCACCATGCAAATACGGTATAATATCATCTGAATTATTTAGCCGGAACACCATATTTCTGAGAAAATAAGCCAACATTTATACAGTTTATTATAAACTTCACAAAATACATTAGTCGTGTGATAAGAATTAGGTGGATACATATATAATTTATAAGCAATATCAGTTTTTTTTATGGTTTGTAAACTTCTTCTTTTTTGAAACACAGTACGTCACATTAAACCAATAATGTGATACATTATATATAGATTCATTCAAAGAGCACGACTTGGGGAACACCAATGTTCCTAAAGAACCTACGCAATCTAACAAGACCTAGATCGAAATGAAACAACTGGAATGAAACTCTAATAAATCATGTGACCATGAAATAGTAACCATTGTCAGGGCGGACAATCAAAGCCCTAGAGCAAAAGAACTTATTCCGAGCCTCCCAAGTTCTCCCTTACCTCATCAGGAGGTTTCTCCCCCACAGACGAACTTGGGATCATCTTGGGGTTGTCCTCGAGCATAAGGGTGCTCACACCTACTACTCCCTCCTTATCGGCATGCACAAGAACCGCATGCTCCAATGTCTCCTCACCTACTTCCTCATCTGAACTACCTAGCTTCGAAGCTTCCAAAAGCTTCCTTGACACCTTGCGCCTCTTTGGCTGCTTAGGCACCTTTTTCTTCCTCTCTTATTTGCCAACTCTCCAGGGAAGAACTGTTCCATTTGAGTCTTGTTCTTAGACCCCACCGGACGACCTCTGTGCTTGCATTTAGTCGGGAACACCTTGATTATCCCATTCTCTTCCGGTAAGGCAACTTCCGGGGTGAAGTTAGCCATAAACATTTTCACGCCATTAGGGTTTTTGACCCTCTTCTTGTATAGAATAACCTCGGAATCCGCCGCACCCTTGTTGGAGTTACTCAACTCCCCCTTCGGCCCTGAAAACATCGGCACAGTTCATGTCATTGGCATTGCCGAAAACTCTAGCTCAGTGAGGAGCTCACTTAATGGCCAACCTTTGGTGAGATACCTTTTGGCCTCAACCATTCCTCGCTGCATGAGAAGCCTTGTTCCTTTAAGGAGGCTTCCACATTCGGGCTAGGGTTAATGGACATCGCTAGATCCGCTCCTCTTCCTTCAAGAATACCGAAAAGATTAATTGGCTTTGAACGGTCGGGGACACCACCGCACACTCCAACAGGCTCCAACATTCCGTAGTCATGATAGAACCCTTCAATCCTCTCATACTTGAACCGAACGGAATCATGACACGAACATTAAAATTAAATTCTCTTGTCGAAAATTCTTGTTGCACTGGAGCTGCAACAAGGTAGTTTATAGAGATTCGCATGCGTTCTCTCTTCAAACCCTTCAGATCGACCTCATTTGAAGGACCCCAATGAAAGGCCGAGCATTTTCCCGATAGTCGCAGTAAGAAACGCCGGTGGCAGCCCTAACACTTTCACCCACACAGGGATCGATCGTAGAGGTACAACGGCCACCGATAACAGGCCATCGTACGCAGTCAAAATCAGAGTGGAACGATTATAGAACCATGGACCTCACTTTAGGATCATTTCACGATCACCCCCTCCGCGAACGTGAAAACAAAATGGTCTTTCTCTGCCCGAATAGCTAGATTCTTCTTCAAACCCCAAACAGACCCCATCGTGCCCATGAATCCTCTAGGATCCGTAGGCTTCTTAGTTGTCACCAAACGACCAACCGAAAAGTATTGCGATGCCGTCCCCGCAACTTTAAAGGACGTGCGTCCCGTTCCAGATATATCCAAAGTCTCTGACATTCGAACAGCCATGGCGTTGACTATGATTGCTGCTAAGTTGTTCAGAAAAAAAATCCCTAGGAAGAAACCCTAGAGAGGCTCACTTTCTGATATAAATAAGTACCATGCATGTTCCTTGAGTAGGCATCTTAACAATAATCACATATAACTTAAACGTGCTTATACTTTTCTAACTCTTAAGTCATATAGTAGGAATAGCCGAATAGGGGTACTGTTTATATAGTACTCAACTAAAACGTGCTTATTCACATATAATTTGTTCTTAAAGTTATAGATGAAATGTTCATGATTTTTTTAGTATTCACTGCGTACGCCCATATATATAGTAATTAGTTCCAAGCACGCCATAGTCATAAACTCATTGCTTTAAATTGTTATACTTATAATTTTTCTAAGAATATGTCTATTCACAATTTTCATTTTGTTATTTACACCTCTCAAATTTTTTAAAATTCATAAAACTTTAAAAAGTCCCTAAGAAAACAAATTAGGGTATCAATCATGTTGCCTCACCACTCACCACTCACCACTCACATAACAAGAACATCGATCTTCCAAATTCTTCCAAGGCATCGTCATAAACTTCATCCAATTTTGCTTAGCTCTCCAAATTGAATGCATGATTAATACAATGAAATCTTTGACTAGTCCATCACCCATTTGATAATATTATACAAATCGACGTGAAAATCTTCTTAGCTCGAAACACCAAAAAATTTGACTATGCAATTAATATCATATATTGTTGTGTTAATGGATCCTCACTCCTCATGGACTCTTCGTTTTTCTGCTGCAAAAGGATCATTTTTTTCAGTTGCATAGATTGTAATCAAAGCAACCAAAATATCAGTATGTAAAATTAACTTTCAAAGCTTCCCTCTCAATTAAATCGACATCAAATATAGATGTATTGGATTTGATAGATAGATATACGTTGTCGCCCGTGGATTGTGATAGACTTTTTCAGCAGAGTAGTCGTGAATATATTGCCGGAAATACTTTGGGAAGATGAGGTGTACTAAGAACAATTAGGGGTAAAATTAGATGTTTAAAGCGCAAATTTGTAAAATGAGGTATATTCGCATATGATCAATATATTGTATTTCAAGTCCAAAATTCAATTATATTAATTCATCAATTAAGATTGTGATGCATGCATCACAAAGTGAGAGCACGTTTTTGCTCATGTAAATGTCAAATGTGTAACAATATTGTCCTATATATCATCAAAACAAAGGGGTTTGAGGAGTCACAATATGCATATTTCTATTAAAGTAAACTTTTTCATGCGGCAGACAAGTGGTAATTAAACAATAAGTCTATAAACAATATTCTCGTACTGTTTTACTGAACTGACTTTATTGCCTAGTTAGTATATTCACGTACAAATAATTCGTGAATTAATAAATTTTTGAATAAAATGTCAATTTTTCGTTCATAATGTAAAGATTCAGAAAAAAATATATTCTTTTAACCCATACAAATTAAACGCGAATTTTAAGTTTTTTATGTTTTTTTAGTTGAAGAAAACGTGAACTTAAAAAATAAAAAATAATTAAAAAAGAGAGGAAGGAAGATGACTCTTCCTCTTCAAGCATGTTGTGTTTTTCAAGACAAAAGTAATTGAAAAGGAAAGTGATTGGTGTTCCCTATAACTCTTCCTCTAGTACACTAGTTCACACTCAATTCTAAAGAAGGAAAAATTGTTGGTTTGGTCCCTCATGGTTGACAGATGAGATGAAATGGTCACTCATGTTTGACAAATATCGCTTTAGTCATCCATGTTTTACTTTGTTATTCAAATTCGTCATTTTTTCCAATTTAGATATTAAAAATTACATATTTGACACACACGTGCTTTATTTAAATGAATATTTTTTGTCATTACAAAACTAAGAAACTTACTTATATGCACATTACAAACAAATAAATATGTTTTCATAATTTCTAAAATATCCCAAGTGGTCAATCTGAATGATAAGGTAAAACATGAGTGACCAATCAGATATTTGTCAAACAAGAGTACGTGACCAATCTGTCTAAATTGTTAAACATGAGTGACCAAACCAGTAATTTTCTCTTTGAAGTATATGACTTTGTTTTGTGATATATTTTTGTTAAACTTGCAAGTGTGGAAGATTGTACCTGGTATTTTTGTTGTCTTTTGATGCAAAGTTGTAGATTAAATGATTATATCAAGAATACATTTTTATGGTTTAGCAATAGTCCATGATTTCAGTCCGTTTCACAATTATATAGTAAAATATATTGATATGTGTAATGTGTATATATTTGAATTTTTTTACGTTTTTTGTTTTAATCATTTTACGTTTTAATCACGTATGTATCGAATTTTATAATTTGTCGTTTTCGAATTTTATGTCCAAAGTTTTACGAATTTTATTCACTTAAAACTACTGAATTATGCGCGTACGTATTATTAACGTATAATTCGCATATCATTATTTACTAACTAGACTTTATTAGGCTTCATCGCAATCCACTTTAATCTGTGTTTCAACAAACTTAATTTTAATATATAGTTGGACTGCATAACTGAATAAAGGTCTTTTTCATACTGTTATAATGATTTAGTTGGAAAATAACTGATTAAAACGAAGAACTTATATATTCAGAGATGAGATGTGGTAGCGGTCCCCGTCGATCTAGCTCGGGTTTGGTATCAATCATAATCTAATTCAACAAGCCGCAGAGGCACTCACAAGCTCGGTGGCCGGTTCAGGTTTCTATTTACTTGCATTGGTGGCCAACCATTTGAATCACAAACTACTACAGTTTTACGAACTACGTACTGCCCGCTATTTTTAACTTAAAAGAACAAATTGAATAGTTAACGGAGCAATACCATGTTTTTCTTTGTTTTCATGCACGTGATTATTGATTAATACCTCGGTCAATGAATCGAGTGGCTGGTGCTAGCGGACTCCTGGTCAATTTCTTGGCTGCGCTTACAAATGATGAAATGATAGGAAACGATATGCGGATAGGATATACGAAGTCACCAACAGGTTTCCAGGTTCTACGTGCGTGTGATATGATTAGCGATGAAGATGTCTGCGGTTACCAAATACAACACATTATCGTAATATTTTTTTTTGAAAGGGCATTATCGTAGACTTTGTGAACAATTTCAAGCATATTTTAAAGTACGTGCACGTACTCGGTGATTATATAAATAAATTTCTACCGTAATAAAAGGAAGCGAGGTAAAATTTTGGTGTCATCCGCTTTACTAAATTTGAGATTGTCAAAATTGTCTAAGATATTAACAAAAGTCATTTACAAGATAAGAGATAATTAAAAGGGGTTATATTGTAAATTCCAAGCAAAAAGTAAAAACTGAAGGATAAGAGCATCTGAGAGCAAACGGTTGGGTCCGGCATCATCTGCTCGAGCAAACGGAAATTGAAGATGCAATGGTGATTTTCGGCCGGCGACTGATCGTTGACGGTGTTGCTCGAGCAAACTTTGCTCTAGTGAATGATCGAGCGTCTGGCGAAGTTCACGTTCACGTGGATGACGTCAAGCGGGTTGCTTTTTTTTCTTTCTTTCAAACGAGTGCAATATAAACCAATTTAAAAAAATTGACACGCGAATAAAAAGCTGACAAGTGTCCTGGGTTGGCTGCTTTTTACTTCCAACGGTCCACTTGATCTGGGCCGGTTGTTTTGAATCCAACTTTCGATCCAACAGTCCATATTTAAAGAAAATCGTTGTTTTTAATAAACTAAAATTAAAATTAAAACATCTAAAAATCATAATAAATAGTTCAAGAGTCCGAAAAATTATACGAAAATTCCTACGAGCTCGTAATAAAATATTATACAACTCTCATGAAGAAAATATACTCGATAACAACACGTGTCACATTATTATTAGTCGTAAATCTTACTAATAAATAATTTATTAATATTTTATAATATGATGAATTGTAGTTGCTCTTACATTTTGTGTATGGTGCATCCAAAATTTAATTTGCTCTTGTTATTGATAGATTTGGTTTGCTTGATCAATTTGGAGCACTTGCTAGAACAACCAATGAGGATGCTCTAAATCTCTACCAACTTCTTCCTCTTTTTTCTCCCACTTCCACACCCGAAGGATGTGGTTTTTTTCCAGTAACAATAATTGTAAACATAAAGTATGCACAAGTGATTATATGAACCAAGTGAAGACTGAAGTATAGCCGGATTCGCAGCAGTGCATCACTTGGCAAAAGTAAAAACACGAGTGCCTGGATCGGTCTTCATTAATTGGGGCTTGGCTGTTTCAATCGGTAGTTTCGGCTTCCTTTTTGGGCCAGTCATTAGTGCGCACATAGACACCTGAACAGTCTACGAGTTAACATCAACCTTAATGAATTAGGGAATATAATGATTCCTAGTTAGTTTCTGTTTCAGACCAAAAAAAAAAATTACTCGGTGATAAATGGAAGTTGTCAATGGTTAGTCATTCAATCAGTCTGGATTATGTGCTACAATAGTCTTGATCGACATAGGTGACTACAACCTGGAGTCAAGACCAAGGCCACTTAGCATCTCTCCATCTACAGTATCGAGCTTCACTGTTGCTGTTAGCCGTACACCCTTGAGCACTTTCTTCAAGTTGCAGGTGTTTATCTTTGTCCAAGCCAATAGCTGGACAACATTGAAGCTTTTGATCACGTACCAAAGCTTCCTCCCTATATGCAGGGTTGGTGTACCTAGGGTGTTGGACAAATGCCACATTCCTCCACCATAGCTTCAAAGCCTGAAAAAATGTCACAGAACTGTTGGTTCCAAGTTTAGGCATATAAACCACAGGGCTATCTAGGAAACGAAATCTTTGAGCATTTCTTATTGAAACTTTTAGAAGATTTGACATACTCTCATCTCGAATGAGTATATCAAGCCTTGAATTAATCAAAATATCCTCCATCTATTACCGGCACTGATTTCTATAAAAAATGATGATAATCATGATATGTACAAAGCTCTGAACCCCAGGATCAACGATGGCTAGCATAGTGGTTCTGTGTTAAGTAAGATTCAATCATGAACCAAACAAATATTTGATCATTAAAATCATGTTCAATATGACGCAATATATATATATATATATTCAGTCCTTATCCACAGCGAAGTTTAGATTTTCACAATATTGATAATATCGATCGACAATTGAAACCACTTATTCTTTAGATTACTATTAGACGATTATGTTTTCAAAAAATCAGCCCAATTTGAGATGATTTGACCATTGGATTACTACATCAAACTTTTAAGTTATATCAGATGAACTGTATTCATCAAAAGTTGAATGTGATAATCAAATGGTTAAATCATCTCCGATTGAGCTGATTTTTTGCAAGTGTGATCCTCTAGTGATAATCTAAAGGACGATTGGTTTCAATGATCGAATAATTTCTTAAATCTTGTGAAAATTAAAACTTCGTTCCATTTTTTCAAAACAGAGCTCTGCTCTTGATAGGAGATATATATATATATATATACACACACACATGTTTGTTACCAACTTCATTGCAAATAAGTAGTTTTATTTTCAAACTAACCAAACTCTGCTTAGTTAAACTTATTAGTCTTAATTGATTCTGCTTGAAATTAGAATGCAAGCAATGATCAAATGAAGCAGATATCCGTATTTACTTACATGCCAATATATCCAGACTGCAACCTTATGCGGCATCAACCAGAAAAACACATCATGATCAGACACCAACGATGAGGATACGCTTTTGGCTTTTAGTGTAGCTGTAAAATAGTTTCCAAGCTCAGGGTGTTGAACTGAAATCGAAACGAACAGAACATCATCAGGAGCATTTGCTCTTATACTCCAATTCCCTAACATGTCCTGCAGTCATCATCATATAGCCCGGATAAAAAAAGCGAAAAAAATTACAGCAAAAGCACAAAACTTTAAACTCTTCAATTTGAGCATATTGTGCATCATCAACATAAGCAATAGATGAACTCAATACCATAAAAGGACTGACATGTAGCGGCTTAGCCACTAAATCAGAATCCGGATTGAAAACAAATAACACTCTTTCTCCCCATGGCGTATTGGTTACCTATAAACACAAGCATATATAGCCATAGCAGCAATATCAATAATCAGTCAGTCTGATTAGCAAGCTAGAGAAAAAAGTGAGTAACAAACCTCAGCAATACACTTGTTAAGAATCTGATTACCATCATGGCAATAGTACAAGCTCAATGGATTCTGCTCATATCCCACACTTTCGGGTATCGTTAAAAGCAAACTGTGATCAATTTCAAATGTCAGATCAATCGACAAAGTAAGTACTATATAAACAAGATAGCTACGAGTGGAGCAGAATGGACAGTGATGATGTAAGTGATTACGTTTTGCCGGCGGTGGCGGCAATGAGGCGGGCTTCGTCTGCGGAGAGGTGGTTGGGGAGCGCGTGAGGAGCGAGGTCGAGGTCGATGAGGGCGTAGCGGACGGAGTAGCGGAATGAGTGGCGGACGGGGCGGCGGCGCTCGTGAAAGACGGTGCCTTGGTAAAGGGAGACGGAGGAGGGAGAGGCGGAGATGCGGCGGAGGATCGTGCGGAGGGGGAGGAGGAGGGAGAGAATGAGGGAAGTGAGGAAGGTGGAGAGGATTGAGCAGAGGAGATAGAGGAGCTCCATTGGCCACGACTGCCCTGTCGCTTGACTCGCTTCTGTTATTCATTGTTATTGTTATTTGTTAAGAGGGTTGGTTTTACACTTTTACTCGAAATAAGTCACCATTTGCTTGTGGTAAATGCCGAGTGCGTCCGCTGTCAATTTTCGATAAGCAAATTTGCTTTAGCTTTAGTTTTTTTTTTTGGAAATGCAAATTTGCTTTAGTTGGTACTTGGCAGGGGTGTATCTTCTTTCTTTCTTTTTTTTTTTGCTCGAAGGGGGACGGGGGTGTATCAGAGTGTGCGGGTTGAATTTTGTACTAATTTTCTTTCTCATGTTTTACATATTATTTTAGAGTATTTACAACAATTTTTGTAAAAGTTTTTTATTATAAAATACGAAAACACGAAATCTCTAAAATAAAACAATCACAACTCTAACACCTCCTCTATATAGTTATTTAAACTTTAATAGTTTACTCTATAATTTAATGATTATAATATAAATTATATTTTTTTACTAAGTTTATATTTAGTCAAGTCATAAGATGTAATAAATTTGATGAGAGAAAATAACAAATATGGAGAAAATATGAAGAAAGAGAGAGAGAAAACATATGAAAACATTAAATTTTAGAGGTTTATGGATGGATATTTAAATTTTGAGTTTTCTATAGATATAGGGATTCTTTATCTATCTTTTCCATTTTCTGTAGAATACAAGAAACTATACAAGAGCTTAAAATAAGTGTTTTTTTCTCTAAAATGGAAAATTTTATTAGTTTACATGAGTTGTTGAAGTTGCTCTTACTCGTAAAAATGTACCAGTATATTGATGAACGACACATTGTAGAATCTTCCAGTAGATAGTAGAGTAATTATGACTTTATAATACATTTAGGATCAAAGTGAAGAGAGTTCATAGAGAGCACGTGTATATTGTCTCTAACAATCCGTCCAAGCATCATAAATGATCGAGTTTGTAAGAATTTAAGGCATTGAATTTGGGTTTTTTTTGGAAGACTCAAACGCGAGGCAACATTTTATTAATGCAGTAAGCAATGTTACATAGTAGATACCAATATGGTACAAGAAAAAAGACCATTGTTAAGCTAATCTAGAGATAATCCATACTAAAAATGAAGCACAAAAGTAACCATAAAATTGCCATGCGAACAAGACGAACACTAACACGGGTAAACCAATGTAATGTTCGCTTAACTTACTGTACCACCTATTGAGATATCACAGAAACCGGTATCTCACTATTCGAATCTTAGTCACCTGAATCCCAGATCTTGATATAAATCAGACTAGAATGTATCACCAAACCCAAGACTAGACCAAGGCCAACTCTATATAGAGAGTTAGACTAGGCCCAAGCATGATTGGTTACAAGGCCAGGGCCCAAGCAGAAACCTTAGGCCCAGTACTATTTTGTGAGGAGTTGTCTCGCACCAAAGCATTATCCCGACGAACCTTCAGCAGCAAACGACCAGCCGGCGAAGACGAAGTCAATGACACTTGACGTACCACCGGAAGATCGCGCCACCTCCCTTAAAACCACAATGGACGAATTTGCAGTACAACCAAGTTCGACCTAGAAGACGCTGCAACCGACAGTAGTAAACGTGGTCGGCTGAGACCAAGGACTCTGCCTACCGCCACAGTGAGATTGATGCCACCACAGTCTCATACTAGACGCACCGCTAGGGGACACCTACCGGAAACTACTCGAGCAACAATAGACCACTGATCGAAGGAGGAATAGGCGCCATGCTCGAAAGTGATCTTGAAAGGTCAATAGAGAGAAGGCCGAGCTGCCATACGAGAAGGCGACTGGGAGATGCTACCGACGGTAACGAAAGCACACCGGCCTCGAAGGCCGCTGACCAAACCCCAGAGAGAGGGAAAGGCAGAGCGAGAGACATTTTTTTTAACCAATGGAAAGCTTGCTTAGTTTAGCCCTTGGGCGCTGAATTTGGGTTTGAATGCTGTTAACAACAATACGAGTTAAATCTCAACTTAATTTAGCCGGAAAAAATAACAAACGGTGTAACATGATCTTTCCGTCTTTTCGAGTTTAGAAAATCTTCGGAAAATCACGTGACATTTACGAGCTGTTTGATTTGGTTTAACCATTCAGCTCTAGGCCACCAACAAGCAGCTGCGTCAGAAATTGCTAATCCCCACCGTATCACGCCCAATACCTCCACGTGACACTTTCTCCAACACCCATGTCCAATTCCGTAAATCTGCAGCACTTTCTGCAAATAAACCGTATAGTTTTCTTGTACACGCGCTCACAGACGATCGAGATCTTGAGTGGAGGCGATGAAAACTAAGCGGGGGCGACACTCGCTCAATTAAATCGCCAGCCCCATTTCTCAGTCTCTCCGCCCAAATTTCTCTCATATAAACCGTCCCTCTCTTTGTGACTCCAATCCTCCATTGAAGCCCTTCTTCTTCACATTTTCGTGATCGGAAATTTGAGGAGAGAATCAAATGGCCACCGTCTTCGGAGCTACGTCGGCCGCTGTCTCCGTCTCTTCCAACACCAGGAAGCTCCACCTCCCTTCCCGTAGATCTCTTCCAGGTCTGTATCTGCTCTCACTTACTCTCTTTAGTCCTTCATTGAGTTTGAGTATTCGAATTGATTGATTGAAAGGATCTGCTTTTGTGTGTTTGGATTGGTTTTCAGGAAGGAAGGCGAGCTTTGTTGTGGTTAGATCTGATGGCGCCGGAGTTAACCCCTCTCCGAATGCGAAAGCTCCTCGAGCTAATCAGCTCATCACCAAAGCTGTTGCTGTAATTGTCTTTCCACTCTAGTTATTGATTATGATTTTGGATGTTATTGATTGTTAGTTGTTATTTGCAATGCCTTCAGTTTCTGAATTTATTCTGTTGTTCTGTTGTTGTGTAGGCTCCGGAGGCTGCCGCTGTCGCTGCGTCCACCGGATCAAAGCCCGGGTATGTTTGTATAGTTTTGGGATTGCAATGAAGCTTATAACTTCTTTTTTTTGCTGTTATTATACTTTTAAAGCTTGTGTCTAGGCTAAATTTGATTCTGTTGTAGTACACCTTGGCTGTGAGTTTTGGATCACAACCTTCAGAAATAATAACTCTTGTGCCTGTAAGTTGCTGTTGAGAATCAAGGTTTAGTGATGTCTAATAGTCTAGCATGGCATTGAAATAAAGTGTACACCTTGGCTGCTGTAGGATTTCAATATTCGAGTTCGGTTCTTGGGTAGTGGGTACTTTAGACTTGCTTACAGTAAGGTTTAGATAGGCAGAAGACACATGAAATATTATACCACCACCGTATGTAAGCTGATATCACATTGTTGTTATATGAATGATTTCAATTGTGGTGTATTGTTTGCTGTGGTTAGCTGATAGTTTCTTGATTTACATAAAGAGATTCGAACCTTTTGTGTTGACGCCAAACTTTGTGCTTTTGTAGCAAATATATGTACTGTCTTGATGATTTTGAGTTTAATATTAACACGAGCATTATCATCACCTGAATTGTCACAAGAACATACTATCTTTGTTCTGAGATTGATGAGTAGGTCATAGGTTAAAAGCGAAATTACTTATAACCATATAGAACTATGTCCACAATATCATCAGTTGATATACGCTTGGTTTCCGTAGTTCGTTTTATGGTTCCTCGGTTACTCATTGAGGATGAAATTAATAAGATACGCGTTTATTATGCAGACATGAACTTCTTCTATTTGAAGCTTTACGAGAAGGATTGGAAGAAGAGATGGCCAGGGATCCCACTGTTTGTGTAATGGGTGAAGATGTTGGTCATTATGGAGGATCATACAAGGTCACCAAAGGCCTTGCTGAAAAGTATGGGGATCTCAGGGTTCTTGATACTCCTATTGCTGAGAACTCCTTTACCGGTATGGGTATTGGAGCTGCCATGACCGGCCTGAGACCAATTATTGAGGGTATGAACATGGGATTTCTTCTTCTAGCCTTCAACCAGATCTCCAACAACTGTGGTATGCTTCACTACACTTCTGGGGGTCAGTTTAAGATACCGGTAGTCATCCGTGGACCTGGTGGAGTCGGTAGGCAACTTGGAGCTGAGCACTCACAACGTCTTGAGTCTTACTTTCAGTCGATTCCTGGAATCCAAATGGTTGCATGCTCGACCCCTTACAATGCCAAGGGCTTGATGAAGGCTGCCATTCGTAGTGATAACCCAGTGATCCTTTTTGAGCATGTGTTGCTGTACAACCTGAAGGAGAGAATCCCAGATGAAGAATATGTGTGCTCTCTTGAGGAAGCTGAGATGGTGAGGCCCGGAGAGCATGTCACTATACTGACATACTCTCGCATGAGATATCATGTGATGCAGGCTACTAAAACTTTGGTCAACAAGGGATATGACCCAGAAGTTATTGATATTAGGTCATTGAAGCCATTTGATCTTCACACCATCGGGAACTCAGTGAAGAAAACACATAGGGTCCTGATTGTGGAAGAGTGCATGCGTACAGGTGGAATTGGTGCTAGTTTAACAGCAGCTATCACTGAGAACTTCCATGATTATTTGGATGCCCCGATTGTATGTTTGTCTTCACAGGACGTGCCAACTCCATATGCTGCAACCTTGGAGGAAGTGACTGTTGTTCAACCAGCTCAGATTGTGACAGCAGTTGAGGAGCTCTGCCAGTAGTTCTAGCAGCATGGAGTCTAAGCAGCTTTTCTAGCTTTATCTCGTAATCTTCATTTGTTTCAGGTTTGGGTTAGCAGTTTTGTTGTGTTTTTATAACTTGTAACTGTTAAAAGTGGTATAAGGGTCTTTGTTCATCTTTCATTACAAGGTATGTAAGATTGTTGACTGTTTGAACTATGTAATGGCCCATTCTACGGCATATTAATTGAGATTTCCGAAACCGAGTATGGTATAAATTTTCCCAGGAATTTTAGCGTTTCTACTACTTTTATCGTCCCCCCTACTAGTTTTTCTCTTATAGTAATACAGTTGCAGACCTACAGCTGAACTGCTGAAGTGCTAAACCATGAACCAGAAAGCCAGAAACCCAGATCACAAAGAAAAAACCCAACAAAAGTAAACTAAAACTTGGCAATTCTGTTTCGAAAAAAAAAAAAACTTTGCCAATTCATGAGTTTATGGGCCTACTTAAACTGGAGGGAGGGAAGTCTGGAAAGTGTGTTGGGCCTCATGGTTGTAGAGCTATGAGAGTTAGGGGTAGGCATAAGACGGGTCGGGTCTATTTTTGTCCGTCTCTATTCCTATTCTGAATGGAACAGGATTAAGTATTTTAAAAGTCCGTCCTGGTAGTCTCGAAACCCGAACGGGACAGGATGGGACGGGTCAAATTTTGTGTCACATTTAAAATGAATATTTAATAGAGTATTAAACAACAAAAATTTGAATTAGATGAGACGAACCAAATTTCGGGTTTAATATAAGATAAATATAATTTGATAAGATTTAAAAATCTACAACTACACAAAATAATACCTTTATACTTAATGATTAATTAGAAGAAATAAAACTATAAACAATTTTATTTCATGTTTAATTGATGCATTTAATTCATACTACAAGAAGTATAATACTTTGATCGTTAGAAGGTAATTTTATTTTTTTGTTGAATAATCCTATTAGTTTGATCATTTAATATGTCAACCCTCAATAAAATAAATAATAAAATAGACAAAATATATTATGCAGGACGAAACTGGCTATCAAGATTTTAAAATCAAGACCTGATCCCGTCCCCTTTTTGGGGACGGGACAAAATAGTAAAATTTTTATTTTTCGTCCTGTCCCGTCCCGAGCAGAATCGAGACGGAATCAGATCGAATTCGAGATTTACTAGATTCATGCCCATCCCTGATGAGAACTTGAAGGCAATTCGTCTTTGATGGACCTTATGTGGATACAATTGGGCTTGAACGTACATAAGTGTTCAAATTGGGGCACATCCAGCTCATCATAGTCATTGACTCATTGTACAGTCCATTAGTCATTGAACCGCAGTATATAACTAAATCCTTTTAGATTTCTGTAGGATGAACTAAGCTTATGCAGTACTACAGTAGTAGAATCATATGCATTGTTAACGTTGTAGTTGAGCTCCAATCTGTCCGAGTTAGCTATGTACTATAGGGTCTATAGTACGTATGAAGTTGGCTATCAACCGAAATGTAATGTACTATTTTTCTTTACAAGAAATTTACATCTCTTGAAGCATTATGTGGAGAAACCTATGAAGGTTGTTACTCTTCATCATTGAGTTTGGCATACACTCACTTATACTCTCACCTTCTACTTCAAAAATGTGCTAACTTGTCAGTGCCGAACTACCGATGACAATGCTTTTGCTTTGGATGAGTGAATTAATTAGTATCATAAACACCAATTGCCAAGTGGATTCTGCTTGTGATCTAATCATTCATATACCCAAGATCCGGGAGAAGAATATCATTGCACAAATTGTTGTTATTTAATTATGCTCTAAATCTGCAGCAAAATCAACCCATGTGGAAGGTGGTTGGAGCAAAACTGATGGCAGTGCAGCTCATTATTCTTAATAACGTGTAATATGTACGTATGCCATATTCTAATACCTGATCAGCTAGTTCGATTTTTCTGTTTTGGTTAAGAAAGTAGGCATGCCTATATAATATATCTGTTTCCTCAATATAAACATCGATCATCTCTGGTTCATCCTCTCTAATGATATTCTTGCATACACTAGGATATATAAAACCAGTTAAAATGGTATTTTCTTGTCCTTGTACATATGAAATTAGAGACAGTAAAGTGTGGAGGAGGGTAATACTTTTATTTCTCTCGAGCTCACAGATGTTTTCTCAGCTCCTCTTGTAAAACATGATAAAACATGTCCTTGTGGAACTTGTCCCTTTGCATATGGGAGTTTAATACACATGAACATGGGCTTGCTGTGCTATCTGGTAGCTGGCCTACTCGGCCACTAGTGTTATTCATGCTTATTAATGTGTCCCTTCCTAATTAGGTTGCTTACATATGCATGAAGAATATCAGCAGAAATATAGTGAATGCACGATACAAAAATACTGATTTCTGGGCAGGCATGAAGAAATGCTTTGTTTTGTCTGCTACTTGGTATTTGAAAATGGCTGTTTTTCGCAGACATGGCGCCGCTTAATTGTGCATCTAATCACAACCATGTTTTGGGAGGAATCAATTTGAAATTTGGTGGGTTGGCAACTTGGCATTAATCAGTAGATATCTGGATACGATCTGTTGTTTGGCAAATCTTTTGAATTGGCAGTTTGTAGTGGTTTATGTTTCAGTAAACGTGTTTCTTCTTCTGCCTTAAATCTGGGATTTGCTTCGATTGTGAAATGTTAAAGTAGCTAAGTTCTGAGCGTTATGTATGTTTTCCATCTAGTAAATTAATGTACTGCATGCATAATCAATATCCATAAAAAGACATGCATATCATTAACCTCTGAGTTGGAAAACACAGGGTCCAATGTGGGTTCATGAATAGTTTCCAAAACTGACTACTGTGAACAGATTGGTATGTAATGGACTAATGGTCATTTTCAATTATAGCTAGCTAGCAGACCATTTGTCATTACAGATTGATACATATGTTTCTTTAAGTCAATTCATCAAACACTTGTGCTCATTTTCTCATTCAATCAATTCGTCAAACAGGTACTTTATTCTAATCAACCACCACCTCCATCAGAACAAATTATGCATGTTAACTAATTATCATGGCCCCCCCTCACCCCCTATGATAAAGACACAGTATTTCATCCACGACATGTGTTGCCAAACTGAATATGCTCCATGCTGGGACATGCATGCTATATATCTCTATCATGTAGCTAGCTGCATCGTCGATATCATTCTCAAAGTAAATGTCTGCGAAACTAATGACACAGTAGTTGTGGCCTAGACAGCAATCAGGATATAAATGGAGCCACTGGCCGGCAAGCAATGTGATCGAGTCTAATTCAGAGTGTCACCATAACCCACCTGCAGCTTGATCAATTTTTTGTGTAGATCGAATTGGATAAATGTCTGAGGGGCCTTGATGGGTGCATAAAACACTAATCAACATCGATAAGGTCATCAGCTAGATGACCTCGTCAACGTACTCAGCAGCATGATCAAACTGGTTTTTAGCAATTTAAATATCTTCTTGAATTAGATAGACTTGGATTGAGGACCAAATTAAAATTTGCATGCTCAGTTGCTAACATTCTTTAATTGACGTTACTATATAACCAATTGTCTTAGACTCAATTTCGGAGCCATGCAGCATGCACAAAGCGAACTCGATTACCTTCAAAAGTTCAAACTATATATGTACCGGAGATAAGTTAATGTGAGAATTTTTCTATGGGAATTCCATGCATGCATCATGCGCGCATGATCATCAAGATCTTCTTAAAGCTAATAGATGGTTTATAATAGGGCAGGATACAGGGCTGGAACAAGCATGTTCATTCACGTGCTTTTTGATCGATCTACCTATGCCATCAAGGCAAAAAAGTACCTAAACTCTGCCACCTTAGCTGCATACGTGCACATAATTGCATGCACAACACACCATGCATGCAGTAGGTTATTTTGTTTATGTATCAAATCCATTATGCTCCTCAATTTTGGGAAAGAGATATTGGTCATGCCGGATCCATGCCATTCATTCAGGTTGACAACCATATCTATTATCGGCTGCATATATATACCTTCAATATTGGACGTCTTGGGAGGAATATATCAGATATCAAAAATATATTGATAGTTGAAAAAATATCGGAGAAATATTGATATATACAAAATTTTGAGAAAATAATTAATTTAAATTAACAAATTAATTATCAAATTGAATTCAATATGAACATAATATAACCTAAAACATGTTCATAATAGCATGTAAAATATTTTAGCGTGGCTGACTGAGCATTTATTTATCTTGTGAATGGTTATGTGAATCTCAGCTATGGAGAAGCATTGCTGATATTTTTTAGTTGAATTGTCAACTGAAAATTGGGCTTGGATACTTTGGCTTGATGTAAGTAGGCTGATTGACTGACGCGAAATTTTATGAGAAATCATGAAAAATATAAATATCGCAATATTGTGACAAATTAATACCACAAGTCAGAAAACCGAAATTATCGCCAATATTTTGCGATAAAATCAATTTTAAATTTCTTGGATCGAAGAGTCAAAACTCAAGAGCCAATTTCATTCCGACGTCAAGTTTGTTTTCTTCTTTCTTCTTCAACAAGAAAGATGGGTACAAATAAAATCTTCCCTCCCAAATTCTTGGTGGGATGCGAGCCTCTAGACTAGTCTTCTTCTCTGATTTCAAGTGAGGTGATATCAAGCATGTTTGGTTCCCACTTCCCACTTGGTAGGAATAGTATCTCGGAATTAAGAATTTTTCTCGTGCTACATCGAGTTTGACTACAACTAAGCGCATTCGCAGCTCGTTTTTTTTTCAACGCGATTGGGACTACATTATCGTGGCAGAACTCTCCTTATCTCGCCTCTTCTGCATAGTGTTTTCATTTACCTTTTACCTTGATACTAGCTTGGAGATGAATGCAAAGGTTGGTTTCTTCATTTTCCTTTCATGAATTACCGAATGTTTGAGCACCTACCTTTCTAAATGCACTTATTTTCGTAAGATAAATTCTTTTTGTGTTTCTTTTGCTGCTTTTTGTGTATCTTATCCCTCTTATCCGATGGAAAAGTTGGGATTAAGTCTTCATAGTTTACATCATTAAAGTTGGATTATTTGAAATTAAACCATGCATATATATGTTGTCTATTAAGTATCTCTCATCTCTGATTCTTTGCTCTAAGTTTCTTTGCCTCACCCCTTCCGATCTCTAATTTCCTTCTATTTCATATATTTTTCGTCCAATTTCCATGCATATTCTTCTGATCATCCTTTTGATCTCTTTAAATTTATTCTAAGATCTTTATGAACAAATTCTTTCAACTCGAATAGCATTTGTACAATTACTGAAGACAATGTCAACCTGAGTCTTAACTTTATCCTAGCTTAGCTTGTACGGTTGTACGTGTGTGCATGCAGGTAAAATATCTATGTAAGATACGATATACCTGTCTGAAAGTTATATCTTTAACGTACAATAACAAGTATAGATAGCAAGGAACCAAGGATGATGTTGATTATATATGAATCTTTTACGTCAATGAGATAATTAATTGATCGAGCTTGCTAAATATTTATAAGATTTCAAACATGCTCCAGATATAGCAAGGATGTCGACGACGCAGACCAGGCCACGGGCTCCAGACCTCTACTGATATCATCATATTCACACATGGCATTTTCTCAGGATGAGTCGCTGAGTCATATATATGCTCACCGTTTCCAGGAAACATGTTGATCTATTTCAATTCAGGATCCGGGTTTCAGATTTTTTATTCGTCTTATTTTTGGTGGGTTCAAGGGACTTGGTCTACAAGAACAAACCAATACCAGGTACGTCAACCTATATATCTTCTTCTTAATATACACCAAGGACGTGTACGTGATCAAAGTGTTAAGTCGATCTCACCGGAAACAAGAAGGACCAGTCGAGCCGTCATCGGTTTCAGACAGAACGACACATACGAATGAGTATCTACTCGACACCGCATTCATACTCTGTATCTAGTGTTACAGATGTTAATTTCCTCCAAACGTGTGGGAATTTCGTTAAAGCGAAGCAGGTGCCACCTTCAGCTATCTAGCTTATATTAAAAGTTGTGGATCATATGGATGAATATGTGGTACGCGGTGAACTACGTGCACAATCACTTGATATGTGTGGTGGCTGGGAAGAGATGATGATGGTGGTTTCGATACGTATATATGCACTGAATCTTGCAGTATATACCACAGCAAGGTATATACGTCATCTCATTCTCATTGAAGTTAGGTCTAAGTTTCTGGACTAATATATGATCAAGATGATCAACTATAATATTTTTTTTTTGGAGATGATCAACTATAATATAGTATATGGAATTATTTATTTATAATTCTGATATGTATATTTATCTTGGAAATTAAGGAACTAATAGTTAATAAACATTGTTGGTCTTTGACTAGCTCTTTCTTCTTTCGAAAGCATACGGGATTTATATATATGAATGAATCACTTAATATGTTAATTATTTGTCCTAGTTACAAAATAAATTGCTATGTGTTTGCACAAGCGACAAAAAGAAAATGTTTTGCGCCAATATATATAATGCGAGCTACACATTACGAGCGCATATTCCAGCTTCATTGTTGAATAGAAAGAATGCAAGCGATGTCGGCTAAATGTAATGTATACTAAAATTAGAACGCCAAAGAGTACGTGAAGCCTAAGAAACCCTAATTTATATCGCACAGGCATACTATAATATGATACTTAAGGTATGTCATATATTTATTTATCATTTTGAGATATTTAGGACAATATTATCACAATGATCATATTTTTTAAGGTTATTTATAATGTTTACAACTAATTAGATCAAATTTACAATTTTAAGAACAACTTGTTCAAAAGTTGTAATTAAGTCTTTAAATAAAGTAATTATCTCAAATGTAACTAAATAATCCAAAAAATAACTCTATGATGTCCACAAACTTTGTTCTCAGGTGATAAAATAAAATTACCATATATCTTGTATCTAGATCACTATAATACCGAGTAATAGGAGGATATATGATTAATTAGGAGCCCATACTCCCCATATGATGCTTGGCTGACAAATAATCTCTCGTATTGTGATCTGTCATCCATTCAGGTCAAATTGTACGTATATTATACACCACAAGCAAGAACCACGTACGTACTTTGGCTTATATATACTTTTGGATTGTTTTTAAGTTTTTATATAATACTTGGTTCGAAGCGTCGGTTCCCATAACTACTAACTAGGTAAGGTATGACGACGCCATGATGGATAGAGATTAAGGTTTGGTTTCTGGATTTCTTATACTATTGCTTATCCTTAAGGTTTGCTTTGAGAATGCATACAAAAGTTCGGCAATGGAAATGGTTGTGGTATGCAGTACGTAGTATACTAGTATATATATTCCAATTGAACTACGTTAGCTCAACTCGCCCAGGGGACTTGTAAATCGCCTCATCCCTCTCAGTTAGGGTTTTGAAAACATTGGTATGTTATACATACATCATCCAGTTCGTCACCGATAAAAAAAAAATCCAGTTCGTCATTGTGTACGCATATATTTTTAACAACTAATTAGTTGACGGATGTTTACTAATTGAGGTACTTTAGAGTATATATATAGTCTCGTGGGAAAGCAAGGACGTGTATGCTGCTGCTACACACAGATTATGAAACTTGAAACTTGAAATTTCTCCACTCAGAGATTCCAATTCCAATATCAATCAGTATTGCTGAGATCTCGGCCTTTTGTCATGGCCAAGCAACTACCTGCCTACCAATGGCGGCCTCTGTCGGTCTCATACACGACCACTCAGTCACACACCACCAGTCTCCCTTTTTGTACTTTTTTTTTAATGCACTTTTGCGGTTTTCTTCTTCTTCCTCTTCAAGTTTGACTGATATGCCATCCATCACTCACCTCTGGATTGACCCTTCCTTTGGATCTTTGCCAACTTCTCAGTACTGGTTTTCGGCTCCTAGTCTAAGCTGTCGCGTGGAGTTCACGTCATTTTCATGCATGTTCGTTGAGGCCTGAGGGTGCTAACAACGTCAGAATTAATTTGGTCTCTTTCTTGAAGAGGATCGATTGTCTCTTCTGTTATTTTCATAAGCATTTATTTCATTTCTTCGCCAATGATGCAAATATTCACAATATAGGATTTTGTGAAATAATTATATTCTTTGCAGTATTTTTTATACTTAAACACCAGTATGAAAGTTGATAAGGAACTTAATTCTTATATTGGTTTAAGTTGAGGTATGTAAATTATGTCTTTCAAAGTTGAGGTATTGTTCGTGATTTTTTTCCTTTTTATAATGATATGTGGTTAGTTTCTTTACTGTATTTTTTATATTCTCTTATTTTACCGCACGATGTACGTGTTCATCTATATTAGTTCGGTATGTAGAGGAATCTTTTGGCTAGCTCATATAATTGATATCAATTTGCATCTGCGAGTTAGCAGTTCGTATTGAGAAGTTTTTGATATCAGTAGTATTAAGATCTTCAATTCAAGTTTTAACAATGAATTGAGCTGTGTGGTTGAAACTTTTACATATATACTTGAGGTGCTCGATCGCCTACCTTCTCGTACCAGGGATATGGCACAAGTCCCTCAAAAATCAACATTATTTATATTCATCGCCTACCTTCTCGTTATTGGATCAAGGAAAGGGCGAGCGGGGCACTTCCAGTAACACTCCACCAGTCTTCGATTGACATCGTACGAGTTCCAAGCAATGCCAGCCAGGGTTTCCAGAGTTGCGCAGTTTACAGGCTTTATAGCTGCAGAACGATCGATCGTGAATGCGGACGTTTCTGAATACCATGTACATAAATTACACAGTTTGCAAATGAGAATACCTTAGCTAGTAAACGTCTTTACTTTCGAGAATGCGTTTACATATTTGACCAATCGTGTCATGCTAAGACAGAAAACCCTTTACAAGTTTGAAGCTTTTTAGCTAGCTTCCATTCGACTACTGTCCAAGGCCTCGAGCTATCAGGGTTACTAGCTGACAACCAACATGCATGTGTCTATACAGGAAACCACGTACACATCAAATTCTTTTCAAGTCCATGGAATTATGCAAATAAATTTACTGCATGATAGAAAATATTGAATTGCGCATCTTTTACCACAAACGTATAAAGCAGAGTATTCTCATATATTTATGTATGATCGCGCACCTGCAAAAACAGGCCTCACATGTTTAATGAGTAAAAATGACCTGGTTCAAGGTGAACCTAGTTCATTAAAGAACCTCCCGCAACTTTCGCTTCTTTCGGTTCAGCAGCTAATCTAAGCTATTGTTTTTGAAGTCTTGAAGATACTCGAACCAGGTAATACATGTACGTGTTCGGCTCCGGCCACGAACACCAACGGACTAAGCAGATTGACCGGAAATGACAATATTGCAGCTAGCTCTTTTCTCAGTTGTTTTTATCTAGACTTCTGAACCATTATACTGGTGGTTATAGGGGACATATGAAACAGAAGGAATAATCTCAGTGGATGTCACAGCCCGACATCCAATTACAAAGCTACAAAATTTCATTAATAGTGGAGGTTTGGAGTTGTTCATACGTACTGATATGCAAAACTTGCATTTCAATAATGGCTAGCTAGTCCCAGTTGCTGCTGCTACCTCCTGTCACCGATCTTTTCAATAGTGTGATGGAGTTGGACATGCAAGCTTCATGTTTTTTATGTTGGGTCGGTCTGAGTTTGCTTTCATATTAAAGACAGCGGATATGTGATATTTTCGAGCTCGAGTATATGAAACCAATGCGAAAACGACAAGGAAAAGGTTGACAAAAGAAAAGAGCAACTAGTTTAAAAAAAGGGTACATAAGCTTCTTCCATTGACCGCAGGATTGAACTAAACTAAAATTTGGAGTAGCTAGTAACATCTGATTTTGTAAGAAAAATGTACTAAATTCGACTCACAAACTACTTCTCTAATTAATTGACGTTGTTACTCATACTAGTATGGGAAATGGATATTATTGGTTAGTTGCATCACTTTAGTTTTCCTTCCCTCAAGGACAATGTCAAAAGTAACAACACGTACGAGCCAGTTAGTACTTAGTAATATGCGAACGTAGAAATGAACGTATATAGTTTACCTCAAACCTTGGCTAGCTAGCCACTAGCCACTACCCCCCATATATAACATCACAGGACACCATTTCTAGAAAGGAAGTGGGTGCGTCATAAGAGCACTACTAATCTACCACTCTATACTCTCAAATGCATCGTGAGCTTACTCGGTTTAGGGAGTTTGGTACAAGATGATGATCGATCATGCATATTAAAGAAAAAATATGGTGTATATAGAAGCATGCATATATGTCGAAGTGATCGATGAGTTCATGTCCATCGAAATAGTTACACGTTAACGTTAGTGATCGACATCCATTTCTTTTGGTATCTAACTTCAGCACTACAGATGACCAGATAAAGCATACTAACCTTTTCTAGAGAGATTATAACAATATTCATGTGCATTATGGGATGAGAAAGAGTTGACTTATGCTAACTTCCTCACTTGTTAATAGTGCGTTTGTAATGGAGATTTTTTGCTTCAATTCCCCTTGCAAGAGAGAAATTATGACATTTATCATGAGCATCATGTAGCACGTACACAATCAATTTTTATTACTACATTTACTAATAAAATCGAAGTGCACGATTCAAGTGCACAAAACAAGTGAAGGAAATTATATCAAAGTAATATTGTTTGTGACTTATATCTTTCCCATTTAAAGATCAAGGTTTTTGCGTACGGCTATGCTCTACTAACGAATATGTTCAAAGCTTCTAAGTAAAATGAGGGTCAGCACATCGATCCATTGCCATTAAAATGATGGAATTCGTTTTCAATCAAGAAGAGAAGTGAAAGTTAGCCTTCGTGGTCTCAGTCAAGAGCGGAGCCAAGATTTGTAGTTAGGGGAGACACAAACTTGAAGAAAATGAAAGCCGAAGAAAAAATATAGACAGAGAAAAAAACTGGACAAAATTTATTAATTATTATTGTATAAAAAGGAAAATAGTAGACAAAGATGAAAAAAGGGATGGAAAATAAAGGAAAAAAGAGGATGCAAGACAAATAACTTAAATGAGGGAAAGAAACTAGAAAAAGGCTAAAAATTAGGATGTAATATGACAAACAACTTAAATAAGGAAAAAAAATTAGAATAAGGCTAAAAATTGAAAGTAATATGACATGGATGAGTTTTAAATCCAACCCCTTACTAAAGAAGTTCAAACCCTTGCCACTACACCAACCAAATTACTTTGTTTTTCATATCAACTACATAATTATCCAACTCTCAGATAAATCTGAGCTTACCCTGGTCTCAACTCAACGTGGATCCGCCACCCGGTGTCAGCTAATATATATCGACTATATATTTCCAAACGAATGATATATAAACTTGGAATGGAGCTCTTGGACAAACCTATCATCAACCCGATAAAGTTTAAGTGGGACTTTTTATTTGTTCCCCCACCCAACTTTGCTGTAACTATCATTGGCCATAAAGTTATGGCCAGCAATGAGTGTGCGGCAAAATATGAATAATATGAATTTTGTGGGATATGTAAGAGAGAAATGATTAAGGGAATTATGTATACATATAGATGCATGTGGATTTCACTATCGTATTGAACTTTTTCAAATGCTTTTCTACAAATGAACAAATTCACAAACTATTCTATACTCCTTGGGGAGGGCCATGTGATCAATAACGTCATGTCGTTGCTCATCATCCTGATAAAATATTGTTAGCCAAATTATATCTGTGCTATACATATATACATATGTGCACACTGCACATAGAGATAGATGTACACATTTTTCTTTTCTTTTTGCTAGGGTAGATATGCACATTGGTCATGACAACTTACGTTGTGTAGTGTCTTCTGGAATGGTATCTTCATTACGTCTTATGTCATATATGATCGAGTAGATTAGAGTATAGCAAACTGAACTATTTCTGTATCTATTTAATTATATTCGTTTTCTTTTGTTTGAAGGAACCTCTAAGGCTATTTGTACACATCATGGAGTTGAATGGAAGATTGCTCAACTTAAGTTGGTGGGTTTGTCACTTTAATTTCAAAATTCAAGCTTGTCATTTTCTTTTTTATCTCTCATAAATTTTTGTTTTAGCTCACATTATTTTGTTTGTAGTGTTTCCAACCAAATGGTCTCGAACCCAAATAAGAATATGAGAACTTAAAGATTCATCATTCATCCAATTACTTTGGAGCTCTATCTTTACCATGGTTTCCTTGAGAACAAACAGAGTGAAGAGGTCTTTGATCAATATTTTAACATGTTTACGTGCATGTTTGTTTAACTTTACCTAGTCAAGTAATCAGATAGTTATGGGCGTAAGGTTTATCCATCGTGTTCACCCTTTCGGTCGATTTTCATTTTTTTTCTTTGTTTAGTGTCACTTTTTACTCTTGAGTCCGTGCATAGTCAATTGGTGGACAGCGGCAAACGTAAACAGAGATCCAGTAAAAGGCAAAAGACTTTATACCCTAGTGACCCGACCGTTGGTGAATTTGTAAACATTCTTAATTGTAGGATTAAATCATTTATATTAATTGGTAGGGTTTTTCTTTCGGTAGTTATTTAGCTTTTGGGACAATAATTAGTGAGACTTAAGAACTGGCCCCATTTATTTAATATATAAAAATTATAATTGGAACCAGAAAGTGAGAGTGCGAGACAGTGACTGACACATGCTTTGCATTTTCTTCTCTTCTTCCATTTGCATGTATCACATTTTTATTTCCAGATTATCATTGTACGCATATATAATCACTGGACTCCTAGAACATTCTGTAAGAATTAAGATAATTTGTCTTGTTATATAACTTTCAGACAATTATATTATAATGAGAATGTGTAAACAGTAGTTTAGAGTAATTTTTTACTGGCGCGGACTAAATATCACGTAACTTGATAGACTAGTAAATATAGTGACGCAAAACCATGTAAATATTTACCATTTACTTATAGGAGCAAGGATGGATGATACAGAAAGAAACAGATACCAGCTGAGCTAGAGTGGCACCTACAGTCCAAAAGCTACGAGCTGGTTTCTGATCGATCAAAACCTTATAGCTAGCTAGCCAAGATAAAAAGCCTAACAAATAAAAAAGCGTAATTAGGGTTTGGAATACTCCAGGAGAATCCGGGGACCTCTGCTATATAGCCATCCCTCTGGTAAATCTATCTAGATCATCATCATCAACCCCTTGAAACTATTTACCAATCTATAACGCGGTAATAATCGACGCTGCTACTATGTTCGGTCGATCGCTAGAGCTGCTACGTACGGCTACGCTTGGTTTTTCAAGGCCAGAGAGTCTATGAACGTGCCGTGAAATCCATACGGCACTCTCGATGGTAGAGTCACTGTGGCTTCCAGCTTCAAAGTCATGGCATTCACAATCTGAAGCTCCGACTTCCACGTCTTCTCGTCGTGAACAAATGTGATTATGTACCCTTCATCTTCTTCACCGTCCGGGCTCAACGGTAGGAAAAAAGGCTCACCACCAAACTTCCTGTCACCGTAAATATGATTTTTTAGTTCACCACTAAAAAGATCCACCTTTGCGAAACCCGACACTTTGGGCCACGGCTCGGCCATGGCGAGGTACGCGTACCGTGTCTTCCTCCCAAGCATGTTCCGGTTCACCATTCCCGCCTCCAAGTTGACGTGGTCCGACTCGTCCGCTATGATCGGCCTCCGAGTCGACTCACCGGTCTTCAAATTGAGCCGAATTTCGGACAAGACACTCTTCAAGCTCTCGTCGCATTCGTTGAATATAGAGTCCGGCGGAGTCATGCATGATCCTATCACGACGACCTCGTCGGTCTCCGGTTCTTCCCACGCGTTCCACAGGTGGAAGCAGAAGGTGTCGGGCGACTCGATCCAGATGATGTCATCGGAATTTGTGGCATTCTTTGAAAGTAATCCAAACCTGGACATCTTGTTCTTGTCGTAAATCACGGGGGAGCCGGCCGTGATCATCTCCTGGAGCTTGAACACCACTTGTTGGTCGGGAATCACCACAAAGTTTTCGGTGATGGCGAAGTCGTGCATCATTGTTGGGACCGCAAGTGGAATCTCTACGTCTGGTGATTTTTCTCCGTCAGCCGAAAATTTAAAGTATTTGAGGTACGGCTTCTGAACGACGTCGTAGCTGAGTGCGTGGAGGTCGCCGCTTACAGGGTCGACTTTCGGGTGAGCTATCATTGTTGAGCCGAGTTGAGAGTCGAAGTCGTACCGTCCAACGGTTTCGAGGTCACCTGAGGACGTGATTTTGACCTGGTACGGCATGTCGTCTTCTGACATGGCTAAGAGTCTGCCGTTGTGGTAGACTAAGCCGGCGTTGGCGACGCCGAGGCCGTGGCTGTGGTCGACTAGGCCGAGAGCTGCGCGAGCGTAAAACAAGGCGAGGCGGGCTATGCCAGAGTGGCCGTGGAGCTCGCCGATGGCTTTGGGGAAAACTGGTCGGCCTATTTGTCTCTCCTGCACCAGCCTCTGCGTCTCGGTGAACCGGCAAGCGTAGCTGGCTTCGCCGTTAGTGATACTGACGGCGTGGACCATGCCGTCGCCGTCGAAAAGGTGGTGCCCCGCGACCGGCTCGTGTAGAGGGTTGGCGCCGTTACGGACGTAGACGCCGTTGATGCATTCGGGAATGGTCCCGGAGACGGGGAGTGCGTGTTTCACGGGCTGCTCGGGGACCGGAGCGAAGTTCCCGGCGATTTGAACACGTGGATCGGCGGTCTTGGAGAGTGGAGTCTTGTTCTCTAGCGAGACCAAGGCACCTTCGAGCATATCGATGGCGGTGGAGGCAGCTCTCTGGAGGAAGTTCCAGTGTGGAGGTTGTTGCGTTGTAGTAGTAGTGGCTTTCTTTGAAGAAGTAGTGGCATCTTTGGTATTAACTTGCTGATGGTAAGGGTTCTTCGGGAAGGTCAGAACGGAAGGAGATTGCAGGGCACAGGTAGTGGTGGTGCGTCTACTTCTCTGCTTGTTTACGGAAATGGATCTCTTTTGGAAACCCATGTTTAATAGTGAAGAAGAACAAGAAGATGAAGAAGAAAGGGAGTGAGGCATTTGGGCTGTATGAGCCCAACTATTACAAGAAGTAACCATTGCTTTAGTGTTTTTGTGTATCCACACAAGGTGTTTGAGTCTTTTGCCTCGCTTGAAAGTTTTGATTTCTTTGGAGAGGAGAGGAGGGAAGTGAGTGAGGTTTGGGGAGAAATGGAGAGAGAAAATGGAGTATAAATAGAGTTAGGGAGGAGCGTGGAGGGTCTAGTCCACCTCAGACCATCTAAGAGAAGACCACGTAGTGAATTGAATTGGTGGAGAGGGCATGAGAGAGAGAGAGAGAGAGAGAGAGAGAGGATTGACATTTATTTATTTTTTGATTGAGAGAGGATTGACATTTCTAGACTCGATGCCTCCCAAAATAAGAAAGAAAAATATACATGTATATTAGTATATAGTTATTGGGTTGTGAGGGAGACAAACAAAAATCATGACCATACAAGTTTTTTTTCTTTTTTCGTGTGAATAGTTTTGGGTTATTATTGGATGGAGGTCCTAAAATTAGGGACCAACGAGAAACAGAGAGGGGCATGAAGAGAAGGACTCATGCCCACAAAAAGAGTAAAAGGATGATGGAAAATCACAGTATACAACATAAACATGAATAGTGACCCACTACAAAGTGATGTGTCCAACTTTATTTTTATGTGCAAGTCCGCGTCTCATAGGGATGTCTCACCCCACCCACGTGGCCGTTTTCTGCTCTCTTTCGACCACTAGATCTCGGTCAGATCACTTTCCCTACACGCTTCAACGGTTCAACCCTCCCACTCTGACGTACCAATCTCTAGGGTTTTAGCTTACACAGTGTGAAGGCAACTACCCTTCCTAATCCAAACGTTTCTTCATCTTCAATTTTCGAAGTTGCCCCGACAAAATGCACTAAAACGATTATGTCAACTCCTCTGGTCTCTGGCATTGGATTTCATTAGAGTTTTGAACAATGTAACTTGAATTCGTCTATATCGTGTTATATGATAGAGAGGATCGGATATCAACTTATCAACAACTTGATCACCAATTAACAGTTTTGCTAAAGTATAATTATGTGTCCGAAGAGTCTTGTAAGCTGATGGGGATATTTTCTTCGTTTCGTCCCTAGATATCCTTAATTAATCATGATTGCTAAGATGCATTGTTCTTATCATCTAATTCTTCTTGCTGGTTGGAATAAATGGTGATCGATCTGCCGGGCAAAATTTGAACAGTGGCCGGTGGCATATGAGGCACCCCTGTTTTTTTGTGTTGCACATATGAGGCCTTGTCATGGTCTATAGCATGCTCTCGATCAACATCCATCGGGACCCCTACGTGACTAGCACGTTCCCAACCCCATTCTAATATTATTATACATTTTTGGTGACCAAGAAGTAACACATTTATTTGATTATTGCATCACTACTCTTTGTTTTTGTTTGGATATAGTAGTTGTTACCATCACTATTGTCTTTATTGTTGTCATATCATGTGTTTTGGTTTATTTCTTTACATGATGCCAGAGTTTATATGTTACCAAATAATTATAAAAAAAAATCTCAACCGATTTCCCTCTTATATGATCTCAGCCCACCATCGAAATTAAAAATGTTTTTAGGAAACTTTATTTTCATTTAGCAATATGTTTTCATCCTTTAGAATATAGACGAATAATTGCAACAGATACCAGGTCCCCTAGACTGTACGTATAATTGCCCGAAATGCATGGCAATAACCGGCCATATCTCATTCTGGAGATCCCCAAACTATTAGTATGAATATGTGATGTGAGAAACTAAACGTATAGTACGTGTCTCGAATCATTTAAAACACAAGGTGCATTGTAGATCTTTAGATGAAGAATTAATATGACAACAATGCATGATTCAATACCGAGATATGAAGGTCATAGATTTGGTGTAAATGAATTTTGGAATCATAGACTATATATATGATACATATATCCAAACAAGGGTGGATATATATTGGATAGATCGATCCATCAAGCTAGCTCGGGTTTTGGTTGCTGTATGTCCAAAACTAAAACCACCGGAGGTGCTGTCAAGGGCCACCGGACTAAGAAAGACGATAGAGATTGATATCAATGAAAGCTGATAGCTGGGAATTACCGGATTGGATCACTCATGTAATCTTCACCTCTCGAGTCTTTGACCTCTCGTACATTATGCATGTGGTCAAATAATCTGCAAGGCATTGGAAATTTGGAATATCCGTTTGCTGTAAATCATGTATGTAACTACTTTATTTAGAAATATAAATATGTAAGAGAATAATTCATGTTCTAAATTTTCCCATCCATTATTCATTTAATACATCTAATATTAACACGGTTTAGATTTTGATGACCGCACACGTTGTTTATTTAAGCCCAACACAATTATTCTTATAAATTATTCCTATGTGTTTGAAGCTCGATCATCAGCTTGGAAGTTGGAACCAAGAAATGAACCAATGAAACATGTAGAAAAGCCACGACACGTCGTACTTCGGCCTTCAAGGGCAGTGTGTGTGTGTATATATAGGACTTGTCACGGCTATCACTCTATCAGCTCATCTGATTAATTAGTTTGGCAGTGACAAACCCACCAGTTTACGTGCTTCACAATTAGGAAACATGCATATAGTTGTTGCATCTGTGATCTTATTCTTCAACGTACGTCTTATAATTTTTTTCCCCTAACTTCAATTTAACATGATCGAGGTAATTATCATGAGATTATTTAGCTATGATGTATATACTAAAAGGCTGCCATACTAAGATACTAGTGATCGAATTGGTGTAAATAGAAGCACATTATATTAGGTAAAACGAAATAGTGCATATATGCGTCATCTAATAGCTAGTTTTATATACTCGATCATGAGTCATACATGTATTCCTTTTTGAGCTGACTTGTTCTTCATTTTCTCTTGAACCGAAAGGTACTATTGTTTTTTGTTCCACAGCAGTTTTATGGATCAAATTATATATATGCAGTACGAACGTATACGTAGTGAATGATCTCAAAAAGCACCACCTTGGATAAGGGCTTTACGCGCTTATGCTTAAAATTCATAAATCTAGTGGATTACCCATAATCATTAAAAGTTGGGGATAACTAAATCTATACAATCAACGAAGCCTGACTAATCAGATGGTGCCACTCAAAAGTTTAGTTCAATTTAAGAACAAACCCCAAATGATACATAACATGGACCGATTAATAAAGAGTTAATGGATGGATTGAAGGTCTAAATTAAAATTAATTAATGTCACATTTTGTAGTTGGTTATTGTGGTAGTTAGCAGTTGGCACATGGAATGCTCAATGAACATGCATCAACAAGAAAATATCTTCGGAAGATATAAGAACAATCGTCAAAGAGTTGTTTCAATGGATAATGACATTTCTCATGTTTTATACGAGTGAGCTAAGCCTTTAACGAACATTTTCATTAGTCATAATACACAATTGGATGGTAATGCAGTGAACCACACACTCCATTTTTTTTCTTGTTTGATTTGATGCAATGTCGAACACTCAGTTCAATCGGAAATTTGTTTGATCGATCTTTGTCCAATATGGTTCAAATGTTAAATGTGGTGATCGATTAAATTGATAAGTTGTCTCCGATTTAACTAATTTTTTTGCGAGCGTTATTCAACTTAGATGATAATTCTAAGCATGATGAGTGATTTCAATAACTAAGTAATTTTGTCAATTTTTTATAAAATGGAGTTTTGCTCAGTTTATTGAATGTGGAGTTATGCTCTGGAGAAAATTTATATATCTATATATATATAGAGAGAGAGAGAGAAACACATGGTTAACGTGATGTTTGTTAAAATTTTGATACATGTTGTACGTGGTTAGTTTCATGAGGTCTTACAGAAGATATAATGTCGGTGGAAGAGATCATGGAGAATTAGAGGTGGCTATAATGATAATGGATCATATGTGTAAGAAACACTGCTGTTAGGGATATATATATATATATATATATATATAACGAGACAATAATTGATACATACCCACCTTCGAAAGAATAGTAACTAGTGCAATCTCCCGGAGCCAAAATTTAATTCTAGGGGGCACAAAATTATTTGAAAAAAAATACTTGCAAAAAAAATGCATATAAACATATGGACAAAAAATTAGAAAAAAAAAATATGAACATTGATTCTTATTTTGATATGTCGTAGAAAAAACAGAAGAAAAGGAAATTTAAGTTATGACCGATAAAAAACAGAAAAGAAAAGGAAGTTTGACTATAGCTAAAGAAACAAAAATGCTTTAAAAACATGATGGCTGAGAAATCGAACCCAGATCCTCCACCAACTTACATGGTAACATTAACTTTTCACTGCACTAAGGCAGCTCTCTATGCTGTTTGCACAAACTAATCAATATATAGGAATTTTTTTTGGGGGAGTGGGGGGAGGGGGCGAGGTCTGCTACTCAAGTAGGTTGGGTTACATGCATACTCACACATGCCCACATGATTACACTAGCAACTTCGAAATAAGGTTTCTTCCTTTCTGTTGACAATCTATAGCAACTAACAGAATAAGTAAGACACATAAGTGTTCCTGCCTCCGCCGTAATATATATCAAATTAAATATAGAAAATACTATAGTCCACGAAATTTAAAATAAAATAGGCCGACGACTTTGTTTTTCATCGGCTATACTATATTTTAGTCGACGATATTTTCACGTTGTCGGCTATAATTTTTATTCGTCGGCTATAGTATTTTAATCGATGGTAAAAAAAATTCGTCGGTTTTAGTGGCAAAAAATCGTCGGCTAAATTATTACTAAAGCCGAAAATTTTTTTGCCACTAAAATTGATGTTTTTTTTGTCATACTATAGACGACGAAATATTGATGTCGTCGGCTATAGTCATTGGATTTATACCTCTGGTTCTCCCATATCGCCCCTCATCTCTAAACAAAAAACCTAAAACCTAACTTGCGCCTTCTCTCTCAGCCCCTCGACCAGACCACCGTTGCTGCTTGCCTAGCCAGTGACTCTCTCTCCTCTCCCCCTATATTCAGGTTCTCTCTTTCTCTCGATCTCTCCCAAATTCAGCCTCTCTCTCTCTCTAAAATTTCATATTAGTGTGTTGTTTATATCCCACCACCGCCGAGCTCTGTAAACCCTATTATTTTGGGTTTTTTATAAAAAAAATTATGGTTTGTGTAATATATGTTGGTGAATTGTGTAATTTTAGGGTTTGTGTAATCGGATAAATTTAGGGTTTGTGCAATTTTGGTAAATTTTGGAGTTGGAAATGTAATGGGATGGAATTGTAGGTTCTGGAATAGAAATTCATAATTTGCAAAAAATAATTTCTTCAGAATTCTGCAATTATAGCCGACAACATTCCTATACAATGTCATCGGCTATAGTTTTTCCGTTCAACAATTTTGGCCGGAGGGGGAACATTTGGCCGACGACGTGTAAAAGTGTCGTCGGGTATAGTATGGCCGACAACCTTTTGCCAACGACACTATAGCCGACGAAAATATCAAACAGACCGACAATTTTTGTTCGTCAGTTATAGTACTTATTCTGGTAATGTATCTATCTTAGAATTAGGATGACTTATTCGTGTTAATTCGTGTTAATTCGTGTGTATATATATATATATTAATATATATAACTTAATTAGGCTAGACCGGTAAAAACACTTTCACACCTAACAATGTGTAGATGTTTTGAGAGATTGCATGTGATTAAATTTTTATAAATTATTGTCCCTTCTCCAAAATAGTTTGGTATAGATTATGCAAATCTAGTTTTAGGTAATCGGAGAGATATATATCCTGCCGAACTCTTTCCCAAGTCTTCCTTCTAAGGATTGCTTTTAATTAGAAAAAGAATTAAACATCTCTCCGTTTTAATTAAACAAAACACGAGAGAACATAGGATGAGTTGCTGGAGCACAGTGTATCCATACTGGGATGCAAATCATGTGGTCCTCTTTGTCTTTGTTTTGCTGATAAAATATATAATTGGTGCTTTGCGGTTTGCAAGGAGACGAGAGATGGGAAAAGAATAATGAAAAAGATTCCCCCAACTGATCTGACTGACTGGAATAAATTACCAACTGCCAAGCCATACCCAACCCTAGCACTACAATAAACAAATAACTAATTAAATGATTAGTGTCTAATTAATGCCACAATTGTGATCATCGTCTTATAATTAATTAAAAACTCTTACATCACATTAAAATCATATTTGGCCATTTAGGTATTCGGAGACGAAAACACCAACCGATCCATTGTAATATTTATATAGATCAAACTAAAATGAAATTTAGATATCTACAAAAAAAAATGATAATTAGGTATCTATCTAATATTACTCTAAAAATATTCTGTAAAAGC
Source organism: Geum urbanum (assembly GCA_946800695.1). Classification (NCBI taxonomy): domain Eukaryota; kingdom Viridiplantae; phylum Streptophyta; class Magnoliopsida; order Rosales; family Rosaceae; genus Geum; species Geum urbanum. The sequence goes on from OX327006.1 coordinate 50,140,340, forward strand.
ATGCATGAAATTTTAATTAGACTTGATCATGTTACACGTATGTACGTGAAACTGTGCAAAAATGGTGGTCAAGTTCTTCTAGAAAATAAAACTCTATAAAAGACACACTATAACAGAATAAGCTATCGTTGAGGAAATAATTCCTCGCGGAAAAACTAAATTTTCTCGTCATAGAGTTTAGGCGAGGAAAAAATTTCGGTCGATCATCTGTTTCTCGCAACATCATTGTCAAGGGGGAAAGTTTTTACAAGAAAATTTTATTTTGTCAAAAAATATTTTGTGCGAGAAAATTATATTTTGTCGCCTATATGTTTTAGCGACAATATGTTTCCTCACCGTAACTCAATATATTTTGTCGTTAAATTAATAATTTTTTCACTAATAAGTCTCATTTTACGAGAAAATACAACTTCGTTCTAGATAATTATTTCCTCACAAATATTCATTTTCTCATAAATAGTAAAAAAATTATATTAAATCATATCAATAATAAAATACTATATTGCAATAAAAAATATCGTGGTTGTGTAAACTTGACAGAAATTTTATTAATCGGAAAAAGGAGTACACTAGTTGGAGGAATGAGCCAAAACCAACTATATATAGCAAAAAATACATATAAGATCCTTGGGACAAGATTATGCGACATTAAATTAAGACGGAGCATACAACAACGAATTGAACTAAACAACTGAGCAATTTATTAACCAAAGACCTAAGCTAAGTTGCTCCTTGTCATTGACTCCCATGAGACCACATCATCAGCATAGAGTAACCAAGCAGCTTCACGTACCGTGATTTTGAACCCACTCAACATGAATGCAAAGCACCACCACATAGAAATATGCATGCAAGCACCATGCCACTTGAAAACCAAATTGAGACCACAGACACCCAAAAACTGCTGCATAAGAAGAATAAGCATATAAAGCAGAACTTTGGTCATGGTCAATTGAATGGCTTTGATCTTGTAGTTAGAAATAAAATAGAAGACTTCGAAACATATCCCAAAAGACAGTGGGTTAAAATAAATCATCTGATGCTTCATTTTTAGAACAGTATATCTAGAGTGAATCGTGTATATCAGTTTGTGAATTGCATGGCTAACTAGCAACATAAATGTGGGGTATATATTTAAAGAGCCAAAACTTATGCTGTTACAAATAGGAACCGACTTTTAAGATTGAGATTCAGAGCAAACCAATGTTTGGTTATTACTTAAAAGCATTATAGGAAAGATGAAATTGAAGTATCTGCTTCCTACCCAAAATGATACCAATTGATTTCGTTGCAGCAATCCTCGAAGTGACTCTCCTTATTGTCTACTGCTCGTTCTTTCAAAACCATAAACCAAAACCTTGAATATACAAAGCTCTAAAATCAACCCATTACTCACCCCCAATCGATCTAATCAACAAAGCTCTTTATTTATTCAATAGTAACTTGCTACTAAGTTCGTTGAACTCAATCCAAAACAGTTTCCATAAGAAAAATAGCAATCAAAACGCTTAAAAAATAACTCAAATCTGTCATTCCAAACCACTTTTTGAATCACACTTACAACTACATGGCAAATAAAAGAGGGAGTCGAGAGCACCAAAGTCTCATATTCTGCTTCACCTTCTTTGCGGATTGCTGACGTGTTCGCGGTGCACATACACCCGACGGCGAGGAAAGGGAAGGGAGTTTTGTTCGACCACGCGATAGAGTGGTGATAGGAAACTACGTGTCAATTTTGCACAGCGTGGCGCTAAGCGGAACCGGGAAGGCTGACGGCGACCAGCACCTGAAGATTAGCGATGAGGTGCTGATCGAAGCCGGAGCGACGATTTTGGGGAATGTGAAAATTTGGGCGGGGTCAGTGGTGATGATTGATGTGCCAACGAGGACGACGACTGTGGGGAATCTGGCGAGGTTAGTTGGCAGGAAGGAGAAGTCGTCGAGGCATAAGGATGTGCCGGGAGAGTCGATGAATCATATCTCGACGGGTTCTGATATTATTGACAATCGCGCATGGCTATAAAGTATTTATTAAGATATTTGGTAGATTACAATAATATTCCTCCAACGTACACTACATATTAGTCAATTATCATCTATGCCGAGTGTCATGAGCATTTACGGGAATCCAAATCTATTATAGATAGGTGTCTATTTATGAGATTACTATAGTAACCCTCCTTGATATACTTCATAGCCTGCATGTACCAGAGTAATGGGCTTTTGTGGTAATTCAATTTTTTAAATAATTAAATGCAAATATTGTGCTTTTATTTTAGGGTTTAGGAGTTGAGTTTGATAAATATTTCATATTAAAATATGAGGTTTCAGAGTGTTTTGGGTTTAGAGACATATTTCGATAAACTCCTCTCACATTTGATGTTAAATCACGTATTACATGTTAGGTTGAAGAGAAACTCTAATATCACTTGATCATAATAGAAAGATCATTTTACACTTGGGATATAGTCGATATATATACACACACACAATATATATATATATATAAACACCCAAGATATATTAGGAACAAAGACATTAGTAGAAGTCATTAAGGTTAAATTCAGGATTACATTTTCAAATCATGCATGACATGACTCTTTCTCATGGCATGGGGTTTAAAAGTAAGGAGCAAGTGAGTAACATAGGACATGTATTGTGAGATATAAACGTATATATATAGCTTCTGTTGTAAAGTCAATTTCGAAGTTACATACAACCTATACTTATAAGTTTAATTATATTATAGGTCTAAATCATACCGGTATGGATTATTTGTATCAAATTCATAATGTGAATAATTCTCTAATTAATATAGCGGAGAATATCTTTCTCATGATATAATTGTGTGTGTGTATATATATATATTATATTTTAATAACTTTAACAACAAAACTAAAATTTCAAAATCCTCAGCTGTAAACCCAAACACAAAATAATAAAAAAAACATTATTAAACCCTTTACAAAAATCCAAAACCTACAAAACTCTAAGCTCAAGCTCAAGCTCAAGCTCAAGCTCAAGACCTCAAACCTATACGTATCAGACCATCATAAACCAAAATAGGTTCCAGTATAAAAAATAAAAACAGAATTAGGACAGAAAATCAGAAATAAAGCCTAGAAGCTAGGAGAATAATGTATGAAACAATCTCTATTAATTAGGCCCAAATATATCTAATATTGGTACAATTGGGGCGTAGCATTTATGACACGAGTAGATATATATCTTGGGCAAATGCTAATTATATAATAACCTAAAGATTATTACAAATACAAAAAAAAAACAAATTATTACAAAAATTTCTAAAATCCTAAAGATTATTACAAAAATAATAATATAAAAGTGCAAAATCATTAATGAGAAAATTATTGTTTCCTCGTTGATATAATCTTTTGTTGAAAGAATTTTTTTTCTCACTACAAATAAATTTGTCCTCACTAAAAATGAACTTTTAGCAAGGAAACATGATTTTGACACGGTAGTTTACGGATACTTGGCGCCAAATCAATAGTGAGAAAATTTATTTCCTCTCCAAATGATTTCATCGCTAAAGTCTAATATATTCTCGCTAAAAACATTATGATTTGGTCTTCTAAATTTTCATTGTAAAAAACTGTTTTCCTTGAGGAAAATATGCTCCTCGCAAAGAGTTTAATGGTCTTGAGTAAGGAATCAGAATTTTTCTCGCAAATGACTACATTTGGGGACTAAATAATATTCTTCGTAGAAAAATTGGTCGCTAAAAGCACATTATGTTGCAGTGACATTAGCTAGGCCTAAATTAAAGAGATCTCCTTTTAGCATGGAAAATGGTGTGAGAAACAAACCAATGTTAGAACTTGGTCAAAAAGATGTTAAGAAGATTTGAAGGAGAAAATGTGATTGAATTTGGTAGCACATGGCATATGTAATGTCTGGTGATCGTGAAGTGGTTGTTGCACATTTGATCCCAACAAATAAGAGCATATTTTAGCCTTTAAAGGCAAAGAGATCGAAAAACTGATTGAGCATCAAGAAAGCGGAAAATTCTGCTATGCACATAGGGGGCTAAACACTCTAGGGCCTATTTTCTAAAATTTGTCACGTGTCACAACATTAAAAGTTCGTTTTGTCAACTTTTATCTGGCTTGACTGAGCTTATGATAAGCTCAACCCAGAGAACTACTGTCTCTCACCACCATTAACCAAGAACCATCGCTACCTCACATTGATCCGCCTCGAACTATAGCAATGGCTTCCAACAACGTCACCTTAGCCAACCTTTCTGCTGCCCCGCCACGGAGGACAAGAAGTATAGGTTCAGAAGGACGGAGAATCAGACATGTTCGCGACAAAGCTCATCAGAACTGTCCGCTCTGACTCCGATCTGCTGCCAAAGCTTCTTTCGTTAGCGTTCAAAGATAGCAAACAAGACCTAGGGAGCTTAATCATGTTTTCATTATTCCGGGTTTGATATTTCCAAATCTTTGCTTCAAGTTTCAACTTACTACTGTAGTTGGTATTGGACTAAACATGTTAAGCATTTTTCACATAAATTCAATGAATAAACCCAAACAAGAGCAACTCTGATCCATAAATTCCCTCAGTTTTAGAGAGAATGGATTTTGACTTTTTGGGTTTGCAAGAAACATAGATGAGTTTTTCAATCAAAACAGAGATGGGTTTGCTTCATAAATTTTAAAAAATGCATAGCTCGACTGGTGAATTTTGGGTGAGCAGAAGACAAAGTAGAGGAGTGTGATTGGGAGGAGGAGGAGTAGAGGAGGGAGAGCGAGGTGGGAGGAGGAGTTTCGCAGCGGCCGATTGAGATAATCTCGGCGAGGAGGGTTTTTTAGTGCTTATTTTATGATCATAGATAAGGATCATGTATACTGAGTTTTATTATAAGCTCAGTCAACCTTTGGAGAGTTGAGAAGTTTAATGAGTGAGATCTTGCCATGTGTTACCAAGAAAAATTAGCCCCTGGGGTGTTTAGCCTTGGGGTGCATAGCAGCCTGATCCCAAGAAAGCAACGCTCATGGGGTGTGTAAATGGTCACATTTTTTGTTTACTTGATGCATATATGTTTCCTAATTAATTAGGGCAGATTTCACTACAACAAATATATTCCACATATTTATATGGTTGAATTCTCTGTCTGTAGGTGTGTTCAAGCAAATCACATATTGAACATATGAGTCCAAGTAAATCCAGGGTTTCTATGCGTTTTATCCACAACCCTACCTGACCCTCATTGGCGGCGGTCATTGTTCGGCCTTGACGCATGCCTTATGCGATGCTTATTTCTCACGATGTCTTCTCTAGGACGTTTGATGTCGTTATCCGGATCTCTTTCCGACGAGTTTTTTGTTTGGAGCCTCGTCACTTTGTGCCTGATCTGAAGCATAAAGTGAAGGTAGTGATGAAGGTAGGAGAGCGACAATGAATTCGGGTTGCGCCGGAAGTTGTAGTCTGGCAGTGGGGGATGTGGTTCAATCAAGTGGTGCAAGATCTTTGCACTTCACCAAGAGATGGCGGTGGTCAGTGCTGACTATGGCGATAACGTCAAGTTACTGGCTGCACTTTGTTTTGCTTCTCGCGGTGGAGAATCACATGCTTCAATTTGGGCTACTGGGTCTAAGGTTGGGCCTAGTGAGATTTGGGACCCAGGTGGATTCCATGCTCCAATTTGGGCTGCTGGTATAAGAATAGGCCTGATGAGATTTGGGACACATGTGAGATGTTCCCTAGACCTATTACTGGTGTTGACTTGGAAATTGTGTTGGTTTCAATACTTATAGTTTATGTGCATCTCATATGGATTACGAGATTCTTTAGAGATAACATGTCTACCACAATTGCGTGCTTAGGAGCATTGTTATCTCTACTTATATGTGATTCTCATGATCTTGATGCGATGTAAGTAAACTTACATTTGTCGAGTTTATGAATTTAAAATGTAGTGTTAGTAACTGTAATAGTGTAACACATAAATTTGTTTACAGTGACATTCATCATGAATAGTTCACCTCTGTTCCAGAGCTTGTTCTGAATGCCACATATTATGACCGTAGTCATATTATTTAATAAAATAATATTCCGGCCTTTCCAGAAAGTCGTTTTCCTAAATAAAAAAAAACAAATCATGTATTCTATGCAAAAATTTGTACGTTTACTATATGTTTTGCGATATAATTAGACTATTATATAATTGTTTAATTCTTTTAAAAGATATAAATACCCTCAGTTTGTAGAGTTTTGAAAAATTATTTACGTTTAATCTAAAGAGAAAAATTGGGTTAATAAACTAAATTTAAGCTCCTTTAAAAAAAACTTAATTTAAGCTATGTATCATAATCCCAAGAAAAATTAAACACAGTCAAGATGAAACTCAAATGTCAAAATCCAATCATCTGATCGAACACAAACACAGCATTAACATGTCATTTTCGACGGATTGGATGTGTGACCAAAAAAAATCTTGCTTCGTTTGGATTGTAATACAAATTTGATTTGACCACAATACGTGCCACTATCATCTCTCTGCCTGTTTAATATATAGTAGGGTTTGCTGCTACTGCTTACCCCGAAATCTGTGGAGAAACAACCAAGTTGCGCACATATATGTCAAAATAAACAAATCAATCTCTCTCAAAGTGATCAACTCATCAACATGCATGTACAAGTGGTTAAGATTATGTGGCACACCTTAGTTTAAGTACTGGCAAAAACAGCATCCAACCAACCAAGCCTGGCCTCCAGTCTCCAGGGGCACATTAGCCTAGCCTTTAATCTCATACATGACAGCCATACGTACTCATGCATGTATATATGGCTCACTTAATTAACTCACTTTTCATCTGTCATCGGCAACTCACACCGGCCGATCGATCAACTGATTAAGATGGCCTATCTCTATCGACATCCACTTGCATTATATATTTTGTCCATTTGTCCATATGATATTTTCATCTGTTCCTCGTGTGTTTTTTCTCTTTACATGAGTACGTAATTAAGGTAATTTACCAGCACGTAACTTGATTAATGAGCTATATATCTCAAAATTTTGATGTCATGTTGATTTTCATATATATGCAACAAGAGAACTTGTATTCGGCGAGATATTTTTGGCTGTCACAACAAGCAAGAGAACTTGTATTCGCAATGAAGTTTATTGCTCTTGTTTATTTGTTTTGAAAAAACTGTGGATTGCATTCCGAAATGTATTCAATGAACTAGTACTGGCATGGGAACGAAACAGTGGAATAGCTATAGCCAATCAGTTTGTGCGTCGATGGTTTACTTAAATTGCTTTGTTTTCTGATCGAAACTGTGGGTTTTGTTCTGTTGGACGATCATGGGCTTCATCTCTCATACAGTCATGCATGAAGTCTCAAATGACTCTTATTTTCAAGACACTACTATAGAGTACGTGGCTTAGTCTGGAGCGGCGTATATATCTGTATTACGTATGTTATGCATGAGTCATATCTCGCAAAACCTCAATCATCTACGTACAATAGTAAATAAGAATTTCGAAAGCAACACCACAATCTCCACAACGTTTGTTAGGTGGAATATCACTTCAGCAGGTCATTTCCAAATTTTAATCAGACTTTAACGTATCTGATGCCTTAAAAAACAGGGCAACGATCTCCATATTACAAAGAACTTAATTAGCCAGACAACTTGATGGCAGGGCTGGAAGATTGATAGATGCCGATCAGTACCTAACCTTTCGGCCATAATCTGGAATCATTGAAGTAAAACTAGCATAGGTAGAATCTAAAATGTTGTGAAGACAATACATGAGGCGCAAACCACCAAGAACTCAGGAAGCAACTTGTGCCCCCGTACGTAGGCCTACAATGTTTTGGACAATCTTCCTGAACCTAGCGTTGTGAACAACTTGGGGGCCGGGTACGAATAGATATGTCCAAGAACAAGCTAGGACATCCTCTTTCACATATACCCTCATTTTGATTCATCTCATTTTTACTCTACATCCATTTAATTTGGAGGGGTTTCAACTAGTGGTGGATCCTTGCATTGGAGTTGACTGTTAATTGTAAAGTTCAATGAGTGCTAATTAAATTACCAGCTGTCAAGTTTGTTACAAAGACAACGTAGTACTCAAGAGACCAAGATTGCCTATACGTCTTGTTAGTGCCTAACTCATAACAACTACATCTAAGTTTCAAATCTCAGGTTAGGAAACTGCTTAATTAACCTGACCTCAAAGTAGATCCGTTTCTAGCTTGTTTCGATTAGGCTAGGGCATTGTTGAGGGGGCTGTTGACTAACACCGTTAGTCTTTAATTGGTTTGAGTATTACCTGTAAAATATGATAGAGAGTCAATAGACCAAGATTGCCTGGCTTGTGACTAGCAATTATAATGAAACCATATGCTTAGAGACTAAGCTAGAGAAAGATGATGAAACCAACTAGAGAACGATGAAATGAAGAAGAAATTAACTGAACTACGTAAGATCATAAAAGAGTCTAGTAAAAGAGAAAAATAAATACGCAGGCGATATGATTTGAAACTGTATTTTATTTATTGAATGATAACCTTATATAAACATTATAATTTGTTATAATCAATATATATGATATCATAATAAATTAGGGATTCAGATAATATCTACTATTATGTTAATTAATTAGGACAAGACACACATCTAGATATCAATAGTATAATATCTTTTAAACACTCCTCATTGTGTCGGGATCCTAATGGATGATGCATAACTTGTTGTCTCACTAAAAACCTTCTCAAGCGAACAAAATCTCTTGGGTAAAAATAAAAGCTTGGTCTAAGGAAAAAAAAATACAATGCATCAACTACATAAGCAACCACATGTGATCTAGAACTCCCCATGATCAATAACTCAGTCTTCGAGTTCAGACAATCTTTGCATACCAATGAGTTTCACATGCTTTGTAAATGTAGATTTGGGCAATGACTTGGTAAGCAAGTATGCAGCATTATTAGCCGAACAAACATGATTCACATGAATATTCAATAACTGTTGTTGTTGCTTATTAAAGAAGACTTAGGTTATATGTGCTTTGTATGATCATCCTTGATGTATCCCAACTTTATTTGTTCAATGCAAGCCGCATTGTTCGTAAAGATATAAGTTGGCGTTGTAGTAGTGGATGGTAATCCACTAATCCTCGAATGTGGTGTATAATTGACCTAAGCCAAACACACTTCTTAACCGCTTTTATAAAGCAATAATCTTATAATGATTCGAGAAAGTAGCAACTAGGGTGTGCTTCGTTGATTTTCATGAAATCGGTGTATTTCCCATGGTAAAGACATAACATGTCTGGGAATGTCTTTTATATGAGTCAGAGAGATACCTAACATTAGTAAAACCAACCAAGACATCACACAGTGTCTCTGAGTAGAGAATTGTATTAAATTGGAGAACAGTGCTCTCAGTTGGAGAATAATTTGATGGGTCAAAGCTTTCTATCGACGAGTCGAATGATAACTTCGAGTCGATCTAGGGTGCAGATTTCGACGAGTCGAGAATTCCACTCTATGGGTCGATTGCTTGCTTCGGGTTCGTCCAGGGTATCATTTTCGACGGGTCGAGAGATCTGCTCGTCGGGTCGAAAATCCCAAAACTTGCATGCTGCGATTCAACTATCCATTTTTCAGAAAGTTCAAGCTATCTCTATATTCTTTGTAGGGAAAGAATAAGCCAACATCTATGGAACCCTTCAAGTACCTGAAAATGTGCTTTATACCATTCCAATGATGTTGTGTAGGTGCAGAACTAAACCGAGCTAACAAACATGAGAATGCAATGTCTGGTCTCGTGCATTGAGCTAAATACAACAAAACTCTAATAACATTGAGATATGGTACCTCAGCTCCCAATAATTTATTGTCATCATCTTTTGGATAGTACAAATCTTTATTGAGTTTCAGATTGCGAACTACCATTTGTGTGCTAAAATGATGTGTTTTGTCCATGTTAAATTGCCTTAGCATATTTTAGACATAAGAAGACAGGTGAATAAGTATTCCACCAACTCGATGTTCTAATTCCAAACCAAGATAAAATAGAGTCATACCAAGGTCTTTCATCTCAAACTCGGATTTCAAGTAGCTAACCGTCTCATTGATTTCATCAAGAGACCCAATGATATTCATATCATCAACATAGACCGCTGTAATGGAAAATTCTGAACTTGTTCTCTTAACGAACACACATGGATATAAATCATCGTTCTTGTATCCCTTCCCAATTAAGTAGTCACTTGGACGTGTATATATACCAAATCCTATCGGATTGTTTCAATCCATATAGTGAATGCTTCAATGTAATCACATGTGCACTTTGTGGTGTAGAGTTACTTGAATTGGTATGATCACGCCTTCCGGAACTTTCATGTATATCTATGAAAGTCTAAATCAAGGCTTCCATAGAGATATGTTGTCACCACATCAATCAGTTGCATATTCAGTTTTTCTGACACTACCAAACTGACAAGGTAGTGGAAAGTAATGATGTCTATAATCAGAGAGTATGTCTCCTCATAATCAATGTCAGGTCGTTGAGAGAATCCTTGTGCCACATGACTTCATTCTTCTCATTACGCCTTCAAAAAAAAGACCCATTTATGTCCTACCGGCTTCACATTCAGTAGGCATAACTCTTTCAGACCGAAAACATGCCTTTTCTTTTAGGAGTCTAGTTCAGCCTGCATTGCATCTTTCCACTTTGGTCAATCTGCTCTCCGCTTACATTCAGCAATCAAGCGAGGTTCCACTTCAATGTCGTCAATGATCTCCTGAGCGACGGAATAAGCAAAAATATCATCAACTACCTTGTATGATCTCTCGATAACAATGCACGAATTATTATTTGTTAGTGAGATTTCATTGTTCTCTGACATCACATATGGGTCTGAAGCGTTTTCCAGAGATGCCATTTATGATTCTAGGACATAACTGTACTCAGGAAAAATCTCATGTGTGAGATTCACAATGTTGATGATGAAATGATCATTTTGTGCCTGGATGACCTGCATTTTTGTTGGAAACTCATCTGTGAATTTTCTTGATCTCCCCATCTTCCTGATGGGAGTCGAGGCCGATGCTACTCCATCCACATGGGCAAGAGGCACGTTACTCTGCCCTGGAGTAGTGTTATAATGCTCTTTAGGGACTTTCATCCTTGCAAAACATTTGCAACATGAAAGTATGATCTCGTCACTTTGGTAATATTTGTAAAGGAGTCAGACATCAAGTATGCTACATTTTGAAGATCAAGTATCCGTTGCACTTCAATCTCACTTTGAGATGTACATGGATCTTCTTGAAACATAGTGGAATGAGTATTCCACGCCAATTCTTGACGTTCAACCTGAATGGAGGCATTCATATCTCCCCCTAGCGTCGGGAAGTATGTTTTTTCAAAGTGGCAATCTGTAAATTTTACAGTAAAGAGATCTCTTGTTGAAGGTTCTATGTAACGAACAATCGTTGGAGATTCATAACCAACATATATGCCTAATCAACATGGATGACCCATTTTAGTGTGTTATGAGGGCGCAATTGGCACATACAGTGCACAACCAAAGATGCGTAGATGTGAAATGTTAGGTTCATATTCAGTTATCAACTCGTACGCACTGAATGGTTGGTGTGCTACAGGTCTCAAGCAAAGAAGCATTGCTACATGTAATACTGCATATCCTCAAGTAGATACTAATAAATTGGTGTGCATAACCATTACTCTGGCCACAAACTGCAACCGCTTTGATTTGTGCCTCTGCTAAACTATTATGAGAATGAACCATGAGGGACAGGATGTTCAACTTCATTCCCAATTGACATACAGTAGTCATCAAATTTTTTTGATGTGAATTCTCTTTCATTATCCAATCTAATTGACCTGATTGGATTGTCTGGGTGGTGAGCTCGAATTTTAATAATCTATGTTAAGAGTTTTGCAAATGAAACATTCATTGTGGATAGCAAGGCAACGTGTGACCATTGCGTTAATGCATCTACCAAAACCATAAAATATTTGAATGGTCCGCATTGCGGTTTGATAGATCCACAAATGTCACCATAGATTCTTTGCAAGAATGAAATACTTTCAGCGTTGTCAACCGCAAAGGAAGGCCTAGCCTGTAACATTTCCAATGAGCAAGATTTGCAAAAAGATTGATAAGTATCAGATATTATCATAAAAGAATATTGTAGAAAAACACTAGGTGTTGAGACCAGATTAAGATTGTTAATCTCATTCATACTATCACATCCGATGAGTTTTGGGAGTTCCACATGCTTCTTTCTAAGTGGGTGTCCCAGTCGAAAATGTCAAACCTTGTATGATGCCGTATTACACACAGTAGTAAGTGTGACAACATTAGATTCAATAATCTGAATCGTAGTAATATATAATCCACTACGATTTGCCCCTAACTTCTCCAAGTAGCCCTTTCTACCGCATTCCTCTGAAGTAATGCATAAGAATTATTTTTCATTCTCACAATGAGTTTCCAAGTGTATACCGTTAACTTTAATGTCCTTAAAACTTAGTAAAGTTCGATTGGCCTTAGGCGCTTACAATGCATCAACGATATGAACTCTTGTTCTATGCGGTAGCAAAAATTGTGCTAAACCATGTCCTTGTATAACCGGCGCAGAATCAATCATGGTTGTCAATGTTGATGTATATGGCACAAGATCTATAAACATTTGCTTATTCCACAGTATAGTATGAGTAGTACCACTATCTGCTAGACACTCGATCTCGCCTTCAAACATCTACAAAAGAATGTAATTTAACTAGTCTTAAAAACTTATTCAAACACTTTAAGTGAAGACTTAAAGATTTACCAAAGGGTTGTGACCCTTAAAGACTGTTGATATGAAATAAGAAAACCGATGTAAAATACATATAAAAAAAACACCAATCCCGGGTGCCATCTTTGACAGGTCGAGAAAAACCACTTGACAGGTCAAACAAGCCCAAGATAAACTTTGATTTTTTGATAACCATTTTTGACGGGTCGAAGATGTTTGCTTGACGAGTCGAAAATTGAAATTTTTTGTCATAGTGGTTAACCTTTGACGGAACAAAGAAAAACCTAAAATCGTATTGAGTTTCCGATATCTTTTCCGAAGGGTTGAAGAAAATTTTCAACGGATCAAAATTGTGGCATTTTTGAAACAGTAGCTTGCATTTGACGAGTCAAGAGAATCTCTCGACAAGTCAAAAGTGTTATTTAGTGTACCGGAGGACTGTATTAGACGGGTCGAATGAAAAATCAGGCAAATTTTTGATGGGTCGAAAAGTTCCAAAACCGTTCTATAGCGTGACATTCGACGAGTCGAGAGAAAATTCGGACGGGCAAAAATCCTTAGAATCAAGCCATCATCCCTTTTGTCTCGTTTTTAAGGTATTTTGGTATCGTAATGCCATAGAATTTTTTAAAACTTGAACCATTCAAGCAATATGTATGTAAATAACCATTCTTAACACTTTCAAATACCGAAAGGAAATTTTTTTTATTACTTTTGCCAACATCAAAACTTACATCAAAATATTGTTCTTATTCAATAACCACGACAACAATTAGAGTCAAATACAAACTAAACTTGATTACATAACAAGACGTGAGTCTAATACTTAGACTAACTAAAATTAGAAGTCACAAGACTTGCTTTGGTGTTGTATGTTATAATAAGATTGGCTTCACCATCATCTTCTATCTCATAGTCCACATAATGTGTCTCATTTTGCTTTTCTTGGTATTGTTGACACAGCTCTACATTGCTTGGGTATATGATTAGTTGCACCACACCTATAGCAAGGTGCCAAGCGAGAAGTAGAAGCAGAATGTGAAGAATCTCCACCATTCCTAGAACCGGAATTAGAATTATTTTTGTTGGAGTTGTTGTGGTTGTTGTCTTGGCGAGTCCAAGTCAAATTCTGACTATTTCCTCATCTATCACGACCTCTACTACCACGAGTTTAATAAGGTTTAGATCATTATTTCTTCTTATCTTTTCGTGCCTTCCCACCATGTTGTAGGTTTCATGGACTTTCTTTGTACCAGTTGGCCTATCATTATTTTGGAGAAGAATCTCGTGATATCTCTCCTTCTTAGCCAACATACTTATGAAGTCACTGAATGATCTCAATCTATCTTGCTCATAATCTCTGCGGTATTGATGCACGAGCGTGTCCATGGAAGTAGGGAAGATTCCCAAAGACTTCTCGACTATAGTTTGGTCGGTTTTTACAATGCCATAAATGACAAGGTTTGACTGTAGCTCTAACATATCTTGATAAAAATTATTGATTTTAGGATAATCCAATAACCGAATTTTATCCTAGTTTTCTTGGAGCTCTGGAAGTTGTGCGTCATGCACATTGTTGAACCGTTCTTGCAAAGTCGCCCACACGGGGACATCATTCAACAAATATTATTTCCTAAGAGCGGATGAATATGTCTCCTGAGAAACATGAGAGCTTGAGCTTTTCGAGCTAGGGTGTCATCGTTGGCTTCAACACCAGGTGGTAGTGAATGGATGGTATCCAGTAAAAGGTTTACTAAGGAGAATATTCCTCATGTTAGATACCAATCTATGATATTCTGCTCCTTAAATGTGAAGGATATCAAACTTTGGTCTTGCCATCTCAATCATCTACAAAAGACAAGAGATGTAATTAGTTTACCGATCGAAAAATCACGATCACTAATATCAAGTTTAGGGAATAAGAAACATGATCCATGTTGTATGGTCACAAAAATCAATGCAAAACTGGTGGCTTCATACCACTCCCCAGAAAACCGTGATTGTCAAATAGTCACAAATATCGACTTGTTTTTTTTTCAATGTGAAATCACAATTAAGCATGATATTCATTGATAACCGTGACTTCCTTGGAACCGTCACTAAGCTTAAACTTTGAAGAAGAGGCATTTAAATCTCTTCACTCATACCTGCATTAATCCATAGGAACTAGAGACATATAATAATTCACGGTATTTAAACCTAAATCTTGACATAGATCTAGGGTGTTGCGATAATTAAGTTTTACAACCTAATTCTAAATCAAAGAGGGTTAGTCGATTTACCTTGAGGATATTATGCTTGATATGAAAACTTCGCTAAAAAGAAGTTTGAAGCGAAAAAGCAAAATTCGGCAACAGATGACGAAGGTGCTCTGGCGACGGTGGAGGTGATTCCGGCGGTGGAGATGTAGGTGTTAAAGGGTTAGGGTATTTTCTGTTTTGGGTTTGGGTGATGACTATTAACTCAAAAGCTGCTGATAACGGGTTGAAGGAGTATATACGCAAGAGATATTATCTGAAACTGTATTTTATTCATTGACATATAGTCTTAAATATGCATTACAATATGTTACAATCTATATCCAAGTAAATAAAGGATTAAGAGAATATTTAATTTTATGCTAATCAGGACAAAACATACATCTACATACCATAAGTATAATATCCAAACATCTAGGAAATAAAAAATAAAAGTTCGTTGCATTGGGGCTTATCAAAAATGCCCATAAGTCATAGACCGAGATTCTCAAGGCCCAATTTGTCAAAGGGCCAAAATGCTTAAAATGGGCGTCAACCCACAGTCCCACACCAACGCCAATCTTTAGCGCCTTATTCACTTTCAGCAACGGCTCCCTTAATAACGACGTCATCTCCGCCGCGACATATCCTCAGTTCCGGCGCGACCACCTTGATCATATCTTCGCCGGTAAATCATTTCTCTCCTAGATTGAACACTTATTTTTGCTAAATTATTAAATTGTTGTCCCATCTCTGCACTTAATGAAGTAGTAAAATTTATGATGTTGAGTTTGCATTTTCTGTAGTAAATGTGGGGTTTAAGTTAAAATTTCTCATTGGCTTACTGCGAAAGGCTTATAATTGGAGTTTGGTGATGATTAGTGATCAAATCAGGACAAAGGTCGCTAATTTAGGGTTTAGGGTGGCTGACGAACTCAATCAATTGATCCAGATGTCGAATGAGTTGATCGAGGGAATCCAATTGGCTCGATTGATGGGTGTATCGATCGATATCAAAGATAAACAATTAGACCCGGAAATTGTTTCTGGGGAAATACTAAGAACAAGGTTCTGTTTGTGTAGTGATATTGGTGTGTTGACTGTTAAATTTTGACTTTTTATTTTCGAGGACACAGCTAAGGTGAAATTGTTGATTATTTATGGTGCCAAGTATGTCAGTTCAATGATAGTAAACTGAATAAATATTCATCCTGTAGGTCATATGCGAAAAGCATGGAAGAGAGGATTCAGTTTCATAGAGAAGACCAGTCTATACGGAAGTAAAGTAGATACGGTTCAAGTGGTCACAAAACCTGTAAGCGACCTACTGTTTGTCATCTTAATACCGTAAGTGAGCGTGCTTATATAATCGGAACACAACTATGGCTAGAGTTACAGTATTACATTATTTTCTTACAGATTATGTTGTAGTGAGTGTGATATACTCATGCTTTCATTTGGTGTTAATCAGTGGCTCTTTTCTTTATTTATCTATAAACATTTTTTTCTTCAACTAGCTTAAAACGCTTCGGATAATCCTGAGAGTGATACCCGCACACGATGCACTACTTGGTTTTGAGTACCTCACTTTACATTCTTTTGGGCCGAGTGTGGAGAACGTTTCAAGTATATGACTCTACATTATTTCGACATTTCAAACTAGTTTGTGAAAAAACTTGCTCAGAACTATTTCAATCTGGACCACAATGAATTCAAGCTCAATATTTCGATATGTTTTTTTTTTCTTCTCTTTGATGCTGCTCATGAGTAGAAGAGGATTCAGATTTCAGTTGAAGGCTTGTGTCTGTTTTCTGTAGCCTTTTTTTATCCTCAAGCAGGAATGTTTTTGTTTCTGGAAACAACAGATGACTATGTGCCTACTTATGAAGAGAGAGTACATCAAGTGATCCTACCCATGTTCCAAGTGAGAAGATGTGATTTTTACCTTTTGCTCCACACAGAGAAGAATGGCATGGTGAAATGAGATTGGCTGTACTGTTTGTCTGGAAGATTCAATCCAATGTAAGAACATCCTACCACTTTTTGGGAGTATATAACTATATATAACAAGCACAGGCAGGTATTGATGTCCTTAAATTATGAAGCACTGAATATGTCAAGAACCTATGAATTTTTCCCATTTATTTCGTATAGAAGTTGAAATGTGTGTCACCTTTTCTATTTCAGGTAAGAATATAAATTTATAAGTTTTCAATATTAGGTAAGAAGTCTGAGATTAGAAAGTGATTATATCTTGGTGGTTTTAGGTAAGAACTAAGAATAGATAGAATGATGATTGAAAATTCTCCGAATAATTTGGTTTCCTAACTTATGCTTTTAAAAATCTAGGTATGTATATTTAGTCAAGCACACAAACGTGCTGAATTGCATGTGCAGACTTCTTAACAAGCCTGATGCCAATGAAAGTTTCAAAATGAAAGAAGATTCATGTTATATATATTTTGTTACAACCCAAACCTCTTATCATAAATGATAAATGTTAGATCACACTGGTATATTGAAGAAAGGAGATGCAAGTAAAAGAGTTGACTGCTCACTCTATGACGTTGATGCCATAGAGTTGTGCATCTATAGTTACATATGTAGTGTTGCATTTATAGAACTTACATATAAATCATACTCTGGACTAAACCTGTATTATATCTGGCAAAGCATGATTCTTTTAGTCTACCTTATAGTGTTTAAAACAAGGTTCGCACACAATCAAACCATGTAACACATATGGGATAGCTCTTGTTGACTAATTTGTAGTAGTATAAATTGTTATGTAATGTAAAAGGTTCAAAGAAACACACTGAGAGAATGTTTATAGGGGTTCTTGTTTAGATATAGCAAGAGAATCTTTGAATTCTTGGAATGAGTTACCATCTCAAAGCCTTAGTTATTCACAGAATATTTATAGGTAAACTATGCAAAATTTGTACCAATAGTGATTATGCCAACCAGTGCACCTTCTTTCTGTGTTTCTTGGCGATTTGCAACATCCAGACTATCCACTGAATGGATTCGAAAGTGTTAATAAATGGTTGTATGGACCTGCTATAGCAGAAGTACTGTTGTAATGCTATGACATTTGTTTTGCAACGCATAATTAGTGCTCATGCATTTTCAACTCATTAATGCCTATCCTCCATGCAGATAATTCCAGATAGTATTACTGTAAAGTTTCTATTGCATGAAGCTTTACTGACAACTTTTTCCGGTTTGTGATCTCCCTGAGATATTTTCTTAAATGAGTTTTATCAGTATTGGCGTTTGCATTTAATTACTCTTGGCGGCTAGGCTGTAGCTTCCTCAGTGACTGGTATAAATGCAACTAAGGAGCAAGGCCCTCTTCCTCATCCCTTCATTGTTATTGCTCCCTCTGTCTTGATTTCTTACAAGAACCCAGGGGTCTCCATTTTCATCTCAAAGAATTAGTTTCCTTCTTACCCCGAACACTGAGAAGGTAGAGAAGCAGGGTGTTGAGTGCTTCTATTGCAAAAGAGTTTTTTGCAGTCCCCAGGCTCTAGGGGGGCATCTCAAGGCTCATCTGGTAGAGATCAAACCAAAGAAGAGTTGGAATTCTCCTGGCCATTTCAGCAACTCAGAAAACAGAACTAACAGCAGTCAGTCTCTCATCATCTCCCAACCTGAGAATGTTTCTGAAGGTGCTGTGAGTCATCCATATCCTTTGTTTTCAAATGTTGTTTGTCAGTTTAATACTGATAAGTTTCAACCTTTTATGGATGGTATCCCATCCTTTTCTGAAAATGCCTTGCCAGGCTTTCAGAATTACAACTGTGATAAGCTTCCATCCCTTGTGGATGCTGTAACTAATGATGGTCGATCTCCAGGCCAAGGTGAAGTTAATGGAGCAAAGAATATCTCTGGAGGTAAGAGGTGCTACTCAGGTGAAGCCCAAGGAAGTGCTGGAACTCTGAATGAGTTGAAAAGGACCAAAATCAACTCAGATGAAATGGAAACGGATAATCCTCAGAGGACAGAGCTTCTTATTTTTATAGAGGGACACAAGTCCAATTCAGAATCAGGAATGCCTCTTATTGAAGAAGAGGAGACAGACCTTGATCTGTCGCTATATCTGTAGCTTTTATACCTGCTTCCTGTCTCCTTTCCCCCAGTCAGAAGTATCTCTAGTTGCGACTGAGAAAGGCTGAAACTGGATCTATCTCTACATTGATAGACTGTGGACCTGCTTCATTTAGATAATAAATTTGCTAAAATGGAATAAGTATCTATATTTATGTACTTATATATGTGGTATTCAGAGAAGGACATAAAGTTCTGAATCTACATTTGCACCTGTAGTTGTCTTTCTTTTCTTAAATAATGTTCCCTTGTTGACTGCTATGTTCTTTCTATCCTTGTAGTTGATATTATGATGTCAAATAAAGGATGGAAGTAATTTCAATTATCTTCTCTTATGTGGAGGTAAATTTATTTTAATAGGCAAGTAGAAGGTTATGGTTATTGTGGATGTGCATCATCAGGTCTTGCGATGTTGTGGATCCACTTTAAGATTTACTTAAGCTGTGCGCATTGTTGTTTATTGTTGTCCAATACAATTTATGCTGTCTGCTATGCTGCTTTGGTTTGAGTTTTGGTATGCCTCTCTTGGTACTGGCTAACGAAGTTCAGGTTTGAGATGAAGCAGCTGAGAGACTTTTGTCATCTACACATTTGCTTCCCGTAAAATCAAGTTGATGTTCATTTGTTGGGCTTCTTTGTAGGTAAAGCCGTAAAGGGGAGCTGAAAATCGTCCAAAGGAGACTAGTGTGTATGTGATTGCTGAGCTCAATTGCTTTATTTGATGACTGTTCTAAAACTTATTACACATTTAATAGATGCCTTATGCATGCTCCTGTTTGAGTAGGGCAAAGTAACTCAGGTGCTCTTCTGATTTTGGAAACTCGTAACCTTGTGCTAGAGACATAGTAGTTGGATAACAAATCCAGAATGATATTCCAATCTGGGATTGGTGGATAGCTGATGCAGCTTAGCCAGATATCTCTGATATTATTGTGGCAAGAAAGGATCAGTTATCCCTTAGCAGGCATCAGAAGCAACATTGCTTCATCGGTTAATTTGGAGAATGCTAAGGCCAGTCACTGGAGCATTCCTATCAGTCCATCATGTCATTATGGTGGCTTTTACTCAGGAATAGTTGCACTTCCTCTGTTCCGAATTGAAAGACAGAATGTGAGATGATCAAATCAAAACAGTGGGCATAGGTTGGTGAAATCCTTTGCATGCCGAAACTGAAAAGGTTGCTTTCCGTAATAGTTTTTCCTTTGTTAATCTAAACAAGAAAAAACTCCTGCAACCCAACTGGTAATGTCTTTTTGATGTAATAGCTCATCATCCATGAAGTTCAGCCAGGAAATTACAGTAAGAACCCACCTAATTGAAATTGTTTGTGGCGGGCGTGTTCATATTCTGTGCAGAAACAATTATGGTCATAAACATAAAAAAGATATCCAAGCCGTGCCGTGAATCCGATAAGAAGGAAAGCCCCATCATCACTATTAGGATGTTGGAAAATGGACATGTCTCCAAACTGCAAAGGCAACCAAGTCAATTGGATGGTTTGTAATCTAAAAGGTTATCAAACTCGAAAGGTTATCAAACCGACTCACTATTAGGCCATAGATCACGAAAGATATACAAACATTATCAATATTCATAAAATATTTTTATATAATGTTTAGTTATATAAAATTTACAAAGTTGAGTGCGTTAATGGTTTGTGTGTACAAGAGTTGAGTTGGTGGAGGTAGTGCAGATTTGCTTTGTTTCCATTTATGCAAGGAGTAAGTGAGACGTATCTCCTCCATATTTATTCCTTCATCATCATACTTCTTCTGAGATCTTTATAGTTCTATGACTTGTATCTTTGGTTTCATCCATAAATGGATGCTAAAGCCTAAAGGGGAAGTGATACAATCCATCTCTTTCTCTTTGAAGGGGCTACACCTTCCTTCTTTTAGCATTTGAAAATGACTAATGTCTAAATATTCTTGTCAATAGTGGTTCCAAGTTTTACGGCACAAACTCAATTTTTGGTAATGAACTTCTATTTTCTATTTCTCTTGCCATTCACTCTCTACTACCCTTTCAGTATCGCGTCAAGATCACTCTCTGTTTTGCTGAGCACTCTTATGTGAGAGTTGAACTTTGACTCGGCCTATGGCGCGTGGTTCTTCCTTTATCTATAATCAAAGAACCATGTTTGCTACAAAATAAATTAATAATCTTTTCCTTTGTGAGGAAGAATAGTCTGGTGGATCACCTCTCTCTCTCTCACTCTCTCTCTCTCTCTCTCTCTCTCTGGATGGATGCCCTATAAATCGCATAAGTCACCATCTTTATATAACCAACTCATCTCTCACCCTTTTCTGGTTGTAACTTGTTGCAACTAGCTAGCTTCATCATTTTCCTCTTTGTTTCCGAGCTATGTCTGTTGTTAGTCACAGACTCAGTTGTGTTCTGTCTTTAGTTTTGAATAATGGATGTTGAAGCTGCCAAAGCCCACATAAAGTCTATCGTTTCTTGAACTGGGTTTTTGTCGGTGTGCTAGTTGAGGACAAAGGGATTAGATTATCGGCTGCTTCTGAGGTATTGACGGCTTTCATCAGCTTTTTGAGTTTTGGGTTCTTTCTATTTCAGTTAACAGTTGGGAAGAAATTTCATAGCTTTAGATTGTGAATTTAGAGTGGTTGTTGTTTATATACTTTTAAAGTGAAAGAAAGTTGGATTCTTCTTTGTTTATATTCACACATGTAAATGATTTAGATGGTGTGCTTTGTGTGTATGACAAGGTATTTATGATGAGAGTGTTGTGGAAAAGGAATTGGTAGCATTGTTCTGTGTGAATTTGGACTTGAGGGGTTCCATTATATGCAAAAGTCTGTAAAGTTGAGAGCTTCAGTCTGGTTTTTTATTTGGTTTTGGTTAGTGAGATCATACGGGGGTGTAAGATAAGAGTAATTGCTTTCAGAAATCAGAATAAGGGGTCTTCAGTTTTTCTGGAGGGCAATTGAATACTATCTCGAGAAGTGGAATATGCAACGGGTTCGATTGTCCTCCCAACAGGCGCCTGTACTCAAGCTAGGGGATTCTCAAATAGCATTATCCCCAAAGTTTAGGTTAGTGGTTATGCATTCTTCATTGTTGAGCCCTTCGTCGGAACTAGAGATATCACTTAGGGGAGAGCCGCTCCTTCCTGGTCTTCCCGATGATATTGCACTGAATTGTCTCCTTCGGCTTCCAGTGGAAAGCCATACAGCAGCCAAAGCTGTCTGCAAGCGTTGGCATCTATTGCTTGGTAGTAAAGAGCGGTTTTTCACTCGGAGGAAGGAAGTAGGGTTTAAAGACCCTTGGCTTTTTGTCTTTGCATTCCACAAGTGCACTGGAAAGATTCAGTGGCAGGTTCTTGATCTCACTCAATTCTCCTGGCACACTATCCCTGCCATGCCTTGCAAGGACAAAGTCTGTCCCCATGGATTCAGATGTGTTGCGATTCCTCATGAAGGCACTCTCTTTGTTTGTGGTGGTCTGGTCTCTGATGTTGATTGTCCGCTAGACTTGGTCCTGAAGTATGAAATGCAGAAGAATCGATGGACTGTGGTGAGCCAGATGGCGAGTGCTAGGTCCTTTTTTGCAAGTGGAGTGATTGATGGGATGATTTACGTGGCTGGAGGAAACAGCACCGATCTTTTTGAACTCGACTCGGCGGAGGTTTTGGACCCTGCTGAAGGGAGTTGGCGTCCAATTGCAAGCATGGGAACCAATATGGCTTCTTATGATGCAGCAGTGCTCAATGGGAAGCTTCTAGTTACAGAAGGGTGGTTGTGGCCCTTCTATGTCTCTCCAAGAGGTCAGGTGTATGACCCAAGAACTGATAATTGGGAGAGTATGGCTGTTGGACTCAGAGAGGGATGGACAGGTTCAAGTGTGGTCATTTACGGTCATCTGTTTGTGGTGTCCGAGCTGGAAAGGATGAAGCTTAAGGTTTATGATCCAGATAATGATACGTGGGAAACTATAGATGGGCCTCCTTTACCGGCACAGATATGTAAACCCTTTGTAGTTAATGCATGTGACAGCACAATATATGTCGTGGGCAGAAACCTTCATGTTGCTGTTGGGCACATCTCAAGGGTTGGCCGTAAAAGCTCTTCTGAGAAGTGGTACTTTGGTGTTCGATGGCGAGTGGTTGATGCTCCAGCTAGTTTATCTGACTTGACACCTGCAAGCTCACAGGTCCTGTTTGCTTAGCTTTTCAATATCTGGTATCATGTTTTGTATCTTTGTTTCCTTGAGCATGTTGTAGTTATATATAAAGTACTTTAGCCTATATTGCTAATTGCTGTGTGTAAAAGGGGTTGTAGTGGTTCTTGGAATGTATAATCATGTATCTAAGTAAAATGAATTTATATCTTCCTTTCTTACCTATATCTCGTTTAGTGTTGCGCCATATTAATTTTACATCTTCCCTGGAATATCTTATGGTTTGGAGGAATAACAGTATTGTTTGCTTGTTTCTTTACTTACCATAGGAACTAGCTATAACTTGATCTTCTAGTGAATGCCATTTTGAATGGTACTAGAATGAGTATGTTTTTGAAAGGATATCAATCCAATATATCAATCCTAGATGATATCCTCGGCTTACTCCGGTGCACATAACGATTATCATATGTTGACAAATGTCTACATTCATGGAGTAGCTATCAGGCTAAAGCATCTGTATCTGCACTAGATATTCGAAGGCCTAACATGGTGTGTGGAGAGAAAACAACCTGGTTGGTGTTATTTTGACAAAAAAGAAGAAGAGAGACCTGGTTGGTGTTTTTGAACCAACCAAAGAAGGAAGCATAATGCATGTGTACTTGAACCAAATTTGAAGACCATTGTGATATGATTTGAGTTGAGCCACCAAAAGCTATGGAACACCATGTTCCGGATGATCAAGGTCTCACATGGATGGCTAGAAAAACCCTAGTGTTACACTCAACCTATGAACAAACTCGAAACCCATCTTTTGGTCATTCATAGCTTACTGATGCATCTCAGAAGTACCTATGTTGGTCTCCTTATCCTGTTATGCGTTGTTGCCTCAAGTTACTGTTATTTTGTTATCTTCCCTCAGTTGGGACCAGCCTTTGGTAGCCATGTAATGTGTTGAGATGGATATCAATGAATTAGTATTTTCCCTTCAATCTCTCTCTTTCTCCAATTCTCTCCCTTTCTACATCTGGTGCCTAGCGTTTGGTATCAGAGCTCAGGCCTATGGTCGGTGGTGCTAGGACACGCTCCGCCTCCGATCCTCACCCTCTCACCAGTTCAACCACCACCACACCCATTGTTGCTTCTCTGGCCACTTAGCAACAACAGTTCCGGAGTACCCTTGCCGAAATCCAATCCCCCTTGGAGAAGCTGACAACGGTGCAAATGTCCTTCGCCGACCAGATACGTGACCACCCCAACCCCTCCGCTGTCATGTCTGCCCCCGAGTTCTCAGTGTCTTACATTCCACTGGGACTAGTGCCACTTCATACGACTTGGAATAAATTGGGCCTGAGTCATCTACCACTAGATACCTCTTTCGCCATGGCCTCCGCCTCCCTCTGCCACAAGCATCCACGGCTCAGGCAACTTCTGTAAGATCAAACCATGATGAGAACTAGACTTATATAAGTGAAGAAGTTCTGTAAATGAACCATGGACATATAGCTTGTATATTTAAGTAGACTGTTATATACATATAAGTCTAATCAGATTAAAGGTATAACAATAAAGTCTGTTTAGAATAATATTCAAAGTATAGATCATTAAGACAATTGGATAATAGCAAGGAGTTGAATGACAATTTCTTGATGGAAGAAACTGTCATGAAACTGAAAACAGCAGTTACACAACTGTAGCCGGACCAATTCTGATCCCTTCTAGTACACAGTATAAAAGACATTCTCATCTATTCATTTTGTCCCATCAAGCAAAACAGAGAAACTAAAGTGTGTGGAACTAGAAGAAGATCGATATGCAAACTACTGGAAACCAATCAAGTTAGTATCTATTTCCTTAATATCTAATCTTAATCTGTCATAGAATAAGTGTTTAAGCATTATACAGAACTAACAGTTGGTATCAGAGCAATCTATGCTCAGATTTCGATTGATAAATATTTACTTATACTTGTTTGATTTGATATCTTGGGACCTGATATGCATATATGTAAGAAGATCAACATGTTAGGATATTTGAGTTTAGTTTTCATGTATATTTCCTGTCTGGTATGCAATCAAGTGATGTTATGTTTTAAATTCCATGTATGATTATCGAATAGCAATGTAATTTTCACACTACTTCATTATATGGACAAGATGCTATCAAAGTAGCCATGCTTTCATATATAAATACAATAGATCAATACAGTTCAGTACAATTCAAAATGTATTTTATACATGTATATTCTATACTAACAAATTAGTTGAATATAGATGCATGAAAATGCAATCGATGAATTGAAGATGACTTGAATATCTGGAAATAAAATTTTGACTTCCAAAGCGGTTAAATTTTATGAACTGAGATTTTCTTGTTTATTACATATATCAGATAATCCTTATATGCTACTCATCAAAGATATGTGCATCACAAATGATGCCAATTTCTTAGAATGATATATGCTTACTAGTCTGATCATATGTACTGCATAAATGTTATTTCAAATTGAATTAACATCCTGGGATGAGCATATATATATATATATATCTTCTTGTATGCAGTAAAAACTTGAACATATAAATATATATATATATGCAACTAAAGATTTCATGAATAACTGATTTAAGTCAAATTCATTTCAGCCATGAATTTCCCTCTAAATATCAGTCAGTACCAATTGCTCAATGGACAGAATTACCAGAAGTGGAAAGCTGACATTGAACTTAATTTGGCGATGCTGGACATTGATCAAGTACTGAAACAAGAACCACCAAATGAGCCTGCTGAGAATGCAAGCAAGGAAATGAAGGACAAGTACATGACATGGAAGAAACACAACAAAATGGCCTTGATCTGTATCAAGAAGAGCATGAATGATGCTGTCAAAGGAGGAATACCAGATTCTGAATTTTCCAAGGATTATTACAACTCCATTGCAGAAAAGTACAAGACATCTGACAAGGCTGAACAAGGCAGGCTGATGAACAAACTGACTGATATGAGATTCAATGGAACAGGAAGCATAAGAGAGTACATCATGTATGGAGCAAATCTTGCTGAGAAACTGAGGGGTCTGGAAATGGCTGTTGATGAATCATTCCTGGTGACCTTATTGCTGAACTCATTCCCTGATGAATACAGTCATCTCAAGAGTCTCTATAACACACAAGAAGGGAGTTGGAGCCTCAACAAACTGATCTTTATTTGTGTGGAGGAAGAAGATGATAAGATTAAGAGGGGAAAGCCTGTGAGCATCAACCACATTAACAAGCCAAAGAAAAATGCTGGAAACAAACATTTTGGCATTAAGAATGGTGCATCAAGTTCTGGAGTGAAAAATGATCTGAATAAGGGAAAGTCTGTCAAGCATCATGGTTCAATGAAGTGCTTCTTTTGTAAGAAAGCTGGTCATTTTAAGAAGGACTGTGAGGGTTTTAAAAATTGGCTGAACAAGAAAGGTACATTTTTATCAAAACCAATTTTCAATTTTGAGTCTAATGCCTATATTGATAAACACTCATGGTGGTTTGACACTGGCTCATCCATACATGTTGTTAATTCTTTACAGGGATTGTCAAGCCTAACAATCCCAAACAAGGATGAAACACAAGTCTGTGCAGCAAATGGACAAAGGGTGGCAGTTCAAGCTGTAGGAACTGTGAATTTGGTGTTTAGGAATAAGTTTGTGTTAGTA
This sequence comes from Geum urbanum, assembly GCA_946800695.1. NCBI lineage: Eukaryota > Viridiplantae > Streptophyta > Magnoliopsida > Rosales > Rosaceae > Geum > Geum urbanum. The sequence goes on from OX327006.1 coordinate 50,167,342, forward strand.
CTCAATAATGTGTATTGTATTCCATCAATAAAGAGAAACCTAATATCTGGTTCTCAATTTGTATTGGATAATGATTATAGCTTTTCAAGTGACAATAAAATTATGTGCTTATTTAAAAATTCTGTTTGTTTTGGTGATGCTGATCTAGTTGAAGGATATTGGCATGTTAATTGCATAAATGAGGCTGTGAAAAATAATGTTTTCCATATTTCTCATTCTGTTGGTACAAAAAGAAAATTTTCACAGCATAGCTCCTCATTTTTATGGCATAAACGCTTAGGACATATCTCAAAATCTAGATTGAATGAACTTGTTAAACAAAGCATTCTTCCAGAATTAAATTTTGAAGATTTTGAGTCATGTATAGACTGCATGAAAGGAAAAATGACAAATCAAAGAAAGTTTTCATCAAAAAGAGCATATGGTTTACTTGACTTGATTCATACAGATGTATGTGGTCCTTTTCCTGTAGAGACTATTTGTGGAAATACATCCTTTGTTACATTTATAGATGATTTTTCTAAATATTGCTATGTCTATCTTATCTCTGAAAAGTCTAGTGTGTTAGATATGTTCAAAGTTTTTAAAACTGAAGTTGAAAGACAGACTGAAAGACTCATTAAGGTTGTTAGATCAGATCGAGGTGGTGAGTACTATGGAAAATACTCAGAGAAAGGGCAGCATAAAGGACCATTTGCCATGTATTTAGAACAATGTGGCATTGTTGCTCAATATACTACCCCTTACACACCACAGCAGAATGGAGTTTGTGAAAGAAGAAATAGAACTCTTATGGGAATGGTGAGAAGCATGTTTTGCAGGTCAGGCTTGCCAAGGTTTTTGTGGGGAGAGGCCTTAAAGACAGCTAATTACATCAGTAACAGAACTCCAAGTAAGGCAGTTGATCTCACTCCATTTGAACATTGGTGTGGATATAAGCCGAGTGTTAATCACTTACATGTTTGGGGATGTCAAGCTGAGGCTAGAGTATACAACAATGACAAAGAAAAGCTGGAATCAAGATCCATCAGTGCATATTTTGTTGGATATTGTGAGAAATCAAAAGGGTACAAGTTCTATAACCAAAGCAGGTACAACAGAATTTTTGAGACTCATAGAGCAACTTTCTTTGATGAGATATTTGATCAGAATGCAAATTCAATGGAGAATTGTGATGTGGACAGCCAATATTTCAATATGGAGGAGTGGTTTGTATATCCAGAAATGCTACAAGTTACAGGCACAATCACTAATCTCCCTCATTATGAAGACACAGTTAATGTTCCAGTTGCTGTCATGGAAAATCAAATTCCAGCAGTTATTGAAGAGAATCAGATAGAGGCAGAAGTTGGGAACAATGAAGATCAAAATCAAGTGCAAGAAAATGTTCTTTTACAAGAAGAAATTGTTCAACAACCAGCAGTCAATGAAGAATTTGTTCTAAGAAGATCTGGAAGAGTAAGGAAGTCAGCTATTCCAAGTGATTATCATTTATATCTCACTGCTGTTGAATTTGATTTGGGGGAAGATGATCCCATGTCATTAAAGCAGGCAATACAATCTGAAAACAGTGACAAATGGACACTTGCAATGGAGGATGAACTGATAAGCATGGCACAAAACAAGGTTTGGACACTAGTTGAAAGAACCAAAGATATGAAGCCAATTGGATGCAAGTGGGTCTACAAAACAAAAAGGGATGCAGATGGCAAGATTGAAAGATACAAGGCACGACTTGTGGCTAAAGGATACAACCAGAAGGAAGGAATAGATTATAATGAGACATTCTCACCTGTTTCAACTAAAGATGCTTTTAGAGTTTTAATGGCTTTAGTTGCTCATTTTGATCTTGAGTTGCACCAAATGGATGTCAAAACAGCATTTCTAAATGGTGAATTGGAGGAAGACATTTACATGCTTCAACCAGAAGGCTATGTGGAGGATGATAAGAAGATCTGCAAACTAAACAAGTCGATTTATGGACTAAAGCAGGCTTCTAGGCAATGGTATCTGAAATTTGATGCAGTCATCACTAGCTTTGGATTTGAAGAAAACAAATTGGATGAATGTGTATACTACAAGGTCAGTGGGAGTCATTTCATATTTTTAATCTTATATGTGGATGATATCTTGTTGGCTAGTAGTAGTGTAGACTTACTAAAAATTGCAAAAGATTTCTTGATGGAGAAGTTTGATATGAAAGATATGGGGGAAGCTCAACATGTGCTTGGTATTGAGATATGTAGAAACAGGAGCAGGAGAATGCTTGGTTTATCACAGAAGAATTATATAGATAGAATTATGCAAAGATTTGGTATGGAGATGTGCAGATCACAAAAGGCACCCATTTCCAAAGGAGACAAATTGCATAAGGGTCAGTGCCCTCAAAACTATTTGGAAGAGAAAAGTATGGAAAATATGCCTTATGCGAGATTGGTTGGAAGTTTGATGTATGCTCAAGTGTGTACAAGACCAGATATCATTTTTGCAGTGAATATGTTGTCTAGGTATCAGTCTAATGCTGGACAAGAACATTGGGTGGCTGGAAAGAAAGTGTTAAGATACTTGAGAGGCACAAGAGATCACATGTTGGTGTATAAGCATGATGCAGATCAAGAATTGCAAGTAGAATGTTACATTGATGCTTCATATAAACAGGATTTGGATGATTTAAAATCAACTTCTGGTTATATCTTCATGTTGGCTGGAGGAGCAATTTCATGGAAGACTACTAAACAGAGTTTAACTGCTACTTCAACTTTTCAAGCTGAGTATATTGCAATTTTTGAAGCAACAGCGCATGCTCTGTGGCTGCGAAACTTTATCTCAAAATTGAAGGTTGTGGATTCAATAGAAAGACCATTAGTGGTGTTCTGTGACAATGCAGCAGCTGTATTTTTCTCAAAGAACAATAAAAGAACTTCAGCTTCAAGGAACATTGATGTGAAGTACTTCTCAGTGAGAGAAAGTGTAAGAGACAATGAGATTGAAGTAACCAAGATTGGTACAAGGGAGCAATTGGCAGATCCATTAACCAAGGCTTTACCAGTTTCAGTATTCACTGATCATGTTAAAAACATGGGTGTTTTGAATAGCTTTGATGACTAACAATGCATTATGTAGTTAAAACCTATGCTATTGTTATTATTTATATCAGTATTCAGTATTAAGAACTTCATAAAATAATGAATGAATCTATTTGTTCATATTGAGTTTGCTGCATAATTTTATTCAGTAGTATACTTGCAGAAGCTGACTTACATCAGTAATATTATGCAGACTAAAGTTTCCATCTGGATCATTTATGCCTGTGGACTTGATTATTTAGATAGGCATGATCATACTTGTGGTAATCATTGTATTTTAGTTTTGCTGTGATGTGATTATAGAGGACTGATAATTTTTCAATTTATTATGTTCCTTTATAGTTCATCTCAGTAGAATTAATTTGACAGGATTTTGAAAACAGATTATACATTAAAGTTCATGATGCGCAATTAAGGTGTTTATTAACAAAATTTCTAAGTCTTATATAATTCTAGTTCAGTGGGAGATTGTAAGATCAAACCATGATGAGAACTAGACTTATATAAGTGAAGAAGTTCTGTAAATGAACCATGGACATATAGCTTGTATATTTAAGTAGACTGTTATATACATATAAGTCTAATCAGATTAAAGGTATAACAGTAAAGTCTGTTTAGAATAATATTCAAAGTATAGATCATTAAGACAATTGGATAATAGCAAGGAGTTGAATGACGATTTCTTGATGGAAGAAACTGTCATGAAACTGAAACACAACTGCAGCCGGACCAATTCTGATCCCTTCTAGTACACAGTATAAAAGACATTCTCATCAATTCATTTTGTCCCATCAAGCAAAACAGAGAAACTAAAGTGTGTGGAACTAGAAGAAGATCGATATGCAAACTACTGGAAACCAATCAAGTTAGTATCTATTTCCTTAATATCTAATCTTAATCTGTCATAGAATAAGTGTTTAAGCATTATACAGAACTAACAACTTCCCCACCCATAAACCCCCATCTCTTCTTCACACTCCCCTCTCAGATTCACTACTGCCGTTCACCAACGCCGCAGCCATTCGAATGGCCCGTACAGTGGAGCAGCGAACCCAAGCTCGACGGGCTGCTTCGCGAAGTTTGTTTCAGCCTTACCGTCCTGCTACTAATCCCTCCACTGCACAACGTTTTCTCAACCCTACAGCACCACCAGTCCGGGCAAATCCCACAAGAACCGTCCCTGCTAGCAACTACAGAAAATTGTCACGCGCTGAAAAGGAGAGTGCTTTGCTTGTCCTGAGTTGTACACGCCAACGCATCGTTGCCTCAAACCTGTGGCAATTTTGATTGAAGCCACTGAAGCATATGAAGAGTTTCATGAGTGTAGTGAAGATGTGTTACCACCAACTAAACTTGGTGATGCATCGGGCCTCACACTCCATGCTTTAATTGGCTCGAAGCAGTCCCAAACCATGCGTCTCCGAGAGAAGATTAACCAGCTGCCAATTCGCATATTTGTGGATTCGAGAGCAGTGACAAATTTGTTGAGCCCGGAGGTGGTGTAGCGCCTGGGTTTAACAGTGGATAATAAGCATTACTTGACATTGACAACATCCTCTGGTGAACTTGTGCGCACTCAAGGAGTGGTGTAGGATGTCACGGTTTGTATACAAGGATATGAATTTACTGATTCCTTCCACATATTGCAAGTTATGGGTTGTGATTTAATTCTTGGTGCAGAATGGTTAAGAGTCCTTGGGACTCATAACTCATTGGTTGACACTTAAAAAAAGAAAATCATGATGTTCAATGTGAATGGCAAACCCCATATGTTACAAGGGACGCAACGTTCTCCTCCCACCGCTAAGGAGCTCAGCTTTCTCCATAGCATTTTCACTCCCGAGCCTTCCACCACTAGCCAAATACAACATTTACCTGACAGTATTTCCACTATACCCGCCCCTATACAACCCTTGCTTGATCAGTTTGATGACTTGTTCAAGGACCCTTCAACTCTACCACCCTCTAGGGAAGGAGATCATCGCATTCACCTCTTACCTAACTCAACACCAATAAACCAAAGGCCATACAGACACCCACCGCATCAAAAAGATGAAATTAATGCCCAAGTGAAAGAGATGTTGAGCAAGGGTGTAATTCAACCTAGTCAAAGTCCATTCTCTTCTTCCACTATCTTGGTTAAAAAGAAGGATAATACATGGCAGTTGTGTATTGATTACAGAAGCCTTAATGCTATCACTATCAAGGATCGGTTTCCAATTCCGGTGGTAGACGAACTTCTTGACGAGTTGCATGGGTCGAGGTTCTTCATCAAGCTTGATCTATGATCCGGGTACCATCAAATTCGGATGCACCCCGAGGATGTGCATAAGACGGCTTTTCAGACACATGACAGACATTATGAATTTTTGGTAATGCCCTTTAGACTCACCAATGCTCCCTCAACCTTTCAAAATATCATGAATTCCATATTTTGCCAATATTTGAGGAAATTTGTCTTTGTATTTTTTGATGATATTTTGATATATAGTGCTATATAGAAGAACGTATACAACACTTAAGGGTTGTTTTGAGTTTATCGCAGCAAAATTCTCTGGCACTCAAATTCTCCAAGTGTTCTTTTGGGCAAGCTTCAATTGGGTACTTGGGCCACATCATATCAGCCCAGGGGGTGCAAGTCGATCCTGAAAAAAACAGATGTGTCACTGAATGGCCCAAGCCCAAGACCCCGAAAGGCCGGAGGGATTTTTTGGGACTAGCGGGGTATTATCGGAAGTTCGTCAGAGACTTTAGCAAAATCTCCAAGCCCTTAATTGAGATGTTGAAACGCGACAATTTCACATGGACACCGGCGGTTGAGGCAGCGTTTCTCTCCCACAAGACGGCTCTGACTTCAACTTCGGTATTGGTTTTGCCGAATTTCTCAAAACCTTTTGTTGTGGAGACCGATGCCTCCGGTGAAGGAATTGGTGCAGTGCTACAACAGGAGCGCCATCCAATTGCGTTTCTGAGTCGCGCACATTTTCGGTCGTAACTTAGCCCTCTCTATTTATGACAAGGAGATGATGGCTATTGTCCTCACCGTTCAGACCTGACGTTCCTACCTTCTCCATCAGCGCTTCACTATGACCACCAGACACTCAGCTTCTTCAAGGAGCAACGTCTCACATCTCCCACACAGCATCGTTGGTTGTTGAAACTCTTGGGTTATAATTTCGACATTGTGCACAAACCAAGAGAATTAAATGGAGCTCCTGATGCTTTGTCCCGTCGACACAAGTTGTGCCCTCTCACATCCCCAATTTTGATGGACTTAAGGAGTTGCAAGCTTCTTGTTTAGCTGATTAAGAGGCTTCCTCCATATTGTAGCAACTTCACAGTGGAGCAGAGTCCAGGAAAGGGTCCAGTGAGCAACAAGGCAAACTCTTCTACAAGCATCACTTATTTGTGCTCTCCTCTACCACTTGGAGGCAGCAACTTCTCAATGAGTTTCATGCCACTCCCACCGCAGGCCATTCGGGATTCCTGCCTACATACAAGCGCATCACTCATAGCTTCATGTGGCCAGGCATTCGTAAGGGTGTGAAAACATTCATTGCCTATTGCGAAGAGTGTCAACGCCAAAATTATGAGACGATTAGGCCACGAGGGCTGCTTCAACCTCTTCCCATTCCAGAGGGCTCTTGGCGTGTGGTGTCCATGAATTTCATCGAGGGTATTCCCCCCTCGAATGGTAAAAATGTTATTATGGTGGTCGTCAACAAATTTACCAAGTTTGGACATTTTGTAGCCATCTATCATCCTTACACAACTGTTACAATTGCGGAGGTATTCACTCGTGAAATATTCTGACTACATGGAATCCTGGAACAACTCATCTTCGATTGAGACCCAGTCTTCACAAGCAATTTTGGGGAGGTATTCTTCAAGTTACAAGGCACTAAACTTTGTCGGAGCTCCGCCTATCACCCTCAATCAGATGGGCAGACTGAGGTACTTAGCTGCACTTTGGAGCATTACTTACGATATTATGTTGAGGATGCACCAGATTCTTGGGTCAAACACTTACATTGGGCAGAGTATTGGTACAATACTAGTTACCACTCTGCCATAAAAATGAGTCTGTTCCAGGCTTTGTATGGGCAGCAGCCCCCGTCGGTGTTACAATACCTTCTGGACACTACAGTGGTAGCCGATGTCGACTCTACCCTTATTGATAGGGACAAATTGCTGAGATTTCTCAAGCTTAACCTCCAAACAGCTCAGAACCGGATGAAGCAACAGTCGGACTACCACGGTACTAAGCACAACTATGAGGTCGGCAATTGGGTGTACCTTAAGCTCCATCCCTACAAGCAGAAAACCGTGGCGTCTTCTGCTTGCCACAAACTATCCCCGCGATTCTATGGGCCATTCCAGATCACTCACAAGATTGGACAGCTTGCTTATCGCTTGAAAATGCCTAGCGATAGCCGCATTCACCCGGTGTTTCATGTCTCACTCCTTAAGCACCGCATTAGCAACAACATTCCCATCTTCTCTATGCTTCCCCCTATTTCTAATGCTGAAGAGTTACTATGGACTCCAGAGAAAGTCTTGCATAGGAGCATTTACAAGAAAGGAAACCCCGCAGGGGTGCGTTGGCTCATTAAATGGCTCAGCCTGCCTGATTCCAATGCTACTTGGGTCGATGTTGATGCAATGCTGGTTCACTTCCCTGAGTTTCAGCCTTGAGGGCAAGGCCATTTTCATGGATCAACGTCTCCCTTTCATAGATCAACGTCTCCACCTACTCGGCCTCAGATCAGGATGGCAACTTGTTACGATGTTCTGACTTGGAACATAGCGGCAAATATGTTCCTAGTGGCTAGCACCATTTTCCTCTGTTTCTCAGTGACGACCCGGTTTGTGGGCATCGCTGAGTTTGGTGATGTACTGGGGCGGATTTGTGGGGTTCATCGAGGGAGACTCAAGTACGAATTCAGCGGCGGCGGGTCGGTCGGTACACTAGGAGATTTTCCCAAGCAGGAATCAACCCCGTTTGGATTGGAGAGGAATTGGGCCTTTACCCTTCTTAGCTATTGGGCTTGGTGGGATGTTAGGCTGCCATTAAACTTTGTGGCTTGCACCTATGTTTGGATTCGGGTGAAGACTACAAGCATTGCCATTCTCAAGAGAGGAAAAGCACGGCCAAGCTTGGACCGGTCATTATATCTACCAAGATGGTCTCATCACAGAGAAAGTCAGTCCCTCTCCTTGTGGGAATGATCATCGAAGAACTCCGTCAATCATCCGCATAGAGAAGATGCCTAACTAGCTAAATGACGGTATACGTGGATTTTTTTTATAATTTTCGTGTTAGCTTGATTTATTTAGTTAGGCTTATTATGTTGAATGTCTAGGCTTCAATTTATCGGGTCAGAAAATTCAGTAAAATCTTGTACTATTATCACATTATCAATGACACTTTATTGTTTTCTAAAAAAAAGTCTCAAATGGATAATTGATTAGTTATCTTGTGTATCAAAATCTCAAAATGTCGAATGACTAGCTTTTTGGTTCCCTAAATTTTTTTCACATCTAATGGGGATGACAATGCTAGTTCCGGAACTTGATTGCTTGAATTTTGTTCGTCGAGTTGGATTTCCCGATTAGCTTCTAATTTTCCTTGACACATGAGTTCACAAGTGGAATTTGGTTGAAGAAGAGGTTGATTCATTTTCTCAAGAGGGACTAAAATGAAATGAAGAAAGAAGAAGAATTAAGGAAAACAATATCTATCCTTTCCGACGATGTTGTCGTGGCACAGATATTTCTTCGTCGTTGTTTAAAATGACTACAAAATGAAATTAAACAATATGGGGGAGGCTCTGAGCTATAGTTAACGCAACCTTGTGCTTTTAACAAATCCAGCGAGTGGCACAGAAGAACCGAAGACGAAGCAAGCAAAGCAAAGCACATAGAATAGAGAAAGAGAATGGGAGCGATAACGAGCGCAGTGATAGCAATAGCGGCGGTGGTGCTTGGCTGGATCACCATCGAAGTCGCCTGCAAGCCTTGTCTCGACCAAGGCCGCCAAGCCATCGATCGCAGCCTCAATCCCGATTACGATCCCGATGACATTCGCGCCCCTCTCAACCCCTCTGCCGCCACCACCAATGTCCCCGTCCACGGCGGCGGCGACGACGACGACGACGACGATCCCAAGTCCAAGGTCTCTTCCTCTACTCAGGTCGCCTGATTGGATCCAAGTGTTTCCATAGACCTCAGAATCGTGCTTTTCTGTTATGATTTGTATCTGGTTTAAGAATTGCTTGAATTCCAATGTCTGTTATTTTCGGCATTGTCTTGTATCAATTGAACCAAACACCACAAACAAAAGGGGAAAAAGAAGGAAAAAGAAGCAAATCTTTCATTTCATCCCAAGTACACGGTTCTATCACAGAAACATAAATAAAAGGGGAAAAACATTTTTTTTTTACAATCAGTACTGACCGACTGTAACAAAATTGCAAAAACTACAAAAGGTCACTGTACATATAATTTCAGGTAAATCGGACTGATGAGCCCAAGTGGGCTGGAAATCGGGTCTCTTCCTCTCTTTCCTTCATGAAATCCAAGTCGAAGTCGAAGTCTTCCCAGTGTCATTTACATGGAGAGACTTCAAAGAAAAGGGGGATGATTAAGCAAGGTAATTGTAGATCTGTGGATTGTTCTTGTCTCGTTCTAGATACTCCCTGTCGATCAGGCTCTCGATCCTTTTCTTCAAATCAGCTGGCTTTATCGGGAATTTAAGCTGCTCAACCACACAAAAAACACACGGAGTAGCTTGATTTTTTCTTATATACAAGCAACTGAATGCCGAATTATTAAGTCGAATATAATCGAAGGTCTATTTTACCTGTTGGAACAATTCAGTTATCAAAAGTGTGTGACTCAAAACCTTCCTCGTTTTCATAATCCGAACAATAGCAGCATCAATCTGCATCATGAAAAGCAAGGTTGACGATCAGACAGGATCCTAAGAAACTTTGGAATCTGGGACGAGACTAGTTTCTGTACAGGATAATATCAGAAAACATAACGCAAGACTAACCTGATATTGGCGGTCTTGGAATACTCTTTCAGTTGTGCTCGTGTTCTCCTCCACCGTCTCCTTCATTTGGATTGCATTTACCTGCATGCGAAGATATCATCAGTAAAGCTGGAATGAGGTCACCATGTGGTGTTGTACTAAGTTGATAATTGAGAAAATACTCCTCAGCCTCAGGTAAGCTTCATTGAGTCATTCTGATTGAACAAATAATCTTTTCCAACGGGAGGTACAAGCTTGTACCTTAATGCGGTATAGTGGAGCTGTAAATGTATCATTGAACGTAAATGAATCGAAATCCTCCACATCTCTCCCTTTGGGAAACTGTAACACATGTAAACAAGAGAAGATGGGATGTAAGGGAAAAAACCATCAATGCCATTAGTGTTACTGACAAGACTTTTACAAACGACCAGGTACCCACCTTTTGCAGGACTCGAACTTTTCCGCATGCTAGGGACTGCAGAGTTCTTCTCAGTTCCTTGTCCTCGATGCTTGTGGAATCCTTAATGTCTTGAAAGCTTAGCTTCTCCGCATCGTTAAACAGCATCAAAACAACAGTCTGGAAAGCCAAACAGATCTAGTTCATCCACTAGGACAAGTACAAATAGAAGATTCTTACAGAAAATTAGAGGATGGTAAACACTAAAGCATAATTGGCCCAGAAGTGGCCGACCTGAAACAGAGAAACTGCAAGGTCCTTTCTGCCTTTAGGAAACTCTGCTTTTAATACACAGTGACCCAAAGAATTTTGCCACATTAAACGCCTACCGCTGTACTTGCTCAAGTAAAACTCTTTGAAAATATCCTGTTGCAAAAAGGAGGAAAAAAAAATAGTCACACAACTGCGCAAAGTATGTTGAAGGTGCCAGCAACTAAAGCATCTGCTGTGTAACTTGTACTGAACCTGATAAACATTCAATTCGTGAGGAAGTCTAACATCCATGGGAGCATATGTTGGCCAGTACCTGCATTCAACCACCAAAAACACTAGTTACTCCTTGGAACATGGTGTGAACAGAAGCATAAAGACAACAAAGGGAATAATTTATGAAGTTCCTCAAATTAGGGTCCTTGGGTTCTCCACCTAGGAAATGAAATAAAATAAAATTTTCAATCGAACACTTCTAGGTGCAAATATCACGACGTGTCTACCAGAACACAATGTGCTTGAGATTTAGAAATAACAAGATTTCATGATAACGTCACAACTTGTTGGAAAGTAATCATGTATTGGGAAAAAAAACAAGTGTATATTCAGTGAAAGATTATTGAAAGAGATCAATTTTTTGCAGGGTCCAAATTACTTACTGGTTAAAAGGCAATAATCATCGAGTTCAATGCTTAAAGGGATATGTAGTACCAAAAAAGAGCTTAACAGTCCATTTCATTAAGGAAAAGACAAAGATATTGAGAAGTACCCTGATGTAAGAACATGAACACTCAGCTCAATCCCTTGTGGGAGTTTTGTCCTGGCCTGGGATGATTGTTTGAAGGACTCATTTATCTCTTTAGATAATTCGATATCCTGGGCAGTGTAGATACAAAGCATCCAAGCAATATGAGACATCAAACTACCAAAGAAACTTGCCACAAATGCTGTCATATAGTAAATCATATCACAATATCCGGGCAGATGTAAATAAATGTACAAACTAACTATTGTAAAGGATAGAATGTCAGCTACACGTGGACCACAGAAAACATTTATGAATGAGTAGCAAGAAATGTATACCAATTTCAGATGAGATTCTAAAATGCAACATTGAATAACACTAATTTAAGACATATATATACACGTATCAGATGATATGGCAATATGCACACCTTAAACATTCCTTCCAGTTTATTTGTAAACTGACTGCCACACTCGGTCTTCAGCTGTATTCAGAAAACTTTGTTAAATACCATCAAGAGATGGAAAGTCATTAAGGATACAATTCATAGAGGAATATAAAAAAAATAAAAATAAACACACATTTACCTTGGAAATCATAGACTTCTCAGCGTCAATAGAGGCACTCTTGCCCAAAAGTAGTCTTTTTGCAAGATCCTTCTTGTAAAATGCTTCAAATACATCCTTACCCTGGATTCACCAAGAAGAATGTCAAATCAGTATCAAGATCACTCACACGAGTTAAAAAATAAAGAGTTGCAAACACTAATAGCAGTTAAAACTCAAAATATACAAAAGAACTACTAGAGAATGCAAGGGTAGGCTTATCAATCATGACCATCAATCTTACCTGTATAAACCTAAATAAAACCAAGACTTTATCAAGTGTGCCCTCAAGTTCCTCTTCAGAAGTACCCTTATTTCCAGCTCGAAGCTTCTCATCCAGAAATTTTGCAATCAACTCAGCAGGGCGATTCTATCACAAGAAAAAAAAAATTACTTCTCTTATTACTAGACACCAACACACACGCTATGCGTGTGTAACTTATTTTACATGTTAAATGTAAACATGATATAACAACTACATAAAAACATCAAAAAAGAAATAAACATTGCAAAACTCACGATGTGCATAACTGCATGGTGGTTAAAGTTCAGTTTTGGAGAAGTTACTTCCCTACATTTCAGCGTCCCTTATCTTCTTCTTTTTATTGTTTTTGTAATTTTTTGTGTTTTTACATTCTTATCCCTGAAAATAGATAGTTTATTAAAGTTTTTTAATCTTTTAAGGGTTTCCTGGTAAAAAAAAATCGGTTTTGGTTGACAACACCTCTTTTCTTAAATATCGTATAGATTCCATAGAAATAAGAGTAATCACACTAGTTCCAATCTTGATAGGTTGAACAACTTATACATGGTTATATATAATACTTTCACATTAAATAATGAGAGGAGGGGGATGAGATACATGAGTAATCACACTAGTTCCAGTCACTGATAGGTAGAACTACTACATGGTTATATACTAATATATGATACTTCCTCATTCATTCTCATCCATGCTATCTACTTGGCTAAATTATGCCTTGTGTACCTTATATCATATATGATGACTTCATTGTTAAAAAGAAACAAGGACAAAAGTGACTTGGATGAAAAATTTACCTGGCGGAGATTTATGAGATGCTCAAATGCATCTTTAATAGTGTTCGCGAATGCTTCATTCTTGAAAAAACTTTTTTCCCATATATTGTCGAGAGAAGCCTTAAACTCCAAAAGGGAGGAAACCATGTCTTTATCTTTTTCTTCATCCATGATCATGGCCTGCCCTGTCTTCCTAATGTATGCGCTGAGAGCCTGCCTTAGTGATTCAAGGGCAATAACCCTCGAGAAGAGAGTGTACATCCTTTGAAGGTCCTCAATGCGGTTCCCATCCATCAGCATTGTGAACCCCTTGAAAAGAAAACAACCATAATCAGATATTTCAATTCATATAGTCAAGCTATAATTATAAAATCACAAGAAGGCAAAAACCTTGTCCAGGATGGCAGATATATGACACTCCAAAAGTTGTTTTTCTGCAGTTGCAACTAATGGTCTCCTTGTGCTTGTATCCAGGTAAAGTAAACATCTTTCATTTTCTTCATGCAACCGTTTCTGCAATATGTTTTCCACAGATTTCCAAGGATTAGCATAAGCTGCATAATTCCTTAGGGTCGAGGTGAAAAGTTAATATATAACTCATAAGAATTACAAATGCAAATGAAATAGACTAGAGAAATAATTACAAAGGGGGAAAGAGTATACACCTCCACATGTTTCAAGTACTCTGGCACATCTGATTGCTGCATGTATTTTACTCCTTCGGTACCATAAAATTCAGAACTACACTCAAGAAATGGCTTCTCAAAGATCTCAGAGTATATTCCTAAAGCTATAAACATCTTCATCAGATGGTTAAGAAGAATTCTAGCCACTGCTTCACCTAATCTGAAAATTCAAAACCACAACATTTTACATTACTAGTAATCAAATTACAACCAACAATATAGTGATACTTTCTTTGGTCAATGGATGGTTCTCACATGCAAACTAACAGCCCAAAAATCCTTACTCACCGCTTTGATACCTAAAACACCATTTTCCATATTGTCCCAGCATATAAACTCAGTAAGAAATAGTAGTTACATGCAAAATACTTTCAAAATCAAATAGTCATGCTCTAGACAAATAAGAGATATCTAGGAAGGACTTCAATATACGATCTTATATATACAAAATTTTCAATAACTACTTTTCCAAATCAACCCACCATTGTACACTTCCTATGGCAGAGTTACCTCAATGTGATGGCATTTAATTACCTCTCTTTCTCAATCATTCTTAAAAGGCCGGTGACAATCTTGTGCTCAACTTCTGGTGAAAGGGAAAGATGTTTTCGAAAGAGCTGCAATCCCATGTCCCACAATGAATGCACATTTGGTGTTTGTTTCACATATGTTCTATCAAGATACAGTGCTATATCACGAATCATCAATATCTGAGCACAAAGATCCTGCCAACATCTCTCGACAAGTGATAAGAAGACCACCAAATCGGGGCTTTGCCCAACCAAAGACTGCAGTGCAGCAGCTATGTGTCTTTCACACTCTTGTGCAATTCGTTGATAAAGACTACCTCCCATCTTGTGCACACAAAGATTGTAAACAGCCTGGAAGATAATAATGTGGTTGTTGTGAGTTCCAAGTGCATACACTACTACAAGGTAATGTATTATAACAAACAGAAATGGGACCTAACCTGATAAAGATCCTCCAGGACACATGAAACGGGTTTCTTTTCGAATATAGCACAAATGGCAGACTTCAATATTTCCCATGTATTCTCTTCTAGATTATTGGGTACTGCCGGTTTAGCTTTGACAGCGTAAACCAAAATCAACACAATGTATATCAGTATCCTTTCCACTTAGTAACAAGGTTTACGATTTCACATGCTTTCAACTGAGATTTAAAAAAGTCCCTTGATTTCCAATGTTAAATAACCACAGGCAAGAAAAATGAATGAATAACTTTCTTGAATGGCAATTCATACTTTATGATTGCTATACAGGAAAGATGACAGAGATCACAACATGGACAGTACATATCTTAACCAGTATATAAGTCATTTCCAATATTCACCAAACTAACTATTACAAAAGGTAGGTTTCCAAATTCCAACTTTTAACCATGATTTCTATAGATTACAAGCATTTACGAAAAGATATCAAAGTCCAGTTTCCAAGTTTTTCAAAGTTGTATACAACATGGCTTTTCAAAGCTCTATATAACATTTGCCAACTGTGCTTATAGCACTCGAAACACTAAGAATCTGTAAAGTTAATGAAACGTCACACACTCCTATCAGTGAGCAACTCTTACACAGTAACCCGGATATGAATTTACGCATGCAAACTAGAATTGACAACATTAGCCTACAAACATTACAAATTTCACAAAACCCCCAAAACCCAACTCCCTAATAAGCAAAGCCTAAAATTGAATCAAACCACATAAAGCGACGAGCTTTAGGGATCAATAGAGAGTAAGCAAGCACCTTTGAAAGGCTTGATGACGAACTGTTTCTTGCCGGGCTGAGGCGGCTGGGCTTTTTTGCGGGACAAATTGTCGGGCTGGGCGCTACGGCGGCCGTCGTCGTTGTCGTCGGAGTTGTGGTGGAGGTTGTGGTTGTGGTGGTGGAGCCCATTTTTGATATCGGGCTGAGACTGAGACTGGGACTTGGCCTTTTTCATCGGAGGAGGAGAAGTTGCGAGATGAGAAGACGAAGAAGAAGAAGAAGAAGAAGAAGAAGAAGAAGAAGAAGAAGACGATGAAGAAGCAGAAGCGGCGGCGGTTAAGGAGGAGCGTTTGTTGAGGTGAGACATCAATCTCTCATCAACAGCGCATTGTTGAGACTTGAGAGCGAAGAGAAATAGAGAGAGGGATTTAGAGAAGAAGACGACACAGACGAGAGAGATTTGTGAAGAAGCTAGTAGTTGATAGCCCCGATATCAGAGAAGAAAAAAATTAAGGGCTAATTTTTTTTCTTTTTCCTGTTATTTTCGATTAATTCTTTCGTTTCTTTGGAAGATCTACCGATTAATACATCGGATCGAAGTGGAATTAATTTTGTTGAATAGCATATATATATGTTATCGGGTTCGATTTGAGTTGATGTAGTGATGCAATTTAGTCGTGAAAATTTGTGTTTCGAGTCAGACTGATTATGACGATGCGAATCAGTTATGATTTGTAAAAAATTATCAATAATAATGCGTTACGTTATATTTTATCAACTTTCAAAGGTGTATTTAAGAGTTTAAAAAAACCAACGGTTATGATAACATATTGTGACGTGAATAAATGAGTAGGCAAACAAATATTTCAAAAAAAATACCAAAAGTGAAAATAATAAGTCTCTAGCTTTGAAATTGAGGTTATGAGGTGGAATATGGTAAATACGGCAACAATATTTTGATACTCAACAAAAAATAAGGGTCAAGCCAATGATCAAAGAAATTGCCAAATATTTCTCTTTGACTATCTCAGACCAAATAATTAGATTAAAATAACATATATGTTGATGAAAAGATATCAACACAATGACAAATGTCAAGTTACAATTAGTTGATTCAATTAAATTTAAATGTTTAAAGGAGTTGATCACAATATGAAATATGACATATAATCCAAAAATTCAACAATAAATTAAAATTCATAATAATTTGTTTTACCATGTCACTATTATATTAATTCAAAAATTAGAAATTTACGTGTAAAAAAATACGTGACAAATTTTCTATCTAAAAATGTTATCAGCACGAACCATATTTCTCTCAATCCTTAACCAAACATATACATTAAAAATTAAAATATTTTCCAAATTAAAATGTTATCGAAATCAAAATTTCTAAATTAAAATCCATCAACTAAACATACATATTAGTTTCTAAATTAAAATGTTATCATCATAAGATAAGATTGTGTGGTATCTGATAGTAAAACTTTTCCTCTGACTTTTTGTTTTTAACCTAAATCCTAGCCGCCTATTGTGATCGACTTGGAGACAAGTTTGTTTTTCGATCTCGGCCTCTAAACCATCATCGAACATTGATTCATATTCCTTGTTTGATTCCCTATTTTCCTTGTTTGAGTAGTCTTTTCATTCCTTCATTATCTTTATTTTTCACGCACAGATTACAGTGCTCTCATGACACTGAACGTGACGTTCCCCTCCCTTTCCGTTTGATTTGTCCATTGGGGCGGGGAATGAGGCTGATGATTATGGCTTTGTTGTACTCAGGGTCTTCTCCTCGACCATCCTTTCAAATGAGATGGCAGACTCTCTCAAATTTTTGATGATTTGCTTATAGCGTGGAGTCAATGGTACAAGTGTGATCTCTATTGAAAGGTAAACTCTTGATCAGTTCTTAGCCAAATTCAAAGGTGCAGGTGCATTGCAAAGGGTTGTGCATCGTGGCCCTTGGTTTTTCAAGGACGCTACCATTGTTGTTGAGGAATTTGATGGAATTGGTCCTAGCGGCCACAACTAGGTTTTAGGAAAAAATCAAGGTCACCAATGGTGACTTGTATGATGAGAAACCGACCATGGGCTGGTGTGCAACTCTAGATAATCACTTAGGTAAATATGTGGACAATGATAGGATTTGCCTGGACGAAGTGTCGGAAATTTGACTCTTTTGTGGAAGTGGATCTGCGGAAGGCTTTGGTTACTCACTTGAAGGTGCTCGTTGGTACTGGGGCATGGCTGGAATGCAAGGTGGAATATCGCACCTATGATAATTTGGTGTGAGGTTACCATATCTAGTGTGCTAGGCTGGAAGCTAAGTTGGAGGCCGAAGGCCAACAATGAGAGGAGAAGCAGATGTGGAGGCTCAAAGATGAAATACCGGTGAAGACAAGACCGGGTGGTGGTGTTGGTGATCTTCAAGAGGAGGTGATGGATAACTGGGATAGTGATACCGTCAAGGAGATCCAGGCAGAAGCTCGAAAAAGGCGAAAAGTTGTTGCCAGAGGACCGCGGCCCCGAAAGGGCATTATAACTAGTCAACAGTTAACATTTGCCAATTGGTACTTCCCTGTTGAGATTGGGAGTGCAACTTCATCTACAAGAGAGGTGGTGTAGGAAGGAACTCAGATGGCTCAAACAACCATGTAGAGACGGTGCCTAGCTAATTAAGGAGCGGTACATCTCAAATTTTGATAATTTCTCGTGCTACTTTAGTTTGTTAGTCTAGGGTTGTTTTGTGTTTCAATTGTTATCTAGTATAGACGTATCATAAGACTTCTCTTTGTCGGACCGGGTAATCCGGTGGAGTTCTGTATTCCTATCACATTCTCCCGAGTTGATATAAATTTGATCGCCGTCTTAAAAAAGAGGAAGATAAGATTATAAGATTAAAAACACAGTATATATAATAAAATATTCGAAATGGCTAATATTTGATTCTCTCTAGTTGGAGATGAACACTAATTTGTTAATAAAAAAATAATATTTCTTGGACTATATTATAGTCCTGGCCAGTTTGACCATTCCTTGCTCAAAATGACCTTAACTGTTACAAATCAAAGCTGAGAATATCCAAAACAAAAAGGCTGGGTTACAAACTTACAACTTACAAGTTGGGCTCTTTTTCAGAGAAAACAAATGGGCTTGCTAACATGCTCTTAGGACTTAGGGCCCCGAATCATAAGAGCACGAGAAGTTCTCGAAATGGCCCAAGTGCTTCAAATCCATGGCTTGAGATAGCACCTTTCCTTGACCATGCCAGTGTTTGACAATAGCTCTTTTTAGGCCAAATACTCTTCACCAGTGTTTGAAATAGCTCCTTCTATCTCTCTGGTATGAAATAGCTTGAACAAATAATGCCATAGTGGCATAGTGTAATTGGCCTTTCTTTATTGGGATAGATATCATAGAATTGAATGTACAGAAGTTCATACATGATTGGGAAAGACAATTTAACAGAGGGAGAGTAGGCCTAGTTCCTGGGGACTTAAACAATAAGTTGAGTAAGTTGTGTAGCTTAAAGCTTATGAAAGTTACATATTGTTTATTTTTAAGAGCCCCTGCTTGTTGGTGCAACTTATGAAAAAACTGCACATCTCTTTGGTTTATCCGACATTTTAAACAGTTTGGAGTATATATTAAACAGCATATGCTGCATCATAAACACTCACAAATCGAGTCTAAGAATAGTTATCCAGCTCGATCGAGGATAGTTTAGATCTAGTGGCAGAGATATATCGATCGAGACAACTAAGGAAACTTGCTAGATAGAGTTGACAGGCTCCAAGCCTCCAACACGATGATGTGGTTTGCTTTAATCATGCATGTCTGGTATGCATTGCCGACTTGGCCAAACTATGAACGAGACCATGCTACTGTGCTTAGATGGGGTACCTGCAGCTATCGTAAGCTAAAAAAGCAAAAGAAAGCTACTACTATTACCAACAAAGATCGAATGTTACTATACCTTATAAACAAATTCGATCACATCTCGATCGTTCTACAGATCGACACTAGCTAGCTTTATCCCAATAACCACTCTTGCTCAATATCCTCCTTCATCAATTGGCTTATCTTATCATTTCACAATCGACAAGCCTGACTGTCGTTATACAATTGCAAATTTACTGTTCCTGAAACCCTAGAATTAATACATGCACGCATGCATGCCAGGAGCGATAGCTAGGGTTTTGCTCGATCACCCTAGAATTAAAATGCATATATATATATATGGAAAAATTCTGATCGGCCATAATTTTGCGAAAATCTTTCCCACTAGCTAGCCAGCAACCATTTCAAAATTTTCCATGTCTTAGAGATCATTCCCAGTAACCCAATTTCTTCCTTTCTTTCATGTTTTTCTTTCGAAATTGCCCTCGTCAAAACTTGCGCTCACACATCTCTCTCGGTTTCTCTCTATCTATTTCTCTCTCTCCTACTATGATTGTCGTCGGACGGCCTACTCCTTCGCCACCGCGCCACACCACTCCTCTATGTTGCACTCACACACGCTATGGAGCGCCAAATAGATAGATGAACACAATACCAAGGGAAATAAATCCAAACAGAAAACAGCCCAAGAACAAACAGAGAGGATAAGAAGACAAGAAGAAGAACACAGGATATACGTGGTTCGATAATAGCCTAAGTCTACGGAGCAGCAGGGAGAATCTTCACTAACAATGGAGGATACAAAGAGAGTAGGGTTACAAACAAATCCCTAAGCTAACCACATACGCTCTGCTTCTTTTTCACATATACACAAATATACAATGCTCTGTATATATACTCACACTAAAACCTAACTTACTCGCCAAGGATATTGTTCCTCGCTAGAGACCACCAAGCTTCTTGCGTACGCTACTACATCAGTCCAACCTTTTAGCATACGACTCATGCACCTCACGTGCACCTCACATGGGTCTTCGCGAGCAACCAAACGCGAGCAAGCAACAAGAGCAAGTATGAAACCCACATACAATACTCTATATGTGCACCGCCTGGATCTCCGCGCATCTGTCCTTCACTGAGCGTCGCATGTCGTCGGCTCACCACCACGCGACACTCCTCAGCCTCACTGCCTCGTCCTCAAATTCAAATATAAATCTAAATCGATGGGGTGAGGTAGCTGATGTGGTGGTGTCTCCTCTGAGAAGGAGAAGTTCAATGAGTATCGGATCGTCGCTGATTCAGATAATGAATAAGCTCATGGCGCCGGTGGGCAAACAGTTGTCTTCGTCAATCTCGTTGCCTGTGGTGACGGTGGTCAGGAAGCAAAAGCAGCGGCAAGTCCAGCGTACTCGAGGCGCTCGTTGCCCGTGACTTTCTTCCTCGCGGCTGCGATATTTGCACTCGCAAACC
Organism: Geum urbanum; assembly: GCA_946800695.1. Classification (NCBI taxonomy): domain Eukaryota; kingdom Viridiplantae; phylum Streptophyta; class Magnoliopsida; order Rosales; family Rosaceae; genus Geum; species Geum urbanum. Next base: position 50,188,310 of record OX327006.1, read on the forward strand.
TCTCGTCCTGATGCTCAAGAATCATGCCGACTAATTAATTTGAATGAGGCGAGTTCCTAAATTTGCCTGTAAAGAGCTTCTACGTTTTCAACATGATTCGCCAAGAGATTCAGGTCAGCTTCACTTTCAATTTCACTGTTTGTGGTCCAAAGTTCGGATTCATGTTGGTTATATATTGGTTTATGATCTTATAGCAATTGGAATAGATTTATCAAACCTCATTTCTTAAGAATCTGTTTGATTTGGATTTATAATTGTTTAGCTTGACTGCTTGTTGATGAAATTAGAACTATATTTTATGATCACCTAGAACGATAATTTGTAGAAGACGTACTTGATTTGATGATTTGAGGTAGTAATGGACAGAATCAAAGTTGATTAGAGCTTTGGTGTCGTTGTTTGTGCTCATTCTCGTCAGAATCCAATGTGATTTGTCATATCCTTAGTGATATGTTATGTATGGCTTAAAAGTTCAAACGTGATCTGTAATTCGGTTGATTTTGTTGGTGTTATCTTATCCTACGTTTCGAATGTGTCTTCTGCAGAAGTTGCCTTGACATGTCTGCGTATACCCCGAAGAACATTATCATAACTGGGACTGCTGGCTTCATTGCATCCCATGTCGCCAACCTGATTGTCCGCAGTTACCCTGAATACAGTATTGTTGTGCTCGACAAGCTTGATTATTATTCAAATCTGAAGAACCTCCTTTCCTCCAAATCATCACCCAATTTCAAGTTTGTCAAGGGAAACATTGGAAGTGTTGACCTTGTAAATTATCTTCTCATCACTAGGTCGATAGATACAGTTATGCATTAGGCTTATTCACATTTAACTACGGTAGGTTTGAACTGAAACATATCCTTGTATGCTAGAACAATGCTGATTGCACTTAATTATGAGATTGGCTGTAGCATATGTTCATATATATGAATCTCCTTGTTTGGTTCCTGTACTTCCAAGCTTATTTGTGTGCTAGTCCTGCTGTTTAAGGATTGCACATTTGATTGGCCATAAGCAAGATATTGCTCTTCTGATATTTTATGGATGGGACAGTGAGAAAGCTACATATATATATATGCTGAAAAGATTAGTCAACAAAATTTGAGCAGGTGCTTCTTGTCAGGAAATGAACTAGGAGGAAGTGTAATTGGTACAAGTGTTATGGCAGATCAATACGTTTCGGATATGAAAATTATCCGAAACAAGGTGCAAGATATTTACTCAATTATGAAGCTAAGCCACTATGGTTGGCATCAGGAGAATCTTTGATTCCAAACATCTTATGTTTTTGCAGTTGGTTATAACTTTTTGTAGTTGTTTAATTGTGCATAGCCTTTGGTTCCTGTTTTTTACCTATAATGTAGAGACCTTAATCCTCAATTGAGTATCAGATGATCCTCAACTGAGTATCAATTAAACATCAACTGAGTATCAGGGGACCCTCAACTGACTATCAGTTGACTCTCAACTGAGTATTAGGTGACCCTCATCAGTTGATGAACCTATAATCTAGCTAGACACCTTGACGGTCAATTGTCAAAGTCAATGGTCAAAGTCGTCGGAATCTGGTCATCGGTCATTAGAATCCGGCCAAAGCTGTCGAAATCCGGTGACCGGTCAACGATCAATGCCGTCAAAATCAAGTCAATGGAGTGGTCATGAGAGAGTAATGATATTGAATAATTTATTAATTAAACTGATGGTAGGTTAGTATTTTTACCTAATTAGTTGGTTATTGGGAATATTTTAACTCTTTGTTGGCTAGTGGGAATTAAAAAAAAAATTAGGGCTTTCAGAAAATATTCCTATATATATAGATATACAATTTCTATACAGTGCAAAGTTTCGCACTAAAATTTTGGTGTGAAATTTCATTTTACGCAAAATTGACAAAATAATTTGAAAATTGAAACTCTTCATCTTTTAGATATCCATGTAAGGATCGTGCTTGTAAAATTTCATCTTAATTGAAGATGTTTTGACCATTAATTAATCGTTGCATTGTTTAACAATGCACACAGATTCTCCGATTTAACTCAAAACTTGAATATTGTGATCAAATGGTCAAAATAACTCTGATTGAGTTGAAATTTTGCTAGAATGATCTTTACATGAGTATCTAAAGGATGAGTGGTTTCAATCTTCAAATTGTTTTGTCGATTTTGCGTAAAATAGAATTTCACACTGAAGTTTCAGTACCAAACTTTGAGTCAAGGTTTATGAGAATTCTCTGATATTTTGATCAATCCCAAAATGGGTTACATATACTCAAGTACTTACATTCTTAAAAGAAAACTAAATCAAACATTGAATCCTACTTAATTACAGAATATACATCTTCTAACTATACAATGAGTGTGACTCACTCTAACACTCTTCCTCAAGTTGGAGCATACAAGTCTTGAATGTCAAACTTGTCAAGTGAGTCATTGAACGTCTTGGATGAAACTGCCTTAGTGAGGATGACAGCCAATTACTCTTCTAATCGAACAAATGAGAATGAGATGATCCGAGCATCCAGCTTTTCTTTAATAAAATGTTTATATCAATCTCCACATGTTTTGTCCGATCATGTTGAATAAGATTATGTACAATCTCAACTGTAGCAGTGTTGTCACAATAAAGAGGCATTGGATGTTCCTGCTTAAAACCCAAATCTCCCAACAAATACTTGAGCCATAGCAACTCATAGATCCCTTGAGCCATTCCTCTATATTCGGCCTCTGCACTAGACCGGGCTACAACATTTTGCTTCTTGCTCCTCCAAGTAACCAGATTTCCACCAACGAATGTGAAATAGCCAAAAGTAGAACTCCTATTAGTGATGTTACCTGCCCAATCTACATCGGAGTAGCCACAAGTTCCCAAATCTTTATTCTTTCAAAATACAAGACATTTACCAGGGGTAGACTTCAAGTACCTTAGGATTCTCACCACCACAGTCATATGATATAAACTAGGATTATGCATATACTGACTTAGCACACTAACAACATGAGCAAGATCGGGCCTAGTATGAGACAAGTAAATCAACCTTCCAACTAATCTTTGGTACCTGAATTTGTCTACAGGAACCTGATCATGACATTCTGCAGTCCGATGATTCTGTTCAATGGGTGTATCAACTGGTTTACAATCAAGCATACCAGTTTCAGTTAACAAACCTAGAACGTACTTTCTTTGACTCAACATAATGCAGTCTTTGTTTCTAGCCACTTCAATACCTAGGAAATACTTCAAATTTCAAAGGTCCTTAATTTCGAATTCGGACGACAACTAAACTTTTAACCTCTTGATCTCGTCTAGATCATCACCTGTTACTACCATATCATCCATTTAAATAATCAATGATGTCAGCTTGCCATGTTGGTGTTTGAAGAACAAGGTGTGATTTGAATTACTTTGTCTGTACCCAATCTTCCTCATGAAAGTCGTGAATCTATCAAACCAGGCTCTTGGCGATTATTTCAATCTATACAAGGACTTCTTTAATCTGCACACCATCTTTTCACCTGTAGAAGTTCCATATCATGGAGGAAGGTCCATGTAAATTTCCTCATTTAAGTATCCATGGAGAAAAACATTCTTTACATCAAACTGCTGCAAGGGCTAGTCCAGATTAGCTGCTAGGGACATGAGAACTCGAATGGTATTGATCTTTCTATTGGTGCAAATGTTTCATCATAATCCACTCCATACTTCTGAGTGTATCTTTTTGCCACCAATCTTGCCTTATATCTATCAACTGATCCATCTGCATTATGTTTCACAGCATAAATCCATATGCACCCAACAGTCTTCTTACCAGGTGGTAGTGGTACCATGTCCCATGTATCATTCTTGTTGAGAGCATCCATCTCAACCTTCATTGCCTTAGCCCATTTCTCCTCCTTGATTGCATCCTGCACTTTACTAGGAAGAGATACAGCAGATAATTGATTCACAAATGTTACATAAGGTTTGGATAGTCTATGGGTTGACACATAATTAGCCACATGATACTTGACTTTAGCTAACATGAGAGGTTCGTATTTTTTGAAGGCCGGGTTGACCACAAGTTGACCTAGCAAGTAATACTCTTTCAGGAATACTAAAACTAGGCAAAAGAATACATACCTCAGGTGATGACGATAAGAAGAGATCGTTGATGGAGAGGGATAGACTGTTCTTGCATGTACATCTTCTAGAACTGGTTGATGATGACTGATTTCTTCTCCTCCTTTCCATGTGTCATCGTTGACATGCGGAACACTTTCTGTCTGGGGATGTTTAAAGGGTCGAAGGATACCCTCGACCGGTCGATGAGCAGGTTTTGTCTGTTCCGGGTGATCAGGTTCTACCGGTCAAAAAATTTCCTTGATCGGTCGAAAGCAAGCCCCTGTCTGATTCGAAGAGATTTTGACGGGTCGAAGGATACCCTCAACCAGTCGATGATCAGGTTCTTTCTGGTCTGAAGAATTTTCGACCGGTCGAAATTTTTTCTCGACCGGTCAAAGGCATCCTCCTGCCTGATCCGAGCAATTTTTGACCGGTAGAAAATTTGCCCCGACCGGTCGAATATTCCGTTCTGCTGGGGTACTCTCTTCTGGAATGTCTTCTTCTAATGTCCAAAACTGGTCTTCATAAAATCCATTCTACTCCTCCTTAAGAGGAGTGGCTGATGGAGAGAAATAACACAAGTAAACACTAAACGTGACATCCATGATGACGTAGAATCTTTAAGACGAAGGGTGATAACACTTATACCCTTTTTGGTGAGTACCATAACCAACAAAGACACAATTAAGGGGACAGGCCTCTAACTTGGTCCTCTGATTCTGATGAAGATGAACATATGTCACACAACCAAAGACACGGGCAATAAGCTTGTTCAGAGTTGGAATGACAACTGTTTGAGACAACACCTCAAACGATATCTAATTGTGAAGAGCAACAGATGGTAGTCGGTTAATGAGGTGAGAGGCACATAATACAGTTTCACCCCACAAATATTTGGGCATGTTGGCACTGAGCAAGAGAGCTCGACCCATCTCCAACAGATGACGATTTTTTTGTTCAGAAACTCTATTTTGTTCAGGTGTCTAAGGACTAGTAGTCTGATGGATGATTCCATATTTTCGAAAATAGTCTTGAAAAGAGTGATTGGAAAACTCTCTGCCATTATCAGATCGAAAGATCTTTACACAAGCATCATACTGATTCTGGATAAGATAAAGGAAAGTAGTGAAGGCAGAAAACACAGCATCCTTCGTCTTGAGTAACACAACCCATGTCAATCTTGTAAAGTCGTCAATAAATAAAACAAAGTATCTCATTCCAGACAATGTTGTATTCTTGGAAGGTCCCCATACATCAGAGTGAATTAACTTAAATGGTGCTGAACTAGAAGACATGCTAGGAGAATAGCTAGATTTATGACTCTTAGCAAAAATACAAGTTTCACAATGGAGAGTGGACTCCTTTATTCCTACAAACAAAGAAAACATAGATTTGTTCATAACCCCAAACTATGGATGACTCAATCGACAATGTCAAAGACAAATTTCCTTTACTCGATTAGAACTCGAAGTTAGTGCAACTATGGGTGATGTCATTCTTGTTTCCCCGTTGTACATGCAATCCAAGTGAAATAGTCTCCTCTTTAGATCTCCCTTGCCTATTATCGTCTGGGATGACAGATCTTGAAAGATGGCACACATGGGAAGAAAAGTTACAGAGCATTTGTTTTGTAAGTTCAATTCAGAGACCGATAATAGGTGATGAGATAGAGAAGGCACATAGAAAACATTATGTAACATGATGGTGAGAGTAACTTGGATTGACCCTATACCTAAAATAGGAAAAGACACACTATTTGCATTGGATACTTCAGATATGGGAGATGAAGACAAACTAAAAAATAAGGTTTTATCAAAGGTCATATGATCAAACGCACCAGAATCAATTATTCATGTATTACTACCAGTAAAGTCAGAAATTTTGAGTGCAATACCAATTTTACCTCTTTTCTCATGAGCATAAATACCTGTTGTTAGATATTGGCCCCATATTCCACCGAAGTCAGGTGCTTGAACCAGTTGTACTGCCGCCTTGCTACTACGATTCTTGTCATAGGTGGAACCTTAGATTGGTTTTTGAGGACACAAGATTTTGTAATGGCCAAATTCTTTGCAGTAGAAACACTACACCTTGCTTAGATCTGGGCTACGAGCATGTTGAATTCGGAGCTGAGTATCTTGGATCCTTGGCTTCCACCCTTGTTGTGGTTTGGATTGTACTGCTAGACTTGACATAGCATTTTGGAGTTCCTTGGGCTGATTCGACTCTTCTTTACGGATATAGGCATAAGCTTATTCAAGAGTTGGTGGTGTGGCTTGTCTCAGCAGTTCTCCTTTTGCAGTAGCGAATCTTGAATCCAACCCTTTTAGAAAGATATGGACTCGCATCTTGTCAGTGGTCCTATTGTGTGTAGCAGTATCAATGTCATACACCATAGTATTCAGATCTTGTTCATCTAGTTCTTGCCAGATAGCCTTTAGATTTGCGTAGTATTCTGCTAAAGGTTAGCCGTTCTGAGTAGTGGTAAAGGCTTGACATGTCAACTCATGTACCCGAGCGAAATCATTCCCATCATAATAGGTGGTTGCTACAGCATCCCATATAACTTTTAGAGATGAGTAGCTAGAGAATAATACCATCATAGGTCTCGTCATGGATTTCAAGAGAGTCATCATTGTATTGGAATTCATAGTATCCCATAAAGCTTGTTCTTTACCAATGTCTGCAGGTTGTGGTAGAGTTCCGGCCACATAAGGCCACTTTCCAATACCGCCAAGATGCATCCTCATCAATCGTCTCCACAACTGATAGTTGTTGCCATCCAATTGTACTCCACAACCTGTGTGCTCAGTTTGAAGAGCCATCATCTGGTCACGAGAGATCTCAGGTTGCTCAAAGATTGCAAGATCCATTGCAAAAAAAAGTCAAGGTCAGAAGATCAAATTCAGAATTCAAGGCAGGAATTCTCAGTCGTCAAATTTTGACCGGTCGAAGGATTTTTTCAACAGGTCGAACAAGGGTCAAAATTCAAATCAGGTTTCAGATTCAGGTTAAGCAGCGAAAGTCAGGTCAGGTCAGATTTTCATGATCGACTTAGGTTCAGATACCAAGTCAAGGTTATGGGAATTTTTCGATATTTTGATCAATCCCAAATTGGGGTACATATACATAAGTACTTACATTCTTAAAAGGAAACTAAATCAAACATTGAATCCTACTTAATTACTATTATATATACATCTTCTACTTATATAAGGAGTGTGACTCATTCCAACACTTTGCACTTGATATGATCTATATATATTTCATGTATACTTTCTAAAGTTATCAGACCATGCAATACTGGATGAAAGAATGCTTGAAAAGGAGAATATCTTTGAGCAAACATATACATGTGGAGCTCCATGTATGAACAACTGTGGCAATGCATTGCATTTGAACCACCACACTTACGAGCTTGCTCACTTTTGATAGATGAGCTCGATCCCCTTTCCTCTTCACTTCCATGTTGTTTCTTCCTTTAACAAAAAAGCTAGCAAGGATGCACCACACGTTCTTTAATTTTCAGGACTGCTCGATCTCCCTCTCGTCCCTGTATGCCTACAAATCTTGTGAATCCATGGAAGAAAGAAAGCATTGACCATCTTGACGTTGATTTATATGCAAATGACACGATCATTGTCCTAGCTCCCTATATCTTTCTGATTCATCCACTGATTAAAGAAGTATTCGATTTTTTTTTCTCCCTCGTTTGGGGTCTGTAAGGGGCTCATCTATAGTTGCTAGCTAGTGCCTATCATCATTAGTCGTACTAACTAACATTATCGGATTATACGTCAAGTTTATTGCGCCATCTTTACACTACAATTCGTAATCTTAAACCGGGGCCTATAAGTTCATAATTAACTTAATTGTACCATCTTTACATACTAGGCTCAATGTTGATAGAGTGATGGTACGTAAGATAAAAGGTCGAAACTTCAATCTTTTACGTGCATATACACGAAGAGATGATCTCTTGAATATTTTAACAAATGTGATAACATAAAGATCATAGGATCGATGATATGCAAATGGCCGGGGATGAAGAGATAAAATGATGCAAGCTTTCAATCATGGCAGCTATATATAAATATATAGCAAATTAAAGTATACGACGACGATGAAGGACCGGTTAATTTTTGGTAGCTAGCTTTAACCTTTGTAGAATGTAAGCTTTCTTTTTATCTCTGTTAACAGTGTGAGCTGAGGCCACATGCTTGGCTGAGGATTTGCTACAATTTGTTCACAGAATGCAGAAAATTAAAGATCGACCTTCTCTGCGCGACTTGTTTATATATATCTGCTGCAACTTTTTCTGCAGATTAGATTTTACAAAACTCATCAAAGAAGTCTTCGAGCGAGTAATCTTCAGGCATCATCTGCTACCCACCAACCACGCCCCACATGGTATATTCTGGTAATGTAGCTATTTGGTGACACACCATAGTCCAATATATATTTATATGTTACCTATACACAGTCATGGATTATATACTTGGTGATGGTGGATTGGTGGTGATGATGCACGCATATCAAAGTAATGATCAAAAGCACATACCGACAGAAGTTATATCAATACTAATCTGCATGTATTACCACAAGCTAAAAAGAAACAAAAAAACGCACACACATACACAGAGTTCTTCTGAAGTCAAGTTGATTAAGCAATCTCATCCAAGATGCTAATCAATAAGAATTTTGTTAGCATCCTCATCAGTGTGGTGGTAATAATATTATCTATCAATTTCAAAGCATATATATATATATATCAAATGATTCTATATGATATTTGAGCTCTTAATTAAGTTAATTAAAGGTATACTTTACTGAAATTTCAAGCAAACGTCACTACTTCATGTTTCTAGTTAAATCAGTACAGCTGAGAGCTCCTTTTGATTTGGTGCGTATATATAGTAAGGATCAACTCTATCATGACAATTTCTTAAATAGTTTTGTTCTTCCAATAAACATGGAGATCGATTTAAGTTGGATTGCGACTTCTTATCACCCAATGTATGATTTGCTAAAATGCTTTCTTAATTTCCAGCACGATTGTTGTACAGTATCATTCTCTGAGATTAATTAAGAAACTGTAGCGTGCGTGTTAGCAATTTAATAATATCGAATCTTAGCTTGTTTTGTTTAGCATTAGATGTAATCTTCAAGTCATGTTTTTCTTTCTTTCTTTTATGTACGCGCGTCATATATATGTTGACGCAATGATCGATATACCTTACCAACACAAACAATCACCACCGCCGACAATTCAAACTCAGATTCTTCAACTTCGATTCCTACCAGTTTTCTCAGGTTGATCAATATCCAGTATATATGTGAAACCAGCTTCTTGCAGGTTGTTTTTCCATCACTTAGGAACCCCTGGCCTAATTAACGAGCTCGATCCCAGATCAACAACCTCGTCCTGATCTCTTCCACAGCAATTTCTGCACGTGAGTTAATTACACAGGAAGCTAGATATATATATTTGACGGCAGCCAGACCAAATAATCAAAAGGATATATATACGGCCGGCCTACGTGTATATCAACTTTCAGATGGCCATGGGGGTCCTGATGAAGAACGTCGACGAGTCTAAATACGTGAAAGAATTGATGCAAAGCCACCTGGGAAAGCAAGCAATTCAATTCCAATTTGAAGGAAAAGAAATCACACTTATATACGTACGTAGGAAACCTCATTTGTCTTATCATTCCCACGTAGCTATTGTCAATCCCTTATCCACAATTCGACATTACAAATGTGTTCGCTGCCTTTCTCCGTGGGTCAACAAATTAAGAGTTTACTCTGTACGTTGGCCTAAATTAGGTTTCAGCTACTTGCTTTTCGAATTTTCTCATTAATAAAAATTAATTAGATAGCAAACCGAATATTTACTTTTACACGTACGTACTTGTCTTCTAGCTTCTCAAAAGTAATTCTTTGCACCTTGTTTATAATGTCACTAACTGACCTACGATACCACCATGCATGCAAGTACTTTATTCCCTAATTTATATATATTTTCTTTTTTTTTTGGTTGATAAGCATAGTTTTACTGTTACCTTTTTCGTTTAAAGTAATTCTTGCTTCCAACAAAATCCTAATTATAGCTTATGATGCCACACGATCAAATGATTTTATATCCTGAATAAATCTAGCTAATCGATCAATCAATAGATGCAAATGTTAAGCAAAAATATAATGCGAACTACTATTTAACAAAGCTATATATATGGGTATGTAAAAGTAAAGAAACAAGAAGAAGAAGATCGAGCAACAACCATACCGAAAGAGAACGGAATATTGAATGGAAAAAAAGGTTTTTGAAAATTGGCTTATGATCGATCGATGAAGAGCTTGAGACCTTGGATGCATCATTCGAAGATGACAAAATTTGCACAATTTAGTTGAAACATCTCTTTTAGACCTTTTAACTATATATGTAAGATGCACATCTTTCTCTTTTTTTTGGGGGGAAATAAGATGCATATCTTTCATAAATGGAAAGATGGGGAAGAAGAAACTCTTTCTCCAGCTCGATCCTTTCAATAAGTTTGAGACATACATGCATGCCTGCAAAAATATAAAATTAAAGAGGGGTCAAAAGAAAAACGAAAGGTGCACATGATTCTGATTCCTAAGCCGATCGATAGATCGATTGCATGTGGAATATTCACTTGTTGTTGCTTCGATTTACCTATACAACTTTACTCGTACGAGAGCCTCAGAGCCAGTAACTTTGGCTCTTTACTCGGTCGACTTTGCCAAAGTGTAAGGCAAAAGCTTGTGATTCACGAGCCAAGAGCTAGCTAGTAGTCTAGTACGTTATCTAGAACTAGAAGGGCAATAATCTTCTTTAGTAAGTTACTTTCATCTATATCTATTCACAAGCGCTAATTAATAAAAACAAAAAAGAATATTAAACTCAACACCTTTCATGCACCTTAGTTCATTTACAGAGGTTAATTGGGAAGGTAATGAAATCAACTTATTACCTCTTCATGGAGAGCTTCATGATTTCAGGTTAAGTTATGTGTTTCGTTATACAAATTAAACATGCTAATGATAATGACGAAGGCCAACAATGCTAGTTCTTGTGAGTACCTTCTCCGATTGAAGGTTCTAGCTAGCTTTTACAGCCTTTTGCAAAAACCTTACCCGTGAAGACCTGAGTGGCACATAAGGGGGCTTCGTTTACCCCCACCCTAGATTTAGGGTCCCCTACGTTTCTCTGGCCATGGCCTCGAGTACGTATATGATCGAACCAAGTTAGTGGGATTTCCCTTTGCCTTTTTGGCAAGAAAGTGGAAGGGGGCTGTTTAGTCATCAGGTCATACATACATCAAAGTTGTAGGAAGGTGTCGTGGGTTGGAAAAAGACGAGCTCGATCAGAAAGCTTCAAAAGAAGACATCCTCTTGAAGAAGTTGGTCATTTAAAACCAGTTTAGAGGTTAAGAGCCAAAGACAAATCTTTAAAAATAAAAATAAAAGAGCCAAAGACAACATTGTCAAGGCAGGCAAGCTAAAAACCCCTCAGCTCCGTAACCAAAAATATTTCCAACCCAAGAAAAGAAAGGAATTCCATCTCAGCCTTCTCTATATATTCCCTTCCTCTTTCTCTGAGTTCCTTCCCTTAATTCTTCAGATTCTCTCTCTCTCCATGGCAATTTCTACCGGAATTGCCAAGATCAATGCTTTTCTTCTCTGTTTGCTCTGTTTCTCAGGTACCCTTTCCTTCTTTTGTCCTGTTTTTGTGTTTTAGCTCGATCATGTTCTACTAATTACCTAAAATGTTTGTTGTGTTTCCACAGAACTACAAGGAGCTACATCACTTGGCATCAACTATGGCCAACTCGGCAACAATTTACTGGAACCACAGAAAGTCTTAGACCTCTTAAGCTCCCTCAAAGTCACGAAAGCAAGAATTTACGATACTAATCCTGATGTACTAACAGCATTTGCCAACTCCGGCGTTGAGCTAATGGTGACAATCGAAAACGCAATGTTAGGCCAACTTATGAACCCTCAAGCAGCCCTTCAATGGGTTAACGCCCACATCAAGCCTTATGTTCCCGCCACGAAAATTACCAGCATTGCGGTAGGGAATGAAGTCTTCACCGATGATGACACAACCGTTCTGCTAGCTAATCTTGTACCGGCCATGGTCAGCATTCAAGGGGCACTAACTCAGCTAGGCCTTGACTCATACATTAAGGTGTCAACACCTTGCTCTTTGGCAGTGCTTGAAGAATCATATCCGCCTTCCGCGGGGAGCTTCAAAAGTGAAGTTGCCGCTAGCATGTCACAATTGTTACAGTTCTTGCAAACCACAAAGGCACCTTTTTGGATCAATGCCTATCCTTATTTCGCTTACAAGGACAACCCGAATAAAATTTCTCTAGATTATGTGCTTTTCAACCCCAACGCCGGCATGATTGACCCCTACACCAAGTTACACTATGATAACATGTTGTATGCTCAAGTAGATGCAGCCATTTTCGCCATGGCGCGATTGGGATTCAATGGAATTGAAGTCAAGATTTCCGAGACAGGGTGGCCATCCAAGGGTGATGTTAATGAAATCGGTGCAACTTTGCAGAATGCTGCTATGTACAATAGGAACTTACTGAGGAGGCAATTGGCAAATGAAGGCACACCTTTGAGGCCTAGAATGAGGCTTGAAGTATATGTCTTTGCTCTTTTCAATGAAGACATGAAGCCTGGACCAACTTCAGAGAGGAATTATGGTCTTTTTCAACCTGATGGAACTATGGCTTACAATGTGGGATTGTCCACCTCGTCGACAACTTCAACTACCTCATCAACCTCAACAGCTTCAATTTCTGATCTCACTTCTTCTGCCACAAAGGTAAAAAGAAAAAATATACACAGTTTTTTCCTCTGTTTTCTTTCATCCATTTCTTGATTTTTTTTCATGCATAACTAAAACTTACTGTGACAAATAAACAGTCATCAGCCATGGAATCTCATCAAACCTGGGTGTGGTGGATCTTCATTTGTGTGGTGACTTTTCAAGTATATATGAGAAGACTATTCTAAGCAAATGGCAAAATGGGAGTTGATGTAAATATGAACTTTTTGAAGAGGAGAGAATTATGCGGTTTAAGTTCTTCAATGGGGTCCCTTTAAATTCTCAATGATCTTCAGAAACACAAGCACAAGATGCAGAAATGGATCAACCTATATCATCTTCATCGAATCATATATCGTCGTCGATCAGATTAGCAGTTAATTTGTTAGGGAAGATAAAGCCATTACTTGACTTTATTAACTGTACGTGACAAGCTAGTAGTAGTCAAATTAAGATGCTGTAAAACAAAATTTATTCTCAATTTAATTTCTATCTGTCATTGATTATAACAAAGTATATATGTATGCATGTACGAATATATGGTTTTTAATTAGATGAAAGGTTTATCATATTTAAGAGTGAGAATACCAGATATCTCTCTTCATTGGTTGCAAGGGGAAGCTTTTCCTTTTGGAACTTGGAATCCATAACTGTTCCTAGTTGCCTAAATAATATTTCTCAAATTTGCTTTCTGTTTATGACTCTATGACCGCATCTTTCTCTCTCTATATCAAATAGAACATGAAACAGAAAGTTCAAGTTTAAAAATGAGATAATTAATGAGAGAGAGCCTAAAGTGCAGAAAAGGGATCAAAGTCTTTGTTTGGTTCTTTTTATTATCTTGAAGGATCAAATAAGAAAGAATGGGTGGCCGAAGCTTTTTTCTTCACTGGCCTATAATAACCATTAGCATTGCTCATTGCCTTGCCAATCCTTTATGCAAAGTTAGTCCTTTTTTCCAGCTTTTATTTGTCTGTAATAAGAGCTGAGGGCAGACAATGTAAGCTCAGCCTTAGTTCAACCTGATGAGGATGGTCTACTTATTGCCATCATCCATTGCGGTGCACATGCACACCGGCAATTTCAACATTTCCCACTAGGCATTCCCCGTTTTCGGATATAATTAAATGAAAAAGCGACTCGATCTCTCAGTTAGTTAGTTTGATGTACATTGTTACTTAATTTCATAACAGTTAAGCTGTAGGTGCCTAATGTTATGGTATGGATTATGGAAGCTTAATTACTAAAACCGTCCTCCGAGTACAAATCCGGCAAAATTTCCAAGTATCACATATAATCTCAATGATCAAGAACGTACGTAATGTTCCAAAAAGGGTCACTATTCTCAAGAATGTGAGGGCAAATTGTTTGAAAGAGACTATAACGAAGAAAGTAGGCGGCGAGTGAATATTGTTTGAAAGGCTAATGAAGGGCATGCAGAAAAAGGCAAGGCGTTCGAAGAATTACTGGACAAGATTACACAAGCGAGGCAGTTGTCCAACCACCAAATCAAGAGCTAGGAAATCTTTGTGTCAAACATTGGCTCGCTCTCTTTGAACCTTTTTAATTTTCTGCGCTACTTCAACAGAAAAATATTATATAGCTCGGCGGTTTGTTGGCCTTTTTTGCCAAGACATGTTCTAGCTAGGCATATGACAATGCTAATAAACATCGGCCAGCTTTGTTTAATGACTAGACAAAAAAGCATATATGATTGTCAGATCCCATACTCAACCACAGCTAGGTAGCTAGTCCATTCCTCTTGTCTATTTTGGAATTTGGATTCACGTGTATTTGGGACATTGATATGCTTGATTCAAAGTTTCTTAGTCTTAGATACATTTATACATATATACAGACATCTACCAATGGATCCATGTAATATTCTTCTTATATGTCTTCTTCTCCATACCCTTAATCTCTGAGCTCTGGTGGGCATATAAATCCAGTCATCTGATATATAAATACATATGGGTCAAGAGTGCTTGAGGCTCTTTCCCCATATTACTTGGTTATGAGCATATCTTGGAGACTTTTAGCCAGGACTTTTGGTTATGGGCATCTAAAAATGAGATTTTCTTATTATGGATCACCAAGCAAAAAGAGCAGGATGATCGATGCTACGGACCACACCATAATTCTTACAAAATGATTCTGTCGGCGCAATGATCTGATCTGACACAGAATATATGGCTCTCTCCTTTTTTGTATATAATGGTTCTTGGTGAAACATTAGTTTAATCATTGGCATACCTCATACACTGGAACTATATATTCCAAAATGATTGAAGTTGCAGATTGTAGATTTTTGATGTGGAAGGTTAATTGCTGTGTATAAGAGTAAAAGTATCGAAGATTTTCAGGTAGTATATCTTATTATTATCTTTGTAATAGGCTGTATCGAAGATTAGTATCATGTAGTATATTCCAGAACTTAAAATGGATATCAATCTAGGGCACATCACGCATGCATGACATCATAAGATGTATGCTAATTTGATGCAGAAAATATGGTGACAAGAATCGGAGAGCTGATGATTGTCGCAAAGATAGAAGGGAAGTTTAGTACTGTTCATTTATGGGTGACGAGAGATGAATAATATCCTCCCCCTTCGTCATGACGCACTTACAGACATTTTCAGACATTCGAGGTCATTTAGGCACTAAAAATCAGCTTATAGTTAGTGTTCTCTCTTAGGTATTTAAGGGGTATGATAATTTTATTTTATCACGTGAGAACAAATTTGGTGGTCATTGTGGTAATATGAGTTATTTTTTGGGTTATTTAGTTGTATTTGAGATAATATTACTTTATTTAGAAACTTAGTTACAACTTTAGAACCAATTGTTCACAAAGTTGTAAATTTGATCTAATTAGTTGTAAACATCATAAATAATGGTAAATTACGTATAAGATCACTTACATAACATCTATACTAAATAAGGTCACCAAATATTTCTTTCCCAAATCAGGTCACCTGATTTTAAAAAAACCCATCTCGTTCAAATTATTTACGCTAATCCCATCGTATATAAACCTTGTTTCACTCTCTGTATTAGACCAAAAACCAAACCCCCAAATTTGAGAGAAATCATAGCAGAGCTCTCTCTCCGCGGCGTTTCACTCCGTCGTTGTCCTCTCTTCCTTGCCCTCCTCTCTTTGTCGCGCCTCTCTTCATTCCATCGCACCAAACCCTAAACTGTCTTCAACAAAAACACTCTCCGTCGTCGCTCTACCACCTCCCTCACCGGCGGCCCTAAAATCTCTGGCTAGTCAACATGTCATTAGGTAAAGCCAATCATCAATTTCGTTCTGCCTCTCTAGTTTCTTCTCCTCTATCTTTGCTTGCTTCTCTTGTTGATCCTCTATCTGTGGCTCAATACAATTCCACAGTTCAAAATCTAGTCAAACTGAGTATGCTTTAATTTGTGCGCTTTGAGTTCTCATCAATGCACAATGTATCTAGGGTTTGATCTATAGATTATTACCTGGATTGTTTTGATAAATCATGTGATTGCTGGATCTAGGGTTTGTTTGTGTTGAAAATTAGTTGTGTGCTTAGGTTGTTATGCAATAGTGTCTACGTTAATATGTGGAAGTGTGTATGTTAGTCTGTGGTAGTGTATACATATTGGTGTGCTTTGGTTGTTACGCATTAGTGTCTACGTTAATATGTGGAAGTGTGTATGTTAGTCTGTAGTAGTGTATACAGATTGGTGTGCTTTGGTTGTTATGCAGTAGTGTCTATGTTAATATGTGAAAGTGTGTATGTTAGTCTGTAGTAATATATACAGATTGGTATGCTTTGGTTGTTATGCAGTAGTGTTAATGATAGTTAGTGGTAATGTGTATGTTAGTCTGTAATAGTGTATACATATTGGTGTGCTTTTGGTTATTATGCAGTAGTGTTAATGACAGTCTGTGATAGTGTGTATGTTAGTATGTAGTAGTGTATACATATTTGTGTGCTTTGGTTGTTATGCACTAGTGTTAATGATAGTTTGTAGTAGTGTGTATGTTAGTCTGTAGTAGTGTATATAGATTAGTGTGTTTAGGTTGTTACGCAGTAATGTCTACATTAGTCTGTGGTAGTGTGTATGTTAGTCTGTGGTACTATTTGATGTTCATTTTGTTGTTTGGAAGAGGAATAAATGGAAGTAGAAGTAAAAAAAATCGTCAAAAGTACAAAATCGATCTAATTTCGAGGCTTCTTCCACCTGATGCAGTGACGCAAAAATGATTTTCCTGATGAAACATTGAAATTACTTGGAGATACACCCTTGGGATGAGTGATATGGTTGTGAAGGAAAAAAGAGAGGAAGACGGCGAACCAGGATGCATAGTTCGACTACGGAATAGGAAGAAGGCAATCGAAAGCATCAAAGTCTAAGTAGTAGTGTAGTACTTTCTGTTGTGTTAGGGTCTAATGTAGTACCATGTAATAGTAGTTCTTATCATATTTTGAAGTAGTACCCTGAATGTTTTGAAGTAGTGCTTACTAGAGACAACATTAGTGTTAGTACACTATATATGTTGAAGTAGTACTTTCTATTGTGAAACAGTAATGCTTACTAGAGAAATCAGTAGTATGTTTAATATTGATGTAATGCGATGAATGTTTTAAAGTATTGCTACTTTTGTTGTATGATGAATGTACTACTATTGTTGTTGGATAGTACTAATGTAGTTAGTTTCACACACAAAGTGTTGTCACATACAAAAATGCACAATTGACCAACACAAAATCGCGAACCGAAGAACAACAAACTCGAATTAGTATGTTAAATAAATCACATAAGAGAAAATTACATTAAAGTAGTATGTTATATAATGAAGAATCACGTTGTATGTTTATTAAAAAACACTAGATGAAAGAAATTTGGACCAAGTGTACTACCAATGACTTGTATTCGTACCAACTATATCTTGTTACTAATATAGTGTATGTAAAGGAAATGGACATGCCTTCAGGAAAATGATCTGTTCAGGCATAATGTATTACTTTAGACTGGTGAAAACACTACCTGTGACTAATATAGATACTAGTTACTCAAGTTTCAGCTGCTGATGACTTTGGTACATGTCAATCTGTTGTGCCTTCCTTTTTCGTCATAACGACTACATCTGATTGGCCTTGTTGCCTTCCCACTTTCAGCAGAAGACTTCATGCAAGTATCCTTTGGATGACCGGATGAGATTCTTGTCAACGAAAGCTTCACAATGGGCGGTTCATTAGGAGCATCATCGTAAAACTTCTCAATGTTTGGTATTTGTTGAATACCATACTCATAGAAAACCTTGTAACTTCCAACCTCATAGAAATTCTCGATGTTAGAGTAAGATCGAAAATGATTGTATAGCTGTTGTAGGTGCACTTTGCATACAAATCCAAATCCATGGCTACCAATCTGCAACTCAAAGATCAACGGCTCACAAAACAGAAGTAGTATCCTTAATAGTCATCAATAGTGTACTTACTCAACACAAGTAGTAATATTACATGTATAACATAGAGTAAACTTACAGAACAACAAACTAGTGTTCTCAAAGGCTTGTTGTAGTGTATTCACTCAACAAAGGTAATCCTATTACATATACAACATAATGGATACTTACAGACAGCAAACTAGTGTTCTCAGAGGCTTGCAGTAGTGTGTTCTATCAACACGTACAGATAGTACTGTTATCTCATAGTTATACTTATTGTCAAAAAACACAAATCAACAACCTCAAAGCACACAAACACACATGAATCACAGCAAAAATCATACACTAGTATCACTATGATGCATTGATCGATAATAAATAGTACAGAATATGAAATCAACGAAATAAAAAAACAGAAATTTGAAATCGAAATACGAGATGGAAATTCGAAATCACAGCTATAACAAAACAAGATCGAATAACAAAAAAACACAAAACAGCTTCAGAAATTGTAAAATCGAAGCCTCACCTCAATCTCGCCGGATTTTTCTTCTAATCAGAAGATGCAAAATCTCGCTGAAATTTTCTTCTAACCAGAAGATATCTCTCGCCAAAATCTTCCTCTAGCCATTGACTACGTCCACCTCTCACCGGAATCTGAGCTTTTACGGCTCTCTCTCTCTCTCTCTCTTTCTCTCTCCCTCCCTCCTCCTGCGTTTTTGAATTTGAAAGCAAAACCATTTCTTATATAACTGTTTATGTGAAAGCAAATTTGAAAAGTAAAAAAATTAGAAAATTAAAATATGACTTGATTTGTATAAAAAAGATTAAATGACCTTATTAGGAATATAAGGTCTCTAAGAGACCTTATATATAATTAATAATCCTAAAAAAATATAATCATTGTAATAATAGTCTTAAATATTGTAAATTTTTACTAATATATATTATAATTTTAGTTTTTAAAATGATAAATAAAGATATGAGATATCCTGAATATCACTTGCCCCATTGTCTAAATCAATGTTTTCCAAATTATTAACGACCGCTTTTGAAATTTTCTCAATAACCTGGTAGATTCCAGATTTCTTGTGCATTCAAAAAAGATCCTAGTGGATTCAAGGATGTCGTGGCTTAATAATTTCAACAAAATTACTATCTACAAACAAGGAATATCGATCACCATGCATGCCGGCCATCTCATAATTATCACAATGGACGATTAAAAAAAAATCCAATTCAACTTGGTCAAGTTATGTAAGCATGTGATCATACGTTGCTGCCTTTTTACCCCTTAAGAAATGGCAATTTATGGCAATAAGGTAGCTATAGTGCTCCTACAAGCCTTAGCCTGCCTTTGTTTCCAAATAAGTCAAAAGCAAATTGTCTGGTTGTGGTAGTTAAAGCCTAATGAACTCTGAGTATAATATAAGGATCACCCTGATGAATAAGCCTATTAGCTTCGTACAATTGTTTAAGGATCATGATCAGTTAGGCTTTACTCACTTGTTTAATGGAAGAAGCCTAGCTTTATACGTAGATAACATCGTACGTGTAATCTCCTCATATTTGAAATTTGACATTGGCAAAAATTTAAATTGATATTTTATCTCTTCAATCCATATATAAAAATAAATATTATTTTATCAAACATCAAACTAATCAAAGCAAGTTTATCTAAGTGAAGAATAGAGTTGAGAAAATAAGAGAACAATGAAAGAGAAATAATAATAAACAAAAGAATTACATATTGAGTATGGTATGTAATCTACTGTGACTGTGACAAGAGTTGGAGACTCCAAATTTTTTATTTTTCTGGCCAAATGTTTCCATTGGAGTACCAACAAAGATTTTGGCATAACCATTGGGATGTTCTAAGTACTTTTCAGAAAGTGACGATCATCAAAGCTAAGGCAGTGTCCTCTTTCACATGGAGGTTTGCAGGTTGCTTAGTCGATCAGAAGCACAGAAATAGTATAACAATACCAGAACAAATATGCATCTGAGTACCCAGATTTGGCTGATGATGTGTATGTTATTGGAGGTTTGAATTGAGTGGCTTAGCTAGCTCGCCCTTTTCGTGGTCTGCACATGTAAGTGATGCAACTGTTCTTTCTTTAGGCAGCAACAAAATGCTGCTCCACATATCACAGCAATGTCAGAATGTCACCAATATGAAACTATGAGTCTTTCTTTTTCAGGGTAGCTAGGCCGAGATCGAGTACGTACCCTTTTAGGTTTATTGGTCCAGTGTGGCCGGAAAGAAAAAAGGGTTTATTACTTAGAGACCAAGATTCTTAATCTTGCGAGTTTACAAGTTGGGTTCAGTCCTGAAAATGGAAACGAGGATTTCCACAGGATTTGGGATGTGTTTACATGGGAAATCTTTCTGAATGATTTTTTCTTTCAATTAAGGTGGTCATTCAGTCATGTTTTGGAGGTGGGTGACCATATACGGTTCTAGATCGAGTTCTGGATATGGCATAGTGCCTTGTTTTACCTTATTGATATTGGATAGAGTTATAATGATGTAGGACAAGGAAGGGATAGATTTAGTTGGAAAATAGGAAAATTAAAGAAGCGGACCTTATTCAAGAAGAGTATTTAGTTGATCGGTAATTCATGGTTCATGAGATTATTGAGAAAGTTGAGGTATTGAATTTTCAAGTAACACGAGCAAAACTCGAGTTTGGACTGTTCAGTTGGACAGAAGTAACTTTGGGCCATAATCTTTGTTTCAGACAAATAATAACTTTTCAAAATGGGAACGACGATATCTTCAAGACTCACATTAGTGAGCTCTGTGAATATAAGCCCTTAAATGTCGTTTACATAATTCGATTCAGGATTTAGTATTATTCGGCCATTTTCTTTTGTTTTATGTTAAATTTATTTCCTAATAGGTTAAATTGTTTACTTCTTTTCTAAGTCTTGAGAGTTATTGTTGATTAGGTTTAGAACTCTTTTATGTAGATGCAAATATAAGCATCCTTAAACATTGTATTGTTAACTTTTGATATTTTAATAAAACCCTTTGAGTTCTTCTCAAAATTCTAGTGGATTTGAGAACCAGTCTAGTGGATTCTAGGTTATCATTCATTTTAGGTTTAACGTTCGTTAACATATATATTTCGATACATCAGGTGGTATCAGATCCAATTACATCAGATATACACCGTTGATCGGAGCAGCTCGCCCTCGTCGACCCAGATCGAAGCAGCCCTCACCAATTCGGATTCTCATTTTCCTAGCCTTAAAAACTTTCCTCTTGAGGTTTCAAGCTCAATTTTTATCCTCATCATTCCCAAAATCCACATCCCCGATCCCAAACTCACTCTCCAGCGACTCAAAACCCGCAATGGACTCTGCCACATCCGAATCCGACTCTGAATCCATTACTTTTGAGTTTTCCTCCCTCAACAACCTCGCCCATGAGCTCGCCTCCCTCCAAGACCTCGACACCCACGGATCTTGTCGCCTGGGCCATACCCAGGCAACTCAACAATCTCCTCAAAACTATGCCATTTCACCGTAGCCGTCGCTAAGATCGTCTCCCTTGAATACCTCTACGCCTCCCATGATATGTGGGAAACCACTCACAAAGATATCTCTATTCTTGAAAATTTATATCAATGTAGTAAGTGATAAATATGGGTCATTACTCGTAGAGAATTGGTCAAACACTAATTAGACGCAAATGTCAGTAAGCTGATAGATTCGACCAAGACACACAAACATAACGACGAACCTAAGCTAGACTATTCTAAAAGCTACGAAAATTTAACAAAATATACTAGACACAGTGGCTGATTACCACACAAATTTTGAGTTGATTTGGTTACCTAAATAATTCGGCCAAGCTACAGCTAATGCAAAAACTAAATGCTGAAAATAAATATGTTTATGAATGCAAAGAGTTTAAACCAATAGATGAATGAGTTAAGAGGAATGCAATCCACCACCATCATTCTATATTTCTAACACATACTTAACCTAATGCACATATCAATATATGAAAGTTTCCAGGAAGAGTTGATCATTATAACAAGAGTTGATCATTATAACCACATCCTATTACATAATTCTTATGCATATGCAAGTTTGTCATGGAACTCCTCTACATCTATCCTTCTACGAACCCATAGTCATGGACTCCAAGGTTTACAAATAAGAAAATATTAAGTTCTAGAAAAGGTTTGAGAAGTTACAAGGGTTCATATGTACACTATGGGCGTGTCCTGCTAGACCTAGAGTTTCAATCACCCGACTAAATAATCTATCTGGTGTATCACTGTAGAGAATCTAGTGGAGGAAGTTATTGCCAGTCACCCATATCTCATGACAATATAATTCTAGCATGCATACTAAGTTGTACACCAAAGCAAACATACAAAAATTGATCGCTGAACCACATAGAGAAAGAAACCTCATTCCAAAAAATATGCAAAATTAGGTTAAAGTGTATGCATTAAAAAGTCTTCATGTACGGGGCTTCAAGAAGCCCCTTAACAAGATGTTTAGCTACTAAAATTCATGATGAAAGAATCAAAACAAAACATGAAGTTGGTACCAACAAGAAAGGATGAAGAAGGAAGATTCTGGTCGGCAGTTAGATGGGTCGAAACTGGCGTTTGAAATTCCATTCGCGGTTGGCTCTCTCCTTGCTCGAGTATGTGCTCTCCAAATTACTGATTCGCCTTCCCCAAAACCCTAAAGTGAGTTTATATACTCCTTGGTTTGATCTCTCTCAATCCTTATTGATCAAGGCTTCTTTATTTGCACATAACTCCTTCTTTTCTTCTATTTGCACTTGGAATCCTTCTTTTGTCTCATTTTTATTTATTTCTCCACAAAATCGATTAAAATAATAAACATATTTAAATTACTCAATTAATAACAATAAACCAAGTATAAGAGTTCAATTACACACAATATAACCACATAAATATGCGACTATCAAAATACCCTGCACTTAACTTTTGCTAGTCTTCGAGTAAAACATTAAACTAAGACTCTAAAAAGACTCAACATAATACTAATTACATGACTCTAACGCCCTTAACATACTATCTCAACAATCTTCATACAATTGTAACACCAAGATTAGTATGAATCCACATTTACATTCCTTAATGTTTCAAAAGTTAATTCCAATGCATGACACAAATGTAACATATAGGACACAGACATAATCATGGTGAATAAAAAGTTGTAGCATGAAATAAATAAGTTATGATTCAACCTCACATAGATATGCTCTCATAAGTGTTTCACTCAAGATATGTATAAGGTTTTCACTCAACTCTATTACTTGCCAAATGGACCGAACCATATGCTCAACTCTTGCGACTAATCTCCACAGATTAAAGGTTCCTATCTTGAGGATCAAAAAAGACTTTCAAATGTTGTAATGGGCCTAAGATCATGGGTTAATATAACAAAAGGATATGAAATTTAAGGAATAGTTCTAAAACCTAGTAGAGCACCAATGTAAGAAGACTTTCTTGAACACTGCAACCATTGAAGCATCTTCACCATTGAATTGTTTCAAATGTGTCACCATTGTGGCCGGATTTCATCTCGTTGCGCATTTACATCATTCTTTTCATCAACTGTTAACCGGGGGTATCAAACTAGACATCACAAAAGAACATTTTTTTTCCTTTTCTTGCCGAGTTTTTTCCTTTTCTTTATTTATTTCTCAATCGGCTTGTTGTTCTTTACAACACACTAGCTTGATACCCCACACTTATTCCTTCATATCACCTTCATAAGCTTTCACCTTGGTGTTCATGTACCTGTCTCATGTATAGCTCTACTAAGTTCTAGAACAAATATAGAGATATAATTAATCTAAGGTTCAAGATTAAGGTTATGCGGATGATGACAAAAAGTTTAAACATGTAGGTTCAAAGTGGTTAACTAAGAGGTGCACAACTTATGTACACAAAGTCGGGACACTAGCTACTTATGGTAATGGTGGAAGATCCTAAGTGCTTTTATCACTTCCTCAATCAGAACATGTATCGACTAAAAGCTTTGAATAGCACAAGAACAAGTTATAGTAATCTCTAAAGTCTATTAACTTAATCTGTGGCAAACAATTGACACTCAATAATGAAAGCATGTATATCACATATAGGCTCAAAAGCTTCACATGTTAAATGAATCTCAACAATGTTTACGCATGCTCATAATCTGTACCATGTAAACTTGTTTCTACATCCACTACACATTAGTACATGCACCATATATCAAGATTAACCAAAGAAACTCCGATCACATAATCACATGGTCACTCTTATTCATAATTTTGGAAGATATAATCACATCATTGACTAGTTAAGGGCTCCTAAGACTCAAAACAAAAATAAAAGACTCTTTTTGTGTTGCTTTTCTTGATACTACCTACTTTTGTATTTTATTTTTTATATAAGACACTAAAATACACAAGAAAAACAAATAAAAACTTTAAAATATCAATAACTGTGAGATTCTAGAAATATTTAAGGAGATTAATGCGACATTTAATTTATAATATCGGTGATTACGAAGACCTTCGCAAAAATTTTATGAAATTTTGGATAAGTGAAAATCCTTGGTTTAAATATTCGGCAAATAAGTACGCATCATCACGAGTTCATGGTAATTTTTGTGGCATTTTTCGGAAGCGTTCTCTATTTATTTCGAAGTTTAGAAGATTGAAAATAAGGAAATATTTTATTTATAGGATGTTTTTAAACCATTGGATTTAAGTGGGATAATCTAGACCATTAATCACAAGTCTTGTGATTTGGATTTTGAATAGAAGTTCTTATACATTTGGATCAGTTTAGAAAGAAAGCAGAGTGAACATAGCTACTGTTTTTCGTCCTAATTACTATTCCCGTCAGATGTATTGCAGGGCCCAAATCGATATACTACAGTTCTGTTTTGCCTTTAAATTCTTTATAAAAGTTTCTCGAAATTGTGTCTTCAATATCATATCCAAATTTCGTGATGATCCAACGGTGAAGCCATTTCAAATCAAGGTAACACCACCTACTGCTCACGAAGAATCTTGTTTTTCATGAAATTGTGATTTTGATTCTTAATCATGTTTTCATGTCCTTTTATTTTCCAAATTCACTTTCCCCATGTTGTGATACCAATTTTCTAGTTGCAATTGAGTTTAATAAGTACATTTGGTGATACTTTTTCAATGCACACCAAGTGTTTGATGAAATGCCTAGGCATGTGTTACATGAATAAGTGGATTTGGAGTGGTTTTTGAGATAATCTATACTTCTTATTTCGCTATATATTTTTTCAGTTTGAAATTAGAATCGTTGATCATTTAGAGACCTGTTTCATAAAGATCGGAGTCCAAATGAATTAGTTATGCTTTTTCAAAGTTTGTCCTTCATATCAGCTTTTCTGCTGAATTCTGTTTTTGATACTACTTTGTGTGGCTGTTTCAGTAGCCAAATGAACTCTAAATTGCATGAAATTTCCATATGTTCTTCCTTAGAATGTAATCTTTGAATATGGAAAGTTTTATATTTATTGATTAAAATTTGAATTTTCAATGATTTTTCATACTTAGGCTGTTATTTTCATTACAACCTGTTATTACTCATTTGGTTTCAAACTTGTCCAGTTAGCTCCCTATTTTCAGAGCTAAATGATACTCATTTGATGCTTAATTGTATTCTAGTTTTTTTTATGTTACTGCTTGGTACTAGTGTTCATGAGTGAATCGAGTGTTCAGGCATTGGTGTGTATAGAAATTGATACATGAAATGATAATCTGCGAAATGTGTTACATTAGGACTTTGACCAAGTTGTGGACATCGATAGGAGAAGAACTACTAATGGAGAATTTGTGCATCGACATGTCATTGTAAATTGACAAAAAAGGTAGGGAAGCTTCACCATAATTAGTGGTTTTTCTGAATTGCTAAACTTTGCAATGGTTTTCGTTTTACTACTTATTTTTCTTGAGGATGACCTTAGAGTGAGTGGGGTATAGCGATTTCCTTGGGTTTCGATCCCTTAAACTTTTGGAGGGGCTTTTTGGACCGGATGGTGTCTTACATCCTTTGTGATGTGGCATCAATCCTAGGTGGTAGGGCATAAATGAACTCTCTCGCTACTTCTTACCATTTGGTGGAGATTTAGAACTTCGGTAAGAAGGTAGTCGGCTAGGATAGCAGGTCATCGGGTTTGATATATTACTCGGGTGCTTTATTTGTTTTCATATGGTTTTACTATACAGAACTTGATTTCTGTTTACTGTTTTGTTTATGCGTTTTACTCAACCGGCGCCAATACTATTTGAATTTATGCTTTTAAACCTAGTTAGGTTGTAGCTTGAGTAGCGAGGACGAAAGCTCACCCTTGCTATAGTTGGTTTTGCAGGTACTGTGCACGAGGATTAAGGAGGATATCGGGACGGAGCTAAGTGATATGTCTCAAAGTTATGTATCGATATATTTGTTTCTTTTTCAAGATCACCTCTGTATTTTTCACTACTCTTTTGAGGTTTATACATTTGTAATGAGATTATTCTTTGTGTTATGTCTCTCTTTTTATCTTCACATTTTGTTTGGTGCTTTAAATTAGATATGTGTTGTTTTCACCTCCTTTAACTCAATAACTTCCCCCTTATATCTACTCTGAAATGAATTTATTTACTTGTTTAAAAATAGAATTTGCCTTGCTTATATTTAGGTCGTGAGTTGAGTCATCGTAGCTTGCGAACCTAAGAGTTTGCGACATTTTAACGTGCTCAATTTAAGGAGGTATAAATTGGGGCATTACAGAAAATGGTGTCAGAGCATTTTGAAAACGTTTTCCATTAGTCTACCTTTCCTAAAATTGAAAAGTAATTAGTTGTTCATAGTTACATTTATTCGACAAGAATTATGTTATGATCTTTGCTTTTAATGGTCATGTGTTTCTCTGTAGGTTTTTAAATGTTTAAAAATTACTTTTGATATCTACATATTAGACTTATGCTTTTCTTTATTGATTGTGCTCATTTATGTTAGAATGATTTTCCTATGAGAATTTATATTCACTACCTGTAGCAAAAATGTTGAACTTGGGTTTCCAGTTTTGAGTTTAATTAATTGCGTATTTCAATTAATTGCGTATTTCCAGTTTTGTTTCAGTCTATTACATTCATAAGATTCTAAGCTGTGTGCTATATTGATTTGGTTTTATACTTTTGTTTTTAACTCGTTTTAAACTAAAAGTTTAGAGTCTTGTAAACTTATGATTTTTTTTGAGTTCAGAGTCACGTTGAAAAGGGTCTTTGGTAATATTCCTCAAGAAATTTTACTTTAGTTGAATCAGTGGCCTTGTCTTATATTTTCAAATTCTTGGTATTATTATTTACTCTTTAAGGGTTTAAAACTAGTGTTTCCCATGATCATTTGAAAATCTCTTTCTTAGAATTGATTTCAAGAGTATGCACAGTGCTTTTCTAATATAAATGCAGTGCTAGAAGTTGTCCCCAGGATTTTGTACGCTAGCCTTATTTTGGAAGGTTATTTACTTGCTCAAATAAACTCTAATTTACTTCCAGTTTGACTACTAATAAAAATGGTATGATACATGAGTGTATTTTCATACCGTAGTATCTAGCTTCCATTTGAAAAAGCAATTCCCTGGATTATATTGATGTCAGAGTTTCGGTGAAATTTCAACAATAATCTAATTCAAAAGTATTTCACATCCCAGATTGGTTTTGAGGGTTTCTCACAGCAGTTTGGTTTACAAATCCTATTTACTAGTAGTTGAAGCTCTTATGTCTATGTGACTCAAAAATATCATCTGATTGGCCACTTGTATTTTTAAACTATATGTATTTCCTTAGTCTGGTTCAATACATTGATATTGTCTAATTTATATAATTTGAATGGTTTGGGCTAGTTTCAATATAGTATATGTATATTTATTGAGTTTCTTTGGTACTTCTATTCTCTTCTAAAACGGAGTTTCATTACCTCTTATATGGATTTTAGGCACATTTGAATTTTGTTTCTAATTCCAGCATCAATCTTTGAGGCTTATATTTATGGCTTTGAATTCTATCTTTTTCCAAAGCCCTTTAAAACTTTCTATCAGATGTTAAATCTTGCATGGTGTGATTTAGCGATTTTGTTTGGAGTTGTATTTGTGAGTGGCTTGACTTTTCCATATCATTGGTATATTTTTACATAGTATTAGTCAAGTCACTGTTCTAGGCATTCATTTCTTTTGTAGCATACACCCAAAGCTCATCTCACTCGTGCACAGACCAATCACAGAGAAAATCAAAAAACTGAAACAAGAGAAGGCGGCCATGGTTGAGTAAAATTGCAGATTTGTGCAGGTATGTTAACCTTCATGGTTAAGATACTTTACTTGCAGTGTTTATATTATTATGAATGAGTACCCGTAGTGTATCTAGTATGGAATACGTGTTGCGATATTGATGATAGTAAGAATGACTAAATGTTGGTCAAGCGACTGAACATTAATAGTGTAAAACTTCTGAGATGTTATGCAGTTCAACATCTTAGATATTTGAAGGAAAGAGGATCCCTAGTATGCTTTTGTGTTGTTATTGAGTATGCTAAACTAGTGATAGTTTAGTCTATGAATTTTAATGATTGAATTTCTGAAAATAACAATGTGACAACCCGAACCGGAAATGATATGTTTATCGGCTTAATTTACGAGTTTCGTGATTAGTCGTGATTTTGTCGTAATTGGTTAATATGGCGGGCTTGTTAACGACTAAATTATCGGGTAAGAATTTGATTTGAGTTCCTTCACGAAAATTGTAGAGAATTTAATTCGAGCTCGTAAGAATTTCCGGATGGGATTGGTGCCCACGGTTTGGCTTTTGTGGCATAAGATGAAGTGTATTTTCGGGTGCAGGTGAATGGTAACTTCGCTCTATAGTGAAACTCTTCCGAAATTTCTATGGTTTTCGAAAGTTCATGTTTCAGAAGGGGTTTGATTTTAATTTAGGCAACTAAATCGGGGTCGGGTCCTTTCAAGCAAGAGATATTAGATCATCTCCTTCCCTCATCTAACTTTGGAATAGAGTCCGAACGTTCTAATACCATAGATAAATGATGTAGACACATGTCAAAAGAATCACCAAATACTGAAAAGTCATCCATAAATATCTCAATGATTTTTTCGACCATGTCTAAAAAGATACTCATCATGCATCTCTGAAACGTTGCAGGCGCAATGCATAAGTCAAAGGGCATCTTTTGGTACGCAAAAAGTACCATATGGGCACGTGAAAGTGGTCTTCTTCTGATCATCCTTGTGCATGGCTATCTGGTTGTACCCTGAATAACCATTCAAAAAACAATAATATGCATGACCTACCAACCTTTCCAACATCTGATCAATAAATGAGAGTGGAAAGTAATCTTTTCATGTTGTGACATTGATCTTGCGGTAGTTAATACACACTCTCCATCCCGTTTGAACACGTTGAGGCACCAACACATTCTCATCATTCTTCACCACTGTAATGTTTGAACGTTTGGGAACTACCTGCATAGGACTAACTCATTTGCTGTCAGAAGTAGCATAAATTATACCTGCATCATGGAGTTTAATCACTTCTTTATTGACAACTTCCATCATGGAAGGGTTGATTTGACGTTGAGCTTCTCTTGATAGCTTAGCTCCCTCCTCAAGATGTATCCTGTGAGTACACAAAGTAAGGCAAATTCCCTTGATGTCTGCTACTGTCCATCCAATTGCTTGCTTGTACTCCCTAAGAACAGTCAGTAGCTTATCCTCTTGCAACTTTGAGAGCTTAGAAAAAATTATGACTGGTAAAGTTTCATTGCTACCAAGAAAAGCATACTTCAAATGGTCAGGTAAAGGTTTAAGCTCTAGTTTGGACATTGTCTAAATAGATGGAGCAAGAACATCAATTGAAACCGGAAGAGGGATGAGTTTAGAAGGCTTACCTTTCATACTTGATAATGATTCAAATGCCTATTCCATTTCATAATACTCTTATTTCATCTCAAGATCTTCGATGGAAGCAATCTCAAAAATAGGCTCAGATTCGACGGGATTAAAGAATTCTTGATGGGTCGAAGACATGTTTCTGTCCAAAATGAGCTCGTGCTGAAAAAGTCCTTCGACGGGTTGATGATATTTCTCGATTGGTTGAAAACATGTTACTGGTTGTTTCCGAGAGCTTTCCTCGATGGGTAGAAGGAATTCCTCGACGGGTCGAGGCATTTGGCCTGAAACTTCCTTTTTGTCTGCTACTTCAATGACTTTTCTCAAGGGATTCTCATCCAATGAATATTGAATAAACTCTTTCACAAAACTCTTAAATGCATCAATAGAACAACAAGAGTACATATCATCACCATTTGGGTGCTTGAGAGATTCAAATATGTTGAAGTGGATCTTCGCTCCCGCTATTTCCATGCTAAGTGAACTTTCATAACAATCAATCTTGGTACGAGCCGTTCTCAAGAATGATCTACCAAGAATCAATGGTATCTCCGAGGGCACCTGTTCTCCTTCCATTTCTAAAACAAATAATTGTGCTGGGAATATCAAATCACCGACCTGTACTAGCACATCTTCTATAATAACTTTGAGGTAACAGTTAGAACTATTAGCAAGTTTAATGGTTATCTCAGTAGGCACAAGTTCTCCCATATTCATCTTATCATACACAACATATAACATCAAATTTATGAAAGCACCTAAATCAAGTAAAGCACCAGCAAACCTGTGATCACCAATGGTGCATGAAATAGTGAAATGTCCTGGGTCACCAAGCTTTGGTGGTATTTTCCTCTGAAGAACAGCGGACACTCTCTCACTTAAGGCAACCGTTTCAGTTCATTTGAACTTCCTCTTTATAGTGCACAAGTCCTTGTGAAATTTTGCATATTGCGGGATTTGCTTGATCACATCCAATAATGAAATATTCACCCCAACCTTTTTGAAGACGTCAACAATCTCCTTGTCCTTTTCCTCCTTCACTTTGTTCTTTAACCTTCTAGGAAAATGCACATTAGTGGTAATCAAATGTGAGGGTAAGGGATATACTTGGGCTGGTTTTGGCCTTGGCATAACTTTTATTCCAGGTGCATTCTCAACGGGTTGAGTGATTTCCTCAACGGATTGAGTTGGGGTTCTTGGACTGACTTTCGATGGCTCCTCAAGCACAATTTTCCTTAATACATGCTCTTCCCACTTTCTTCTTTGCTTCTTGACCTCTGATACTGCATCCAACACATTCCCACTCTTCAAATTCATAGCATGAGCTTCATATTGTCCATTGGGATTGATGAGAGTGTTGCTAGGAATATCTCCTAAGTTAACTTGAGCAAGTGTTTCCTGAATTTGGCTCACTTGTCGCTCTAGCAAATCAATTGTTTTCGCTTGTTGCTGAGTTGTGGCCTTGATCTCTTGGCTAAAGGAACTACTTTCCTTATGTTTCCTCTTGTTGCCAAACATCATTTGTTGCATCATGGCTTCCAAAGTTGAAGTTCCTGTTGATATTTGAGTTTGAGCTTGTTGTTTAGGAACACGTCTATGAACAAATTGTTGCCCATCCCCTGTAGGTTATCTTTGTTGAAATCCGGGTGGAGTAGTTAGAGGATTAAGCACATTGTTGCTTTGGTATCTGAGGAGTGGATGATCTTATTCCCACCATAGGTATTTGGCTGCCGGTAAACAAAATTCACATCCTTCTCTTGGGTATCTTCTGCACCCGCAATGAACTTGGGATAGTCTTCTGCTAGATGGTCGCTAGCTGAGCAAATAGTACACACTACCTGAAATGTAGCAACTGTCGCTTTCTTGTTCACCTTGAAAGCACTTGCAATCAAAATAATGTCATTCTCCATGGAACTCAACCTCTTCTCCAGGGCTCCATCTATGGCAATTGAATTTAAGGATCTCTTGTTGGCACCCATAGATCGATCTCTGAACTGGAACTATCTTGAATTCTCTGCTTGATTCTCCACAATTTCTTTAGCTTCATCTCCAGTCAAATTCCACCAGTTTCCCCCACTTGCGGCATCAAGTTTCTACCTATTGAATGAACTTATTCCTTCATAAAAGAACTCTATTTGAGTGTTGAGGTCAAAATTGTGGTGAGAGCATTGTTGAAGTAAACCATTGAATTGACTCCAGACTTCATGTAATTCACCCCATCCTTCTGCTTGAAGGTACTTATCTGCTTCTTTAAGTTCTTGGTGCGAGATGCAGAATAAAATTCCTTCATAAACGCAACATCCATCTTTTTCTATGTGTCAATTGATTGAAAAGCCAATGCGTTGAACCATTTCTTTGCCTGCTCCTTTAAAGACAATGAGAATAGAAGAAGCTTGATAGTATCTTCGTCAACATTCTATGACTTCTGAATTCTGCACAATGTTGCAAACTCATTAAAATGGTCTTAGGGATCCTCATAAAGGGTGCCTCTGAAGTGTGGCAAGTTTGAGATGAGAGATAGAGGTATTGCATAGGCTCCCAAATTCTCTGGAGTCTGCCACGCCTATACCTGGAATAAAGGATTCCTTAAGCTTCTGATTGTTGGCCATTGGTGATGGTGGTGGCAAAATTTCTTGCTCCTCTTGCTCAGATTCTGAATTATAATGTGGCTCTGAATATGTTATATCTCCACCACTATGTGCGCCTCTCTCTAATTGCTTGTGTTGTTTCCTATTAATCTTTGCTGATATTTCAATTTTCAAGTTCAAGGGCACTAGTGGTTCAGCACTTCGTGATCTTCGGGTCTGCATACAATGTCCTGCACACAGCAAAGATTGTAAGACTCAAAAGAAAAATAAAATAAAACTAAACTAGAAACAAAAGACATGATTAAGACTTAGAATTAAACAATCCTCAACGACACGGAGCCAAAATTTGATAGGTGGAAAACTATCAACAAATATATCTGTATTCTTGAGCAATTATATCAATGTAGTAAGTGATAAATAAAGGTCATTAATTACCCGCAGAGGATTGGTGAAACTAAATCTTAAAACACTAATTAGACGTAAATGTTGGCAAGTTGACAAATTCAACCAAGATACACAAACACAACAACGAACCTAAGCTAGACTACTCTAAAAGTTACGAAAATTTAACACAATATACTAGACACAGTGATGGACTACCACACAAATTTCGAGGGATAAATATGCGACTATCATTCCACTACTGCTACGAGGACTACCCCAAAGCCTACAACAACGGGTAGGGTCCAAATTAAACCGTCAGCATCATCCAACCTAGATTCCACTATGAGAAGATTCATAAGGCAACAAAACCAGCCATATATATCTGCTCACAAACTTACAATAGATATGCTATGTTGAAAGTTGTAAAGCCCAAAACTCCGGTCAATTCCTATCAATAGATTACCAAGCTTTCGCCTAGACTATTGTGAGGCAGAAGGAGATGAAGGTGACAGAGGAGTTGTAGTACAACCTGCTATCGCAGTTGCTCAACTCCGGCCACTCTGACGAGAATTTCGTCACCAAGAAGTGGCTGCGACTTAGAGAGAGAAGAAAATAGCAAAAAATCAAAATAAGAAGGAAATTGGTATTCAATGAGTTTCCTAAAAAGGCCTTGTAAATTGTCACGTGAAGGCACAAGACCAATTTTCAACTACGTCAAGTATTTTTAAACGTCCGTTTAGTACCATTTAACATCAACGAGTGATCAAAGTTTAGAATGTAATATACTTGAATAATTTGAGTTATTTTCCCTAAAAGATGTAGCTCTAATATTGATTATAGTGAACAAAAATCAAAACACTATTTCTCAAGAAACTTTATGTTACTACTGATCATCTACTTAAAAATAAAAAGATGATCATCTACTTACAAAATAAAAAGAAACACTAACACGCCATACAACTCTATACGAATTGTTGCTTCTTATTACTAAGGTGTCACACAATTCAGTACATTTGTGTGGCATAATGAATTTCCGTTTTTGACCCAAAATAAGTGGATGGATGAATTCCCCAAAATAAGTGATGGATTAGTTCACACATTATCGACAAATATCAACTCATTTGAGTGTTCATAA
Source organism: Geum urbanum (assembly GCA_946800695.1). Lineage (NCBI taxonomy): Eukaryota > Viridiplantae > Streptophyta > Magnoliopsida > Rosales > Rosaceae > Geum > Geum urbanum. The sequence continues at coordinate 50,222,794 of OX327006.1, forward strand.
TTAGCATAATCGTCGATCGATACTCAAATTAAAGATCAACACTAATCTATACCAATTGCATGGCGGATGCCTTAATTATCTTGGTCACTAGCTAGCAGCTTGTTAACTCCTCCATTGCTCCTAGGAGTAGAAACATGGAGGGAACATAGGAGAGTTAGACGAGTAAGAAGAATATGGGGCAGAAACGAATATACAGATTGGATTGCCAATTAGTGATTCTAATTTCCAAAAGTTTTGAGCGTTTTATGAGTTTTGTCTATCTGCGAATGAAATAAATAAAAAACCACAGAAAATAATTGGGAATGATGTGATGACCAGGTTCGTGGACACGTGTCGACCCACAAGGCCTAATCCATTAAACCTACATATACTGCCGATTCAAAATTCGTTTATTACGCGCCTCCGAGTTTTCGAAACTCAGTCTCCGTCTTTTCTGAGCTCTCTCGCTCTCCGATCACCAATGGCTCTCTCCTCCGTGTTCCAAGACCGACTCGAGCACATGGACCAAACTCGCAACCACCGCCTCTCTCTTCTCCAGGTCCCAATTCAATCTCCCTCTGCTTAATTTCGACAGAAATTTCAAATTTTTCTCGGCGGCCGGGATCTGACCGATTCCGGCTTCTTCTTTTTTCAGGCGGAGAAGGAATTGCAGGCGAAAAAGTCTTAGGAGCTTGAGTCGAAGCTCGCGAGCATGGGTGCGATGGAGCAGCGGTGCTTGGTGTTGGAGCAGAAGATCGCCGCCCAAAGCTTCGAGATCTGGGCGCTCCGATCCGAGATTGAACGGCTCGATGCCAAATATCAGAGCGATTCCGATGAATTGAGGTACTGAATTTCTCAATTTTACTGAAATTGGAATGTGAATTTTGGGTTTTGGAATTGAATTTGGGGATGGAATTTTTTAGGGTTTTGAAGAGTGAGGTGGAGGAGCTAGAGGAATTGGAGAAGGAGAAGAATAGGTTTCATGAGATGAAGGGATCTGAAATGAAGGAGTTTAAGCAAAATGTGGAGAGGTTTGTTTGGGAATGTCGATTGCAAATTGATAATTCGAAGAATGGGATTAACCAGGTAAAAAATTTAAGGCCCTAAAACCCCAATTTGATATTTACGTTCTACTTGAACAAGTTTGCTAACGAATTTGTTTCTAATGTTATTTTGGTCTCTATTTTCAGGTCAAGTCTAGCTTTACTAAATTTCAAGGGAGTGACAGATGCACCAGTAATTGTGACATAGATGCAGCTGAGAAGAGGAAGTCTGAGCGTTTAGCTATGAAGGAAGAGATGAACAGAAAGTTGGCTTCCAATTACCAAACAGGAGCCCATTTGCAAAAACAACTTCAGAACATGCTCATTGCCAATACTCAACATAAGGCATAGGCTGTATTGACTGTATAAGACTAAACCTAGTTACATGCTACAAAAGTTCTTTTGAACTCTGTGGAACTCAACTTTCTCGTGAAAGCTTGTAGCTCGAGTGTTTTTTTCTTTCTTTTTGATGGAAGTAGCTCGAGTGGTTAAGAACCATTTTACTCGAAAATTTGGTGGTCCACTAATGAACAAAAAAAGTAGGGATGGTCACGGACGGGTCGGGACAATTTTTGTCCGTCCTTATTCCTATCCCGAACGGGTCGGGGCGGGGCGGGATTGAGTATTTTAAAAATTCATCTCGGTCGTCCCGAAATTCGAATGAGACAGGACCAATTTCGGGTTCAATTTAAAATGAACAATTAATAGAGTATTAAACAACAAATATTCAAATGAGACAAACTAAAGTTCAGGTTTAATATAAGAAAAATATAGTTTGATAAGACTTAAAATTCTACAACTACACAAAATAATATCATTTTACTTAAAGGTAAATAAGAAGAAGTAAAACTACGACAAATTTTATTTCATGCTTAATTGATACATTTAATTCATACTACAAAAAAGTATAATACTTTGATCGTTAGAATGTAATTTTACTTTTTTATTGAATAATGTTATTGGTTTGATAATTTAATATGTCAACATTTAATAAAATAAATAAATTATATTATGTGGGATGGACGGGTTTATCGGGATTTCAAAATCAAGACCCAATCCCGTCCCTAAAATACGGGAGGGGACGGGGCGGGACAAAAATAGTAAAAAATTTATTTTTCGTCCCGTTCCGAGCGGGATCGGATCGGATTCAGAATTTGCGAGATTCGTGTCCACCCCTAAAAAAAAGGGCCTCATAAAGTGGCACAAACTTGTCCGGCCCAAACAACAAGCCCAGAACCTAGAACCTTGTTCCAATTTGCAAAATAAACCTTCCGAATTGCTTTGATTTCCTTCGGCAAGGTTCTAGCATTCTCCATACTCAAATCTCTCTCGTATAAAAGCTCTTCTAAAACACCACTAGACTGAAGCAGAAAACGAAAAAATGGCAGAGGAATTGTCGCTAGATTTGGAGGAGCTCCGCCATATCCAGAGCATTGCTAAACGCCCACGAGTCCTCAATCTCATCTCCTCAGAAATCAACTATTTGGAAAAGGTTTCCCCTTCTTTTCTTCATATAGAAATCTTTGGTTATTTTACCAGTTTGTATTAGTGACTGTTCTGTACATAGCTAGAAACAGCAAAAAGGAAACTTTTGCTCAAAATAATTAGTACCCATTTATCAAATATATTTGGCTTTAATTTGTTTTGTATAAAGTGGGTTATGGAGTTACGTATGCCTTTTGGAGTAAAGAACAGTGGTTTATGCAATTGTTATGGAGCAAAAAATTTCTTTGATCATACTGATCAGAGGGTTTCACTTCTAAAGACTTTTGATTTTGTGTTTTCTTGGCGGTGTGTCATTTTGTGTGTGAGAAATAAAAGGTAATCTGTGATATTGTCATAAGAAATAAAGAATGGAACTTGAGCTTTAGAAAGTGGTGGAAACGGACCTCAATCCGGTGTCAATCTGTATATGTTTTGTCATGCTTACTGATACATGTTCTAGTACATGTTTGATTGGTATAATGGTAATGTTAGAGAGCCTTCGAGTTCCCAGTTATAATTTATTGTTGATTTCCATCTACGAAGTTCATGGTTTCTTGCACCTTGTTTGTGAAGTTTCCCATAATTCTAAGGCCTTAAAACTCCACAATTGAATTTCTAAACATTTGAAATAAACACGTAATTACATTTACTTGTTCTATTAGTAATGTAGCAATATGGAAGTCTGAAAGTTCTTCAGAGATCATTAGATTTTATAACTCACTATCATCCAATACTGCAACTGTGTTTTCCATGTTTGCTTAGTTGAAGCTAAAGCAGGTTTAATAATTGCACAGTTGTCTAAGGAGGCAGCACCTACACCAATCTTGCCTACCTCGGCGGCTGCTAAGGTGCCTTCCACACCAGCTAGGAATTATGTTACACTCGGGTCGTTCAGCTGGGAGCAAGATACCGATAAAGTGAAGGTAATCTTTGCACTGTTTTCAAGAAGAATGAGTTAAAAAATTGGCATGTTATGCAATGGGATATTGCAGAGAGATGACATCTTACTTCATCCTGATATTTGAACTTGTGCTATTTCTTAGCTAGGCACAGATCTGTGTTTTGTTTAACTTTCTTATATGTAGCTTTGATTCTGCTTTCATCATCTTACCCTCCTCTTGCAGATATATATATTTCTTGAGGGAATAGATCAGGAGAAAATGGAGACTGAGATCAAGCCTACATCAATTGATATCAAATTGCATGAAGTTCTAGGAAAGAACTACAGATGTGCTATACCTAAATTGCATAAGCAGATTGTTCCAGAGAAGTGTAAGGTGCTAGTTAAGCCTACAAGGGTTGTCATCACATTGATTAAATCTTCAAAGGGAAACTGGCTGGATTTGCATTTCAAGGAGGACAAGGTAACTTCATGCCATGGACAGTATCTAGTATAACTCAATGGCCAAATTAGAACTAACAGTAATGATATTTTGATTTTGTAGCTGAAGCCAAACTTGGATAAAGAGAAGGATCCTATGGCTGGAATCATGGACTTGATGAAGGTCGGTAAACTTGAACTTGTACGTAAAGATGTGCATGCATATTCATTGAGCAAACACATTTGTGGGTTGTGTTTCTGTAAGATGTCTGATGTGCCATTTTTTATGCAACGCTTGCAGAATATGTACAATGAAGGCGATGAAGAAATGAAGCGAACAATTGCCAAAGCATGGACTGATGCAAGATCTGGAAAAACAGCTGATCCGCTGAAGGGGTTTAATTAAGGGGGAGATTTGATTCTCGTCTGCAATAGTGACTTTTGAAGATCTTTTTTGGTTCCATTCAGTGATTTCTTGCCTAGTGTATACTGGAAAGTCCTGGGAAACTTGTACTTCTGATAGTTCTATGTTTGTTATTAAGAGATTCTATTGCTCAACATTTTCTAAATCTCAAACAGTAGTCGTAGTGCGGATTTCGTTTACTTACTATCAGTAAAGCAAGAGTAGCTGAAATCGCCAACAATGTTTCGTGGTGTAGTTCGTTATCACGTCGGTCTAACTCACTGAAGGTCTCCGGTTTGAACTCGGGCGAAGCCAGTTTTCCTTTTTGATTCAATCTTGCTGCAACATGGCAATGTTATGGTCAACTCGTCCATACATCAAATGATTTAAATCTGAATAGTCCGTCTGAAATACAAAACAATCCAACAATTTCCATCAGGAAAGAGCCAACTCTTATTCAAGTTCACATAAATCTTACTCCACAATAAACCTTGGTGGCATGGCCAATAGGCCACAGATCTATAAACCCCACTAAAACTAGAAAAAACCACATCTTGCCTAAACAAGACAAATACGTGTTGTGTGCTGTCATTGGAGAATTTGACTGCCGTAATCAGCATTGAACTTATCGTAGCGATGAGCCGAGAGATGAGCAGATGGCCTGGTGTTCCTCAAAGCAGTCTCAATGTCATCATGTTTAATTGGTCCAACCTTTGGCAGTTCTGCAACCAAAAACAAAACTGGAATCAGTTTAAACTTTACAGTTGTTAGAAGACTGAGAACCACAACTGAAATTGTTGGATCGTTGCTCTATGTTTGCATTTATGTACACTAATATAAGAATTGTATAATTTGCAGCTATGTACCATCCTCAGGCACAATGTCCACTTTGTCTTCAAGGAGTGTCATTATGCGTCTCAGGGGCTGCATGGCAGCCTCTTTGCAAACCAACCGAATATCAGAACCTGAATATCCTGCTGTCTTATCAACCAACAAATCATAAGGAAGCTCCTCCTCACCAGGCTCTACTGGCAGGAGTTCCTCAAACATGGCTCTTCTTGCTTCAGGTTCGGGCAGAGGCACAAGAATCTAATTTTTCATGGTCAATGGAGAACTTTCTTGATTGATAAAGTAATTGCATGCAAAAAAGTACAATTGATCATGTAGAAACAGCCATCAGAATGCAGAACTGTGATGGCAGTTTAGGCTAGAAAGATAGCACCATAATTTGTGGGAAAAAGAACGGTAGGATGTTTTAACATCATTTAATACAAGAATAAGGATACTCGTTTTTCAAGACGCCGGAGCATGGCTGCATCTAGTTCCCAAGGAAGATTTGTTGCAGCCAAAACAAACACTAGTTCATTCGTCTTTGTCAAACCATCCATCTTTAAGCAAAATAGCAAACTTAATTTAGTACAATATTAGAACGTGAACAATTGATTTGATGAAAATGCATATGTGAAAATCAGTGCCGCAAAGAATGGTCTTTGATCAAATTTAATGTAAAGAGAAGCATTTCAGGAAACAGATGTGCTACATTTAAACAACCAAGCAATAAGATTATACAGCTAATTATGAGTTTAAAAGACAGTGAACCTCCCGAACGTTCTGGTAACAGAAACAGCACATGGAAGCACTTTGGCTAGTGTGAGCAGTGAAATATCTTAATTTATTGTGACTCAGAGTTGAATGTTTAATAGTATTGTTAAAGGATAACTGTAATTGCCATAACTAATAAGAGTAGATAACAAGATTTAAAGTAATGGGACAGGAGATACAGAGAGCAATGCACTCATAAAACAACAAAGGACCATCACCTGTATCAGAAGCTCCGTTTTCAAACGCCTACTTGCTTCATGCTCACTTCGCCCTTCACCACGTTGACTAATAATTGCATCAATTTCGTCAATAAATATAGTTGAGGGTGCATGGTGCCTGGCAAGCTCAAACAAAACCTTCACTAATTTCTCCGAGTCACCTGGAAAGTCATACAAACTTCAAATGAAAAGCAGCTAATTTATACAAACAAATGCAGTATTCATCTAAACAAATATTAAAATTCCCATAGTTGTCCCAATAGTTGACTTTGCTAAAAAATAGCAAAACTATATACATTTTTCTACGCCACTCAGCCCACAACTGACCTTTGCCCAATCACTTCTGTGGGTCATTCTATTCTAACTTATATCAAATTCCTTTCACTCATTAGTATGTGAAACTGACTCTATCCTGGTAAAGTTTCTGCAAGAGACGTGTGTTTTTAATACCATGACCAACAAACATCCAACAAAATTCTCAATTCTGACATACCACGCCATTTACTGACAACTGATGATGCTGAAATGTTGAAAAATGTGGTCTTGCACTCTGTTGCTACAGCCTTCGCAAGCATTGTCTGCAATATCAGGGCTAAGGTATTTAGGGTCCAATACATTATCTTAAGATATAATAAAGAGTGCATGAACAGAATTGCAAAATCAGCTTCTTTATGAACTATCAATCCCAAGGACCTCGTGAGATGGAAGAGAAATGTACACTGTAAACTCTGGAGACATGGAGAATACAAAGACAGTTAAGTTGGTGGCATTTCTATGGTTACTTTTTCTTTCTGCATGAACATATGCTATATCCGTAAAGGCTGCATAAAAGTTGAACCCTATCGCAACTTCACGTATAATTACACTTTAGACAGCTAATCCATCTTCTTCTTCTTTTACCATTTTTCAATGATACGGAAGACTAAGGGACCTTATATGTTTGGATATACAGCTAATCTGTGAAATATGATTCAAACAAAAGACTAATGTTAGCTCATCACCCTATCATGTTCCAAGAAGCAGTAAATCACATAATTCTTCATTGTCCATCCTGTTGCTTTAAGGTTACAACAAGAGTATAATTGATCAGGAGAGGAAATACTGCATACCTTTCCTGTCCCTGGGGGGCCAAAAAGGAGAATACCCTTCCAAGGTGATAAAAGACCAGTAAAGTACCTAGAAACAGAGGACGAATCAGGTTAACTATAAACATATTGCAGCATTTCAACCAAACAAAAGGATATTCTTATTACCAAAGTTTGTCAATGATTCATGTGGAATTACATTCCAGAGAAAACAATTATAAATTATGCTTGCATTCAATAGATCAACATTGGAAAAAAAAGATTTAGATATTCCACCAATGAAGTATAAGTTCATTCAATAAGTAATACAGATGGTATTATGTATTCATTTTAAATTTTTATATAACAATGCACCAGATGTTAATCAGATATTATACCAATGCAGTCGCATTGGGATTCAAACTCTAGCTACTCCAACCATTGACAGACCAAGAATCAGTGTTTCCATTGGTTTAGATGTCACTGAAAACAGTCAAGCATGCACAATAGGAAACTAAATTAACACCATGCTTCAAAAGTAGACAAACTAGCATTGCAGCAATTCGATCTTCATATAAACATATGTAAGAACACGATGTTATGAGTAAACAATGTAGTTCATTAACTAAACCTACTTGGGATATTTAATTGGCATGACCACCGCTTCTTTAAGTAGACGTTTGGCATTCTCTAATCCCTTAATGGTTTCCCACTTAACATCTGGATCACCACGAACTATATCCCTGCACAGACGAATGGGAATACATGTATAAAATAAAAGTAAGCAACTGCGAATCAAATCCTTTGAGGCCTTAAAATTTCATGTATAAATTACCTGCATAAACTCTCTGCTAGAGTACGTGTTTCAGCAGAATCAAAAGCTGGGAGCAGAGACTTCTGCCTGTGAACAAGAACAACCAAGGTCAGCAAGTCCTTAAAGAGACAGAAATCCCACTCCAAACCATACTACTAAACATGTATCAGAAGGGAATTACACACTTTACTAAAGAATGTTGGTTTGGAAAAATCTGCCAAACCTTATAATAGCACATGGGCTGACAATGCATTTTGTTGTTGAGTTTTGACTTACTTCCTTAAGTTAAATCATCATTATTAAAAGTAGTTTTTGTCCAGGTGAGTTTCCTCATGCGTACAAATATATGTAGTTTTTGAAAGCTTAAAGTATACTAATTTCTACAATGTAGCCTTTCAATTTTGTAAGCTCGTAGTTAGTAGAGCTTTACTAAACATTTATTAATAGAAGGAAACTGACACAGAAATGTCAAGAAGCATACGGGATCACATGATTTGGATCAGATGAAACCCCGTTTGACTGTGCAGCTCCCTGAGAAAACAAACACCGATCAATCTGACACTACAAAATGCAAGTACCACCATATCACTAATACATCACATCATATTGATTATAAGACCAATTGTAGTACCTGGTTCCGGTACCGCTCATAGATGGCCAAGTCAGATTGGTTCTTCACATGACCATTCCCATTTGCTGCCGCAACCGAAGATCCCCCATTACTCACAGCTCCATTAGTGGCCTGCTCACTTGGTGTCTCCTCCGGCAATTTCTTTCTACCAAACTTGGCATCATAAAACAATTTAAAATCCTAGAAATACATGTTAGTTTTACCACAGACAAATCCGCAAAATCCGGACTCTACTCTACTCTATTCATCAGATCAAGATTAGCAATCAGACAATCTCTACATCCAAAAATGACACAGAATCTAATCACGAACATTAAGAGGGTGGGGTCATGGTTTAGTGCATGCTGAGAAAAGCAGTAACAAGCCTAAGCTAAACAAAATTCAGAGACTTGGGTCTTTCAGTTCAAGTTCAAACTCAGCTTAAATATGCTCAAAAGTCTCAAACTTTGCTCAAAGTTTCAAACTTTGATTCAAAAAGCTACTTTTGTTTTCTGGGGAACTAAAAGATGCTGTGTGAGAGTATAAGTGAGTACCGGAAAGGTCCACCGAGTGATTGAAGGCTCGTCCGACATTGCTCCGATGAATCTGGAGAAGAGAAGAAAGAGAGATTTTCAGATGGAATCTCTCTCTACTGACTCTCTCTCTCTCTCTCTCTCTCTCTGAAACTTGGAGGCTTCTGGTGAATGATGAGTCTACTGGAGCATAATGGAATCAACTAGTAGAAGTAAGGAGCATGTGGATTCAATGTTTCATTCTTTATTGTCAGTGTGATTCACTTCCATATTTTATTGGAAATGAAAGGTTACCAAGCAAGAAAAATATCATTGGGCCGAGAAGTGTCTTTTGTCTTTGTTGCTGGTTGTTCTCCCTGTCTCACACAACTTCATTCCTAAAGAAGAAAAATCCGACGTTCAATTTTATTTTTTTAACGAAATGTCTATTTTTTTTCTTTTTTTGCCACAAATATTTCAGAACTACCACGAAATTCTTTTAGAACATTTTTAATGGCACTCGTCATTGGAGTTCCTTAGATAAAAAAGTAGAGAAAAGTTAAAATTCTGTTCCACATTCATGCTCTTTATTAGACTCCTAGAATAGAGAGAACATTAGAACTCTTATATCTGCGAAATGATAAATGAGCTCATTTTTTGTGTATTGATTAAACTAATTTTCTAGTTTGTTTTACATTTTACTTATCATAAATATGAGTTCGTAGTACCTATATCCTTAACACAACTAGAGCACAAATTTTTTTACTCTCTAAAAATTTAACTTTTAGCTATATTTTCAATAAATTTATCAAAATTATAGAGAATATTGTTAGAAATACTCTTAATTGAGTCAATTTTTGAAAATAACCAAGATGGAAAAAGGAGAAATAGAGTTAGGTACTCTTGAGCATGAACAGGCGAGGTGAGGAGAGTAGGCACTATTTTCAACCAAGTTCATTACTGGTTATGTTAAATTGGACTGATTGGAAAAGCAAGCCTTTTCCAGGCCCATCTTAGAGACTTTAAGTCACTAGCTTATGTAAGGCTCATCTTTAATATTTGGACTAGGCTGATGCCTTTGGGCTTTAGCGATAATATTATTTCATACAACAGATTAAGCCCGGTTTAGAATTGAGTTTTGGGAGGTAAAATAGCGTAATCTTATCATTGTAGATTGTTAGGCTGTTTGTTAATATTTTATATCTGTGTTTTCTTAAATTTTTGGGTCAATTAACACATAAATCAAAAACAACCCCTTGGTTGTTTTTTTTTAACTGTGTTTTTCTCACTATTAATTTATTTCACCACTGATTTTTCTTACCATATTTAGGGGGTTGCTTTCATATCACTTCCTCATGGTTTAATTTCATTGATCAATTCAATTACTATATTTTTGATAATTAACTTCTATAGGGTATAAACTTTGGTCAAGTTAAGAAATACTATGACTTTATAAATATGATAAAAAATGGTACCTCAAAATCTTATTTTATAGCAATGAGATGTTTCCGTCTTCTAATGGTCTCTTCTAATTTAAAATATTAAGTGATCTATTGTAATACATAGAAATTTTCTCATATATAAGTGTTTGTAGTTCTTGTTTTCAAACAATAAAGAACTTCATCTTCTACGAAAATGACAACATTACTTGATAATGTAACAATGACTGTTGAAGAGAATCAAGATAATGAGAACGTGAATTAGGATACGGTGACGATGTCAATTCAAGAGTGTGATCATTATGTTGGAAAGATCAAGAATTGTGCATTTTATCTTTGTATATGTGATAATGTATTTTAACATTTGAGTTTTTTATTAGACTTTAATTATTTGAGGCAATCCTTATAAATCCAACCAAATCCTTATAAACAATACAAAAGAATCATTTCAAATTCATGTAGAATTAAAATAATCAGTGGATTTAAAACAATCTACAACAATCCACGGATTATAAAGAATCCTTAAAAATCCTTAAAAATTAAGATTGAATACACCCTTCTTAATTACACCTCAATACTAAACTAAGCTCAAGGGAGCCAAACCTCATTTTAGTACCAACGATTTTTTTTTAGAGTCGAGATCTCACCAAAGATTAAAGTCGATTCAAGGTAAAACAATATCGATACATATGCATTTGTGCTTCACATACTAGATATCACATACTAGATATCACTACTTTACACAAATGGGTGTGGTCATAAATATCTTAATCTCCAATAGAATTTGATTAGAAAGTTGAATATTTGTCTGTCTAACTTATATACTACTGGTAATAATGGGTTGGAAATTTTCAAGGAAAGGTGGATTTGTAGGGCACCAAGTGTTGAAAGTGATCTAAACCCTTGACATTCATTTGGTGATCGAAGTGAACCTAGCTAGTTTGATCCATGTTAATTCAAGTCAAGATAAAGATTATATCCAAGTAAATAAAACTGCTAGCTTAATATATGCAAGATTGTATCCACAAGAATGAACAATATATAGCATAAGCTAGTTAATATATGTTTCTCCTCATTAGACTTCGTTCACTTCAATTGAAATTATTCATCCCCCTAGACTCTAGAAGGTGGATCTTGGCTTGACTTAAATAAATTGTTCCATTCGTTCACTTCATATATTTTTCAACCTAGAAATTAAGTGATCGAAATATTTTCACAAATTGAAGATGTACGTTGGTCATAAAGATAGCATGAGGGATTCAATGAACTTAGGGGACCAAGAAATTTGAAGTCACCAGATTCAAGATTTGAATATGACATCCATGTCAATAACCAGAAATCGCCGGTCAGCCCCTTCTCATTTCGATGGATCAAAAGAGTGAAGAATGCCAAGTAACTTACTTCGATCTAAATAAATGGAATGTTCGAACGAAAAGCACCACTACTGGAGGAGAGGTTTGGAGCGACGAAGTTACGTTTCTTCGTCGCCCCAAACTAAATGAAGCGACGAAGAATGGAATTGTAGCCTCAGAAATTACTTATGTCGCTTCAACTTACTGAGGCGACGAAGATTGATCTTGGTCGCTTCAATACCATGAGGCGACCACATTTTTCATTCCAAGCGACGAAGATAGTATTGGTCGCCTCGAAGAAAATTGGGGCGACGAAAATTGATCAATCTTCGTCGCCCCAATTTTTTTAAATCTGAATCTGCTCTCCTTCTTAAAGTCAAACCATTCATAAAGTTAACATTTTGGGAAAACAGTTCATTCGCGTTCTGGAGCTGTTCTTGTGCGATTTTGGGAGAAATTTGAAAAAATTGAGAAAGAAGGTTGTTCTTGCCATTCATTTGATTCTTAAGTAAGGTTAGTTTGATTTGTATCTCTTTAACCCTCTTTATGACCATAATACATGTTAATTTAGAAGTGAAAATGAAGTTTATGTAAAAATTGTGAAGTTGAATTGAATTTGGTCTTATGTTGTAGTTTTAGTGTGTGAATCATTGAATTGTGATAAATCATATTATGGGTTCATGAATAATGTTTGAACTTTGGTAAAATTTAGTGAAATTTTTTATGATTAGTGTAGATTAGGTGTATTGGTCTCAATTAGTAGTGTTATTAGGGTTAATCATGAAATTGAGTGTATGGTTAAATATAATTGTGGTGTTTATCAACTTAGAACTCCCGTTTGAGAATCAACAACTCATCTAGTTGATTGAGTTGAGTTGTTGATTCTCGAATTGTCTCATTTTTGGACACTTTAGGTGAACATGACTTTGTTGATCCTTTTGCTATTCATGTGATTTCAGTTTCAGTTTTGGGATATGGTTTCGACAGTGTCTCCTTTCAATGTTCCCTGAGTGCAAATTAGGTTGTTTAGATATGTGTGCACTCGGTGAACTGTAGGGAGATGCTGCCGAAATTTCCCTAAACTGGAGCTGAAACGCATGGGTGCAAGAGGGTTGACAAATGTCGTGTTCCCCTGAAGGGGATAGGACCCAACCCGGAGGCATAAGCCGAAGAAGTGTGGGGTTTTGGTTGAATCGTAACTGTGGCGTGGTAACTTTGTTTATATTGATTGTTTATGTTGACAGGAAACATGGAAGGATACCCGGACAAAACTTGGATGACATATCCTCATGTTGATCCAAGGTACATCACAGGCATATTCGAGTTTATGAATTTTGCCCGGCGACATAGTAACGGAGCCGATTATCACTTCTGCCCATGCAAACATTGTAAGAACGGTCCGTTCAAGGTTACTATGGATACCATGTATCATCACTTGTCACACAGTGGTTTGAGTCCGGATTATACTGTCTGGCACCTTCATGGGGAAGTTTCTAGTGAACCGGCAATGCTCAGTCAATGAAGACAGTGGCTTCAAGATAGAGTCGGTCCTTCTAGTGGTGTCGGTCCTTCAGTGAACCCGCAGTTGGAGATTCTATATGATGCATATCCGTATTATCCTGGATACCATGCAAATGCACCCCAACAATTAGTGGAAGATAATTCTCGCATGAACTTCAATGACATGGTAGACGATGATTATGAAAAGTACGATAGATTATTGAAGGAGTCACAGACCCCATTATATGAAGGCAATGAAGAAACTGTTTTGAGTGCCATATTAGATGCAATGGAAATGAAAAATGAAAATGGATGGTCGGACACAAGTGTTGACTCTTTATGTATTTACATTAATAAACTTCTTCCTAAAGGGCACACATTCCCCTGTTCATACTCGAGAATTAAAAAAATCTTGAGTGATCTTTCACTCGGTTACGAAAGAATTGATGCGTGTGAGTTTAACTGTGTGTTGTTCAGGGGGGCGCTTGTAAACGAGAGGATTTGTCCAGTGTGTAATTCTGAAAGATATAAGCCATATACAAATGATATTCCCAAAAAAAATGATTCGTAACTTCCCTCTAACACCAAGGTTGAAGCGTTTGTTTATGTCCCCACACACTGCCAAGCATATGCAATGGCTGGGGGAGCGAATATGCGTGGCTGGTAGCCTCAGCCACCCAGCTGATGGAGAAGCATTTCAACATTTTGACAGAACTTTTCCAGGTTTCGCACGGGACTGCAGAAATGTACGCCTTGGAGTTGCAACAGACGGTTTCAATCCATTCGGAACAATGGGAACTTTGCATAGTACATGGCCCGTTGTTGTGATGCCGTACAATCTACCACCGTTAATGTGCATGAAGAAGGAATATAACATGTTATCAGTGTTGATTCCAGGCCCTAAATCTCCCGGAAAGTGCCTTAGTGTACTCATTGAGCCAATGATCGAGGAGCTAATACATTTATGGGTCGTTGGAGTCCATACTTTTGATCGAGTAGACAATGAGGTATTCTTGTTGAAGGCAGCGGTGATGTGGACTATCAACGACTTTCCTGGTTTAGGGATGCTTGCGGGGTCAACGGTGAAAGGGTACAAGGCATGTCCAATTTGTCTAGATGAGCTAACTTCGAATTCAGAGCATATATGTGGGAGGATAGTTTATGAAGGTCATCGAAAATGGCTCCACCAAGACCACTCTTGGCGATTGAGTAAGGCATTTAACGGGAATGTGGAGTTTGGCGGAAGACCCTATCAGAAGAGTGGAGATGAGCTTTTGGAGGACGTTAGGTCACACGTTTACCCTATTCTTAGCCAACATGACGACTTGAAGATGCCGTACAATCCGAATAACAGACAGTGTTGGACTCACGAAAACATATTTTGGAAGCTGCCTTATTGGTCATCATTGAAGATCAGACATTGCTTAGATGTCATCCACTTCCCCAGAGTGGAATATCAGCTGTGTTTCACTCTTAGTAAGACCAGATATTATCGAGACTCGTTGTCAGTTCAGGTTGACTGAGGCAGAGACTACTGAGGCTCACTGGCAAGTCTTGGTGGAAACAGACGAAGTCAAACCTTACCTAGAAGAACATCTCAGAAGGTTCAAGGCTAAAAATGATGAAGATTTTGACGAGGTTCGTCGAAGGAGGAGTTTTCTTCGATGATTCTTAACATGGGTACATCCAACTATTAATTGTTGTAAGGTTCTTTGAGGGTTTATAACACTTATCTTTCACTTATCTAACACTGATCTCTCAGATGTCCCTTAAGGAAAAAAAACTTTGATCAGAGCTTGGTTGCAGGAATAAAGTCATTAGCTCAACGACCTCAGCAATTCCGGGTTTATAAGTCGTGTTATGTGAACGGTGTCAAGTTCACCTCGTTTGATAGGGATCAAAGAATCGTGACTCAAAACAGTGGTGTCATGATAGACTTGGGTTCATCCAAGTTCTACGGCCATGTTAACTACGTGGTCAAAGTATTATATGCAGGCCGTATGTCAGTGGTGTTGTTTAAGTGCACATGGCACAACTCCGACAACGAGGATGATCTTGACACCGTTATAACAGATCATGGACTAATATTAGTGGATACAAACAACAATTACTATGAGGATTCACCCTTCACAATTGCAACCAAAGCAAAACAAGTATTCTACATGCATAATCCAAAGGTCGGTGATACTTGGAAGGTAGTACAAGAAATGTCGCACCGCAATGTCTACAGTGTTGAAGTACTTGTCATAGATGAAAACATATCGCGTACAGGAGATCATGTATTCGAGCCTTACCAAGAGGACACTCCCACGGTGATACACTTTTACCAAGATCTTCAACTACTTTTGGATGAAGAAGGAGACGGAGACGGAGACGAAGACGAGGACGAGGACGAGGACGAGGACGTGGACGGGGACGAGGACGAAGACGAAGACGAAGATGAAGACGAGGACGAGGACGAGGACTAAACTAATATTATTATGAATTTGAAAACTAAATTCGTATTTTATTTAAAGCATAATGTATGTATTCGAAAAAAATATTTCCAATTTTTGAATTTGTATAAATAACACAAAATGAGGCGACCAAGATATCAAAGTTCGTCGCTTCATATGTTCCGGGCGACCAAGATATCAAAGTTCGTTGCTTCATATGTTCCGGGCGACCAAGAATATCAAAGTTCATCGCTTCATATGTTTCGGGTGACCAAGAATGTCAAAGTTTGTCTCTTCAGTAATTCCAGGCGACGAAGAAACCAATCTTCGTCGCCTCGTCTTGATTATAATTCCAGATCTAGGTTCGATTTTTCTTTCTTCCTCACTTTCTCACTTTTGCGTTTCTCCTCCGCCTCCGCCCCAAAATCTCGATTTCAACCCGAATCCCTAAATCCCCTCCCTTAACGTCATCATCGCTGATTAACTTCCTCTCTCCTCAACCTTTCCTCCGCCCCCATCATCATCATCTTCGTTTCTCCTCCACCAATCTTCCAACAGCTCAAGTTACTGTTTTTGATTAGTTTTTCGGTTGGGGCTTTAATTAAGCAGTTCTATTTGTTTAGGGTTTTGGTTTGGTTAGTGTCTTTATTTACTGTGAACTGCTTAGCTGTGAAGTGAGGTAGCTATCGATCACACCAGGTTCAATTTCTGATCTGTATTTCCTACATATTCGTTGCTTTTAGTTTTCCACTCCTAAATCTCTAAGTTTCTGAGAGTGGAGAATTGAACGGAGTGAGAAAACGAAGATTCGGATTAAGTAACGATGCGAATTTGAATCTGATCTCAATTTCTAATTGTCTAGTTAAGGAGCAGGAGTGGTTTTGTATTGGGTGGGTGTAGTTGAGTCTAGATTAGCTCCAGCAAGGGTGACGTGCCTAGTGTTGTGACTGTTGTCCACGTTTTTTTCGTATTTTTTTTTATTAATTTAGAAAATGCAGTGAAACTCATTGATGTTGTGCTTGTGCTGCTGATACTGGGTTGTTATTAGTGAGCTTTTGTGCTCGTTTGTCATTGGGGTTTCAGTTTGAAATTGGACATTTCGGAGAGATCGTGAGGTTCATTGAATGTTCTCACAGCATTATTGGTATATGTTTGAAAATTTTGGTTTGATTGATATCCAGTACCAGTTATTTGTTTGATGTTGAAAGAATTAGAAAGCAGGGAGAAACTTAAGCCTGATCATAGCTGTGTATGGTCACCTCGTTTGCATATATTGTAGGAGCAAAAAGGTGTTGTCAATAGCTGTGTATGGTCCCTAGCATATATAATAAAAGTCTGATCATCTCGATAACCTACTTAATAATACATTGTGCTTTACTTAACACACATTATACATATGTATTGATTTTCTTGTCCGAAGAAATAAAGAGCTTGAATTCAAGTAATTTTAGAATAAATGGAGCTTGCTTTTAGGTCAGCATCATCAGACTACAGTCTATAAAATTAGACAAGTTGCCATTTCGTTCTCGGGTTTTCAAAAATTAAGAGCAACTGACGTTAGGAAACATGGAAAGGTCTGTGGCGTTCTCTGTTTATGTGACTTGAGGCCAATTTAGTCATCTTATATTCATACTAAGCACTCACATTTGATACTCACTCAATATTAAGCACAACACATTTGTCACTTATGTGTTTATGTGTTTAATAATTTCGATACTTATGTGTTTACATACTTTGTAATGCTTAAGTGAATTTGGATATATACTATGTAATGTACATTTGGATTTGGTGTTAACGTTGGTTTAGATTTGGTGTTTTAACAGAATGGCTCCCGGAAGTACAAGTCACCAAAAGAGGAAAGCGGCGCTCCAGCGTCGTGAAGCGGCGGTGGCGGCGGGGCAAGCATTGAGCGGAGCGGGTCCTTCCGCCTCGGGCTGCCCCACGGGACAATC
The DNA here is from genome assembly GCA_946800695.1 of Geum urbanum. NCBI lineage: Eukaryota > Viridiplantae > Streptophyta > Magnoliopsida > Rosales > Rosaceae > Geum > Geum urbanum. The sequence goes on from OX327006.1 coordinate 50,240,523, forward strand.
CAGGGCCCCCTCGGGACATCATTCAGAGGGTTTTGGGGCTTTCACGACGGCCCCAATGCTTGAGGACACCATTCCATTAGTGGAAAACAGCGATGCCACTACTCTTTCAGAGCGCCCTCCCGCCCTCAGCATCCGATGTAAGAAGACCAAACTCCCAGACATGGTGGACATGGCAACCAGAAACGCGACGATGGCGCAGCGCGGGGTCGTTGTCGGGACAAAGACTGAGTATCTCGTCCGGATGAACAACAATAAGCGACTAAAGGTGGAGTACGCTACGGGCATCGGGGGCCTGCGACGAGAGAGTTTAGGAGTCTGATGTCTCGAGACATTGGTAGCATCATATGCAGCAAAGTTCCAATGGTTGAGCCCACCTTTTTGTCACTTAGCGATCTACAACGCGACGTCGTCAATACCAATATTGAGGTATACTTATTGCGCTTAGCTTAGTTTGTTACTTTACGGTTTATGTAATTATAACTTTTAATTAACACGATTTAAATTTTTGTGCTAGACGAACTATGACATTCCGGCGACCGATGTGGAGATGTGGAACTTTATTGATGCGACTGCGCAAATAATTTACAAGGATTGTAAGCATGATTGCCATCAGCATTATCTCCACGTCAGCCAGGAGACTCCTGCTGAGTTTCTAGGGAGGGAAGAAGAATGAGCGTGGTTAAAAGGCCACTTCGAAGACCCTGCTTACCTGGTAAGCTTCATAAACTATCTGCACAGTTTTTCGCCAACGATTTAAAATTTATATGTTTATCTATGCTTATTTTTAAATGATTATTTTGTGTGCCAGAAACTGTGCGAACGGAATCGAGGAAATCGAAACAAGAACAAGGAGCAGCAGCTCAACCACCATTCGGGATCCCTCACCCTCTCATACTGAAGCGAGGTGTTGGAAAAGGGGGGTCATAGAGCGCCGGCCGTCCAGAATTGGATTGACGTATACCAGCCGGATAAGAATGCGGCTGAGAAAGTGGTGAGCGAAAATATGTTACGTTACATTATTATAATTATTTTTTTATTACCATATTGTAATATTATTTAACTAATATATTTTAATTGAGCAGGCGGCAGTGAAGCGAAGGCTCGATGAAGTCTTGTCGCAACAAGATAGTGTAGCGGGTGACGTTGACGGTGATGTGGTTTCCCGAGACCATCCTCTTCCTCTTGATACACAAATAAATATCATAGAGGAAGAGGTGGGTTCAAGGCCCGGGACTTCTATAAGAGGTAATACTATAAAATCTGTGCTCGTTTATCTCGATTTACGTTTTGCTCACTTTTTGTGTACTATTCAAACATATTTATTTGTTCTTGTTCGACGTGATAGGGGTGGGGCGCGCACTCACACGCGACCCCAAACCCAGAGGAGGGGCCCGAGTGACCGGCAATGTAGATGAAACCCAATTCCTGAAAAGGGAGGTCGCTAAAGCCAAAGAGGAGGCGCGCAAATCCAGAGAAGATTATAATGCGCTCGCCGAAAGGGTGCAACAAATGGAGGCCTTCATGCGATCGTTCCAAGCTGGGAGTCAACAAGCTCCAGTTCCTCCATCTGGCAATGCCGTCCCCGACCATGACTCGGATTTGTGAACAATAGTATTTAGGGTTTGTATAAACTGTGTACGTTTTGATTTGTGGTATATTTTTCTATATGACTTGATTTGTGGTTGAATGAGTTCGTTTATCATATATTGTGCTTTGAAATTGTGAACTGTCGTAACTTGGTACGTTAATATTTAATTATTTTTTTTCCTGTCACCCAATGAAGCGACGAAGATTGATCAATCTTCGTCGCTCTATTGTAAATTGAAGCGACGAAAATTGTCCAATCTACGTCGCTTCGTTTAAACTGGAGCGACGAAATTTGCTCAATCTTCGTCGCTTCGATTGTTGCCCTTGGTCGCCCCACTTTCACCAATGTTGGTCGCTCAAAAAGAGGAGCGACAACTCCTATCTTCACGGCACAAATTCGAAGTGACGAAGAATATTTTTGTCGCGTCAGATAAACGAAGCGACGAAGTTTTATCAATCTTCGTCGCTCCAATAGTGAAGGGACTAATCTGAAGCGACGTGGAGTTGGCGACGACGACTTGGTCACATCTCATCGAGGCGACCAAAAAATGATCCGAGGAGACCATAAAGCTTCGTCGCCTCGGATCTCTTCCCCAATAGTGCATGTATGTTGAATCAATCATGTCTTGGCGCAGATTCCAAAAGCCAATTCTAGAAGGCAGTGCTAGGCCACAGATCAAGATTTACATTCCTCTGAAAATAAGCGTACACCGTTGAGTTAAGTGCTTACTGAACCAAAACAATATTAGGGCAACGCCATGCCAGCTGCTAGCTTGAGTTGGAAGCAAACACTACTCAGTGGTTGAATAGGCATAAAACCTTTTCAAGGTGGGAATGGAAGTTGCTTTCGACCAAACTAATAATGAGGAGCCGCCGAAGCCATTAGCAGCGTAAGAGAAGTATCTATCTCCTTTTCGAAGCTCAAATGAGCCTGAGATGGGTGTATTCGATTAGAATGTAGCTTTCATTTGTGGTCTCACAGACTCCCAGTGTGACTGGTGTTATATATGTTGGTACCTGAAAATGACATTTCCCAAATTCGGAAAGTAACTTAACTCGTTGATATGATGTGTTTGTCTGCGACGCTGCGAGAGGCCCTTTAGTTTTGTAGACAATGATTTTACAAGTGATTCTTTTTTAATCTATGAGTACGATGAAGTAATATATATGACACTTTCCCCATATACCATATATAGAGACTAGCACAGTAATGTAGATCATCCATGCGATCGAACTAGGCGATCGATAGACCAGCTCGATATAGCCAATACATGAACCAAGAAAATTACCTAGCTACTAGTGATCGAAACACTTGATTCGCCTTTTGGTATGGTGTTTCTACTGTATGATTCACTACGTGAACTAATATAGACAATCATTCAAAGTTCACACTCAGCAAAAGAAAAAACCGTCAAATATCTTTGCGAACATATATGCAAACTAGATATCAAGATAATAGCCAGACTAGCTGGCATGAAATTTATTGATATTTTGTAGAAAATATCATTAATTCATTTCCATGCATATGTAAATTCCTGTTCAGTTTTATACAATAATGCATCCTCGTTCAAAGAGAGAGATCGACATGCAGATAGACAAGATAAAGCACACAAAGGAGAGAGAGAGATTTGATCGATCTTTTTGCTCCTATTAGTCGTCCTATCTAGCCAGAAGTAAGCAATTTGTACGACAGAACACTTCCACGGTTCCCTTCGACCATCTGCTTTATTTACATTTTAGGTAATTTCGATCTGTACGTCTTGTGCATGTACGTTTCCATACGTGGAATACTGCTCGATTTAAATTTCATTTCGATCGATGTTCTTCAAAATGTGACCAAAATCTACAACCAAATCTCTGCCAACGTACAATGTGCTTGGAAAGTCTGTTGATAAGTTGCAGCAGGAAGATGTGGGATCAATGCTCTGTTCGCTCAATCGAATCACTGTGTTTTTGCACCATAAAACAAACAGATCGATGGAGTGATCGATCGATATATATATATATATATATGCATGATACAATGCGTTTAACCTTATGTCGACGTCCAATCACGATCTACCAGATTATATATGTGTATATGTATACCGGCTAGCAGAAAAATAATATCAAACGTAGTGAATATGTCGTAGAGCTAGATATATACAAAGCTGAAATATATATATATATATATATATCGCAATGTGTTAATTTGTTCTATACAGTCCGGAGCTCTTACAGTTCCGGAAGGGTTTAAGTTTTATGTACCTGCAACTAGGGAAATGGGCAATCACCAAGACACCAACATCGATTTAATGCATATATATGTAATCGAATGATGAAAAAGGAGTGGTAGCCGTTCTCACACGTTATGGGAAATTTTAGCTAGTACTAATGCATTATTGTGGGTCTGTATGCTCCCTAAAGACAATCAGATTTTGATTTCTACAAGTGTACACAGTTCACCGTAAGTGGAGGGGTATAGTATACCAATATGGTAGGGAAAGATAACTACCTATAGCTAGCTTTATATCCTTAAAATAGCTTGAGAGGAAAAGGTTTGTGAACATAAACAAACGTACATAGTCACAATTAATAATAATAATAATAATAAATAAATAAATAAATAAATAAGGAACTTGAGGGCTTTTTCATGTAGGAGATCGATGTCGACCGGTCGACATTTATACGAAAGATATTCATTGTTCGAAATTACCGGTGTGAAGTTAAAAAAAAATATTCATTGTAAAACCCTATTTCTTAGCCACGGTTTTAGGGTTTGACTAATTTCACTAGTTATGCTTCTGATTTCCAACCATTATAAAGATTATTGTCCATTCATATTCTCAATACGCCTTCGGCAAGTATGCATGGTGAGTCTCAAATCAAATACGTGGACAAAATTTATATAAAATCACAGTGAACTCATATAATTCATTTTACTCCTCAACAAAATCTATGGACTACGACTACAACGCCCTTAAATTCACTAATAAATCCTTTCATAATTTTTACTGGGCATACTTTTTTCCTTTTACATTCTCAACTTTAATTACAGAATTACCTACCCACCCAACCATAAACTCATGTCGATGAACAAGTTGACTTCAACAACAAAATTGAACTTTAAATTTTTCGGGAGGGCAAATGTTCCTTTAAATTTGTAGGGGAGTGTTTGTTTGAAAAACATATGAAATTTATTAAATAACAAACTTATGTCGACGACTAAGATTAAATCTAGAGTTTCAACAACAGAACTGATCGAACTTCAATTCATAGTTTTTGAGAGGGCAAACGTTAATTCCTTTGTTGGAGAGAGTTTGTTTGAAACACTTATGGAAATTATTGTACAACACCGATCAATTGAAATTTCATAGTTGCCTGGACATTACTGTACGGATGTGCTTTTGTACAACCTGATAGCTTTAATTTATTTTTTAGAGGTACGATCAATATTTTACTGCCTACATACAACTCTGCAAAATCATATATATGGCTTTATATATATACTAATTAATGGTTTAACTATATATCCAAAAGCAAAATTTAGAATATATGAACGTGGACCTTAAGATCGAAGCACTCCGATGAGCCATTTTTAGTTGGTAATACAAGCGACATAGAGCTTACTGTGAGTGATAGGACATGCACGATTAAATTTACAGTATAGGGTTGTTTGGACCATAAAAGAAATAACATTTTATTTATTTATGATTAAATCTCGTAAGCCAATTTCTACGGCCCGCTTGGTAAATTCTGTTTGGGAAAGAAATCAGATTGTCTTGTTGTATATCTTGCTGAGCAAGGAAAAATGAAATGTAGTGAGTCTGATATTCAGAATCATTCAAGGATTTAGATTTCTTACTATTTTCAGCAGGAGATACGCTTGAGCGATCACTATAAATAGAGGGTTCGTGACCATATCAAAAGGCACTTCTACAGTCACACAATTTGCTCGCAACGAATTCCACTCTCCTCGTGAGAGAACTCGGAGATGACGAATCTAGAATTCTCACCAGCAGGGCGTGAAAGATTCGACAATTCTTTCTTATCAATCGACAACACAAAACTACGAGTTTTCACTAGACAGAGCGTGACAAATTCGGCATTTTACTCTTGTCAAACAATAGTAATCAAAAGAGGTTTCACCAGACATGGCGTGAAGGTTCCGACGGGAGACGAAGTCACAACCAGTGTTCTCAACACTCTTCAAGAAGATTGCTCTTCTTTGTACTAGATAGGGTGTATGAAGCATCGATTTTCTTGGCTCTGCAGAGAGACACGAAGCCAAGTCCTAGATCATCTAGGCAAAAAGAACTCATCGAGTGAGGTTGATGCTCTCCTCGCTTCAATCGCTTCTTAGAAGATCAGCAGTGGTGCAACGCATATCAACGTTCTGCCTTAAGCAGTGGCATGCCAAGCACGCATAAAAGAGACAGTTTGTAGTTTTCTTAGAACTAGCACACATTTACTCGCTGGGGAAAAATTGAGCCAAACATTTTGGCATGCCTAGTGGGACAAAATTTTGTGTCTCGATGCAACAATAGGGGACCCTTACAAAAATGTGCATCCTAGTTGCAACAAACATCCAATACTAATTTTCCTTAAGCACAACCAAGCAGCCTGCCACGAGTTGTTACCCTTAGAGGTCGAGGAAAAGTTTAGGGATGATTCATTGGACCAAGTGACTTAGTCTTCTTGCATTCATAGACAGCCTATTTCAGAGGCTTGTCTTTTTTCTCTCCCGCCTAACAAAACCGGGGGGGGGGGGGGGGGGGGGGGGGGGGGGGGGGGGGCTAGCAAACATTACTGTAAAGGCCATCACCTGTGGCCAAATTTTTGTATAATTCTCAGGATTTGTGCAAGTTTCTATTACCTCAGTGGTCTCAGCGTGGGGTGCAGACATCTTTGAAGCAGCCTGCTCTGCGAAACTACATGCGTCTCCTTTAGCGAACCCACAACATGAAGGGGACTGCTCTGATTGTGGACAGATCCACCTTAGACGTTGTGGGAACAAGAAAAAGTCAGGCTAGATTCGAAACTTCCACAAGGTTTTCTCCAACGATCAAACTGGCATCCCCACTGACGACAACTCTAAGATCACAGTGCCATGGTCGAAGCGCACTTGAACAATGGAGGGGGGTACCTTCTAAAGACTCTATGATACTCAAGTAAGTGAGAGTTTAATGCAAACATATAGGTATGTAATCCAACTACAAAACTTACCAAGTTTATGTATTTATATCGTCGGAATTCCACCGAAATGGGAGCCACCACGTCTACTAACGTAGTGGCTAGACTTCAAAGTTCCTACACCCAAGTTCGATCCTCGAACCTCGGCCACAGCCAGCGACTGCCTCTTATTTCGGTGGCATGTCTCTGGGATCATTATCCACTCACCCCACTAACCCCCATTTCGGGTTTCTTTAGGTTCATGGCCTTCCTTTGGACACATCTGAACAGTCCCCTGGGCCTTTGGAGCTCAATCTTTTCTCTGAGCCCAATGATCCATCTGAATCTTGCCATGGATCATCACTACTCGAAGTTCGAGACTCTCTTCGAACTTCAAGGTTCTTCATCGAGGTTTGAGCTTTGAACCTTGATCCTTGCTTTTGGATCTGACAAGGATCTCCGAGACACTCCTTCGAAGACTTAATTCCCACTTTCATCGTTCCATACTCGTTCTTCGATCACATTTCACAATGTCAAGTTCAAACCTTGAAATTCCTCTCTTTTCTCCCGACCGGGGCAATTTTCGTGACCTTGAGCTCAAACTCGAAGCTAGCAAGGCTAAAGTTAATGCTTTGGAGGATGCCTTGTTGCGCCTTCGAGGGGTTGTGATTCGTAATGATGACACCACACACCGCCTCCTGGACACAGTTTGAGGCCTTAGGGTTAACGTTGGCGCAGTTTATTCTTGCGGTTTTAATGCCAGAGTTAGCTCATACCGACTCGAACTCATCGAGAAGAGTGAGCCCGCACATTTCCTGCTCTCTTACCAAGGCCTTGCTGCTCGACGTTAATCACCTTCATGCATCCTCAATCTTTAATCCACACTATTGTTTTTCAAACTTTCAATTTTTATGGTACCGTTCTCTTCAAAAGTCCACTAGGGTTTTGGGGGCACAATAATTTTTTCTTTTTATGACTATAGCATCATATAACTGCACATAACAATGACTTCCATACCTTATGTCCCCAATAATACCTCCATTTCGGTCTTTAAGTATCGATGAGAGGATTATTTCGCGTGTATGAAAAACTTAATTTCTATCTTGCAGCCAATTTCGATCTCGAAGCTCAATCTCGAAGCTAATCCTCGAAGCTCTTCTTGAAGCTATGACTTCGGGACTTCTTTGGATCTGTATTACTATTACGACCCAGAACATCATTATACGATAATCGAAACTTATTAGATTACTCACTGATTAATTACGTTAATCATAGATGGTAATTAGTTTTTATTGTCGGTAACTTTCGCTGGCGTCTCGTTAAGATTTTATCGTTTTTGTTTTTCAAGAAATTTCTTAGGATAAAGTTTTAGATTTTGCAAATATGAGTTCGTGGTCACGTCCAGTGTTGAAAAAGTGATAAGTTTCCATTTTAGGAAAGTGAGAAGTTTCCATTTTTGGCAAGCAGGTTGACCCGTGTTGACCGAGCTCACCGACCCAAAATTGCCGCCGAAGGCTACGGTGACAGTGTGATGGTTTTTGGCCACCTCTAGCCGTGATTTTTGGTGGAAACGGTTGGGTTTCTTCTCCTCTATCGATTGGTGGGTGCATCTCCGACGTTGGTGTCCGGAGAAGGGAGAATCGAGGCCTAGAAAGTGACGGTTTATGGGTTGATTTTCTCGGGGATGGTGGCAACACTCATAGTGGCATTGGATGTTGAACCCATAGGAGTTTTGAAGCCTTGGAAGGGGCAGATTGATTGTGATGGGTCTCGGACCTTGCCATGGCCGGACAACGACGAACGGAGAAAATGTTTTCCAACGAGGGATTATAATTTCAATGGTGGATTTTGTTAATTTTTTGTTTGATTTTGATGTTGTGCTGTACAACAATGTTGTTAGGCTTGTTGAGATGAATATTTTGGTTTGCAGGTTGCTTGATTTGGTGCAGATGAGATTCCGGCTGCCGTCGGCAATGGTGTGTGGCCCCACACGCAGCCATGCGCGGCGGAGCTCTGGTGAGATGGAATTTTTAGCAAAATTTTATGTCGTTCTGCTTGTAATTTTTTGATGAACGCAATGGTGAGATTGTTGAATAGATCTGGACTTGATTAATTTAGACGTGCGTTTAATCGGATAATAATTAATTGATTTCACGATATTATTAACGGACGATCCGAATATCATTTTAAATTTGAGTTGCTTGATATTTGAGATTTATGTTGTAAGTCTAAAATTTATTTATAGTGAAGGAATGCAAGGAATTGAATTCAGAATTTGATTAAGTTCGTTTTTAGTTGAAAAATACGTAATTCGAGAATGTGAGATTCTCAACATTATTGCTCGTCGGATTATGAGCCTAGCTATTTATTATGAATATCAACGAGTAAATATTAATTATAATTGTGGTTTCAGGATTACAAATTACTGGGCCGTGTCAGATGATTATTGTGCCGTTTGGCAAGTTTTGGCTTTATGAATATCCCGACATAGTACCGTGAGTGGACGTTTATTTATTTTCACAGTTGATGCGAGCTCATGTTTATGTAGATTTACAGTCTCCTGTATTTTTTTACAGTCGATTTTGGAGGTATGTTTGTGATGATTTTTATTTTCTGCATCGATGCTTTGACTAGTCGGTTGATCATTGACTAGTCGGGTCAGACCGAGTTAGGACAAACACCCTGCCGGCTCAGATCGTCTCGGGTTAGGAAAAACACCCTAGATGATCACACACTACAACATTTTTACCCATTGCCGGCGACTTTTAAGTCGCCGGCAATGTTTTTGGACATTACCGGCGATTTTTGCCGGAAAAATCACCGGTAATGTCTTTTTTTTTTTTTTTTTTTTACATTACCGGCGACAAAAAATCGCCGGTAATGTCCGTCGCCGGCAATGCCTCGATGGTAATGTAAAAAAAAAAAAAAAAAGACATTACCGGCGACATTAATTATGTCGCCGGTAATGTGTTTTTTTTTTTTTTTTTTTTACATTACCATCGAGGCATTGCCGGCGACGGACATTACCGGCGACAAAAATCGCCGGTAATGTAAAAAAAAAAAAAAAAAAAGACATTACCGGCGATTTTTCCGGCAAAAATCGCCGGTAATGTCAAAAACATTGCCGGCGACATAAAAGTCGCCGGCAATGGGTAAAAATGTTGTAGTGACACCACCTTTTATTTATAGTCATGGAGACACTTCAGGTTAGGGCAATCACCTTGAGCGCCCACCTCCATATTTTATTCATTTATTATTTTGTACTCGTATGATTTCATAGAAATTAGTGGAAAAGCACAGATAGAATATTTTATTATTTTACAATGATTGTGAATTTTTGTCCACTCACGCTAACGTTTTTATATTTTTATATGCCTTTTCCTGGGCCTTTCAGTTTTCCATGCCTAGGTTGCAATGCTTCTCCTGAGCTGGATTTTGGTCCCCAGAGGCTTTGAGTCCACCGAATTATCATACATTTATGTAAATTTTAGCCCACTAGCAGTGTATTTTCATATGTTTTATACTACTCCTAGAAGTCACTCTGGACACTAGTGTTATAAATATTTTTCTATGCTGGATTATGAATTTTCAGTTCCTAAAATATTATTCTAGCATTTTAATTTATTTACTTTCCGCACTTTATTGAGAAATCTGGATGGACATCGGTGTTCTACAGTATTGTTTGTGGGAAATTTGAAGTGTAATTTTCTTGCAGGTTTCTGGTAGTCCACTTCATAAAGGAAATTATGTCAAAATTTTTACAAAAATCAGCTATTTAAGTCTTGTCGTTAGGGCGTGATCCTAGATTACTAGTTAATCTAAGGTTGTGTCCTTTCAACTACATTCATTTTCAAATTTATCTCGAGATTTTGTTGTATCTCGAGTTTCTAGATGAAATCTTCAACTCATTATTCGTGTATGATTGTCCCACACTTAAGATTTTGGAATTCTACTTAGACTTGGTCAAAGGTTCTACTCTTTAAGCTTCGTTGAATCTTCTTCAAAAAATACTCCAAGTTTGGCTCTTTATTAGCCTTTCGAACTTAATATTTTGATCTTGGGTCAAAAAATTTCGGCTTTTCAAACTTGACCCTTGATCTTTAGTAATATGTTTGGCACTTAAGCTTCTTGAACGGACTCTTGTTGCCTAGCCAGAGGTTCTTTGCTGAATAGATTATCAAACTTGACTTAGTTCTTTAGTCATGGGTTCAGCCCTTTTAGTCATGGGCATAGGCAGAGGTTCGTTTCTCAGAAGCTTCTCGAACTTGGCCTTCTACATTTTTGGTTAGATGTTCTTTTCTCAAATGCTATTCGAACTTGACTTGCATCACTTTGGTAAGAAGTTCTTTGCTCTAAAGCTTCTCGAACCTGACCCTTTACGTTCTTAGTCAGAGGTTCAACTCTTGTAGCTCTCGAACTTGATCCTATTTGAGATAAGAGGCTCGACTCTTTGAGTTTTCAAACTTGACCGTCGCACGTTAAACTTGTTCCTGACTCTTTTAGCTCTCAAACTTAAACCTAGTTGAGATCAACGATTCAGCTTTTAATGTCCTCGAACTTAACGGTTGTACGTCAAACTTGTTCTTGACTCTTTTAGCTCTCAGACTTGATCCTTCGAGATTAGGGGTTTAGCTTTTTCAGTCCTTGAACATGACAGTCGCACGTCAAACTTGTTCCTGACTCTTTTAGCTCTCGAACTTGATCATTCGAGATTAGAGATTCAGCTTTTTGAGTCCTCGAACCAACTTTCGACAGATTTGTTCCTAACTCTTTTAGCTCTTCAAACTTAATCCATCGAGATCAAGGGTTCAACTTTCTGAGTTCTCAAACTTAAGCCGAAATACTTTTTCCATCATCGATATTTCTACACACAACTACACATCCGACACTCATAGATGTGTGATTGATCAAAGTGCAAAACTTATATTGGAAACAATGCATATGTTATATTCAAACTTGAGATTTAAATAAACATAAAAAGAGCCGATTTTCCTTTTGACCATGAGCTTGCCCATAACAATGTGAACTTGCTAAGTATCTTAACAAGTTCTTTATTTGTATGCAAACAACAAATTTGAACATGCGTACCTCCTAAGTTTTCACTTGTAATACTTTTTCAAGTATATTGCATTCCACAGCCTTGGGAGGCGTTGTCCAGTCTTAACATCCCTCAGCCGGTATGTCCCCTTGCTGTAGACTTCAGTGATCTTGAAGGGTCCTTCCTATACTGGCTGAAACTTTGTTGACACATGTGCCTTGATGCTTTCTATTGTTCGCTTAAGGACTCATTCACCCATTTCGAATGATCTCGGCTTCACCCCAGGATTGAAATATTTTCGAAGTTGATTTTGATAATTTAAGTGGTGAGGTGCAACTTGTTCTCTTCTTTCATTTACAAAATCCAACTCTTGTGCCATCCAACTCTCATTTTTGCTTTGCTCGAAGGTGACTTTTCTTGCTGTTGGCACTAATTTCTTCGTGGGGATGATCGCCTCCATTCCGTACACAAGAGCGCACGGTGTTTCCTTCATTAACTTCCTTGGTGTGTTTCTATAAGCCCATAGAATGCTAGGCAACTCTAGTGGCCACCTTCCTTTTCTTGCCGCAAGCCTTTTCTTATCCCAGTCGAAGATAGTTCGATTTGTTATTTCAGCTTGGCCATTTCCTCTCGAGTAGCTTCTTGAAGAAAATCTTAATAGAATTCCATGCTTATCGTAGAAGTTCCCGAATCCATCATTGTGGAATTGAGTCCCGTTTGTCACACACGATATCCCTTGACATCCTAAACCGACATATGATTTGGTTCCAAACGAAGTTCAAGACATCATTGGATGTGATCGTTGGGTAAGCTTCGGCTTCAACCCACTTTGAAAATTAATCGGTCGCCACCAGCACATGCTTCAATCCTCCTTGTGCCTCTGGTAATGGACCTACAATTTCCATTCCCCACCGAGCGAAGGGCCATAGTCCTGCCTACATTACTAATTCATGAGCGGGAATATGACTCGCCGAGGAGTGGTACTGCCATCCTTTACACTTCTTCTCATACTGCTATGCTTCTCGATGCATGTACGGCCAGAAGTAACTTTGAGAAGCTATCTGTTTTGGTAGGCTCCTGCCCTCGACGTGTCCTCCAAATATCCCCTTATGCATTTCTCTTAGTATCGCTTGAGCTTGGACCAGTCCAATACATCGTAGTAAAGGTCTTGTGAATGACCTTCGATACAACACATCTCCAACCATTGAGTACCTTGTTTGAATCTGAGCTTTCTGGCTTCTATAGGGTCCTTGCAACCAAAAAGTTAATGATTATGCCTCTTCAATCGTTCAGGATTGATTCTATCATCATAACATGACGTGTGATTTGCTCCTCGATGCTCAGACGTTCAAGCACGTCGATCCTCATCGATAAAGGCTCTTTAACACATCCCGATGCCATCTTTGCCAATTCATCGGCCCTCTGATTTTCTTCCCTCGAGATCTTTACCAACGACAATTGGGAGAACTCGAAAATCATTCTTCTCACCAATGCTTGGTATTGGATCATCTTTTCATATCGTGTCGTGTATTCGTCATTGGATTGTCCAACTATAAGCTGTGAATCAGAGTGTATTTGTAGGCTCTCAATTTTCAATTGATGTGCGACTCGCATCCCAAGTAATAAGGCTTCATACTCTGCCACATTGTTCAAAGATTTGAAATCCAATCATACGGCATAATCCAGTACGAATCCCTTTGAACTCTTCAAGACTATGCCTACTCGTACCCCAGCAAAGTTCGAGGATCCATCGATGTTCATTTCCCATCTTGGCTCTTCCCATGAAACGTCTCCTATGGCTAATGGGATGTGACATTTGACAAGGAAATCAACAAAGACTTGTCCCTTCACAGTGGTGCGTAGTTTATAGATGATATCAAACTCGCTCAACTTTATAGTCCACTTTATCATCCGCCCGAACATATCTGGTTTCGTGAGGATTCCCTTGATGGGGAAATTTGTATATACCACGATTTCTCTTCCTTCGAAGTATTGTCGAAGCTTGTGCTTCACGTGTATCAATGCCAATATAAGTTTCTCGATTAGAGTGTACCTTGTCTTAGCTTCGAGAAGACAATGGCTGGTAAAGGATATCGGCCATTAATGTATTCCTTCTTCTCTGAATAAGGCAGGACTCGTTGCTACTCCTGACATGGCTAAGTACACGCAAATCGGCTCTATGTCTCTTGGCACCACTAAGTACTACTTCAACTCCCAAAATACGCCTGATTTATCATGGCCCTAGAAGTTCGAATCTTTGAGCTTTAGAGCTTTGCAAAACGGTTGACATCGATCACTCATTTGAGAGATGAATCTACTCAATGCAGTTATCCTCCCAGTTTGGACTTGAATTTCCTTTTTTTGTACTGGGTGCTTCCATGCTTAGGATAGCCTCAACTTGGTTTGGATCTGCCTCGATCCCTCTTTTACTCACGATGTATCTCAAGAAATGGTCGGAAGATACACCAAAGATGTACTTCAAAGGATTGAGTCTCATCTTGTACTTTCTCAAAATTTCGAACATACCTCTCAAATCGTCGGTGTAATCCCCCTTGTAAATGTTCTTGACCACCATATCATCTATGTATACCTCTATCATCTTCCCCAATAGATCTTTGAACATAAGATTTACCAATCTTTGGTAAGTTGCTCCCGCATTATTTAATCTGAAGGTCATAACCTTGTAGCAAAAGAGGCCTCTTTTTGACACAAACGTGGTCTTCCGGCGCCAATAGTATTTGATTGTAACCTAAATAAGCATCAAGGAATGACAGTTTCTCAAGGCCTGCGGTTGCATCTACCATTTGATCGATCTTAGGGAGTGAGTAGCAGTCTTTCACGCTTGCCTTATTCAAAATGGTCTATGCTGACTCTTTACTTCCCGTTTTTCTTCTTCATCACCACGACTTTTGAAATCCAAGTTGGGCACCATACTTCTCTTATGTGTCCAACTTCGAGGAGGTGATCTACTTTATCACTTTTTTTGATCTGGTTGCACTCCGGTGTGAACCTCCTCTGCTTCTGCTCGTATGGCGAGAAATCTGGATCAATATTTAACTTATGGCAGGCTAGTCTTAGGTCAATACCTAGTATATCTTGATGTGACCATGCGAACACATACTGATTCTTGGTTAGGAAGTCGACTAGGTTTCGAACTTCCTCTTTGGTTATGAAGGCTCCTATCAAGACTTTCTTCTTTGGATCATCGTTAAAGGACACTTCTCGAACCTCCTCTAAGGTTGGTGTCAAATCTTGTTCGATCTTTTCCTCATCTCCTTCATCTGATAGGCCCTCCTTTAATTGCTGTTTGACATTTTATTTGTCCTCCTCGATCTTCATCTCCGAGTCGGACTGTTCTTTGTTGTCAGACTTCAAGCTTTAACCAACAGTTTCGAGCTCCCTTTGCTTCTTGGTGAGCGACTTTGGGTCTGTGAGCTTCATGCTAAAGGGTGTTGTGTCGAACTTCTTCTTGATCTGCATGACATACAAGTTTTTTGACGGCATTTGGTCCCCACACACTGAGACTACATGGCTTTTGTCTCCCAAGATAAACTTCAGAACTTGATACCTTGTCGAAGCTTTTACTTCCATGCGGTGCAGCCTTCCCCTTTCAAGCATCGTATTGTAAGCCGAGTGCTTATCTATGATAACAAATCTCACGTGTACCTTTTTATCGGTCGTGGTCACCGAGAGGGTGATCTCCCTATAAGGACAAGTCTTGGAGCTATCGAAGGCCATCGCTGGTGATTTGCTCATATTGACAAACTTCGAGTCGATGCCAAGCTTACGTAAAGCCTCGAAGTATAAGATATCGACATTACTGCCCGCTTCGATAATTACTCTTCTCACCATGCAGTTGTCAATCCTAGTTGAGATGAATAACACGTCGCGGTGAGGGAATTGCATCCTTACTCCACCCTTTGGTGAGAAGCAGATCGATAGGCTTTCATTCGCCTTTTCTTTAGAGATCTCTCTCCTTTCAGCGAAGCATACCCTTATGATTTTCTCTGCTTGTCGAGTTTCGCTTCTAATTCCTCTTTCATTCTCCTCTTTCGTGGATGGACTGCCTTATATAGCCAATATGTCGCGTACTAGAGGGTCTTCTTCCATCGTCTTCTGCTCTTGGTTCCCACTGGTATTCCTCACCTTGTATTGTTGCAACTTTCCCTGGTCCATGAGTTCCAGGATAGTTGGTTTCAATGCTTCGCACCTTCGAAGGTTATGCCCCCGATCTTAGTGGTACAAACAATACCGTTTCTTCTCATTGGTATCATTAGCTTCGTCTTATGGCGGTGGTTTCTTGAATATCCCCTTCTACTCGTGCCTATAGAATATGGCCACCGGGCTGATGGTGAACCACTGTTCTGAGTTCCTATCTTTTTTATCCTCAGGGTTTGAAGTCGGCATCGGCCTTCGATCTCAAACTTCCGTAGATTTTGAAGTTCCAAGTTAGACTTCGATGTTGGAGGAGACCCTGCCTTTTTTGGTTCCCTTGATCCTCTCTAGACAGATTTCACCCTCTTTGCGATCCAAAAAATCTTCCATAGTTCTTGGAACTCTCTTGACTAGCTTTTGGAACAGTGGTGATCCTTCGAGTAATCCTTCTCGGAATGCGATGACTGCGATCTTCAAGTTAGTCTTTGTTGTGGCCCTTTCATCCTTGAATCTCTCAAAGTATTTCTTTAGTTTCTCCCCTAGTTTTTTCTTGACGCTAAACAGTGTGGAGAAGTTCTTCTTCTGCCTCCTGTTGCAGAAGTATTATGCGATGAACAATCATGTTAACTTCTCGAAGCTCGATATCGATCCTGGCTTTAATCCTTAGAACCATTTCTCAGCTGGCCCGGAGAGGCTGGTTAGGAATAGCTTGCACATTAAATTCCAATCGGTGGTCTTAATCCTCATTGCTTAAGTGTATTCCTTGATGTGGTCCTCCGGGTCAGAGGTTCCAGTGAACTTTGTGAACGTCAGAATAGAAAATTGTCTTGGCTTTTCAAATTCCAATATGGCATCAGTGAAAAGTGAATCCGTGATTCCGCTCAAAACCTTGACCGCAATATCGCATGGCCTTGACCTTCGAGCTTCTTTCACTATCTTTGCCATATAGTCCTTTAGTTCACGACCTCTCAAAGGTGGTCGATAATCGTCGTCTATCTCAATACAATCTTCTGCCAGGTTTTTCTCCCCGAACGTATTTTCTTCGTCAAGTGGAGATTCATTCTCTGGGGATAGTGATCGGTTCCTCCTCGACCTGGTAGTGCACCTCTTCTTGGCTCGTTCCTCTCTTCTGAAGTGAGCTAGTTTGGCTTGGAGATCCCTTATCTCCCGGTTTTTCATTCCTCCATGATGGCGACTCGAATCTCCGTTCTCCCTTATCACCTGGACTTCGGAGATATGTCTCTTCTCCCTTCGCCTTTTCTAAGTTCTTTTATCAACTTTGCCATCTTCTAGATCATCTTCCACTCGTCGTCATTGTCTGGGATATCGTTTGCCATCATTTCTCATAGACGACACCAACTTGTGGGAGCACGAAAAAGTCAGGCTAGATTCAAAGCTTCCACAAGGTTTTCTCCAACGATCAAACTGACATCCCCCTTGACGACAACTCTAAGATGACAGTGCGATGACCGAAGCGCACTTGAACAATTGGTGGGGGGGGGGGGTACATGCAAAAGACTCTCTGATGCTTATATAAGTGAAAGTTTAATGCAAGCGTATAAGTATGTAATCCAACTACAAAAACTTACCAAATTCATGTATTTATACTATCAAAATTTCACCGAAATAGGAGCCACTACGTCCACTCACATAGTGGCTGGACTTCAAAGTTCCTGCACCCAAGTTCGATCCTTGAACCTCGGCCACGTCCAGCAATAGCCTCCTATTTTGGTGGCATATCCCTGAGATCACGCTCCACTTACCCCACTACCTCTCATTTCAGGTTTCTTTAGGTTCATGGCCTCCCATTGGACACATATGAACAGTCCCCTGGGCCTTTGGAGCTCAATCTTTGCTCCTAGCCCAATGATCCATCTGAATCTCGCCATGGATCATCGCTACCCCTCTCTTCGAACTTCGAGGTTCTTCATCAAGGTTTGGGCTTGGAACCTCCATCCTTGCTTCTGGAACTGACAGGGATCTTTGAGACACTCCTTCAAAGACTTAATTCCCACTTTCCTCATTCTTCGATCACATTTCACAATGTCAAGTTCGAACCCTGAAATTTCTACTCCCACAAACGTCAAGAACCCCGAGAAGCTCTTGAAGATAAATACCTTTGAGAAAGGGAAAAGGTCATTTCCCGTCTGAGCTTCCTGTCATTGCTCGCTCGCTTGTTTCTCGATCTCTTGCTTGAGTTTCTCCCGCCTGGGTAGTGCTCGCCATATTTTTGCTTGTGTCCTCGCCTGCTGCGTGAACATCTCTCTTCAGGCAAGGGACTTTAATGCTCTCAACTGTTGCCTCAATTTCAATTTCGTTCAAAAGGCATGTTGACCCGAGAGTTCACCTCGGGAAGAAGGTTCTTGGAAATTACATTCTGCATCAAAATGAGCTCAGCCAAAGGTCTAGTGAGTCATTATGCAAGGACTTAATGCGACCATTCTACTGGTGGTAGGGTCCAATAATCCCCTAGTCAGGTTGAGTGGTCTACCTCGCGAGAATTGTAGTCTCGCAAGGGATTGGCTGGAGAATAAAGTTGTCTTCGCTCGCTGCCTCCATGGCTTCAATTTTTTACGCTTGTTCTCAACAGGGATCAAACTTGTCAACGGTGAGTGTTACCAGTGGCCAAAGCTACCGTTTGGTTTTAAGCGACGCACCGTTGCTACAAGACCTCTTCGATCACGTCACTTGGGCCTAATCTCGAGGCCTGGGGGGCTATGTTTGAATCATAAAATAAATAACATTTTATTTATTTATGACTAGAGCCCTAGGCTGATTCCTGCGGCCCACTTGGTAAATCCTGTTTAGGAAGAAAATCATATTGTCTCGCTATATTCCTTGCTAAGTAAGGAAGAATGAAATCTAGTGAATCTGATATTCAGAATCCTTCAAGGATTTAGATTTCTTACTCTTTTCAGCAAGAGATACGCTTGAGCGGTCATTATAAATAGAGAGTTCGTGACCAGATCAAAAAATACTTCTACAGTCACACAATTTTCTCATAGTAAATTCCACTCTCCTCGCAAGAAAACCCGACAATGGAAAATCTAAAATTCTCGTCAAACAGGGCATGAAGAATTCGACAATTCTCTCTTGTTAATCGGCAGCAGAAAACGACAAGTTTTCACCAGACAGGGCATGACAAATTTGACAGTTTACTCTTGTTAGACAACAACAATCAAAGGAGTTTTCACCAGACATAGCGTGAAAGTTCCGACGGGAGACGAAGTCACAACCAGTGTTCTCAACTGTCACATCCTTACCCGGAAAATAGTCGATAATTTGGAATTGTTGTCTTAATTGTGAGTCCGGGTGTGACGGGTTTGGAAAGTAAAAATAAATAAATGAAACGACAAAACAAGCACTCCGATCAAATTAAAATTACAATTTGGTTACAAAGAATACATTACATTATATTATATTACATTACATGACATGATTTGTTCTTGCTAAAAATGCTTGTATAGCTTCTTTCCTCTGTCACTCTGTCACCTGAGCACATAATCAAAAGGGGTGAGTTACACTCAGTAGGAATTTCAACCTTGTGCACATTTTATATAATAAAATGCATATGAGATGCTGACTCGATCATTATCTCCTGATCACACACATCCTATATTTTTTCTTTGTTAGTACTCTTGAACTATTGTCGGTCGCCAATGACATCTGCCATAATAAGATCATTTTATCAACATTTAGTTGAAATGGCTTATCTCCCCATTCATATATATACTTTTAGGCTGGTGAAACTGGTCCCTTACGAGCATAACTTCAACTACACAAACATAATTCTTTTATCTCAAATTCACCCTCTTTCCAACTCTACATACTCTCATTTCCTTACAATACATGAGTATAATAATTTGCTATAACAATAACATAAGTTTAATAACAACAATAAAACGGTAATATACAAAATCATAACGACATAAAAAAGTTTTCCCGGAATCCCTACCTCAACTTGTTATTTACAAACATGGGTAGTGATCAAAATGTTCAGCCTCTACAAATTAGAGAGCCTCACATCAGTTGGTTGCTCTGGTTCATCACAAGCATAAAACTACCTAAAGAACAAAGCCCCTGTATAAACAGTAAATTTATTTTCCATCGATTCTTTCTCTCACCCATCCCTCACGTCTCTCCTTTACTCTTTTCTCTTCTATTTCTTTTGCTAAGAACGCTAGCGACTTTCACAATTATAATCTATGTTTCTCTGTGCTACCATTACTTTGTCTTTCTCTCAAATTCCATTTTCGGTACCTTTCCATTTGTGAGAGGCATGTCCTCTATTATACTACATGGAAACTTGGTCTCTGCGATTTGGCAAGCAGCTTCATCTCCAAGACTTGCTAGCTGCTTAGAATATCCATTGCATGTGTGTCAATATGCTTTGCGTTGCCTTAAGGTTCGATACATCTAAACTTTGTACTCTCCCTTGAAGGTAATACGAACCACCCTCTAACTTATCTCCTTACCTTGCTGTCAGTTCACCCGCCACCTCCTACTTCAAATATCTTTTAAATCAAGTATAAGTCTATCGAGTTAATTGTGCTTGGCTGCTGGCAGGTCAGTAGTGCGGTGATAATATCGTGTAGTTACTATTAGCCAAACTTGCATCACATACGTTTTTCCCATTCAATACAGTACAAAAATCTAAATAAACAAGTCCAATAGTATCATACATTCATACGAAATTGTTAGCATGCACAAGTAGTATAATCAGTTACCTATAGAAATTGTAGAAAGCCTTCTTAAAACTAAAACAGGATGTAACACGTATTAAAACTTCAAAAAATCAAGTTTTCACATCAACACTCACCAAGAAATCCAATCTTAATTTAATTAGTAAACTAAGATTAAGTACTAACGATTAACCATAATTTAAGAAATTTAAAGAAAATTTTGACATAACCTCCCTTGAAACTGAGACAACAAAAAACCTGCATAAAAATACACTTCAAAGATTAAATCATCCATCCGGATTTCTCAACTTAAATCATAAACAACACCAGTACTCAACTCAGAAATTTAGAAGCATATTTACAAAGTATTGGTTCTGAACACAAAAGAAAGTAACTCAACGACAACAAGAGTAGCTGACTCAGCTATTTACATGAACACCACTAGAAGTAACATAATACAAACGATATTCAGAGCGACTTCTACTAGCATATACTACATATGATACAAACCGACAGTGAGCTGAGACATATTGCTGAAAAGATGACTGGTGGACTCAAAGCTTTTGACGATACTAAGCACTTCCAGGATATACACTACAGCCTGGGCGACGGAAACCGAAAAATCCAGGGAAAAACATTAAAATATAAAACGTTAGCGTGAGTGAAAAATAATAATATAATTAACGTAAATCAATAAAACTGATCTATCATGCCTTTCCGCTGATTTCCATAAAATAATGCGAGTTCAAATCTAATAAACTGAAATACAATGGAGGTGGTCGTTCAGGGTGTTTGTCCTAACCCAGTACGCCTGCATGTACGAAATGTAAGGTGATGTGATCGTCTAGGGTGTTTGTCCTAACCCGAGATAATCTGAGTTGAGCAAGGTGTTTGTCCTAACCTAGTTCGACCGGCTATCCAGTGATCAGCCAAATAGCTAGGGCATCGATGCTACTAAATAAAACCATCACAATAATAAACCTTCAAATAAATGCTCTGAAAACATACCGTAAACTATAAAGCATAAAAATGTGAACTCGCTATCGACTGTGAAAATAAAAGTCCACTCACAAGTCTGCTACTGTTTGTGTCTAGAGGAATTCCCTTTGCTGCTAGGATCGTGATCATGGTGTCTTGTCCATACAGATCACATAATATCATAACAGGTAAAACTATGGAAATACGCTTTAAAAATAACTTCAAAAATCCCATCGTGAAATCCTATAACCTTCCTCGTCGGAGCTCCACCGTGGACGGCTGCGCGTGGCGCTTACGCGCCTCCGGCCAAAGTAATCTGATTCCAAAGGTCAATACCTCTTTAGAAAGCTTTCAACGAGGCCAACCACTTTTGTAACTAGCCCGAAGTCTAATTCAATAGCGTTTGGTCGAAATTAGTGCAAACATGCTGAAAACTTAACTCCGGCAACCGTCACCAATGGCGGCGATTCGGCCCCCAATACGCTCCTCTCCTCACACCAAAATAAACACCTAAACCCACACGCTCCAATTCCTAACAATTTAGCCAGAAAATCACTCGAAATCAACCGGTCCTCGCTGGTGATTGAACACCCCGAAATCAAAGCTCCACCATGGAGCCTCGTCGGGTCTCCTGACCTATCCAGAAAGACTTTGGGGGAGGAGAGGTTCAATTCCCCTCAACTCCTGACCACCAAATCTCGTCGGCGACGACTCCACAAAAATAACTCGAATCGGGTGGCCCAAAAACCTGCATAGTTCCCCAAAAATCTCACACCAAACAATTAAGGAAGCAAAAGGCTTCGTTCCCTACTTATTTTGTCACCGAAGGTAGCCGAAAACGGCGAGTCGGGTCGGCGGAGGAAAACGGGTTCCAGGCAGTGAAAAGTTTCCGATTTTCTAAAATAAAATTCAAAAATTCCCTATTTATACCCCCTAAGCTCTTCAAAAGATCAATGACCCAAATTCAATCTCATTACGATCAAACGGTTGAGATTAAACCGACTAAAAATTATTTTCTTTTTATTTATTTTTCGAGCCGACTTCCGATAGACATAAAAATTATCTCGCTTATCCGAAAAAATCCTCTGAAAATTCCTACGAGGTCAAAATAAAATACTTTACAACTCTCGTGAAGTCAAGTCAAATTCTCGTCCGATAAAAGTCGTTAACAATTTCGGTAGTAAAACTAATCCGCGATAAAGTTTAATACGAGTCGATAAGTGTGTAATTTTGGTTCGGGTTGTCACAGCTTTGTACTGGACAGGATGTATGAAGCATCGATTTTTGTGGCTCTACGGCGAGACACAAACCCAAGTCCTAGATCATCTAGGCAAAAAGAACTCCTCGAGCGAAATTAATACTCACTTCGCTTTAATCGCTTCTTAAAAGATCAACAACGACGCAACACATATCAATGCTTTGTCTCAAGGAGTGACTTCTGCCCAGGAAAAAATTGAGCTAAACAAGGATAACAGTGGGTCTTATTCCGGGCCTCTGAGGTGTGAGAGCTACTGATCGGGGATCGAGAGTTTCTGGAGAAGAAAGACACTAGGATGGAACACCACCAAAATTATAATTAATTATAATGATCGAACTTTGAATTTCTGTGCTGGATACTGTCCGCTAGCTCTCGTTTCTCGTCTAAGAGCCATGACAGCAGAGATGATCGGAGATTTTCATATACAAATAAGGTAAATTTAAGGCAGGCATCTTTAATGTGACTGCTGCCTGCTGTACTTGCCCATTCTATTTTTAGTGGTGTTTTTTTTATTCGCTTCCCACGTCAAGAGAGAGGGTACACTGAATGACTGAAAATCTGAAATAGACACTCCATGATTGATTGATATGCACGAACAGCCGTGCACCACTGCTTTCCCTCCGATCCATGTATGATTGAGGTAATTGCTAGTGTTCCAAGCACAGTATAACATCGTGAGATTTACCAAGTGCATGTGCCCGTTAATTTCTATTCGAAATATTTGTTGAAATGTCTTGTGAGAAGTAGATCCTTAATTAATTAGAAGAAAAAAAATGAGACGCGCAGTTCGAGATTATTTATGTTTCGATCAATCAAGAAATAGCCTAGCTTTAAGATGAAATGCAGCGCTAGCTAGTTAGAGGATAAATGCAAACCTTTATGCCAAAAAAAAGGGAAGAAGTATGGGTAAACTAGGGTGACCTCTAGCCAACAAAACATACGTACCCGGAAGTAATGCCTCGAAAAGACCTGAGCAATGATGCATTGATGCGAATCAGCGAATAGATTTGATTATTTAGGACTACATTATTATTGTAGTACAGTAAAATTTTGATAATTTAATATTCGATTAATTAATAATTTTATTAAAATAATATTTTTTATCAATCTCAATTTAAAAATTTAAATATTATTTTAATACTCAATTAATTAATAATTTTACTAAATTAATAAATCTTATCATCCGGAAATAATTAAATTATCAAAATTTTATTATATATATATGAGGCAAGATCGATGTATCATGTATGGAAGAGACCACGAGAAATATCGAAGTGAGGTTATTGTGATGGAGAAAGGCTAGCAAGATGGATGCGGGGCTTCGAATTAATGGGGTGATCAAATATATACGAACTCTTTACTCTTTTTAGGTTTGGATATGATAGTCGCAGAGAGTGAGATAGAGTGACCGGGGATATAGGGAATTGGATTCTCTCCTAACGGAGAGAACCTTACCACTACCTAACAAGACAATATTGACCGTTCGATATAATAGACGATCAAGATTTGTTTTGTTTTTTTGTTCCCTGTCATCTTGTCTCTTCTCTTCTCTTCTAGGGACTCGGATCCTCTCCTAACCGAGAGACCTAACCTTTTTCCTAACCAAGATCTAGACCGTTTGTATGAAATCAGTGGCTAAAATCTAATTCCACTTCTTTCTCTCAACATTCCTATCTCTCCCTCTCTATTTCTCCTCCGCTGTTGTTGATCACTGATGTATGTTCGTTATCCCATCACAAACCCAGAAACATCTCATCACGAACCTATAATAATATTGGTTCACCAAGCTAAACCACACCATCCCGCATTCCACACATCAAAACCCACAAACATATATATATATATATATATCCAATTGATAACCAAGTTACAATCTCGACGCTTATATTTTGAATCAGAAGCTTGAATATGTACATGGAACGTTAAAAAGTAATAATAGATGGGTACAATGGCTATTATCAATTGGAACATGAACATCTATCATCGATTGGAACATGAACAATTACTATAACTATTAGTCTATCGCCAACAATCACAGACAATGAGAAATGTTGAAAATTGGATAACGATATGATCTTTTGGACCCAAAAAGTGGATGAAGAGAGATCGACAAGACGACAACGACTCCGGCGGAGGGGTTGGAAGGGATTAGTCTTGGGCTGCTGCGGACGGCTTACTGGTCGTAATGGTGGCATCAACGTAGTTGTGTCGGCCTCAAGATAATTATCAAGAATAATTGCTTCAATTGAATCTAAACCATGGAAACATATTGGACGGCTGCGATGTACGGGTTAGGCAAAAGGTTAGGTCCTCTCGGTTAGGAGAGGATCTGAGTCCGAGATATAGGATGTGTACTGTGTTGTGTAAACCACTCCCCTCCCGACTCATCAGAAAGAAATTTTAATTTTTGTGGGGAAGTGGGGAATCAAAAACTCATGAATTCATGTTTGATATTATTGGTATCCTCTTCCGGGCCCCTTTTTTTTTTCCCTTAGTTGGGAATAATAAAGAACGAGTCTTTTTGTTCTCTTTTATATAAAGTTAATGGTGACCTCTTTTACACTGTTTCGAATATTATATAACTAGAACTAAAAAAAAACCTCGAATTACAAAAATTGTTACTGTGGTGATTGAAACTATTGATGTCTTATTTGAGATTGATATCAGGTAACCTCCTCTCTTAGACTCCTATACTTAGTTGTTTGAGCTTGCATAGATACTAATGTCTGCTTTGACATAATTCTAAAATCTAAATTTTCTTGACATCTATTTGTTTGTTCTCTTTTATGAATTCATCTGTGTATAAGTTGCGATGTGTGCTCGACCTATACGTGATTTTTTCAATAGATTGATTATTCTTAGGCCTTGGTTCGAGTATAGCTAGGTCATGCATGTAGCTTTCTGCACAAGTACTATTTCGATAGTTTGGTGCCATGTGACGATCATTCCCTCATTTCAGGAAACTTGACATATGTTTATGAGCAAAAGAACACATGAAGGTGATAAACTCAAACTAATAATAGAAGAGTGGTTGTTACATATAAACCAGAAGCAACAACAAACAGACAAAAGAAAGGTTAAGAACTTAAGATGGCAGAAGAGAATAGTGAAAATGAAGTGGATAAACACAGCCTATTTCCTTTCCATCTATGGCAAGTAGTAGGTAGAGTGGCTGCTGCAGTCAACCTATTCTGATATTTCTGGCCTTTTTAGACAAAAACCTTCTAAAAACATTCCCCTTTTGCTAAAACTAGAAGAAGGGGGAGCTGGAGTTGGATCATATCATATCATTTCATTTCATCGGCCAATTGGTTTCTTCTCATAGAGCCCGAGCCTGTAATCGGCCAACCGTGATTTGTATGCAGACCTTTTGTACTCGGACCACGTGAACTCCTTATACAAGCTTTCTTCTCCTTCTGTCAATACAGACGCCAGAGGTGTTATCTTTTCACTCAGAGGAGGCCCGCCGAAGTAAATCATAGAAATCCTTGAGCTCACTCTGTCCGTCAAAACCCTATGCCTCACACTCTTTAACCTCCCATTAGTCATCACCTGCGTCACACATATCCGTTAGAACGTTACCTGATCAGAAAATTCATATTCACTGTCAGTAGTTGATACTTCAACCGCGAGAAATAACTCTTTTTTCTTTTCTTTTCTGATATATATATTCTCATTAGTATGAAGTCCATCACAAATTCACAATACGGAGTTCACGAAACATCTGTTTACTTGTAATCAACATCACCCACAAAGCATGTACTGTGTAGAATAATAATCCGGCAGTGCCCATCTGCATACTAGAAGTTAGGAATGGACCTTCACTGCGGAAGAATTATTAACTAATGGAAGGTGACAAGCTGAAAAAGAAAAAAAGAAAAGTATATAGAATAATGGATTTCATTTGCTGACGCAGGTCTCTGTTTTGCAAAATAGGAGGCTCTTCGAATTACATACACCAAGCTAATGACACAAAGACATATAATTTATAGAAGCTACTCAAGCTAGTTGTATTTTTGGTGAAGAATAAATGGAATTAATTTTGGTACCTGTAAGCAATCGCCAACAATGATGAAAAACGAGGTCTGGTCAGGTGGGACAGAAACCCAAGACCCATCTTTCAGACTGATTTGCAGGCTTGAGGTGTTGTTGGATCTTAGGACAGAGATAAGCTGAGGGTCAGTGTGCTCCCCAAACCCGATCAAATTCCGACCACTTAATGCTTGAAGCTTCGGGCATGGCGGATAGTAGTTGAGTCTGAAACACGAGTCACTCTTCTCATCTTTCAAGAGCTTGCTCATTGCATTTCTTTGATCGATTCCCAACCCATCAGCTATCAATTCTAGTACATCACAGGTCATCTTCTTCACGGCCGAGATATAATTCTCCACTGTGGAACTGCAAAACAGAGGAAGACAGAGCAAGTGAACACAAAACAAAACAGAGCCAGAACTGAGTTGCTCTTTGTTTTGAGAAGACAGTAATCAATAACTTAACTACCGGAAGATTTCTGGGTTTTCTTTGAAAAAGGAGAGTGATTTGTGAGAGATGATATCAGGATTGGCGTTGAGGAGGATATATTCAATCCAGCCAACATCGCCGTTGGGGCCGATTCGCTTGCTGCCATAGCCAAAAGGGTCTGCAGGGCCGGCCCTGTCTTTATCGGATTGCGGCAATTTGAAGAAGTTGAGAGCTTGAGCCTCAAGTGTGGTCATGTACTCCAATGGGACTCCATGATTGACCACCTTGAAAAAACCATACTCTTCACATGCCTTGATGATATGGCTCTTGGCATCTGGGTTGGAAAGGTCTACTACTGGAATACCAGTGAATAAGTTTGAGGGCTTGCATGATTTGATCAGGGAGAAATGGTCTAATGCAGCTGGTTGAGACAGGACCACCATGGCTGATTATTTTTGATCGATCAGAGACAAAAGAGAGAAGAGAAGTCAGAGAAGTGACGAAGAAGAAGAACCGAGATGAGGGGTTTGGTTTGAGAAGAAATGAGAATGTGGAGAGGGGAAGGTGAGATTGATGGGGTTTTTAAATGGAAGAATTGGAGGTGATGAGGCTCTGCTTATGCATGAGTGAGGCGTTACAAACTATAAAGAGGAGGAGGAACGGGCATCTGTCTGGCTTTGTGTGTGTGCTGCTTGGTTGTTTTTTTTGGGGGGACGAAACTCTGCTTGGCATTTATGTAAATATATTTCTTGGAATTTAACAGAAAATTCTCCCTTTTTTGTGTAGAATGTATTTTTAAATTAATTATGAAAAATATATACACAAAGTGTATAATGATTAATATCCAGAAATTTCAAATCTTTTTAATTCCTTTTTTTGATAAGAATCATAGTTACTACCTTATAAATACGCACACTTTATGATGCATTTTGTGTTCAGTGGGATGATAAGAAAATAAGATTTTATTTGGAGGTTATGTGTTCGAGCTCAATCATGGGTGGATATGCAGGATATTTTTCAGCTTAAATTGTCTAGTTATTTGTTATGACCGAAAATCAAACCGATTTTTTTATTGGTTTAGTTTCCCATTTTTAACATGTAAAACCGACATCATTTGGTTTTTTCTTGTTCATTTTTTTTCTATCTTTTTTTTAACTTTTTTTTTTTGAAAGTGCAACTAGGACTAATTCATAGCTAGCCTCATCTCGAAAATGTATTAATAATACCAAAGGAAACAATACACAAAATTGTGGACTAGACCAAAACTATCCCGAAAAATAAAATGAGGACATAGTGTAAAACTAATACAAAAAAAAACTAAACATTTTACAAAACAAACCACAACTAACTATCTAATTCGAGTTCACAATCGAACTCCAATCTCGACCATATAATAAGGATAAAATAAACTAGATAACCCCACAAACTTTCATAAAATATAAAACTAGAGTTTTAAGTATTTCTTAAATAAGAAATAGGATATAAGATTTTAGTTTGGATTTAAAAATCTGATTTTAAGGACTACTACTTGTTTTGAGCATGTGTACCATCACAGCTTTTACAATAAATTGAAAAGTAGCGGTTGTTATGTAGTTAAAAAATGGCCTATGTAATCTTAAGGAAGATGATTTGATCCCCATGGTTGCCATCGGGAGTGGTTTAAAAATCATTATATTGCAGGATGTATTTGTAAAGTTCTTTTTGAAACATGATGTATTTGTATATATAATTAAGTGGGTGGTGTTATCTGCCGATGGTTTCCCTGGGGAGTGGTTTTATCAACACCTACCCGACAAACTATTAACTATTAGCGGAAACGGCCTATTCACATATTTACCTAGTTAGATATTTGTTGAAATATTGTGGATATATGTCTGGCCTATACGGTGCTATACACTATACTGTATATGTATAGCATATGGTAAATAAAATGTACCAAACAGATTGGAACCTCTTCTCATGATATTTATCAGAAGGCTAGAAAGAAAAAAAATACATGTGTTCGATGTAGAAATATCTCTCGGGAGAGACCTTTCCCGCGAAGCAGTTTCTTTTATCTCGGATGTCTTAACTGCGTGAGCCGGTCTATCCTGCTTGTGCTTCGTATGCTGGCGTGCCACCGTTCTTCAACGGAATTTGGACTGATTACAGCCGCCTGACTTCTTATGTAAGCGATTAGAACAGGGAGAGCACCAACCCTGTTCGAATAGGTCCTTTCTGCCTAGAAACCTAGGACTTTGATATGTGTACCTCTCTGCCAAATCCAGAAATCGATACTCACACGTCTCTCGTGCAGAGCAGAGCAATCTCTTGATGAAGTGTTGAGAATACTCGCTTCCTTTGTGTATCCAAGCTCCCAACTTACAAGTGAGCCGCTCTTCAACCTTCAGGTTGCAATTGCTTCCTTGGAGTCGTAAATACCTTCACTCGATAGGTGAACAGCACTCAGACCTTCTGGTTGCAAGAAGATAGAAATCTCGAGGACGAGATAACCGTCTAGGTTTGTTTGCGTATAGCAAGGCTGTTTGATTGATTGTTCGTGTCTCTATATAAGATCCTTGCATTCCTTATATACTCGCTTACAAATCAGTCATTGATTCTATTTCTAACTCCTTTGCTCTTGTAATCTTGTCTGAATCTCCATACCAGCATACGTGTTATACCCCTTATAGGTATTCTAATTACATCATAACTCTTCTAAGAGTCCTGCAAACATCAACTAGTTATGATAGAAACTGAGCCGCATGAGACCAGCTCACAGTTCTAATAGAACTCTAAGTCTTCTTCCAGCAAAGCTCGATACGAATCTCGCTAGACACTTTATACTTAACTTCCTCGATAGGAACTTATAACATGATGGGCCGCTCGCTACACCTCGGCCATCCAAGCCCAAAGTAAATATTTTATTTAGGCCCAAACATTGCCCCTCAGGTCTTGAACTTGGAAACTTTCTGAACAAGTGAAAAGACTTGAATATACCTTGAACAATGTGCTCATTGACTCTGAAACGCTATACCATCACTCGAACGCCACGTCTAACCAACTCTTCAAAAAGGTATGACGCTCGACTGACCCCTCTATAAGAGCAATAGTTCATATCTACAAATTTCATCTTTCATCAAAAACTTTTCAATTGCTCAGAAACCTGCAACTTTTTAACTCTCACAGCCAAAAAGCCTAAACCTTTTCTTCTCAACGCCGCCAAAAACCCTAGCCCAGAAAAATGCCTCCTCGTAAGGACATTACTATTCCTTTTGACAGCGTCCACGCCAAGAAGTTTGTCAAACGGCTCAAGGAAGTCGCTGTTCGATCGAACCTAGACACCATCTGCACCCTTACAATAGACGCTGAAGAAAACACAGGTCTTCTCGGCCCATTTCTAGAGTCTCCACTGAATCCAGACCTCTTCACTTCCCTTCGCGAACCCATCTGCAACTCTTCCCTTCTACTTCAGGTAAACCCTTCTGCAGACCCAAAGTCATGGTCACAGAAAGATAGCCTATGTTCCATCGGGAAATGGCCACACACATCCTCTGACGACCTCGACTGGTACCACCAACGCCGGAGGCAGGACAAAGAACGATGGGAAGCAGCAGGAATTGCTGAACTCATTGATCTATGTTTTTCTCTTCCGTCTGGAGCAAACAAACCCCCACTTGCCGCAGCAATGTGTTTCTGGGATTGTACAGTGAACTGCTTCAGACTCCCCTGTGGAGACATAAGCATCACAATGCTCGACCTCCACACCATTTTTGGAATTCCCGCCACTGAGAAAAGTTGGACCCCTCAGGATTTCAACCAGACCCCTGACAAAGCCTCAGAAACGCGGCCTCCATCCTACTCCGCCTGGGTGAAACGTTTCTCAAAGGTGAAAGACACAGCACAAGGAGGAATAACCCTTTTGGAGTACTGGCTATCGAAGTACTTGTTCTGCACAACCTCAGCGAAGGTTATCAAGACGTGGACCAATCTCGCTGAACGCCTCTACAGCGGAGAACCACTGAGCTTGGTTGAACCTGTCCTCGCTTCCATCTACTATAGTCTCAAGCGAGTAACTCTATCGAAGCTCGACTTGAACCAATCTGGGCCATTTTGGATGGTAGACCTCTGGCTGCAGATCTATTTCCCATTCTTCTGTCCCTCCAAAACTCCTAGGTTCGAAGAACAGAAGTTGCTGGGTAGGTCGCTAGTTGCTACATTGGCCAGGACTAAGCAATGGTCCTACCTCAACTACTTCAAACATCTTTGCTACCATAAGGACTTTCCTTACAATGCAGTTGAAACAATTCTTGGTCGTCGTCACCCTGGCCTTCTCTCCAGTGGTTTCATGCCATCTCCTGATCAAGATAATCAAGCGAGGAGCTTGTTCGTTAAGTCGAACACTTGCCAGGACTTACCACTCCCAGACTCCGGGTATGAGCTTTACGCTCCCAATCACTTCTGCAGGCAACTCGGGCTCAGCCAGGATGCCCCTATGCCCCTTGCATGTTCTATCAACAAATATACTCTCTGGCGAGCAGAAAGCAAGCCCAATGCAGCAGAAGCCATCGATGAACAATTTGGCTTTCCAATGGTGATAGTTCCTGAGATTACCAAGCCACTATCTCCATCGAGGTTGGTTACCCCAACATACCTCACCTGGTATTCCCAACTTTGGATTGAGAAACGATACCAGGGACCAGAACTGTGCTTCGCTACCATTTTTCATGGATTCGATGAGAAATTTTCGCTGAAGGCATGGCCTCAGGTATGTCTTTAGTTCAGAAATTTCCACTTGTGTTGGTAATCTTAGGATCAAACATGACCATCCTTCTCTTCCTCTCACAGTGTGATCCAGAGCCAGATGTAACCATGGCTATTCATTCTTTCAAGAAGAAAAGGACCAAGCATTCCAGATTATCTGTAAGTATTTCGAACTATTACCTATCCGGAACAAACTTGTTTCCACCACTTTTCTTGATATTGACTCTTAACCCTTGCAGCCCTCGAGATCTAAGAAACCCAAGCTGCAGGCCCCAGAGGCAGAAAGTGGGGTTTGGTTAGACTTACGAATCAGGAGCAGAGACAATCAACTACATCTCTTCGCTCGAGTTTTCCTTGCTTCGTTTGATCAAAGGAGTAGCAAAGCCTCAGGTTCTAGTGCATGTTCAGCCATCGCTTTTACTATTGCACACTGGTTTTGTGCAAATCCGGGTAGCACTCCTACACTCTCCCAGCTCGATGACCTCCTTCTTCAAGGTTCAAGGGAATGGCAGGAGCTATGCAAGGACGAATCTCTGGCCAGTAAGTATCCAAACCAACACTTTGATTTGGATGTTATCTTGAAAGCAAACATCAGGCCGCTCCAATTCTCGACCGATGACTCCTTCATAGGATATTTTGATCCTGAAAAGTTTGCTAATCTGAATGGTCATCCGTCCTTCGATGAATTATGGGAACACATTCAGAAAAGCCAGAAGCCCCGGGTCTACATAGTGAGTTGGAATGATCACTTCTTCGTCCTCAAGGCTGAAGACGACACCTTCTGTATAATTGACTCACTAAGAGAAAGGCTCCAAGAAGGACACCGCAAAGCCTTCATTCTGGAGTTCGATGAGTCCAGCACCATATCCACCATCGCAGACAAGGCTACAGTTAACAGCCACAAATAGTGTTGCAAGGACTTCATAGTTCGATTCTTAGCTGGAATCCATCGAACAGAGCTTGAGGAAGAGGAGAAGAAACACCATGTAGCCTTTGAGACTCTATCCAATCATCTTCAAATTGAAATTCAAGGTTGCTACATTCCTTCCTCTCCCAGCGAAGAACCCAGTGCTCATGATGAACAAGTCATCTCAGAGGCTGAGCAAAATGTCTCCTCACCAGAACTCAGATCTGATCAATCACCAACCCTGGTCGAGACTAGCCCAGAGGTCGAAGCAGCAAGTCCTTCTCACTAGAGCCACAAGTTCAGACTCATGAGGAAACAACAGCACTGTCTCCCCAACAAGTAAGCTATCATAACCTCACTTCTTAGGTTAATGATTGTTCGATATAGTCCTAACACTTTCTGTTATTTCCATATCGAAGTCCGACGTTGCTCCTGTGGACCTGGTCATTCAGCAAAGTCTTCCTGATAGTCCAAGGAAACAAGCGAGCACAGCAGGAGAGCCAATTTCGATGGCCATCGAAGATCAACCTGATCGGCCTCTGGATATCGATGATGAAGGACCTTCTGCTCGAAACGAGGAAATATTTGTCCCTTCTTCATCATCTGGACAGCAACTCCAACTACTCAGTGTACAAGAATCAACCAAGGTTCAAAAACTTGTAGGTACATTGAGCACACTGAGAACTCCTTCAGGCACCGAAGACCTTCTCCACGACATTCTCTCTGGGCCCCTGGATTCTCTTGGAGATATTCAGGCCGTGCACAAGCAAGTGAAGGAATTGCATGCCAACGCCCCAACAGACCTCATTCCCTGTCTGGAAGATATGGAAAACAAACTATTTGAGCTTCTGCGTAGTAGTGAAATCTCCCAAGCATTGTCCATCGAGGCTGCTCGAAAGAAAGACGCAGCAATGACCCTGGAGCAGAAAACTCACAGGGAGACAGAGAGAATCGAGAAATATCTAAAGGAGCTGCCTTCACAAGAGGAACATCTAACAGCCAAACGTGCCAGGCTCCTTGCTCTTGAGGCTGATGTCGCTGCACTTAGAACAGAGATAAATGCATTGGAAAGCAGCATCCCCAACTATTAGGATGAAATGCACAACTTTTTGGCAGAAGGCGAGATTCGAGCCCAACTCCTGCAAGAGACACGTCACGAAGCCATCGAAGCTCGCAAAGCAGCTTATCACGCCTGGAAGACCTCAGAAATGATTAAGCTCTCGATAAAGAGCTTCCTTGATATGTAAAATTTTTGGGCCTCTAGTATAGGCTTTTTGTATTTGTTATCGAACAAACAAAGATTTTCTTATATCCACATTGTTTTGATAACAAAGTATGTATTGGGTTTAAAACTTGATTGAGCCTCTATATTAAGCCCTTTTCCAGACTCTGACCCAGCCTCGTTTTAGGCCGTAATTAATTTTAACTTTTCGGTTGTCCAACAATAAATAGAATTGAATTCTATACTTGGAATCCGTATCGCGTCAAACCATCAAAATCTTTGAAATAGGTTTCACCTGCCCCAAAGATCTCCTCATTTATCATGCACTTCGAGCGAGCAGATAAACTGCTTCCATGGTCCACTGTTAATTGAACACGTATTCACTATTGTTTGGTATAATTACTCACGCGAAACCAAACCGTTGTAATTCCTGGCTATAAAATGTTTCCTTCTCCTGGTAAAACGAACCAAGTCGCTTTCGAGAATGAATCAAACCCAACTTCATTTGCTCTGGTCTTACTATCCAAAGAAACCCCCAGATAACTCCTTCGATGTTCTGTTCCTTAGATAGCAATATCCATGTCCAAACCTGGACTAGATAGCAATATCTATGCCCAGGCGTCGCCTTGGCTCTCCCTGGTTGAAGGAGTCAAGAAGGGAGAAGCCACAATCCCGAGGTTCCATCCCCTCCGTCTTCCGCCTCGCACCCATTCGGTGTCGATAGGCATAGGGGGTGGTGTTACTCTTCAATGCCTCCTGCAATCCATGGGGAAAGCTGGGGGCATATCTTGACTGGAGAAAAGGCGACAATCGTCAAGGCCGGTGCAACTCTTGTTGTAGTCCTCCTCCTCTTGTCTTGACGATTCAGCTTCCTCTCCCTCTCCAATACCGAGGTCGATCTCTTCAAATCTTCGAGATCGATCTGTAGGCTTTATCTTGAACTTCTTGGGAGATGGGATTGGGAGCACAGAGGATCTTGTGAAGAATGAATCTTTTAATTTCTTTAATTTCTTCAGTTTCTTTGTTGCAATTGTGCAAGATTCATCTTCACCATATGGTATCAGAGCCTGAGGCCGCAAAGCCTTTGTATTATTCCAAGTATTTGAATGTAATATTATTTTGAAATGTAAAAGTTCTCTGTATTGATAAACTCATATATAGCTTGCTCAAAAACTTAAGCCACAAAGACTGGCCTGTATTGAACTTTTGATTTGGAATAAATAACTACTCTGATTACAAAATTTGGCCTCAACTATAGGCACTAACTATTTAACCCCATTTATAGGTTATTTGACGTCCATAACCCTTGATGAGTATATGTGTTGCCTCTGTAGTTTATTGATGCGAGAGCATGAATAAACTAGATTAAGCAGTATCTGGAGGATCATCATACTCCCAAACTGGTTGTATGAATTTCTTTAGGTAACGACCATTTATCGGGTTTGCATGTATAGTACCGTCTCGATCTCTCAGACGAACTGCTCCTTTACCCAACAGTCGATCGATGATGTATGGTCCTTCCCATTTTTCTGACCATTTTCCTCGTCCTTCCGTTTTCTCACCGATAGGCAAAATCACCCTCCAGACGAGTTCTCCTTCTGCAAAACTCATGCCCCTTGTGTGCTGGTCATAGGCACGAGCCACCTTTTGTTTCTCAGCACGTAGACTTTCAAAAGCCTGTATTCGATGTTCATCGAGATCTTCATGTTCCTGCCACATTGCTTGGACATAGTCTTCACCGATCAAATTGTGTTGCTCCATCACCCGTAAAGACTGAACATTAATCTCTAGAGGCAAAACAGCATCGTGCCCAAACATCAGTGCATAAGGAGTTGTACTTGTAGGTGTCCTCTTACTAGTCCTGTAAGCCCACAAAGTATGAAAAAGTTCTTCATGCCACAGTCTGGCATTGCCAGCGAGCATCCGTTTTAGGATATGTATAATAATTTTATTGCTCGCTTCAGCTTGACCGTTGGATTGGGCATAGTATGGAGAAGAGTGGAGGAAATGGATCCCAAGATCCTTCATTAAAGTATCTACTTCCCCAGACATAAAGGCTGCCCCTCGGTCTGAAACAAAACACTCAGGGATGCCAAACCGACAAATAATATCTTCAAACAAAAATTGACGGATGGCCTTCGCTGAAGATACCCTGAGGGGTCGAGCTTCGACCTACTTTGTGAAGAAATCAGTAGCCACTATAATGAACTTATGCCCTTCAGATGAATGAGGATGAATCATTCCAATTAAGTCCAAAGCCCATCCTCGAGCTGGCCAAGGCTTGATTATAGGCTGTAATGGTATTCTGGGCATATGGTTGACTGGACCATGTCTCTGGCATTCTTCACAACCTTTAGCGAACGTGATGCAGTCTCTGAGCATTCCTGGCCAGTAAAAGCCATGTCTTCTTAATAACCATCTCATCTTGGGACCAGCTTGGTGAGCCCCTGCAATCCCAAGATGAACTTCTCTCATTAACCGCTTAGCGTCACGTCCAAAGACACACCTTAATAGTATGCCTTCTTCTCCCCTTCTATATAACTCAACATCTTTGAGCACATAATTGGGAGCTAAAAACCGAATCCGCTTGTCGACCGAATTATTGGGATCCTGGAGATAAGAGATGATTTCCTGTCTCCAGTCCTTGTCGATATGATCAAGTGTAGCAACGTACCATTCGTTTTTGTCTTCTTGTCGTGCAAGGAAAGATGGAAGGGTTCGTCTCTCAACCTTAAGTATTCTTTCTCGTACTCCATCTTGCAAACTTACACCCGTTGCTAGTTGAACCAGCTCATTAGCTGCATAGTTCTTCTCTCGAGGAACATGACTCAACTCCACCTCTGTAAACAACTTCAATAAGTCACAGGCCCTCCTCGCATAAGGTTCTAGTATTGGACCTGCCTTGTATTTTGTCTCAAGTTGTCTGATTACTAGTTGGGAATCTCCAATGACATGCACATCGTTGATTTCCATATCTAATAGAAGTTCTAATCCAATGATTAAAGCTTCGTACTCTGCTTGATTATTTGTGCACTTGAAGTCCAACCTGAAAGAATAAGAATAAGTTTGGCCGCGTGGGGAGACCAAAGCTACCCCTGCCCCAGCCATAGTACTCGTACTGGACCCATCAAAATACAAACACCAAGGGGCCAAATCAATACGAGCGAGATCCAGTTCTGGCCCGTCAACGACTTCTTCCATGGGATGATGAGCCAAAAATCAGCCACTGCCTGGCCTTTCACCGCCTTCTGAGGAACATATTGTAAAGAAAATTCTGACAAAGCCAAAATCCACTTTCCAATACGCCCACGGAGAATTGGTCTGGATAACATATACTTCACTAAATCTGTTTGTGCAATGACACACGTAGTGAAAGATAGCATATAGTGCCTCAACTTACACCCTGAAAAGTATAAGGCTAGGCATAACCTTTCCATTGGAGAGTATCTCGTTTCACAATCGTTCAAGGTACGACTTAGGTAGAAAATAGCACGTTCAATGCCTACTGTATCATCCTGAGCCAGTAGACTTCCAATGGAGAGCTCGGTAGCTTAAATATACAGCTTAAGAGGAACCCCAGGTCGTGGAGGAACCAAGACTGGTGGGTTCGTTAAGTATGCTTTGATGGTATCGAAGGCCTCTTGATGTATAGGCTCCCATACAAAGTCTTTCTGATTTTGAAGCTTGAGGAGAGTAGAGAATGATTGTGTCTTCCCAGCAGCATTGGCAATAAACCGTCGTAAGAAATTGATCTTTCCCAATAGACGTTGAAGTTCCTTCTTACTTTTCGGTGGGGATGCACTGATAACCGCTTGTTTCTTATCATCCGGTATCTCAATCCCACGCTGATGAACTAGAAAACCCAGGAAGTCGCCTGCCTGGACGCCAAACACACATTTGGCTGGGTTCATCTTCAGTTGATGCTGCCTCATTCTGAGAAACACTTGTCTCAAGTCTTCAAAATGGTCACTTCTGCGTTTCGTCTTAACCACCACATCATCTATATATACTTCCATGGTCTTACCAATAAGATCATGAAAGATCAAGTTCATTGCTCGTTGGTAGGTTGCCCCTGCATTTTTGAGTCCAAATGGCATATCCACATACTCAAAAACACCGGCAAAGCCTGGGCATCGAAACGCTGTTTTATGTCTATCCTCTTCAGCCACTGGAATCTGGTGATATCCTGCAGTACCATCCATGAATGTCAACATCTCATGGCGGGCAACTGAGTCAACCAGCAGATCAGCTACTGGCATAGGATAAGCATCCTTAGGGGTTGCATTGTTCAAGTCTCTGTAGTCGACGCATACTCGCATCTTCCCATTCTTTTTCTTGACTGGAACTATATTGGACAGCCACTCATTATATTTGGCTACTCGTATAATCCCTGACTTGAGCATTTTCTCAACCTCCTCTTTGACTAGAATTGCTGTTTCTGTGTTCATGCGACGCATTTCTTGTTTTACAGGCTTCTTTCCCTCGATGATGGGCAAGTTGTGACAAACTAGGTCTGCAGAAAGACCAGGCATGTCTTCATATTTCGCTGCAAAACAATCTGCATATTCTTTCAGCAACTCAATCATCTTGAGCCTCTCTTCAGGCTCCAAGAAAGTACTTATAGCCACAGACGTTGGCTCTTCGTGGGTCCCAATCTGAATGTGTTCGATGGGATCTTTGACTTTAAGAGGTATATCATCTAAGGCTGCTGGAGCTAGTTGAATCTCGTCCTCCTCTCCTAAGTCTTGCAGAACATCTTCATCCACATATTCCAATGCTGCAATCATTGGAACGTTCTCAAAGGCTTGGCTTTCTAACATAAAGTTATGAAAGCGCTCGTGCAACGAAAGACAAGCCTCGGTCTCTATTTCCGATAGAGACCCAATCATGGAGATTGTTTGGATGGTAGCTCGATGGTATAGGGTCTTTGACTATCCTGATTTGCTTGAACAATCCTCCACTGAGCTAATTCAGAGGCCGTGACACCCATTGGGCGGCCTTTACTGTCGACGCCACATACCTCCAATAGCCTAAGGTCACTGTGGTAATACCTGGCTTCTAGTGCATTAGCAGAGACGGAATATGGGCGAGAGTCAGCGTTGACTATTTCTGCTTCGCCTGACTCCATGTTCCACAGTAGCATTTGCTGATGGAGTGAAGATGGTACACAGTAGCTTCGATGAATCCAGTCGCGTCCTAGGATTGCACTATATGGTGATGTACATTCTACCACAAAGAATGTGTAAGTGCCCGAAGCTATCCCTATGTGTACCTGTAAGAAGACGATTCCCAAGGTCTTTGTTATGCTACCCTGGAAGTTCCTGACACTCAGCGAGGTCTCTTGGATAGCTGACTTGGGAACACCGATAAGGGCCAATGCCTTAAAGGTGATGATGTTCACCGCTGCCCCTGAGTCTACTAAAAGTTTATTTAGTTGAACTCCTTGGACTTGTCCTGTGACATATAATGGCCGCATGTGCATGGCCATGTCTATGGTGGGTTTGGAGAACATCATTTGCCCTCTTGTGTCTGATGAGTCCAGTCGTGGTGTATCATCTGGGGTTGGATTGTCCGTTACCTTCGATTCCTCGTCCTGTAACAGTACACTATTGATGTTGCTGGATTCACCTTTTGGTGTAGGTGAGGGCAAAGCATATTTGGAGGATAGAACATACACCATGTGAATGGCTGTAGTGTCCTCCTCGATGCAATTTTGCACTTCTTCGATCTCATCCTCACCGTAGTCCACCAACTCCTCATCGTCGTTATAGTTATCACCTCCAGCTGATGACTGTCCTTCCTCGATGGACACTGTAGTCAGTTCGAGATGAGCGACTTGCTATACTATATCCTCAGGAATATGATCGATAGCTGCTGGTGGTGTTGGTGGTGTAGCTGTTTCCTTGGGAACTGGGACTATCTTTTTGGCCTTTGCTTGCTCTTCCACAACTAAGGGCCTTGGTTTCCATTGCAAGACCGGTGGCCTATTTGGAGCACTCTGTTTCTTTGTATCCTTGGTTCCCTTGGAAGGTGTCTTCAGCCCTACTTGTTTCACCGTGTCCTCTTCAAAGTTAAGGCGTCTCCTTACTGGTTGTCGTTTCTGAACTGCACGATGAACCTCTTGAGTAGGCTCAAGCTCTTTTCCTTTGTTTGCTAGTTCTGGGTTTCTTTCGAAAACCCCTGGTCTTTGGGCTCGCACTTTGGGCTCGTGAGATTTCTTCCCAAAGACCACTAATGGATTTGCTGCGAGGGTGTTCAATCTCCTCTGCAACACTTCTGGAGGAAACTCCAGGTCTTCTTCCTTGATAAGACCAGCTTCGAAAGCATCCAATGCTCTCTTGGCCCTACCAAAGCGTCGCTGTAGGTTCCTCCTCTTACTTGGAGTCACCTCGACTGTCTTTCCCTTCTCCCTTATATACCATACATCTTCCTTCGTGATATTCCTGGAAGCCGGAGGAACATATGGTTTGGTGAGCGTATCAGCAACCTTAGAATCAGGTGTTGTAACCATATTGGCCTGTTTTGTTGCTTTCTGACGTTTGGGAGCTGGAGTGTCCCTTTGTTTTGATGGTGGGGATTGATGATCTTTATTGGAAAATAGTTCCGGGAAGGCTTTGGCTGCCTGAGCCAGCTCTTCGAAGGAGATCTTCATCCCACTTCTCAATTTGCAGTGTGCACAAAGGGTCACTGGCGAGTCTGCTTTAGGGTCCACCTTTTCTTTTCCTTTATTCTTTAGTGTACGAGGTAGATTCTCGCCAGCAGTTGGTTGGTCGTTGGATTGCTTTCTCTTGTTTGTTTTATTTTCTGTTACGTCCAGCATTCCAACGATCATGGGGATGGGAGTTGTTAAATTGAGCGACGGTTTTTGTTCGATCGCTATTACTCCTTCATTGATCAGCTGCTGAATCTTATACTTCAGATCCCTACAGGCAGCTGTAGTGTGACTTCCCCACTTGTGATGATACTGACAATAAGGGAGACCCCTAACATTATCAGGGTGTGGGTCTGGAGATCCCCAATTGTCGGGTACCACTGCTATTCCTTCTAGGCATAGCTTTTCAAATATCTCTTCCCGCCAGGACGCGTCATACGTGACACGTGTCCGCTTGGGTCGGCTAAAGGCTATATTTTGCCTGGTCCTTCGCTTGGACTTCTTCTTCACCTGAGTCGGTGTATCTTGATTATGTTCTGAAGAAGCACTGCTGACGGGAGGTTCTGTGACCGGAGGAGATGGCGTCCTGTGAGGGTATTCGGGGTGAAAATCCATCTCTCCGTCTTCGTTGATCACAATCACTTGCCAATTAATCAAGCTCTGGATCTTCTCTCTCAGGGTTGAACACATGGATGTTCGATGGCCGAAGTGATTGTGGAATCTACAAAAGTGTTGGGCTGGCCCCTCGTACCGTAGATGTCTAAGCTTATAGACTGGGTAGAAGAAGACCAGCCTCATATCCTTCAACCTACCCAAGTATTCATCCGCCATGTCCGTTTTGAATGAATAGGTTAAGTAGGCTGATTGATTCCAAGCCTCTTTGTCCCCAAGGATTTTACTAGGTGTTGGCCAACTTACGTCAACCATGTTCACTTGTTGAGCAGGGAATGGCTCGGAATCCACTAGTGCCGCTGTCTTGGACGAACCTTCCAACTCCAGTTTTCCCTCATTGATCCACTTCTGGATTTGGTCCTTCAGCTTGATACAGTCCTTGGTAAGATGGTTCCATGCTCCATGGAACTTGCAATACTTTTTACCCTTTAACTGCTCAGCTGTGGGAAGCAATCCGAAGTCTGATTTGACAACACGCAGACCGTACAATTCATCCAGTATCTCATGAGCCATGTTGGCATCATAAGTGTATTTCTCGAATTTTGGCTTAGTAAAGGCCACTGTCGAGAGCTTGATGGGACCCCTATTCTTCTGAAGCTTGCGGGGTTTCAGTACTTTACTTGACATTAAATCCAAAGCCCCCACTCGTTCATCATCAGAATCTGTTTCCTGGTCGTCCATCTGTTCAACATAAGCCACTGTTTTTGGCTTTAACCTGTCATAGGTTTTATTGTTATACGTCCCTTTGGACGCATTCTTCCTGTTATCTCTCTCTTGCATGTTGCTATAAGCTCTGGTCACCGCAGCGATGAACTCGTTCAGAGAGAAATACTTGCTATTTAAGAACAGCTGGTGATAAGTATCTTCCAGCCCATTCTTGGCCATCTCGACCACCTCCTCCTTGCTTAGAGGGGTCTTACATAGGTTATACTCTGAACGGAAGCGATGTAGGAAAGTGACCGGACTCTCGGTGACCGACTGGCTAAGAGAGGCCAATTTTCCTACAGTAGTTTCTGGTCGTTCCGTTCCAAAGTGGTCTATGAACAAGGCCTCCATTTCCTTCCACGTACTGATCGAGCCCTTCTCGATGCCCGTGTACCACACGAGGGCTGATCCCGATAATGATGATCCGAAGACCCTCAATTTGAGTCCCTCGTCCTCAGCAAATTGGCCTAACTGCAAGGTAAAGTAAGCCAAGTGTGTTGCCGCATTTGCGTCATCATCACCAGAGAATGTCTGGAAGGTTTGGTGTTTATAGAACTTTGGCCAATGCCATTCATTAGGATCGTCTTTGGTCAGAGGAAACGGTGCTTCGTAAGACTCATGCATCTTGGATAATTTTACTTTACAATCGTCCATGAGCTTATTTATACGTGCCTCCCACTCGTAAGCCAAATCATCTGATCGTCTGGTTTTCCTAGCCAAGTCCGATACGGTTTTGGTTAGAGAACCCAGATCCCTATCAACTCTTTGAGTGATAGCCGCCGCTGACCGGCGGTATTCTTCCAATCCTTTGTCTAAAAGGCTCTGGACATCAGCCCGTAGGCGTTCCTGGCCTTCTGCCAAACTAGCTACCTAAGCGTTGATGGATTCTTTATCCTCTTGTTCTTGATTCAAATCTAATCGCATAGACCGCATACTACTCGCTATCTCCTTTATGGAGTCGGTCTGAGCAGCGAGATGATCTGTTTGTTGCCCAAGTCTATCTTCGAACAATCGGAAACTACTAGTCTGGTGTAAGTCCCGCCTGATTGTATAGGCCACGTATTCTTCATACGTGAGTGCCTTTATCTCCTCTTCGCTTAGGGGTACGAACTCCATAGTGTTGAAGTTGCTAGCGAAGATAATTTCAACCGCTTGATCACTTAGTGAACGACACCGAGTAGAGGTGTGTTCACGGTATGCCGGTTGTGGATGTTTACGACACTGAGGATAAACCCTTCGATAAGGGTCTCCAATTGTCGCCTAGAGACGCAAAGAAGTATTGACAGTCCCATTGGGCGTGCCAAAATGTTCGATGTAGAAATATCTCTCGGGAGAGACCTTTCCCGCGAAGCAGTCTCTTTTATCTCGGATGTCTTAACCGCGTGAGCCGGTCTATCCTACTTGTGCTTCGTATGCTGGCGTGCCACCGTTCTTCAATGGAATTTGGACTGATTACAGCCGCCTGACTTCTTATGTAAGCGATTAGAACAGGGAGAGCACCAACCCTGTTCGAATAGGTCCTTTCTGCCTAGAAACCTAGGACTTTGATATGTGTACCTCTCTGCCAAATCCAGAAATCGATACTCCCACGTCTCTCGTGCAGAGCAGAGCAATCTCTTGATGAAGTGTTGAGAACACTCGCTTCCTTTGTGTATCCAAGCTCCCAACTTACAAGTGAGCCGCTCTTCAACCTTCAGGTTGCAATTGCTTCCTTGGAGTCGTAAATACCTTCACTCGATAGGTGAACAGCACTCAGACCTTCTGGTTGCAAGAAGATAGAAATCTCGAGGACGAGATAACCGTCTAGGTTTGTTTGCGTATAGCAAGGCTGTTTGATTGATTGTTCGTGTCTCTATATAAGATCCTTGCATTCCTTATATACTCGCTTACAAATCAGTCATTGATTCTATTTCTAACTCCTTTGCTCTTGTAATCTTGTCTGAATCTCCATACCAGCATACGTGTTATACCCCTTATAGGTATTCTAATTCCATC
Source organism: Geum urbanum (assembly GCA_946800695.1). Taxonomy (NCBI): domain Eukaryota; kingdom Viridiplantae; phylum Streptophyta; class Magnoliopsida; order Rosales; family Rosaceae; genus Geum; species Geum urbanum. Next base: position 50,284,729 of record OX327006.1, read on the forward strand.
ATAACTCTTCTAAGAGTCCTGCAAACATCAACTAGTTATGATAGAAACTGAGCTGCATGAGACCAGCTCACAGTTCTAATAGAACTCTAAGTCTTCTTCCAGCAAAGCTCGATACGAATCTCGCTAGACACTTTATACTTAACTTCCTCGATAGGAACTTATAACATGATGGGCCGCTCGCTACACCTCGGCCATCCAAGCCCAAAGTAAATATTTTATTTAGGCCCAAACAACATGCATGCATGTAATTTTGGTGATAGCAATTACTATTATAAAAAAGAAAAAAGTTTCGTATGGTAACCAAACTCTTTCCATCCTATCAATATGATACCCAAACTCTCAAAACGATCAATATGGTATTCAAACTCTCCAAACTCGATCTATATGGTAGCTTGACCAAAATTTTCGTCGGTCAACCCTAAAATTGCTGACGTGGCATGACGTTTCCCTGATTGTGAGGGGAATTATTGTCATTTACCTAAAAACAAAAGGAAATTCTCTTCGTATGGTACCCAAACTCTTCTCATCCTATCAATATGGTACCCAAACTCTCAAAACGATCAATATAGTACCCAAACTCTCCAAACTCGATCTATATAGTACCTTGATCAAAAATTTTGTCGGTCAACCCTAAAATTGCTGACGTGGCATGACATTTCGTCGAGGTTATTGCAAAAAAACTATTCTGTCCTCTTTGAGTTCATTTCTCGCATTGTGCCTGAGGAAGTACCTCTGGTTAGATTTGGTTGGTAACTTATATCACTTTCTTTCTTTTTTCTCATGCATGCATGCTTCAGATCATGAACACTTGTTTCTGATGCATCATATATACTCATTCAGAGAGCTTATCAGCTATGACCTGCATGACCTTCACCTATGTGGTAAGACATGCTATGTGTAATGAGCAGTTTCTTCCAACAAGCTACAAAAATCCATGGATTTACCCCCTGGAACTAGCTTTCGAAGTTTGTCGCCGCGGTCCGTATGAACCGAACTCCTCAATCTGGAGGCCTTCTTGTTTCTTCTGATAACCCTTTTGCTCTTCTTCACCAACTTAAGCTCTGACAGGGTTTAGGGGAGATTGGTGGGGGAGATTAGTGGTTGAGATTTTCATTCTTCTTGGTCTTCTCTCCTTTAGAACTAGCTAGAAGAAGAAGAAGAAGATCAGCTGCTTTGTTTTTTGGTTTCTCTACTACTTCTTTTTTAGGTAAATGACAATAATACCCCTCACATTCAAATTCTAAATGGGAAACGTCATGCCACGTCAGCAATTTTAGGGTTGACTGACGAAAATTTTGGTCAAGGTATCATATAGATCGAGTTTGGAGAGTTTGGGTACCATATTGATCATTTTGAGAGTTTGGTACCATATTGATAGGATAAGAAGAGTTTGGGTACCATACTTGAACTCAAAAAAGGGCAGAATAGTCTTTTTTAGCAATTTTAGGGTTGACCGACAATAATTTTGGTCAAGGTACCATATAGATCGAGTTTGGGTACCATATTAATCGTTTTGAGAGTTTGGGTACCATATTGATAGGATGAGAAGAGTTTGGGTACCATACGAAACTTTTTTTCTTATAAAAAACATGGATCATATCCAATGTAGCCCTCTGTCTTTTATTTATTTTTATTTTGGATTAAATTTGTTGAAATATCTTCGATCATACACAACATTTTGGAAATAAGATAATCTTGAAATTAAAATATAAAAACCAATGTTCTAGATATAATACACAAGAAAGTAAAATCTTTACCCACGGAATTCTCTAATGAGACTTCTATTATGATGGAGCACTGGTAAGTATCTTATTAGTAGACCTATTTTACAACAACATTTTGGAAGATTAGCATTTAAATGTTTAGATATACATAAGCTGCAAAGCATTAAATGGTGAGGCTAACAATAGATATACTCATAAATAACATTCTCTGGCTTGTTTTCATAAGTTGCTTGATTAGTGTACGTTATATATGAAAAATTGAAGTATGTACGTGTTAACACATGACATACATTAATTTATAAATTGGTCTTCAAATTGTAAAATGAGTTCTTCAACTTGTAATTTGTCTTCAAAGTTCTAAAAATATATACAATCGATCAAGTAATCACTACTAGTAGACTAAATTTACAATAAGAAAAAATAACTGAGAAACTCATCTTATAATTTTGAGGATCAATTTATAAGTTGATGTATGACATATATTAAGTCATTACGTAAGCATTCATATGTTTTAGCTAGTGTGTTTTAAGCTTTTAATTATGTTGTTAAATATATTATTCTCAAACGGACCATTTAAGTAAAAATAATAATCTAGTAATCTACTAGAAGCTCTTCGATCTGGTCCCCGAATAAAGCATGTAAGAATCTGTATGTTAGCTATGCAGATGCACGTACTTGCACAGCCACATTTTCACAGAAAAGAAATGGCCTTGGCCGGGGATATATGATTGACAAGAGAAAGAATATTACTCTACCAGAGATTCGATCTGTAAGAATAGTACCGTAAGAGATTATATTCTCCACAAAAATGAAAGCCACGTACAACTTCATTTGTATATTTGACATTAAGCTCTTCTTCTTCTCCTTTCTAATGCTCTGCTTCTCCTTCCTAAATTACATTGCTATTAGGAACGTCAGTACGTAGTTTAAGTTAGGACAGGGCGGAGTCAGAATCTGAACAGAGAAAGGATCGAGGAGATCATATATATATATGGCTGTGTTTGAGAAAGCTTTTCTGGTAAACTCAATTGGACCAACTTTCTTATAAGCAAAAGGAGGTTTGTGAGCTAATTTAAAAAGCTGTTTTAGGGGTATTTTTTAAGAATTTTTACTGAAAAAAAAAAACATGGATACACAGTACTAATTAATGAAAATTTGGCAAATTTTCAAAAATACCCCTTTACAAATTTTTATTGACGCAGTGTGTCCTATATGTTTCTCTGATCTCTTCGTCTAGTCACTTTTGAAAACAGAGAAGTCTCTCTTCCAAATACCCATATACTCTACTGTCGGATTGGATTGGAGTGAATTGGATTGGATTATTTAAGAAAAAGAAGTCAAATCTTATTTCTATTTTCTTACAAAATACCGACACGTTGATTTTGCAGTTGCGAACCTCCTTAGCTAAGGAGACCAAAATCAATGTCCATAACTAAGAATTCTTGTCGAAGAGAGACGCTTGACACTCTTCAGATCCACTGTTCCATCTTCACTTTTGTTCAATAGTCCCTGATTTATATGTCCCAACATTTGGTTAATAAATGATATATTTTTGTGGCATAATGTTGATGTGGATGAAATGGTGTGAATCGTATTGCCCTCTTTAGTGTGTGTAAGGTCTTAGTATCAATAAGAACGCCTTGTAGGCATATATATTTCAAGGGATAACTTTACCAGATGCACCAAAATTTGGACAGGTTTTTGTAAATCTTGCAGGTCGTTGAGATTTCGTTCATTTGGTTTCAAGGTTAAGTTACAGGCCAAGTAAACTGTTCTGCTTGTTGGCACCTGGGATAACAAGGTTTGAAATTGTTTTCTATGAAGTACTTATATGGATTACAGCCTTGTATATGATGCTTGTGGGTTTGATTGTTTCATATGGTTATTGGCAGTCTGAGCATAGATTAATTTACTATTTTATGAAACATTAGATATAGATCGAAGACAGATTTTAGTGTTCTTGCTATTGACTTGTACCATTTACAGACTATACTTGCATGCGCAATGATAGTACTAGTGATCTCAAAATTAAGACGAAGGCATACTGAAATACACCCTTTGCTAGGCGTGAGACTCGTTTGACTTATTTGGATAGTATCATAGGTAATAGTGATATAGAGTGCATCAGTGAGTTGAGAATGGATAGGAGAACCTTTGGTTTATTATGTGAGTTGCTCCGTACCACTAGAAATGTTAAGAATGATGGCTTGGTGTCGGTAGAGGAGCAAGTGTGTATGTTTTTATATATACTTGCACATCATGTGAAGAATCATACAATTAGAGGTAGATTTTTTCGATCAGGAGAAACAGTTAGTAGGTATTTCCATGATGTGTTACAAGGAGTTCTAAGATTGCAAGGTAATTTATTGAGAGTGCCTGATCCGGTTCTTGAGGATTGCACAAATAGTAGATGGAGATGTTTCAAGGTATTTTTATTTAGAATATTTGTTAAGTTAGGTTGGTTGAAAAAATAACTTATGCATGCTTGGGGGCATTAGATGGAACTTATATTAGAGTGCGTGTGTCGTCGATTGATACTCCTAGATATCGTACAAAATAGGGCGAGGTTGCAACGAATGTGTTTGTTGTTTGTTCTCATGACCTACATATCATATTCGTATTATTGGGTTGGAAAGAGTTTGCTTCCGACTCTAAAGTGCTTAGTGATGCAGTTACTAGGCCGAATGGTCTAAGAGTTCCTACTGGTAATATTATTAGCTTACAGTTTTTAGAACACCTTAGCAAGTTTTTTTTTTATCTTCTACACGTTAATAGGATTTATCATATGGCTTCTTAGGTTATTATTACCTTGTGGATGGTGATATACCAATGGTGAAGGATTCCTTACACCATATAGAGGAAGGAGATACCATTTAAAAGAATGGGGAGAAGAAAACTTGTTGCCTAAAGATCATAAAGAGTTTTTTAACATGAAGCATTCAAAGGCACGAAATGTCATTGAGCGCTGTTTTGGCTTGTTAATAGGAAGGTGGGCTTGACTCAGGAGTCATTCCTTTTATCCAATTAGAACTCAATACAGGGTGATTATGGCCTGTTGTCTTCTACAAAACTTGGTTAGGTGAGAAATGTCAATAGATCCTTAAGAGCAAGAAATCTGTGAATTAGGAAATACGCAAGATGTGGAAGAAGAAGAAGAAGACTTGATTGGCACCGTCGAAGCATCTGATCAATAGACTGCATGGAACAATGGTTTGGCGACTAAAATGCATGAGGAATGGAAGCAAAGAAGGATTGCAAGAGGCCTATATGTGCCACCAAATGTCGTTCCTTACGGGATTATAGTTCAATAGAGAAATATGCTGTAGTGTTTTCCGAATCTGTATTTTGGTGGATTTGTAATGAAAATAATGCTGTAGTGTTTTTCGAATCAGTATTTTGGTGGATTTGTAATGAAAATAATTGTTAATTCAGATGATTTGGTTAGTTGGCTACTTATGAATACTTTGATGTTTTATTCAGTTTATGAGTATATCTCCAGAAAGTTAATCTTGTATGCTTTGTATGGATTTAACTTTCAAAGTAGTTAAGGATAATTTTGCAGCCAAATCTTTGCAGTGCTCTATCTTTTTAATATGTTTATTGTTTGTAGTCTGGTCCTGATCTGTTTACGGTCAATATGTATGCCTTATAACATTTGGACAACAATGTCTGGTCACTATTAAAGAACTGTATATACTTAAGTAATTTTGAAGTGTTGGGCAATTGTTGTGTAATATTTGCTTTGTGATATGATGTGAAAACACGTACACAATAAGCATTATCATATGCATCGATCATATTCCCTACACCTCAAAGTCAACTACATGCACCAAATTTTCAGAAACTATGAAAAAGTTAAGAAGGTTTTGATATGTGTCAGCAGTAGCATTGCTCTTATATAGGTAGTAGTCATGGATGTAGGACAATGCATCTCCTTAGCTTGTGGATTTTGTTTATCTTTGGAATTTAGTTCTCTTTTGGATATATATATATACAAACACTTAATTAGCTCTATTGTGGGTTCACTATCTTGTGCTTATCTCAGTTACTTCTATTATATTGTTGATCACTTTCTGTTATATAAAGTCGCTTTTTCATGAAAAACTGATATTGGTCTTCCATTTATTTAACTAGAGAATGGAATGTGGTGTTGAAAGTGCAGGCCGAGGAGATCAAAGGTGTACATGGACTAGTTATAAAGAGGAGTCTCTGTTTGGGCCTGAAATAAATATTTCATATTGGGCTTAAAAGGCTAAAGTTTTGGCGAGCGACCCAGGATGAGCTGAAGTCTTGGCGAGCGGCCCAGATAAAATAAAAGCTTGGCGAGCGGTCGAGTGAAGGAACAGAGTTTGTTTCCAGGTCAACTTAGGACTGTGGATTGGGATTCCGGAAGCTGATTCATGCGGCTTAATGTCTATCATACATTTTCTATTTCAGATAGGTTTCTTCTATGTGAAGGAGGTGTAATAGCATTAGAACTATATAAAGAAAACACCCGTATGTTGGATAGTGTTAGAGTTATATTGAGATTCAAAGAGCAAGAGCAGAAGAAGTTCAAGAGAATTGAAAGACTACTACTGAGCATTATATAAAGAGAATACGAGCATTATTGAAGAGGTCCCTGATCAAACATAAAACATTTGCTATACGCAAGTACACCTAGACATCTCGTCAAGAGATTCTATTTCTTTGCAACCAGTCGATCAAAGTGCTTGTCACCTATCGAGTGAGAATATTGTGATCTAAGGAAGCATAGCGACTGGTAGGTTGAAAGGCTTGTCACATATCGAGTGAGAGTTCTGATATCCAAGGAAGCAGTGTTCTCAACACATCGTCATAGGGATTGCTCTGCTTTGCACTGATTAAGGGAGTGTGAGGTATCGATTTCTGGGGCTCTGCTAGAGACACAAAAACCCAAAGTCCTAGGTTACTAGGCGAGAATGACCTATTCTGGCAAGGTTGGTGCTCTCCTTGTTTTAATCGCTTATCAAGAAGTCAGACAACTTTAAGTTCTATATTTCATTGAGAGACGGTGGCACGCCAACATACGAAGCACATACAGGATAAACCGATACCTGCGGTCGAACTATCTTAAGTCAATAAAAGAGACTGCTTTGCGGAAGGATCTCTCTGCGAGAGATATTTTAGCATCAAATAGTCTCTATTGACCGTGCATGAAGGTTTGGTTGCAAATGGACAACGCTGCGACATTGAAAATTTCAAATCTGGAACTCTGAATGACATAGCAACTCAATTGAAGGTTTTCTTTCCTCATTCCAATCTTCAAGCATATCCACATGTCGAGTCAAAGTTAAAGTTTCTAAAAGCCACCTATAGCATCTTCTATGACATGTTGAACACAAGTGAATTTTCATGGAATGACATCAAAAAATGTGTTGAGATTGACAGCAATGAAGCATGGGATAAGTATGTTAAGGTAATTTCTCCTCATATTTTTTATTGAGTACTAGATTATTTGATGATTTTCCTACTGTAGTTATTAGTTCTTATTGTAGTTACATGGTATATAATCTAGAGGTCAAGTTTGAAATGAGGCTTGCTGTGGTTGGTTGGTCTGCTTTTGTTCTTAACTCCTTCGTTTTCTTTTTAGCTGTTTTCTAATTTCTAAATTCTGATATCTAGGCTCTGACTTTATTAAGCAGTTGCAAATCGTGATTTCAATAAAAATAAAAACAGTTGCAATTATTTGTGAGGTTTTGGTCAAAGAAGGCTAAGGACTCTAATTGCCTCATATCTGCATATAGAAATGAGGTTTGCTATACATAACACAACTTATTATAAATGTTTTGGTCACCCTTATTTCCATCTGGTTTCATTGGACTTAGATAGTGGTAATGATAAATTGAGTATTCGACCAAAAAAAGAGATAAATTGAGTAATTGATTCTCTAATGTTTTCTATACTTTAGAGTTTAGAACTAGTTGGGTGAATAGAAGCCTCAGACTAAATGTTCAAGAAATCTGAAACTTTATCTGATTATTCGGTTCTCAATTTCATCAATTTTCATGAACTTTTTACACAACTTTGCTATTTTGAACGTCAATCTAATGAAGATAATAAAGTTCCATCTATAGAACCTTTTACTTGAGCAATAAGATTTTTGAGTAGGCATTATAATCACATTCATTATTTGCTCAAAATTTAGACATGTACCATACATAGAAAGTTGCCCTACATGTACCATACATAAAACTGATGCTCATATCAGGCTCATACAACCCTCTCGTTAATTATTTTTCAACCAGTGACAAAATAAATGAAAAGACATATCGAAAATCTAGCAGTTGTACTAAAATTATTGTTTTACTTCAAATGTGAATTAAAGGAATGCATGTATATGGGACAGATCGAGATCGTGCTGAGAAATTTTATACTCCATTTGTTTGATCTATTCATCTGATCATCCTAATGTAGTTATTAGTTCTTACCGTAGTTACATGCTCATAGTTTTTCCTTTGGCTGTCGTCACTCCGCATTGTGTATTCTTACTATTCTAGCTGCTGGAGAAACATTTGTATTGGTTATAGTTTCTAATTTCATGACTATAGCTACTGGAGAAACATTATGAATTCTTACTATTCTAGGCTAATACTGATCAATTTCTGTTTTTTTTTATCATGTATAGCACTATAGAGATGCAAAGAAATGGAGAAACAAGACATATCCATTTTATGATAGGCTTGCAAACATCTTTGGAAAAGACCGTGCAAATGAGAAAGGGGCCGAAGTTCCAAACGACATGATGGAGCAACATAGTACCATTGGAGATGCTGATTTTGAGAATGATTTGGATCCCATATCAATGGACAAAGGTGGCAACCACCAATCCGTTTAGAGTAAGAAAGGTAAGAGAAAAGATCCGAGAAAGACAAGTTGATATGTATATTGGAAAAAACATTTACAGAAAATGGGAAAACAATGCAATTGGTGACTAATACTCTCATAAAAGGGAATGATGACAGATCTAATATTGTTTATATGCTTATGGCAATGTGACTCTCTACTTTGGACACAATTGAAGCATGCAGATCATTTTGGAAAAGCCAAAAAACATATCTTTGTTCAAATCATTGGATGATGAAAAGAGAAAAGTGTATGTCCAAAAGTTGCTTGCTGGGAAGTGACCATGTAAGTAATATAGTACGTTCTAAGTAGCTTGAGATTAGAATCAAATACTTCAAGTTACAACTGCAATTCGTGAAGTTTTGACCTACAGTAAATGCTGATATTAATCCTTGCCTATTCTGCAATGTTAACATTCTTGGTCAGCCTGGTCTGAGTTGTTTAGTGTTATATAATGCTTATCAGTGCCCTAATTGTGTTTCTTTCTTATATATATGTGACTGACAGAGGATTAATATACCACCCATATTTTTCTTGGAAAATTTTCATCAGTCGTGTGTGTGTATATATATATATATATAGTTGGCTAGCTAGGTTCAGCTTGGTGAATTGGTTTTTAGGGAAAATGTTTCAGCCAAGCAGTTTGATAGCCACCACCATATGAGTATGCTAGACATGTCTAATACCCACAAGAGCTATGAGAGTGATATGACGAGAAGCCGTGATGATGATTTTGAGACGAAATCCGGTAGTTGTGTGTGCTAAGTTTACAGATGCAATTGGTGAAGACTTTAGAGCTTTTTTAAGCTCTTTGTTTCTTTTGTATGACATCTTTGATGAATCAGCTGTGTCCTTAGTTTTAATTGTTGAAAGAAAGAGTTGTAGTTTGAAGCATTGATAAAGTAATTTCAGTTTTCAGTTTATTTGAATCTTATCTTCAATTTTCTGGCTTTCTGTTATCAATTTGCTTTGTACCAGTTAGGCTCATTATGCTTAAGCACCTATTGAGATTACAATTTTCTTTACTGTACTTCTTCCCTCAAAATGCCCCAGTGAATCCAAAAGACTGAACCTTTGGTCATGACAAAAACTCCAATTTTGTCTTAATCTGAAAGACAAGAGCATTTCCTTTTTACACATCAAACATTGGATTGGACGATTTAATATAAATAGTCCTTAGTCTAAATTAGTCTAAATTATGAAACAAACACAAAATTTGATTAGGATTCTATAAGAGTAGCATATGTAATATCTCATTATATTAAGATTATAACAATCTAATCCAATTCTTTGTAACAAACATGCTCTTAAGCTACTTATTACCATATAAAAAAAAGCTGCTTTTCTTTTTACCAAACATAGTCATCATAGCTGTGCCTCTCCAACAAAGATTTCCAACATTAATTGCTGCTACTAAATACTAGTTAATGTCTTAATTAAGATCCAACAAGCTATTTGAAAGGCCCACCTCTTTTCCCCTTCTCCTTATATATTAAACTAGCATGCAAGTATATATATAGTAGTCGGCTTAAACAATGTAGTTTTAAAAAGAACATTGCATATACCTTATTTTCAACCCTAACACGCGCTTAAAATGCACTTAGAATGTTTTCTTTGAAGCCGGAAGTCCTTCTTGTCCGGCGATCCCAGCGTTGGTGTTGGCTTTCGGCCTCGCCGGTGCGGAGTGGGTGCAGCCGGACGGGGTTGTTGCTCCCATCTGGGTGGTGTGTCCTTTGATGGACAGTCATGTTTGTCGAAGTCGAAGTGAGGATCGTGCTTATGTTTTGGGTTTGAGTTGTCGCATGGAGAGTCCAGGAGAGGATTGGGGGAAAGTTTGGGCAGCATGGAAATGGGCTGATCTTGTTTGGTTGAACCCCTTTTTTCATGGTGATGTGCCTTCGACGACAGTGTCTGATGTCGCATGGATTTGATTCATTTGGATCTATTTTCCGAGGTCTTGGCTTTACGCGTTGGGTATATTTATAAGTAACGCCGGGAAGGAGGTGGTGGTGGATCTGGTTTCGTCCCAGATCTATCTGGTTTGGTTCCGAGCTAGACGATCGAGGTTTGAGGATGACGCGGGAGGTGGAACGCGGTTTATGGTGGTGTGACTCGCTCAAGATAGAACGTGGGCCTCTTACTCTTTTTTTGGGCTTTGGTGGAGTTGGGCTAGGACTTTGATCCTAGGCCTAGGTTATTTTACATTAATAAGTTATTTTATTTGTTGCTTTTTTAGTTATAAGTATTTCCTGTCAGTAATAAGCCTATATGTTAAATGGGTAGGGCTTGTCAGACGATCGCTAGGTCGGTCTGTCTGTCTGTGCACTTTGAGTGTCTTGTCTGTCCTAGTTAAGGGGCGTTTTACTAAATGGACACTTCCTCCTAATGACAGGATGAAACGTAGTGCCGGCGACTAATCGTCGTTCAGCAACATAGTAGGAAAGCAGTTCAATTTGTAATGATGCGTTGCTGTAGTCGCGTTATCTTTTATTTACTAGCAGAGAGTACGACATCAGCTACTCTATTTGCACTACCAGAGCATTGTACAATGCATCAAATAGACATGCTAATTGCTGTACAATGCATGTCTTGTGATTATCCGAGATGCTCTGGTTGTACTTATTGTACTATGAGGTTTAGGTATTATGTCCTCCCCTCCCCCGGGTACGTATTCGACGGTTTCATCAAGAAAGGCTTGAAGATTGCTACACCGCTCTTATTTAAAAAAAAAAATCAATGCATTTGTCACAATGAAAAACAAAGGTAGTTATAAGACAATTTATTTGGATGAATATAATTTGTAATATTCATTTTACAAAATACCAGATGAATAACGTTTTTTTTGGGGAGGGGGGGGGGGGGGGGGGGGTAGGGGTTTATAATGGTCATTACACTGTTACTAGATATGCAATTGGGTCCAGTTTAGATTTTGTCTGATTATTTTAGTCAAATCTTGAATAATTGTTCTGTTGTGCTATAATAATTAAAAGAGATTTTTAATGAAAGTTAGGCTCTACTGCTAAGCTCAACGACCAGTGGAACAAAAAAGAAAAAAATTAGGGCATGTTTACTAATTAAGAATGAGAATCAAATATCTGGGAATGATTTCGGGATGAGAGAATTTCTGCGTTTACTTGTACATTTGAGAATTAGAATGGATGTGGGTCTCATCTCCTTATCAGGAATCATTCCCGAATAAACCCGAAATCGGATTCCTAAGGGAGGAGGTGCATTTGGAAATCATTCCTCCCGAAATCAACTTTTGTACCAATAATACCCTTATGTATATTTTTTAAATAACCTTTTGTATTATTAAATGACTCATTTCTTTAGACATGATATTTTAATTTTTTTTTTCTAAATTGCTATTACGAATGGTTATATTTCAAATTTTTTCTAAGTGTATTATGATTATTATTTTGTTGAATTTGAAACTTTGTCTTGTCTAGCTATAGAGTTTGCAAGATTTGACGTTTGGTTTTCATTTTTTGGTATTTTGTTACCTCATATGATTTGTTCTTATGTCGGTATCGTTTTAATCATATTTTTTTTCAATAAACTTTGCTCAAATTCATAAATAGAAAAAAAAAACGTTATTGAATATGAAAATATAGCTATTATTTTAATCAAACTAGTTTTGATTCTGATTCCTGTTATGATTTCAAATGGTAAGTAGATAGCTCAATAGAAATGACATATTCTCATTCCGATTCCACTTGATTATGATTCCTAGTGATTGCGACTCAAAGTAAGTAAATGTGCCCTTAAGGGCATGCTTGCTTACTTGAAATGTGAATCAAAAGTGGGAGAATCATTCATATTCCCCTCAATTCCAGTGTTTACATGCATATATGGAATGAAGGTGAGTCTCATCTCTTTATCAGAAATAATTTCTGAATTAACCCGGAATTTGATTCCCAATAAGGAGGTGGGTAAAAAAAACACGTTATTGATAAAATTCTAGTCTCTCTACCGAGAGAAGCCAAGTTTTCTAGCGGCAACATTCTTGGGGTGCAAGCCGAGTGCCTAAATCTACAACGCAACGTACGTACTTCTCTTCCCAATATCATCATGACCATGAACAAGACTGATGCAATCGCGATTTGCTTTGCCTCAGCTCTTGATTTGGAGAAGGAGGAAAGGCTGGTGGATCTGTGTCCGGGAGGACAATCATCAACAAACAAATCATCGAAGAGCTTTCTCATCGGTCGCTTGCTGATATTCAAACCCAATGATAGGGAGGCCCTGACTCGCAAGTTTACAAGGATGTGGAAGGTGTCTTGTCGAGTAGGAATACAAGACCACAACGATCATTTCTTGCTGGCATTTGACAAGGAATGAGATCAGATTAGGGTATACAATGGAGAACCTTGGGTTTTTGATAAAGCCTTCATTCAAACTGTGAAGTATGAGGGAATAGAAAGGGTTTAGATGGTGCCAATATGCACAATTGATTTCTGGGTGAAGATCACAAACGTGCCTCCAAGGTATCACACTGAGGAAAACGCCTTCAATGTTGGAGCTAAACTTGGGGAGTTTGAAGTTTATGACAAGGATTCTTTCCAGAAAGGGGTAATTAGGGTTCGAGTTCATCAAGAACTATCGAAACCACATGTCACAAATTATGATTGGATCCAGGTGTTGGACCAAAAGTGGTACAACTATGTCACAGGCATGTGTGTCAACTGTTGGAGAATCATTCATTATGGGAGGGCATGTGTTCGGGCTCCTATGAGGAGAGTGGAAACAACATCAACTGAAAACTCTAGCCCCAAAATCTTTTTGGCTCCTCCACCTAGCTTTGAGGTAGTAGTACTACCCTCACCGAGGCCAATGTTGGGAGTGAGAACAACGTTCCATGGCAACCAACTGTGAAACCAGAGGCCTCAGGCACCGGTGACATCAAGGAGGCTGGTTAGGATACATCAGAGGGAGCTAAACCACGAGGAAGCTAGGGTTGAGGATGCTACATCACCAAACCAGATGTATGAGGTCTTAAACAAGGGTAAGAACATAGCTACTCAGACTATTGATAATGGTACCTTATAACAGGTATAAGATCATGAAGCAAAGGAAAGTGATGGGGAATTAGGGCAATATATCCTGGCTCTGGAGAATGAGGAGGAGCAAAGAATGTAGGAAAGTGGATAAGCAATCCAGGAAATTAATGAGGAGGACCAGGTAGTGAAAAAGGTCGAGAACCAAGGGAAGAGCAATGTGGGGCAACAATTTGGAGCTCGAGAAGGAAGAGAGCAGGGGAGAAGATGATATCTCCAAAAAAGCCTCGACTAAGCTTGTCAATGGGTAAGATTTTGATGGATCATGCAAGTTTGGGATTGAAATCACCGAAAAAAAGAACCTGGATAAAAAAAGACAGGAAAGCCAGTGGGAAAGAAGAATAAGAAACCAACAAAGGATAAGAGCTCCATGAAAGAGTCCTTCCTTGGACCACTGCGGTTTACATATCCCAAGGAGAAGGAATGAGGTCTTGTGGATAAGCGCAAGGCTAATTTTATTGATTGAATTATATTTTGATGTAGGTCTATTTCAATCTTTGAACTTTGATTATCTAGACCTAGTTTCCAATGAGTTCCTATGTATCAATAGTACACCATTGTCTAGTCTAGATTTATCTCTCATTAAGTTAGAGAGGGGTAGGCTAGGTATTTTTTGGTGTACTTGGCTAATGATTTAATGCATCTTGCATGTTTCTGTCAAAAAAAGGGAGGAGGTGGGTTTGGGAATCATTCTTCCCAGAATCAACTTTTGTATCAATAATACCCTCATGTATTGTGATACCTCAAGTTTTTTACATAATTTCTAATATTTATGGAATAATTCGATTTCGATTTAGTGGTTGCGGTAAATAATTTTTACCAACAGCAAATAATGAGAGCTTTAGAGTGACTTTTTATCGAATTGTCAAAATTGCTTGACTTGAGGTATAAGTCGTAGAGTTTTTTTAGACGAGTTCGCAGACGTGAGTATCGTCGAAATCGTAGTTACGAGGAGAAAGTTACAACTATAAGAAGTTTGTCGTAAATTAATTACCGTAAATGAAAATGTATAAAAGGGGGTTTCCCTTTTTCGAAGGTTAGCATAGTTTTTGGGTGGGTTGATTTTGGGTCAACTCTCCCTCCCGTAAGGAGAGAGAGAGTGCTAGGGTGGTGTGGTGGTCGCCGGTGGTGTCACGCCATCCGGCCACCTCCGACCTCAAAACTAATCGGGTTCGACGCGGGTTGGTCTCCTCTACCTTTTCTCAGCCTCAATTGTCGGCTTGCTGGCCAGAGAAAAGAGAATCGATAGGTAAGAAAATTAGGTTTTTGGGTTGTAATCGTCGTCATCGCTGGTGAAATTTCCGGCAAAGATTCTTGTCTTAATCAATGATTATTTTTTGTGGATTGTATTGGTATATTGGAAACGGGTTTTGGTGCAGGTTTAGCTCAGAAATTTGAATCAAATTCTGGTGAACTCGATTTCGGCCTTCGTCGAAAATGGCAGTTTTCGGTGGTCTGGGCCAATGAGGATAGAGGGGTTTTGCTCCCCTCTTCCTCCCGAGTCGATTGGGACTAGTCGCGAGCCCAGGGGTGGCTCAGCACTGGAGTTATGCACCAGAAGTATTTTCGGCAAATTTGGGATTCGCCGCCTTTCGGGGCAGTTTTGAGGTAGCTTCCAGCCGAATTGGCTGTACCTGTCGTTTGACATGTGGTTGAGATTCCCGAGATCTTTCCAATGGTGGGTCAATCACCACCATCGACGGTCGTCGCCGTTGGCGCGTCTGACAAGAAAATTGTCCTAAAACGTGTCAAGTTTTATATCAATAGATTCATATCGACGTTGTGAGCGTGTTTGTGAGGTTAATAATGCGTTTAGGCTTTGTCGTACCAGTGGGTGGGCGGTGGTGACTAGTGTCGTTGCTAGTGGCAGTGCGGGTGACAGAGAACCAGATGTACCTTATATTGTTAAGTTCGTAATACCGTATTAAGTTTGTCGATAAGGTTTTCGAATTGTTTCGATTGAATTTAATTTTAGTCAAACGTTCACTAGAATTGTCCAAATATTTTATGATTTTGCCGGTTTTTGACAAGGGTCGGGACGTCACAAATGGCATCAACGTGCGGTTTAACTCTCGAATTTCACTTTTGTTGTGTTTTGTGTTATAGAGTTAGTCGTGAAATAGGAATCTAGGAATTCAAAAATTTGTATTTATGTGATCGTCGCAAAGACGGTGAATGGTGGTCGTGGAAGAGAAGTGGTTACGCATTTGTCGTTGCTAGACCTGAGGTATGCGGTTGATTCATGTTAAACCAAGCATTTAATTAAAAACTAAATCAAACACAGATACAATTAAAACCCTTCTTTGTTGATGTAGTATTGGTGATTCGCGTCTTTTCAAGCACTTAATTAAACACTCAATCAAACACAAATACAATTAAAACCCTTCTTTGTTGATGTAGCATTGGTGAGTAGGGATCGTTCTTAACCGGGGATTGAGGGTGCATGCATAACTATGCTAGGTTTGTTTAGGGGGGTGCAGAGTTGGTTTGTTTTCTAAGTTCCTACGAAAATTAAACCCTAATCTAATATGTACATGTGATCATCACATCATGTCATCCTCCACCGGTTTCATACTTCAACCACTTACCATCTACGAAATTCTCACCTTTCAACCTGCAAGTTATACATATGCTTTTAAGGTGGACGAAGCGCGCCAACACCTAATTTATTCTAAGGTTCATACAAAATATGCTAGGGAGGAACGAAGCGCGTATCACCCAACACATTAAGAAGCTTTAAGCATACAAGCATGCATACAAATCAAGATTAAAAACTAAGAACACATGGAAGATAAATAAATTAGTCAAAATGTATATCCTTAATTTAAACAAACTTCAATACAAAAACAAAGAATCCTTACAAAACCGAAGATGGGATAGAGAGTTTATGGTTACACTTTTAATTCCGTGAAGCGCACTGCGAACGCCAAGTGATGATTCTCAAGAACAAGACGAAGCGCGCCAATTATTCTTGATCCGAGGAAGATGGAAGCTTCGGATTTGAGAGGGATTCGAAGTGTATGTAGGGAGGAGTGTTTAGGACAGCGTTTCGGCTTCTATGATGTGTGATCCAAATGAATGAGTCGAGCTCCCCTTTATATAGGAGAAGAGTAGGAAACTTCCCACCTTCTGAAAGCTGTCAAATCTGACCCTTCTGTATTAAAAGCTACGTTTCGGACGTTTTACAACTTCAAACGGCGTGATTCTTTCGGCACTAGAAAATAGACTTCCAGGGCTTTCCAGCTATGTATTATTTGTGCCATAATTCCTCCTCACGCGCCTTCACTGCCCATTTAAAGTTGGCTGTTAGGCAGAATGACCTGTACCCACTAAATCCGGGATTTCTGAATATCCACACATTGTAACGGCATGATTCTAGTGGGGTTGGAAACTAGACTTCCATATATTTCTAAGAATGCCTTACATGTGTCCAAATTCGTTTTCAATTGATTTTGGTGGCCTGTTGAAGTGGGCTGATCTGCACAGTCAGATTTCCTGATTTCTAGCTTTTGATCCATTTTCTTCTTTTGGGCTTCTTTGTGGGTGAATCTTGACATGATCTTGGACCTTCTTGGACACATGAGCATGGTCTTGACCCATCTTAGTGATCTTTGATCCATTCTTTATAAATCGTGGCCCATTCTTCTTCATCTTTCCTCCTCATTTTAGGAACTTCCTCCTTAGTAGGTTTTGAGCTCATTTCTGCCTCCTTTACGGATTCCTCCTTTATTTCTACCTACAAACATAAAGTAAGTTAAAAACATATTTACTAAGCACAAAACAAAACTAAATATAGAGAGAAAGTGATTAATAATCAAGCAAAAAATGCGTAGATCAATTGGTGAGTAGGGATCACTCTTAACCGGGGATTGAGGGTGCATGCATAACTATGCTAAGGTTGTTTAGGGGGGTGCAAAATTGTTGGTTTTAAGTTTCCTACGAAATAAAACAAGAAGATGGTTAGATACATATTGAGGCGATTTCCGGCCGGTGGGCTTGGAATTGGAGGTTGTGGTAGAAGAGAAATGTGTTGGGCTTGAGGAGTACTTGTGATCTGGAAAGTTTGGCCGGAATCCACCACGGTTGACGCCACGCCGCCACCGCCGGCGGCGGTCAACAACGATGCTCCGGCGAAGGCGTTGACTTTTTAAAATTTGACAAGTTTTATGTCGTTTTGCTCGTAATCGTGCCCTGATCATCTCCTTGAGGTTTTCGAGATGATTTGGATACCGGATTTTAAGTCGAGGGTTTATGTGGAGTATTTGGGGGGTTTTCGTCAATGATTTTGTATCCGAGTTTTATGTTTCCGGAAATGGTTGGTTTTCGAGGTGTGGTACAGAGTAATAAATTGTGATTTTGATCACTTATATTTTGTGATTATTCAGGGGATCGAGATCGTACATTGGGCGAGGGATCTTCCGTCAGATCTCGGGATTAGCGCGTTTACGTGCTGTGCTTGTCTGTGAGTAGGCATTTCTTTTCATTGATTAGTTGCGAGTCCTTATTACACGTTTTACGAGCATGAGCATGCATATGAGATTATGATTTATAAGAGCATGTGTTTTACGACTATGCATTTGTGAATACGCATCGACGAATATGCTTATACAATTATGTATTACGTATATGCATTTACATTATGCTTTATACACTTGCATAGAACTATTTATGATTTGGTTTACACAGAGTACAATCACAGTATATATTGTTCTATCGATACGCTTGCATCCCGGCTGATCCCCGAGGATGTTTACCGGGGGAGGCTGTGACCCTGACCCGAGGCCTTTACCGGGGAGGGGGGAGCAGACCTCTGACCTGAGGCCTTTCTGGCTAGAATCACGTGTGGGTCTGGGATCCCGTGATTCGGACTGTACTAGCGCGGACGTGTCCATGAGTGACCCCGCGGAGTTTTACGATGCATGCTCTGTACGCGTGAGCTGTTAGAGTCTCCCTCGTGTACTATATCATATTCATTCATTTAGACTTGCATATGTTTTTATAACATATATTATTCGGCGAAAGACATTCCCTGGGCTCTTTGTTTTTAATGCCCAGTTTGCAGTTCAGATTCTGGTGTTGCACGTCGCAGTCGGAAGCTTAGTATTCGAGCTAATTTTCTGTTCCAGTAGGTTTCTTGTTTAGCCTACTATTGTGTATTAATGTATATATATACTAGAAGTCGCTCTGAATACTCTGATGTTATATTTTCATATGATTTTCCCCGGATTTCTGTAAAGTTACAGCTTTTGGTTTATCACTTTACATTATGTTATGATATTGAGAAATCCGGATGGGATTGGTGCCCACGGTTTGGCTTTTGTGGCATAGGATGAAGTGTGTTTTCGGGTGCAGGTTAATGGTAATTCCACGATATAGTGAAACTCTGCCGAAATTTCTATGGTTTTTGCAAGTTCGTGTTTTCAGAAGGGGTTCGACTCCGGTTTAGGAAACTAAATCGAGGTTGGGTCCTTTCAGCTTGATATCAGAGCATTAGGTTTTAGGTTTTGTAGACTTTTGTAGTTGTGATACTAAGGATATTTGAGTAGGTACAGCATGTCTGGAGCGATGACCCGATTGGCTAGTAGTTACTCATCAATGCTTCGGGTGTTGTATGTGTTTAAATGTCTGAAGTTTCATGATTACGTTCCTTGTGCCTTGTGACTAATGCTTTTCTCTTATCATTAGGATGCCTTCTAGACGTGGTCCCCGTGTTAATAGGGATGTGGTGTGACGACCCGAATCAGAATTAGCACGTTAATCGGCTTAATCTGTGAGTTTACGAGTAATCACAGTTTATCGTAAATTAATCGAGTTGTCGGTTCTGTTCACGACTTAATTATCGGGCGAGAATTTGAGTTGAGTCTCTTCACGAGAATTGTAGTATGCGTGATTTCGAGTTCGTGGGCGGTTTCAGATAATTGTTTCAATAACCAAGGAATATGTTATGAATATTTGAAATCGCGTAGTTTCGTCGTGTTTATCCGGTTGAGTTTAAGTTATCCGAAACGTGGATGTGGTTCGATTTGGACCATCGATCGTATCGAGCCGTGAGTATAAATATCGGAATAGTCAAAAAATTGTCGAAAAACATTGTTCAGGAAGTTTGACCGTCGTTGACCAGAAAAGGGACCGTTGACCCGCGTAACCGAGTTCAAAACGGACCACCGTTGACTCGCCGTCGGACTTCACATTTCCGGCCACCTCCGGCCTTGATTTTGGTACGGCTAGCTTCCTCTCTTGATTTCCTATGGTTTAGAACACAATTTGAGTTGAATTGATCACGATTTGAGGGAGAACGAGTTAGTGGAAATCTAGGGATTTCGCCGGAATCGGGTGAGGTGCTCCGACGATGTTTGGGGTCGGGGGTGTAGGGGGAAAAGTTCCCCTCCTCCTTGTGAAGCTTTTGGGTGAAGGAATTTTGGTTTGGTTGAGGTTTGAGGCTCGCCGAAATCTCGCCGGAATCTATGGATTCTGTGACTTTCGGGATCAATTCCGGTCGGTGGGCTTGGAATTTGGTCTCGGATTAGAAGAGGAAGTTGTTGGGCTTGAGGAGTACTTGTGATCTGGAAAGTTTGGTCAGAATCCGTCATGTTGACGCCGTGCCGGCGGCGGCGACGACGTTCCGGCGAGGGTGTTGACTTTTTGGATTTTGAAGAGTTTTATGCCGTTTTGCTCGTAATCACGCCCCGATCATCGCCTTGAGGTTTTCGAGTTGATTTGGATACTTGATTTTAAGTCAAGGGTTTATGTGGAGTATTTGGGGGTTTTCGTTGATTATTTTGTATCCGAGTTATATGTTTCCCGAAATGGTTGGTTTCCGAGGTGTGGTACAGAGTAATGAATTGTGATTTTGATCAGTTATATTTTGTGATTATTCAGGGGATCGAGATCGTACATTGGGCGAGGGATCTTCCGCCGGATCTCGTGATTAGCGTGTTTGCGCGCTGTGCTATCTTGATTTCAGTATTTATTTACAGTACGGTATTGAGATTATTTAATGTTTTTGGAGGTATTGCTTTATATTTTATATGGTGATGGCATTTATTTAGCATCGATGCATTGGCTACTCGGCTGATCACCGGTCGTCCAGATCCAAGGTTGAGAGATTCCCCTGATGTGCCCACTAGGCTTGATAGATTCGCCTAGTCTATCACCGTCGGGCTTGAGAGATTCGCCTGACACCTCCATTCATTTTAAGAACTCGCATTGTTTTTATATTATATAAATGGTGAAAGGAATATAATTATTTTTGTCCACTCACTCTAACGATTTTATTTGCCTTTCCCCTGGGCTTTTCGGTTTCCGTGCCCAGTTTGCAGTTCGGATTCTGGTGTCTCACGTTGCAGTCAAAGGCTTAGTGTTCGAGCTACCTTTCTTTTTCAGTAGATTTCTTGTTTTGCTTACTGTTGTATATTTTTGTATATATACACTAGAGGTCGCTCTGATTACTCTGATGTTATACTTTTATATGTTTTTCCCCAGATTTCTGTAAAGTATAGTTTTGCTTATTACTTTACATTATTGTTATGATATTGAGAAATCCGGATGGGATTGGTGCCCACGGTTTGGCTTTTGTGGCATAGGATGAAGTGTGTTTTCTGATAACGCGTAAAACATGCATCAAATATTAACACAAAGTAGACACTCAACACATATCTCACACGTATGCAATTTAAAACCCTTCTTTGTAGATGTAGCATTGATAAGTAGGGATCGTTCTTAACCGGGGATTGAGGGTACTAATGCATGACAACGTTTGTAAACATAAAATAAAAGGTATGGGGGGTTTGAAAGTTTGGTTTTAATTTGCTAATTATTTACTAAAAACGTCAATCACATAGCAAGTGTTCCTAGGACTTTAACATGCATCAACTCATAGACAAGCAAACACATAAGAAAATCCCAAAAACCCTTACCATATTTTCGACAAAAATAAATTAAAACCTAATTAATTATTTACATGTGATCATCCCATCCTACCCACACGCATATTATACGGCTCTAATTCTCCCATCATCTTCGAAATCTACAAACCCTAATTCCAATTACATGTCATGGTTTTCTTTATCTTTTAATTAAAGTGCAATGAACAGCATATAAACACCTTAACTAAATCATCGATTTAACTAAAGGTAGGGACTAACATGCGATGAACAGCATACAAACATCCTAGTGATCCTAACCTCTACCCATACCGAAGCTTTATGCCCAACACATAACACATAAGAGAAACTAAGACTCATAAACACATGGAATACATATGGAATTCATAAAGTGTATAAAACCAAAATAAGCATTCATTCACCGGGTTTTTACACAAAAAATTACAAAGACAAAGGAGACTACGGAGTAAAGAGTTCATGTTTACACTTTTAGTTCCGTGAACAGCACTGCAAACTTCGAGAGCAAGATGACCCTTTGATGGAGATGGCATCGGTTTTAGGAGGTGGTGATGGTGTAGTTGGCCTTGGCTTTGGAGATCTTTGTGGTGGAGAGTGTTTGAGTATTTTGGCAGCGTGAGAGCGTAAGATAGGTGATCCTTTACTTTGAGGCCGAGCTCCCCAATTTATAGAAGAAGATTAGGTCTTTTCCTACCAAAACAAGACTTTCCTTGTGTACCCGGGCAAATCTGACAGTCTGTAAATATTTGCAGTTTCCCGGAGTTGTAGATCTTCAAAAATTATGATTTTGGTGTCGTTGGAAAGAAGACTCAAATATCTTTCCAACCATAGGTTAATTGCCTATTAACTCCTCCTGATTCATTCCCAGTTATCGTTCGAAGTTGGCCCATCTGCACAGGCAGATTCTGCTTTCCTTATTCTTCATGATTTCCTTCTTCTTTTGACTTTGGGAATCCTTTTCCTACCAAATCTTGATCTCCACAAAATTGGCTGATTGGATCTTCATATTTGGGCTATCTAAATGGTCTTCTAATTAATTGGACCCATTTTCATTTGTTATTCTTCAAGATCCTTCCGGAAGCTTTCAAATCCTAATCAACATAGGAAAGGTTTTCCTAGTCAACCAATGATTTCTTTTTCTCCTCAATTTTTCTCCTTTCTTCCTTGGAATTTCAAACCAATTTCTTTTTTCCATTATTTTGCTGTGTTTTGCATGCTTGTAGACTCCTTTACTCTGTCTCTTTTGGTCAACACCTGAAATTAACAAAATAAGTTAAAACTAATAAAACTAAGCAATTATCAAAGTAAAAATGTAGAGAAAATATATTAATTAATACGCCTAAAATGCGTAGATCATTTTCGGGTGTAGGTTAATGGTAATTCCACGCTATAGTGAAACTCTGCCAAAATTTATATGGTTTTTGCAAGTTCGTGTTTTCAAAAGGTGTTTGATTCCGGTTTAGGAAACTAAATCGGGGTTGAGTCCTTTCATGTGGATCCTGATGAGGATCGCCAGACGCATGACTTACTTATGTGATTATTGCATTTGGAGGAGCGTTTTGACCCTGTGGTCAAAGCTCGAACTGCTGGAGCGACTGTTTTCTCAGGTTCAGCTAATCCAGAGATTTGTGAAGCATGGTTGGTTGAGGTTGAACGAGTTTGTGAGCATCTGCGTTTCACTCCTGAGCAGATGACAGTGGCAGCAGTTAGTTTACTTGAGTCTGATGCATACTTCTGGTGGGTTAGCACCGATAGAGTTCCAGTTGATACTCCGTGGACACTGTTCAGAGATTTGTTTATGCGGAGGTATTTCAACAAAGCTACACAGCAGCGGAAGTATGAGGAGTTCACTAATTTGAGATTGGGCAGCATGTCAGTACTTGATTACCGGGACAGATTTACTTGTTTATCTCGGTTTGCTCGTTACATGGTGGCCTCAGAGGAAGCCAAGTGCCGAAGATTTGAGTTGGGCTTGAACCTGAACATCAAGGGGACACTGACTACGATGCCTCGGAACAACTTTGATGAGTTCATGAGTGCTACACTTCGAGGCGAGGATATCGAGAAGGAAAGGCATATGAGATTCCAGTCTCGACGATTTGAGGAGGGTGGACCAAGTCAGGGACCTTCCAAGAGGTTGAGTTCAGGTACTTCCGGATTGGCATCATCATCTGGCAGTGGACCATATAGACCATCGGGTAGTTCAGCTAGACAGAGACAGAGATGGAGGAGGGATCGACCACAGAGACCACAGTCCAGTGGGGGTTCAAGCGGATCCAGCTATCCTTGACGTACCAGTGGCACTTTTGCTATACCGAGGGAGTATCCACTATGTAACTTCTGCAACAGGCATCATTATGGTCCTTGTCAGCGTAGCACTACCAGTTGTTATCGATGTGGCCAGGAGGGTCACTTTGCAAGGTAGTGTCTCCAGCAGGTGGGTGTTGGTGGACAGGCAGCTCAGAGTTCCGGAGGAGAGCGAGGTACCACTTCTGGGGCTCGACCAGTACAGTCTTCTGGCCAGGGCGGACAGCAGAGTCACCCTCAGCGTGGACGACCAGCCGGGCAGGCCAGGGTTCATGCCATGTCATTGCGTGAGGGCAGAGCATCACCGGACGTTGTTATTGGTACGTTGCATGTTTTTGACTATCCAATACTTACTTTGTTAGATCCAGGTGCTACGCATCCATTCATATCATATAGATTGTCATCTTTATCTACTATGCCTGCATCTCCACTTCCGAGGTTGTGGAGAGTGTTGTATCCGTTTGGTGAGGTTGTGAGTATTGGTTGGGTGTATAGGGATTGTGAGATCTTTGTTGGAGGTCATGGTTTAGCCGCGGATTTATTATTGCTGGATATTGTCGACTTTGATGTGATTTTGGGTATGGACTTCTTAGAGACACATTGGGCTATGTTCGACTGTCACAAGAAAAAGGTTGTGTTTCGACGTCCAGGGTTCCCAGAGATATTGTTTCGCGGTGAGAAGAATACTTCATTGCCATGTCTGATTTCAGCGATGAAGGCCGAGTGGATGATGAAGAAGGGTTGTGTTGCCTATTTAGCTCATGTTGTGGATACTACGGCTGTTGTACCAGACATTGGTGACATTGAGGTTGTTTCTGAGTTTCCAGATGTGTTTCCAGAGGAATTACCAGGTGTTCCTCCAGTTCGAGAAATTGATTTCACCATTGAGCTTTTACCAGGCACTGGACCTATATCTCTAGCACCTTATCGTATGGCGCCAGCGGAGTTGAAAGAGTTACAGATTCAACTTCAAGAGTTGCTGGAGAAAGGTTTCATACAACCCAGTGTATCACCGCGGGGTGCTCCTGTACTGTTTGTGCGGAAGAATGATGGTTCCATGCGGTTATGTATTGATTACTGGAAGCTGAATCAGGTCACTATGAAGAATAAGTATCCCTTGCCGCGGATTGACGACTTGTTTGATCAGCTCAAGGGAGCTTCAGTCTTTTCGAAGATTGATCTCAGGTCTGGATACCATCAGTTGAGGATCAGAGAGTCAGATGTGGCCAGGACAACTTTCAGATCACGGTACAATTATTATGAGTTCTTGGTTATGCCGTTTGGGTTGACCAATGCCCCTGCAGCTTTCATGGACGTGATGAACCGGGTGTTCAGACGGTTTCTGGATAAGTTTGTGATCGTGTTCATCGATGACATCCTGATTTACTCCTGGAGTGTGGGCCAGCACAAGTAGCATTGGCGAGCTGTCTTGCGGACTTTGCGAGACAATCAATTGTTTGCGAAGTTCAGCAAGTGTGAGTTTACGTTGGATAACGTGAAGTTTTTGGGTCACGTGATATCTGCTAAGGGAGTCAGCATGGATCCTGACAAGATAGAAGCCGTGTTGAATTGGAGTAGACCTACCACCGTACCAGAGATCATGAGTTTCTTGGGTTTGGAAGGTTATTATCGACGCTTTGTGCATGACTTTTCACGGATTGCCACTCCACTTACGAGATTGACGAAGAAAGGTGTCAAGTTCGAGTGGTCCGATGCATGTGAGGATAGTTACTTGCTCTTGAAGGAAAAGTTGACTACTGCACCGGTTTTGATCATACCTGACGACAGTGGAGAGTTTGTGGTTTACAACGATATATCGAAATTGGGACTTGGTTGTGTTTTGATGCAGCATGGCAGAGTGGTGGCGTACAGTTCCAGGCAGCTGAAACCACATGAAGTCAACTATCCTACCCATGATTTGGAGTTGGCTGCTATTGTATTAGCTTTGAAGAGTTGGAGACACTACTTGTACGGAGCTCAATGCAAGATATACACAGATCACAAGAGTCTCACCTATTTGCGCACGCAACCAGACTTGAACATGAGACAACGAAGATGGATGAAGTTGATCAATGATTATGATTGCACCTTTGAGTATCATCCAGGGAAGGCTAATGTCGTTGCTGATGCACTCAGTCGAAAATCTGGAGCCTCATTATTTCATGTGTGTGTGGCTAGAGTATCCATTTTAGTAGAGTTACAGGCTATGAGAGCTGAGTTTGAGTGGGATGATGATGGAGCCTTATTGGCTAGCTTCCAGTTTTGACCGATATTGGTTGATCAGGTTCAGGAAGCTCAAGATGCGGATTCCTATCCGTTGGATAAGAAGACCATGATTCGGAATGGTGTGCCAACAGAGTTTCGGTTGTGTGATGATGGTACATTACTATTCAGAGGTAGATTGTGTGTACCCGGGGACGAGAGTTTGAAGAAAGAGATTTTAGACGAAGCTTATTGTTCTGCTTATGCGATGCATCCCGGCGGTACGAAGTTGTTTCGTACACTCCGAGCTTATTACTAGTGGCGAAATATGAAGAGGGAGATTGCCGCATATGTAAACAGATGTCTTATTTGTCAGCAGGTTAAAGCAGAGAGGCAGAAGCCTACGGGAAAGCTACAGCCTATGGAGATTCCGGTTTGGAAGTGGGAGCACATTACCATGGATTTCGTGTATCAGTTACCACGTACTTCGGCTGGTAATACTGGTATTTGGGTTATTGTAGATCGATTGATGAAATCTGCTCATTTCCTTGCACTTCCAGGGAAGATTTCAATGGGCAGATTGGCAAAGCTGTATTTGCGGAGATCGTTCGTCTGCATGGTGTGCTTGTATCCATTATTTCTAACCGAGACAGTCAGTTTACTTCAGAGTTCAGGCAGGCATTACAGCGAGCCTTGGGTACCACATTGCATTGTAGTACAGCTTTCCATCCTCAGACTTATGGGCAGTTTGAGCGGACTATTCCGACCCTCGAGGATATGTTGCGGTCTTGTGTTTTGCAGTTTAGAGGAAATTGGGACCAGCAACTGCATTTGATTGAGTTTGCTTACAACAACAGTTATCAGGCCAGTATTGATATGGCACCGTATGAGGCTCTATACGGAGGCAGTGCCGCACTCCATTGTGTTAGAGTGAGGTGGGCGAGCGATGGCTTATTGGCCCTAATCTGGTGAAGAGCACCATGGAGGATATTCAGATTATCTGGGACAGATTGAAGATTGCCCAGGATCGCCAGAAGAGTTTTGTGGACGTGAGAAGAAAAAGTCTCAAGTTCGAGGTAGGCCTTGGAGGGGAGTTGTGCGTTTCGGGAAGCGTGGCAAGCTTCGACCACGGTATATTGGTCCGTACGAGATTACCGAGAGAATTGGTGTCGTGGCTTACAGGTTAGAGTTGCCTTCTGAGATGGCTCGAGTACACTATGTTTTTCATGTCTCGATGTTGCGGAAATACATTCCAGATCCATCACATGTGTTAGCACCATATCAGCTTCCTATCCGGGAAGATTTGACATATGTGGAGGAGTCGGTACAGATTCTCGATCGGCGTGAGCAGAAGTTGAGTCACCGAGTCATACCTCTTGTGAAGGTCTTATGGCAGAATCATTCAGTTGAGGAAGCCACCTGGGAGACCGAGCAGCGTATGCGGGAGCAGTATCCTCATCTGTTCACCTAGCAGGCCGGTATGTAAATTTTGAGGTTGAATTTTTTTTAAGGGGGGTAGATTTGTGACGACCCGAACCGAAATTGGTATGGTAATTGGCTTAATCTGCGAGTTTTGTGAGTAATCACAGTTTATCATAATTAATCGAATTTGCAGTTTTGATCACTACTTAATTATCGGACGAGAATTTGAGTTGAGTTTCTTCACGAGAATTGTAGTATGCGTCATTTTGAGTTCGTAGGCGGTTTCAGATAATTGTTTCGACAATCGAGGAATATGTTATGAATATTTGAAATCGCGTAATTTCGTCGTGTTTATCCGTTTGAGTTTGAGTTATCCGAAACGTGGATGTGATTCGATTTGGACCGTCGATCGTATCAAGCCGTGAGTATAAATATCGGAATAGTCGAAAAATTGTCAAAAATCACTGTTTGGGAAGTTTGACCGTCGTTTGACCCGTTGCCCCGTGTTGATCGAGTTCAAACCGGACCGTCGTTGCTTTGCCGCCGGACTTGACATTTCCGACCACCTCCGGCTACAATTTGGGTATGGTTAGCTTCTCCTCTTGATTTCTTATGGTTTAGGACTTGAATTCATGTGATTTGGTGAGGTATAAGTGGAGAACGAGTTCGGTGAAATCCGTGGATTTCGCCGTCGTCGGGGGCGGCGCTCCAGCGACATTTGGGGTCGGGGGTGTGGGGGGAAAGGTTCCCTTCAACCTTGTGAAGCCTTTGGGTGAAGGAATTTTAGTTTGTTTGAGGTTTGAAGCTCGCCGGAAAACTCACCGGAATCCATGGATTCCGTGAGTTTCAAGGCGATTTCTGGCCGGTGGGCTTGGAATTGGAGGTTGTGGTAGAAGAGAAATGAGTTGGGCTTGAGGAGTACTTGTGATCTGGAAAGTTTGGCCGGAATCCGCCACGGTTGACGCCGCGCCGCCGCCTGCGAAGGCGGTCAACGGCGGCGCTCCGGCTAAGGCATTGACTTTTTGAAATTTGACAAGTTTTATGTCGTTTTGCTCGTAATCGCGCCCCGATCATTGCCTTGAGGTTTTCGAGATGATTTGGATACCGGATTTTAAGTCGAGGGTTTATGTGGAGTATTTGGGGGTTTTCGTCGATTATTTTGTATCCGAGTTTTATGTTTCCAGAAATTGTTGGTTTCCGAGGTGTGGTACAGAGTAATGAATTGTGATTTTGATCAGTTATATTTTGTGATTATTCAGGGGATTGAGATCGTACATTGGGCGAGGGATCTTCCGTCGGATCTCAGGATTAGCGCGTTTGCGCGCTGTGCTTGTCTGTGAGTGGACATTTCTTTTCACTGATTAGTTGCAAGTCCTTATTACACGTTTTACGAGCATGAGCATGCATATGAGATTATGATTTATACGTGCATATGTTTTACTATTATGCATTTGTGAATACGCATCGACGAATATGCTTATACAATTATGTATTACGTATATGCATTTACATTATGCTTTATACACTTGCATAGAACTATTTATGATTTGGTTTACACAGAGTACAGTCACAGTATATATTGTTCTATCGATACACTTGCATCCCGGCTGATCCCCGAGGATGTTTACCGGGGGAGGCTGTGACCCCTGACCCGAGGCCTTTACCGGGGAGGGGGGAGCAGACCTCTGACCTGAGGCCTTTCTGGCTAGAATCACGTGTGGGTCTGGGATCCCGTGATTCGGACTGTACTAGCGCGGACGTGTCCATAAGTGACCCCGCAGAGTTTTATGATGCATGCTCTGTACCCGTGAGCAGTTAGAGTCTCCCTCGTGTACTTTATCATATTCATTCATTTAGACTTGCATATGTTTTTATAACATATATTATTCGGCCAAAGACATTTATTTTCGTCCACTCACTCTAACGGTTTATATGTCTTTCCCTGGGCTCTTTGTTTTCAATACCCAGTTTGCAGTTCAGATTCTGGTGTTGCACGTCGCAGTCGAAGGCTTAGTATTCGAGCTACTTTTCTGTTCTAGTAGGTTTCTTGTTTAGCCTACTATTGTGTATTAATGTATATATATACTAGAGGTCGCTCTGAATACTCTGATGTTATATTTTCATATGATTTTTCCCGGATTTCTGTAAAGTTACAGCTTTTGGTTTATCACTTTACATATGTTATGATATTGAGAAATCCGGATGGGATTGGTGCCCACGGTTTGGCTTTTGTGGCATATGATGAAGTGTGTTTTCGGGTGCAGGTTAATGGTAATTCCACGATATAGTGAAACTTTGCCAATATTTTTATGGTTTTTGCAAGTTCGTGTTTTCAGAAGGGGTTCGACTCCGGTTTAGGAAACTAAATTGGGGTTAGGTCCTTTCAATATATTATATTGATATTCATTTATCGATACATTTTATTTGATATTTGCTTCATTGATTTATTTTTGAATATTATATTAATTATGTACATCGTGATAAAAGGAATGATATTCGAAACACAAAAATTGAGACCGTTACAAAGTGGTAACGAAACGACAACATTGGTTGTCAAACGAAATAGAAACAAGATGAGATTATAATGATCAATGAAAATGATACAAGCTGAAACATGAGATCAAAATGAAAATGCAAAATGTTCTATCTTATCAACATGTGATTATTTATACTATTTATACAAATATACGAATTGACTATTTGCATATCAATGCAAAACGATTGATGATCAGTTTGATTTTATTAGAATCCATTGGAATTCATTGAAAACTACAAAATTGAAACTTTTACGATTATGATTATGATTATGATTATGATTATAAACAAGAATTATTATACGAGGAACTGAAAAGTTGACTGTATTATATACATAATTATATATGAGATATGATATATATGGATAGGTTGCCACAAATTGGTGGAGCTGCCAAGCTGCGGCTTGGTTGAAATCCTGATTGGGGTTCATTTACGAGCGATAATTAAGTAGGGATTGTGCCTCCCTAGGGTGAAGAGACCCAAAACGAAATAGGTGGTGTTCTCGATGTCCTAATTCGAGAGTATATTATACTTGATTATCGTTAATAGACGAAGTGTTCTCAATGTCCTGAATTCGAGAGTATATTATATATTTGATTACCGTTGATATACGGGGTGTTCTCGATGTCCTTAACTTGATAGTATATAATATATGACGATTCAATTCGAAACGTAAAACTGTAACTTGAAACGTGAAATGATTCATCGATCTATATTATGCGATTACTGCAGCAGGACGGATGATTATGTGATATAATTGAGCTCGATAAACGAGCATCGTAATTTGTGATGTGAAAATGTGACTTCAACTCATGAGATGAGCACTGTGATTTGAGATTTGAGCTCACGAGATGAGCATCACGAAGTACAATATAACTTGAACTCGCAATGCAAGCAATGAAATATGATATTTTTTCGTGCGACACACAATATTCGCTCACGAGATGAGCATATAAACTCTTGAAATACGATATTGAGAACATAATATTTGCACGTGCGACGAGTATGATTATATAATCTTAACTCGTTTGATGAGTGAGAATATGATACGATTTAAACGCTTGAAACGTATACTTGTATGAGTATAATATTCCATTTTTATGCGATAATATGATGATTGGAAATTTGAAACAGTGATAATTGATTTTATTGTAACAACAAATAAAATAATCATTATATTATTTAATGATTCGATGAAATTATATTTTCATTTATAATTACTGCTGTTAATTTTTTTAATTTTGATGAGTTAGAATTTAAGAATTTTGTTTATAGTTTTCGATATGTTACATAATTCTGTTTATAGAAATTGAAATTATGTTATTAGTTGAGAAATCTGAACGAGCATTGGTGACTCGCGGTATAGGTTGAGATTTTTTATTATTGAAGTGTATTTGGACCTTTACAAATTTTTGTGTAATAACCCAGAATTTTTTCTGTTTAACTATTTGAATAGATTTCGATTATCTTTTAACTTTGAGTTATGTCCTTATAGATCGGCAGTTGGTGACTTTTCAAGACAGTGATATTGATAAAAGGCATAGTCTAAACAAATTTGGAACAAGTATATTTATAACTATAATAGAATTATAAATTTATACTTATCTTTTAGATTATAAGATAAATCTGATCTAAGCCCAATTAGAGATTAGATTAATTGAGCCTATTAGGTCATTCTAATCTGAGCCACGTTAACCTCTTACTAGCCAATGCTATTAAGAGCATCCGCACCCATTTAAGAAGTCCTATTGGGTGAGGAATTCGTATTTCAGGAATTCATGTCACTATTCATCAAATAGGATGTCATATTCATATTTTTTGCGTAGCAGTGTAACAAATAGGAATTCCTATTACTATTCATCAATTATAAAAAGTTATTTTATTTAATTATTAGTAATAAGTCCATCCAATAATTAGCCTACACATGTCATTATTGTCTACACTATTGATCCAAATTTTCGATAAAATTTCCGACAAGTCAAAATGTGACACTTGTCACTTCCAGGTGTCATTATCGGCTAAATTATTGATGAAGGTTTCCGCTAAGATTTCTGACGAGTCAAAATGTGACACGTGTCACATTCACGTAACGTTATCGGCTATAAATTATTGACGGAGATTTCGGGTAAGATTTCTGACCAATGAGGATGTGACATGTGACACGGCCACGTGTCGTTGTCCGCTAAGTTATCGGTTGAAGATTTTCGGTAAAATTTCCAACCAATGAGGATGTGACACATGTACTCATCCTTCAACATCAGATCCTCCAAATTTTGCTATAAAATCATCATCCACGGCTCCTTGAAACCTCACAGCATCTACAAGTCACTTGATATTCTACACCCGTAAACACACATCTTCAAACACTTCTTCACATTTCCTCATCTAAAAGATGGATCCTAACGATTAGGAAGAGTCTTCCAGGAGAAGGTGTCAACAACGACTGCAAGCTGCCACAATGATGAATTCCTTCGTCACTAATGCAACCATGGTAGTTACAACGTTTGATTCTGAGTCACTTCGCCGCCGCCATCCAAACCAACCAAGGTAGAGGGAACCGATGGGTCAGAATCTGCAGAAAGATTATTTTGTTGAATGCCCTATTTTCCACGAGCAAGATTTTTGCCGGAGGTTCCGAATGAACACGCACTCGTTCAACCAGATCAAGATAGAACTCTGCAACCACGACCCATTTTGGCATCAATGATCAGATGCCACTGGATTGCAAGGACTCCTCCCCGAGCAAAAGATGACCAGTGCTCTACGAATGTTGGCGTACGGTGCAGCCGCAGATCAGTATTCTGAATACACGAGGATGTGGGAGTCAATAACTCTACAATGCATAAAGAAGTGGTTCACACAAGTGGTCTTGCTTTACCAAGACCGTTACCTCCGCGCTCCGAATGCAACAGACATAACTCGACTTCTAAGAAGGGCGAGGCATCGAAAATTTCTTAGTATGATCGGAAGAATCGACTGCAAGCACTGGGAATGGAAGAACTGCCCAACAGCTTGGCAAGGGTCATACTCGGGGTAGAAGGCTTGTCCGACCATAACCTTAGAGGCGGTGGCCTTATATGACACGTAGATATGACACAGCTTCTTTGGCACGCTTGGAGCACAAAATGATATCCATGGACTTAACAGCTCTGATGTCTTCGATGCGCTCCTTGCCTGAAGAAGCCCGCAATCGACGTATAAAGTCAACGGTATGACTTACCACCACACTTATTATCTAGCTTATGGAATATATCTGAGGTACTCCTCATTTTCAAGACAATATCTAATCCCTAGGATCAACCACAGAAGCTGTTCATACGGAAACAAGAGGCATATCGCAAAGATGTGGAGAGGTGCTTTGGCATCTTGCAATCTCGTTTGGCTATCAATTGTCCCTCAGATATGTGTCATCACAAATCGATATTGAAAATGATCATGTTGGCTTGCATCATAATGCATAACATGATTGTTAAGGAAGAATTTGTGGAGGACGATTTTGAGGAGAACGAGGAAGAAGATTTGCAAAACCTAACTATTGCTTTCACAGTTTATGATGGGTCGGCGGATGAAAATGGTAACCGAATTCCTTTTGAGCTGGTTAGAAGAGATCAACATCATCAACGATTTAGCGACTCTCTCGTCAATTTACTTAGTTTATCTCCATGGAGAGCTTCAAAAGGACTTAGTGAAGCACAACTGGTTTTTTGAAACCGGTGAACATCTCTAAATAAAGTGTGCGATGTCTGTGTGTTTGTATCTTGTGTGTTTTAATCTTGTGTGTTTCCCCTTTTTGTGTGTTTTAATCTTGTGTGTTTACATTTAATTATGATTTCATGTAGTGTGTTTGAAGTTTAATCTTGTGTGTTTGCATTTAATTATGATTTAAATAAAGTACGTTTTTATTTCTTGAAAATTTAAATTACATAATGACATGCCAAACATAGATTTATTTTTAAGACAAACTAAACTAATCACTAAAATCAAGGTTGCGGGGACGATAACAATTTGTAAAGCTTGCATTGCCAACTTCTTCTTCTTCGTCATCTACTTGCTTAAGGATCTCTGTTTTTCTCTTCATGAAGTACCTCTTTGAATTTGGGGTCATAGCCTCAAAATTCATTGTCATGATCCTTGTTTCTTCCTCTTATGCCCTCAATTTATAGTTTTTCTCATCCAGCATTTGTTGATTTTCTTCATTTGTCTTTTTTCAATCGGTGAACATTTTTTTATTAGCCGCAATTCTCTTCAAAACCTCATCTCTAACCTCATTCGTAGGTGTCATGGACTTCTTTCCCCTTCTTTTTGCTTCCTTGGCCGCCTTCACTCCTTGAGGTCTAAGCGGACTCAAGGTACCTTGAAGGTTGTTTTGTGATGTTGGAATCACTTCATCTTCATCCAAATTCATGATAGGAGACACTTCACTAACGGGAGGAGTAACTTCGAAGTTGGAATGGTAAGAAGGTGGAGTGCTAGTTTTGACGACTCTAAAAGTAGAATGATCCATGACCGCTTCCCAACAATCAAAGTGCATAAACTCTTTCCGTTTTTTGCCCACATAAAACGTTTGAGATTTCCTTAACTACAAAAAAATACAAGTAACGAATTAATATTTCACATTTTACATTCATAAAATTAATTAAATTGAGAGGAACAACATAAATAAATCCTTACTTCATCATGCAAATTTTCGCCGGATTCCAGATTCCTTCTTGCGTATCCAAGCGCCGCTTTCCATTGTGACAAGTTTTGGTTCAACTTAGCAAAATGAGAGATAAGTGCATTTTGGGTCCTAGGTTCCGCCCTCACTTTACCTTGACCCATCACCTAATTTTGTTGGTAATTGGCATAGATTTTTTTCCACAATTTGTCGACCTTTTGCTTGTTGCCGGAGATAGGGCTCACACTATGACGACAATATGATATGCACAATTGTACATCTTTGGAAATGAGCTAATTGGTGAACATCTTTTGTAAAAAAACCAAAGATATTGTGAGAGAGAGAAGGAAGAGAGAGAGGAGGAGGATAATTTGTTGGGCACAAATTAGTGTGAAGTGTTTAAGAAAATGAAGGTAGTATTTATAGAAAAATAGTATGGGGTTATTAGGGATTTTTGGAATTTTTTGGAGTATTTTTTGTAGTTTCCGTTCTGAAATTTTCAGAACCAACAGTAGCCATTGCATTTGAATTTGAGCCATCCGATCATTCAAACTTTGAATTTGGACCGTCCAGATTAGCATACCCGTTACTGGATTACGTTGGCCGACAGCCTACCATGTGGCGGGTTATCATTGGCTGGTTAATCCAGTACAAAAAAATTACTTTGTTATCGCCTGACGTCACCCACATGCGTGGGCTCCGCTAGGGGGAATTCCTCTCTGGATTTCTATTTGTGAACGGCACGGAGGAATTCCTCCTCATCACCGATCGGTCAACCCCCGCCCTCTAGTATGACTGCACGTTGCCTCTGCCCCAAAATTCTTATTTTTCGGTGGCCTCCCTCCTTTTTTGAGGAATTCTTCCGAGTGGATGTCTCTGTTGTAGATGCTCTAAGCCTATGTAAAGAGAAAGACAGTAGTAAACCTAGTTATTTGTCTTTTAAGAGTGTCGGCCTCAACTAGAGACAGAGGAGAAAAGAAACAGACGAAGAAGAAGAGAGAGAAGAATGAAGAAAGAAAAAAAAACGAGAGTTAGAGTAGTGTGGCGGTGCAAGTTTGAGGAGAGAGTTTTGCGACGGAGCCTTGTGCTGTCGAGAGCAACAGTGCAACATTCACTTTCACATTGACCTCTTCCCTCACTTCTCTTCTCGGTTGAGGAGCTAGCAGTTGGTGAGGGACAAAGACTATGACCGGTAATTCATGTTAAGTGTTGGGAGATTTTCTTGAACTGTAAGGTTTGGTTTTGATTTGGAAATTTGGGGTGTTAGTCTGTAATTCGCAGTGAGGTGAACGATTATAAGTTGTTGTTAATACAAGATAGATCATTCATTAATTAGAGGCTGATTTTTGATAGTGAATATGGCTTTGGATTGATGTTCCTTGCCGGCTGGAAAATGGTGTGTATTCATATGATGGCTTAGTTTCTATAATTCAAAATGTGATTTTGAGGTGAAGGTTTTGAGTTGTTAACACAATTAGGTAGCTAGTACGACTAGTTATCCCATGTGGAGTTTGCGGAGGTGTGGAATCACGGCATGGGTTCTATAATTAACAAATTCAGAGGTGTTAGTTTTGATAAAAGAAATATAAATGGGTCTGTGATGAGATGTTGGAGAAAAATTTAATTTTTGGGTTGCTAAGTGAGAATTGTAATTGTTTAGTTGATTGACAAGCCGAATTTCGTTGGATTTTTGTCCTTGTTTTAGTGGTGTGCGTGAGAAGTTGTAGCTGGACAAAAGGTGAGTAATCTCATTGTGTATATGTTCTGAATAGAGATTCACTTGAATGAGGTGTAGAACTGTATTTGTGGTGGATAAATAGTCATCGAAAATAAATTAATTTTTATTTTTAAATTATGAACTTGATCATCTTCGGCTCATAAGTAAGTGAAACTGTTTTGTTTTAAGATGACATTCTTATGATTGGTAAATGATTTGGTGTGATGTCTCCAATGCGATGGATCTTGTGTTTCTATTCTTAGATGTCTTGGTGTGATTGATTAGAGGTGTGTTGCTAGCAACTATAATGCGAGGTTGTTAGAGTCAGTTGTTTGTGTTGTCACTCGTATCCGTGATGTGAGATTACGGGTGTAGTTTTGAGATGTTGTCAAGAGTCGTTAAGGTGTTGTCACTTGTATCTGTGATGTGAGGTTACAAGTGTAGTTTTGAGTTGCTTGTCACTCATGTTCAGTGATGTGAGGTCATGAGTGTTGTCAGTTGAGGTGTTGTCACTCGTTTCCGTGTTGTTAGGTTACGAGTGTAGTTTTTAAAATGGTTGTCACTCATGTTCCGAGATGTGAGGTCATGAGTGTCGATTACTTGTGTCCGGATTGTAAGGTCACAAATGACGGTGGTTATGAAGTCTTGAGATCTGAACAGTTAGAGCTTTAGTCTGTCTGCCACATGAACATTGTTGTTTTCGTTTAAATTGAGTCTTGAGTACATTCTTTTTTATAGTCCTTAAGTGTGTGATTCAGTTCTCTTGGTTTATTTGTCGTGAGTTCTGATATGGTTGTGGAGTCGTGTTGTGATCTGTGAGAGAAAAAAAGATGTGATTCTTTGTGTTTGGAATTGATGCAAGAGTCATGAGTTTGAGATGTTATGTGATATTGATTTTAGTGAATTATTTTGTGTAAGGAAATCTTCTGAACTAATTTTCATGCATGAGATTAACTTAAACTTGAAACTGTGTTTTCTGATGTCTCGAAATAAAATTTTATTTAATTTGGATTATATTTAAGCATGTGGTAAAATTTAAATATTAAGTGATACGTTAAATTGAGTTACTCATACAGGCTTGCAAAAGTTTACTGGGTTTGTTATTCTCAACCCGGTGCACTATTCAATGATGTAGGGGTTAATTTTGTAGGTTAGTTTTGACTTGCTGATACGCGCTTTTGCAACCATTAAATTAACATTTAACAATCAACAAAAACGCGTAAGCAATTAAAACCCTTGGTGTAGATGTAGCATTGGTAAATAGGGTATCGTTCTTAACCGGGGATTGAGGGTGCATGCATATTTACGCTATGGTTTGAAAGGGGGGTTTAAAAGGTTTGTTTATTATCTACGAAATAAAGACAAGAACATGGCATATCAAACAAATCGTGGCTTCTTAGTTCTAACATGTGTAAACTCATAGACAAGCAAAACAAACAAGAACATAGAATCCTAAACATGCTTACTAAAACCGAAAATAAAGTTTAATTACATATATACACGTTGATCATCTCATCATACTCACCTCATTCCTTTATAACCTAGTCATATTTTATGCAACCTATTAAAAATCTAAGTCTTTACTATGTTGTTCATGTATTTCTCGAATGACAATGTTTTCGAACCAAGAACGCTCGCATTCTAGACACATCATAACTTAAACCAAGAACGCTCGCATTTAAGTTAAGCATTAAGCATAGAAAACACATGCATAACAAAGAACTCATATTCGAAATAAATCACAAAAACATGACAGAATTATAGAACCAAAAACTCTTATTTAAACTCTTCCTTAAAAATCAATCGTTCATACAAGAAGAGAAAAGAAGGGGACATGTTACACATTTTGGTCGTGAACGCAATTGCAAAATATGTAGATGGCCTTCTAGTGGATGGAGAAAAACCTTCGGAACACCTAAGTTCTTCTTATGGAGGACGTCGGTGTGTGGAGTGTGGGGAGCTTTGGCTTCTTGATGAATTCTTGATCTTGGAGGAGACAAAGTGTTTAAGGACAGGTACTCGGCTGTATGGTGAGAGATGAGAATGAATGAGTCGAGCTCCCCTTTATATAGGAGAAGAGTAGGGTTTTTCCTACCAAAACAAGACTTTCCTTATGTACCCGGGCAAATCTGACAGTCTGTCTTCAAACGCGTTTTCCCGGAGTTTCAGATCTTGAAAAATTCCGATTCTTGTTTCATTGGAAAGCTTATTCAAAGGGCTATAAAATCCATATAAGGAACGCCATATTTGGAATTGAATTGGATTTACTACGGATTTTAGAAGTTAAGTGACCTGGCTGCCCTGTTTTCTTCTTCTTCAAGGAAAAGGAAATCTTCATATCTTCAAATCTTGCATTCCTTATTCCCTAATAATTCTTGGCCGAATATACCATATTCTTGCACATATTTTGGCCCTCAAATAAGGTATTTATCTTCATGGAATATCCTCCAAAATTCGTCCATTATATGCTCCATATATTCCGCCATATTTGCTCTTTCCTGGGTCGCGCAGGAGAAATGGCTTCATCTTTTTGTCCACCATTTTGGTATCCATTTCTTTTGGCATTTGGTCTTCAATTCTTGACACCATGTGGGAATGCATTTTAGTAAAAATTTGAAGACCATTCCTCGGACCATTTCTTCTCCGGAATTGAGAACTTCTCTCCTTAGCCCACTTTTAGCTCCAAATCGCCTCCTTTATTATTTTCTCCTTTATTTCTACCTAAAAGCACAAAGTAAGTTAGAAACATATTTATTAAGCATAAAATAAAGTTAAATGTAGAGAGAATTGCGTTAAGAATCAAGTATGAAATGCATTGATCACTTGCAACTGAGGTAGAAGCTTTTAGTATTGATGTGCTAGTATTTCGTTAGACTTTATATTTGTTTATTATGTTTCTGCTGTGTAATGTATTTGTTGAATATTCGAATTCGATTTGTAAACCAATGGAATGTAATATATGATTCAAATATTTGAATCTTTATCGACATTGTTTGGCTTGGGGTTTTGGACATGTAAAAAAAAAGGTCCAAGTATTTAGTGTGAGTTTCACGTTATGAGTTTTGGTTTATAAATGGTAATATATGAACTAAAAAATTCGGAGCGTGACATTTTGGGTTTTCTAATTATAAGGAGGGAAACTCTGCTTAATTTTTTGCAGATATATTTTGCGATATTTGTTTTATAATTTCAAGGACCAAATTATTTTAACGGGGATAGATTGTGATACCCTGAGGTTTTTACATAATTTCTAATATTTACGGAATAATTCGAGTTAGATTTACTTGTTACGGTAAATAATTTTTACTGTCAATAAATATTAAGAGCTTTAGAGTTGAATTTTTATCAAATTGTTAAAGTTGGTTGACTTTGGGTATAAGTCTTACAATTTGTCGAGACAAGTTCGTAGCCGCTAGAATCGTCGAAATTAGAGCTACGAGAAGAAAGTT
Organism: Geum urbanum; assembly: GCA_946800695.1. Classification (NCBI taxonomy): domain Eukaryota; kingdom Viridiplantae; phylum Streptophyta; class Magnoliopsida; order Rosales; family Rosaceae; genus Geum; species Geum urbanum. The sequence goes on from OX327006.1 coordinate 50,324,564, forward strand.
ACAACTATTGGAAGTTTGTCATAAATTAATTACCGTAAATTGAAATGTATAAAAGGGGTTTTCCCTTTTTGGAAGGTCAGCATAGTTTTTGGGTAGGTTGACTTTGGGTCAACTATCCCACCCGTGAGGAGAGAAAGAGTGCAAGGGCGGTGCGTGACACGCCGTCCGGCCACCTCCGACCTTGAAATTAGTCGGGTTCGACACGGGTCGGCCTCATCTAGCCTTTCTCAGTTTCTCGGCCTCAATTGACGGCTTGGTGGCCGGAGAAAAGAGAATTGATAGGTAAGAAAATTAGGTATTCGGGTTGTAATCGTCGTCGTCATTGAGGTTTCCGACGACAATTCTTGTCTTAATCAATTGGTTATTGTTTGTGGATTGTATTTGTATATTGGAAATGAGTTTTGTTGCAGGTTTAGCTCGGGAATTCGAATAGAATTCCAGCAAGCTTGATTTCGGCCTCCGCCAGAAACGGCTATTGCTGGTGATCTGGGCCGGCGAGGATAGAAGGGTTTTGCTCCCCTCTTCCTCCTGATTCGACTATGACCGGTCGCGAGCCCAGTGGCTCAATGCCGGAGTTATGCGCTAGGAAGTATTTCAGGCGAATTTAGGATCTGCCGCCTTTTAGGGAAGTTTTAAGGTAGTTTTCGGGCGAATTGGCCATAGCTGTACTTTTGCATGTGGCTGGGCTTCCCGAGATCTTTCTAACGCTGGGTCAATAGCCACCATCAACAGTGGTTGCCGGTGTCGCGTCTGACCTGAAAATTATTCAAAATGTGTCAAGTTTTATATCAATTGATTCGCATCGACGTTGCGAGCGTGTTTGTGAGGCTAATAATGCGTTTAGGCTTTGTCGTCCCAGTGGGTGGGTGGTGATGACTAGTGTCGTTGGTAGTGGTGGTGCGGACGACGGAGAACTAGATGCACCTTATATTGTTAAGTTCGTAATACCGTGTTGATTTTGTCGATAAGGTTTTTAAATTTTTTCGATTGAGTTTAATTTTAGTCGAACATTTACTTGAATTATCCATTTATTTTATCATTTTGACGATTTTCGACAAGGATCGAGTCGTCACACATATTTTTTTAGAGTGTAAGACATACTGAAATATAGTATGACTCCTATAATCTTAGGGGGGTGTATTGTATCTGGAATTAGTGGCAATTTTAAACAAGTCCATGGAATCTGAAAGTCCAAGTGTATTCAAAACAGATTTTTAATAGTCCATAAAAGTCTAGGTGTATTCAATTAGGATTTTAAAAAATCCATATGAAGTCCACCAAAGTCTAGCGGTATTCGATTAGGATTTTAAAAAATGAATAGAAGTTTTAGGGTATTCAAAATTTCATTCATATTTACGGAATTAGAATGTCAAAGAAATTTGTGGACTTTGTAGGGTTTAGTATAAATAGCAGACTTCAACAATTTGCCAGCTGCTAGGGCAAAGATTTTGAGCGTGGGAAAAGTCTATCAAAGTTCATCCTTCTGAGCGTGCAAAGAGGTTGGTTCCCATCATCTTGTTTTCTTGATTCTTCTCTGCAACAATCACACGTACGCTAATTAATCTATGTATTTTATTGAGATCATAATGGGGGATTCATTAGACTTGACCCAAATTGTTATAAACATGCGTAAGGTCCCTCGCTATGTTCTACCTACATTCCCACTGAAAACACAGACGCAATAACAGCCCTCTCAACCATAACCAAATTATTGGTGGAAATGTTTATACAAAATTTCAACCAAACATGCAGCGTACTGCAACAACTATATATATATATATCCGTACCGATGTATAGTCTTCCATCTTATTAGGTTTGAGTGGTTTTTCTATTTTTGTTTTCTATATGTACATTTTGTTTACAAGAATTATAAACCGTGCATATTTCATGGTCCAACTCTCTGCACTCGTCTGAAACTATTCAATGCCAAATTGGGGTTATACTAATACCGTATATGAGACAAGAAGGACTATTGACTCGCCTAAATATTTGCCTAATTTCTTGTGGTATCAGAATTCTGGGTTATGTTGGTTTTTGTTGTTGAACAAAATTTGGTCTCTTCTCGAAAGTTTGTACTGTTACATTGCTTTTCTGGTTAGGGATTTGCATAATCATTATCAGCTGCTATTAATAGAGATTTTTGGTATTAATCACAATGTGTTGTTTGGACCTATAGAACACTTGTGCTCTTTATGTTTGTTTCAAGTGTGTTTATTGGTTTCTATATACTTGATTGATCTCAAATAAAGTAGTTTGGCTTTTGAATGTCTTTCCTGGGTGTCGCTGTAATCAAGTAGTTTGGCTTTTGAATGTTCTACTTTGAGTAGCTAAAGAAGAGAAACTTTTGAATCATAGATGGGAGATTCACAAGGAAGTGGTAAACGAAAGGATTATAAAACTTGGACCGCAGAAGAGAGCAATGTTTTGCTTCAACTCATGGTTGAAGGAGCTAAGCTTGGGTTCCGTGATATTAATGGTGTAATAAGCAAAACAACAGTAGAAGCAAAGTTACTTCCTAAGCTTAAGGAAAAACTCGGTTATGATGTAACTTTCAGCCATTACCAAAGCCGAGTGAAATGGTTTAAAAAACAATACACCAATTACTCTCAGCTTATGCGTCACAGTTCTGGGTTTGGGTGGGATCCGATCACAAAGAGATTCACTGCCGCTGATGAAGTATGGGCTGACTATTTGAAGGTGAGTTTAATGTCTTGTAGTTTTATTTTATTAGATTACTAATTATTTTGAAGGTTTACCATATTGACATTTTTGTTTATTATCTTTCAGTCACATCCAACCCATGCACACTTTCGGACAGAAGCATTTCCAGACTATGAGGATTTGAAAATTGCAGTTGGTAATGGAACTGCAACTGGGATGGGCTCAATCGGTCTAGGTGATGATACAGATGCCACAACATATGAAGCAGGTGAGAACGGGTCTTGGGAAGTGGGTGGTATAGATGACTTGGTCTTTGATCAAGATAATTACACATTTGTGCCAAATGAAAATGAGTCATTGGACCAAGAAAACTTGCCATCTCTTTCCCAACAACGCACCCCAGCCAACAATGCACATGCTTCAGCACATAGCAGGGTTCAAGGGAAAAGAAGTAGAGCTGATTATGAAAAAAGTAGCAGCTCAAAAGGGGCAGCATCTCAAGCTGAAGTTCTACAAAACTTGTCAACTGGCTTTGGTAAAATTGTCACCACTTTTGATACCATTTGTGGCATAATGGAGAAGAGAGAATCAAGAGACACTGAATGTTGGATTGCTGTTCAAGAGACCCCAGGATTGACTGATGAAGCTATCTTTTTTGCGCTTAGGTTTCTTAACACTAAAGCAAAGCAAGACATATTCTTGAAGATGAGTCCAGACCAACGACATAATTGGATCACTTGGGAACGAAATAATGCATGAGGCTAACAAGCACTATGCTATGGCTTGATTGTTTCTTTGATGTGTTTTTGTTTGAATAAGGATTTCTTTGAACAATTATGCTTTCTTTAATTTATTGCAACTTGAGGTTTTTCTGAATAATTATGAGTTCTGGTTTGCTTTTGAATGGATGATCTTATGAATAGTAACATTGTTCATTTTAATTGTTTAGGTGCTTTCTCTAAGCGCGATATCTGAAATGGATGTGTGTGGATTTGATGAAGAGGAAGAAGAGTTTTACGAGGTCATTAGAATTTTGTTAATGGCAATACAAGCAGTTGTTTATATGTTATATGATCTTGTGCGCAGCATACTTGATGAACGTATTAGACGTCCGTTGACTCGACGACCAGTGACATCACGTGGATACATATATATGGATAAGATACTGGACAGCGACCCTCGTATGTTTCGGGAGGTTTACATAATGTATCCTGACGTATTTCGAAAATTGTGTGCCATCATCAAAGAGAAAACACCTTTACGAGATACCAGATACATTTGTGTTGAAGAAATGCTTGCTACATTTTTACTTGTTGTCGGTCAAAACAATCGATATAGTGAACCTCGGATGATATTCGAGCGATCTCATTTCACTGTTAGCAGAAGTTTCAAAAAAATCTTGAAGGCCTTAAATACAATAGCTCCAGAGTTTATGGAAAAACCACTGCCGGCTAATACCTCACCACCTAACATAAGAGAAAGCACAAGGTTTTATCCTTTCTTTAAGGTATGCAAAGCAATATTTCTATCAGATTAAATCTTGTATCATTTTTCTTTTTTATATGTTGTAAATAGTTTTTCATTACCACAGGATTGCATTGGAGCTATTGATGGCACACATATTCCTGCAACAGTTATTGGACGTGAGGTAAGCAGATACAGAAATCGTCATGGGAAGATATCACAAAATGTGTTAGCAGCTTGTGACTTTGATTTACAATTCATATATGTGCTTAGTGGATGGGAGAGTTCTGCTCATGATTCAAAAGTGTTAAATGATGCTATTTCTAGACGTAATGGACTCAAAGTACCACCAGCACTACAAGAAAAAGACACATTACCGGCGAGATTCCGGCCAACAAGGCCGGCGACCGGAAAAGTCGCCGGTAATGTCCATCATTACCGGCGACTTACCCCGTCGCCGGTAATGTTGCCGGAATCTCGCCGGTAATGTTCCAAAACATTACCGGCGACTCCAACCGTCGCCGGCAATGTCTAGGGAGACATTTCCGGCGATTTTCCGGCCGGAATTTCGCCGGAAATGTCTCCCTAGACATTGCCGGCGACGGTTGGAGTCGCCGGTAATGTTTTGGAACATTACCGGCGAGATTCCGGCGTAAAGTCGCCGGTAATGTCTTCATTTCCGGCGACTTACTCCGTCGCCGGCAATGTGTCTTATATTAGATGCCGGATCGGGCAGCTCGATCATTCAATCATTTTGAGCGAAAAAAATCCAGAGAAATCGAAAGAAGGAAAACGTACGCTCTGAAATCGATCATTATTCGGTATATTGTCAAAATTAAGGCGGGCGTCGAAAACTCGATCAGTCGGGAAGCTATTTATATAGGTACGTAGGTGTATATATACGTATATGTGGTATATATATATGTGTGTGTGTGTGTGTTGATCAAATCTAATTCGTGAGATATATATATATATATATATGAAATGTTGTTGATGTACGGTCACCGAAACGAGAAAACAGCTTGTAGTTAATCTTGTGTCTGAATCAATGACTGGTATTATCGTATTGTTATCGGAGCCAGGCTTAACAGAGATTAGATCGATATATCATTGAGTACTATCATCGAGTACTGAATACGTACTATCATCGAGTACTGAATCGAATTCAGAGATTAGATCGATATATATACATATGCATGCATGTGTTGATTTAATTAGAGTTGAATTGAGAGATCACGTCGATTATTAGTAGTGAATGTGTGTATATATATATAATTAATACGTAAAATTGTTAGAATTTTCAGGATGGACAAGAGTTGGATGAGCCTCGAAAGATGGGATGTCAGATATCACGAGGGAATTAGGAGTTTTGTGGATTTTGTGAAGGCTAATTGTGGAGACACTACACTTCATTATTGCCCGTGTAAAGAATGTAAGTGTTTCAGCGATCGATTTCGATTTCCCATTGATAAAGTGCAGAGGCACCTGAGTAAATACGGGTTTTGGGATAAGTACACTTGTTGGATTTATCACGGTGAAACATCGGTAGCGGGTCCGCATGATCATGGACAATTTGGTGAGAGGGCCAGTCCACGCTATGATTATGGACATTTTGCTGAGAGGGGCAGTTCATCCTATGATCCAACATCGATGTTAATCAATGATATGTTTCCTCATGAGAGCGGTGTATTTGCTGATGAAGCACCAAATGTCCCTCCCGTCGTTGAGGGTTTCCCCCATATCGAGCCAGTCGAACCATTACCTGGAGGTCATGCCAACACAAGCGGTATGGACAAGTACAACAACCTGATTGCATTGCAACAGACTCCGTTGTACGACGGTTGTAGTAAGACTGTTCTTGAAAGTGTGATGGGAGTGATGCAGCTAAAAATGGAGAACAAAATGTCTGTCAAAGCTGTTGATTCTTGGTTGAAGTGGACTGCTTCGCTACTGCCACCCGGTCATCGTCTTCCTACCACTCATCATAAGGTGCGACATATCCTGAAAGATCTTGGGCTTTCCTACATCAAAATCCATGCATGCAGATATGATTGTATTCTCTTCTGGGGAAAAGATCTCGAAGACCTTGAAGCCTGCCCGGTATGTTTTACAGAAAGGTATAAGTTGACTCCTGCAGGCAACAAGAAAGATGTGAAGATACTTCGATATTTCCCGCTTATTGATAGGCTGGAGCGGTTGTTCATGTGTGCTTTCACGGCCGAGGCAATGAGATGGTGGGCTGAGAGGAACTTGCCTGACGATGACACCCTTATACACCCTTCCGACGGAGAGGCTTGGAAGCACATGGTCAGGGAGTTTGATCATTTTGCAGCAGAGGTCCGAAATGTTTGGCTAGGGCTCTCATCTGACGGATTCAACCCTTTTGGCAACATGAGTCTTCAATACAGTATATGGCCAGTTATTTTGGTACCGTACAACCTTCCACCATGGATGTGCATGAAGAAGGAATACAATATGCTCACTCTGTTAATTCCGGGCCCGGGTTATCCAGGAAAGTGTCTCGATGTGTATTTGAGGCCTTTGATTGAGGAGCTTAAGTACCTGAGTGAGTGTGGCCACCCCACTTACGATAGGTTCAAAAAGGAGATGTTCCAGATGCATGCCATGCTTGTTGGCACCATCAGTGATTTTCCTGCCCGCGGTATGTTGTCGGGCAACGTTACCAGGGGTTACAGGGCTTGTTCAGAGTGCATGACGGTTGATTGTTGCAGTCCTCATTGCAGTAAAATTGTCTCGATGCGTCACCGTTGTTGGCTTCCATATGATCACCCATTTAGGCAGGATCCAGACGCGTTTGATGGGACTGTTGAAACTAGTGTGGCACCCAGGCGATGGACAGGGGACGAAATTTTGGAAGTGTTGAATGAATACGATTTTGGCCAGCTGAGCAATCATCCTGACATAGTGGCGTCAATTCCAGAAAAGCCCGAAAGGTATAAGTTTTGGACACACAAGAGCATATTCTGGGAACTCTCCTACTGGCCCAGGTTGCCTATCAGACATTACCTAGATGTCATGCACATAGAGAAGAATGTGTGTGAAAGTGTGGTGGGCACAGTTCTTAACTTGGAGGGGAAAACAAAAGACATCCCTAAGGCACGCATTGATCTTAAAGCAATGGGTGTGCGGAAACATTTGTGGTTAAGAGATGGTAAGAGAAAAATGCCGCAAGCTCCGTACACCGTAAAGCCGAAGCATAAGCATGAAATTTTTCGGTGGCTGAGTAATGTCAGGTATATATTCGATCTTATGGCTATGTATGAATTTGTCCTTAAATTTTTAGCGGAGTATATATGGTTATATGCGAGAAATATAATTGGTCCATATATATGGCTTCATCTATATATATATATGCAGGTATCCTTATGGCTATGCAGGAAATATAAGCAGGTGTGTTAACTTCCGGGACAATAAGATGTACGGATTAAAGAGTCATGACTGCCATGTACTGCTTCAACGCCTTTTCCCTATTTTCATTCGAGGGTACATGCCCAAAGAGGTGGTGGAGCCGTTGGTGGCCTTGTCAAGATTCTTTCAGAAGTTATGCACCAGGGAAGTTAAAAAAGCAGACCTGAGGGAGATGCAAGATGACATCATTTTTATCATGTGCAAGCTTGAGAGGATATTTCCCCCAAATTTTTTCGACATAATGCCGCACCTGATGATCCATCTTCCCGAACAATTGTTGCTTACCGGTCCCGTACACTACACTTGGATGTATCCCATGGAAAGGTACAAATGATTCATAAATTTGGTTTGCCTATGGTTTTTATATGTAATGACTTCTGGTTAAGTAAGTTAACATGTACTTGTTAACTTGTAGACAATTGGGAGCCTACAAGGACTATGTGAAGAATAAATATGCACCTGAAGGGTGTATCGCTGAAGCATATCTTGCGCACGAGTGTGTAACGTACACCAAAGTGTACCTCGAAAATGTAGAGGACCCCCAACAACATATGCCGATAGATGAACCCCAGTTCAACCTTTCTATCATCTCCAGTGACGTGGTAGTACAGGGAAGCTTGCCAAAGTCGTACAAGTTGGATGGAAATGAGGTAGCCATTGCCCACTGGTCGGTACTGATTAACTGTCAAGAAGTACAATATTGGAAAAACTATCATCTTCACTGCCCTGCTATTGCCGGAAATGTTGATTACCACAACAAGACATTTGCAAACTACTTTGGTCAATGGGTAAGTATATGTGTATATGTCTATTTTTATATATATATCCTTACATAGCATGTATGTATGTACGTGCTTTTGTGGTTTCAAGATGACATAATTTCTTCTGTACGTATTAATATATGGACGTTTTCAGATGAACCATGTAGCAGATGATGGTTGCCCAGAGTGGTCAAACGAATTGAGGGTCCTGGCGATGAAACCGATTGCTTCAAAAGTGTACTCGATGTGTCAGGTCAATGGCGTGAAATTTATATGTGAAAATCGAGACGACCGACTGAAAACACAGAATTGTGGGGTGATGGTCCATGGTGGGCAGGATGGCGTTGACTATTACGGTGTCCTTCATTCAGTTGTTGAACTAATTTATGGGAACCGCATGAAAGTGCACTTGTTCAAGTGTAGATGGTTTGATACTAGCCCGGAGAACACAAGGACCGATCAGTACGGAACATTTTCGGTGAATACTGCTACTACCTGGTATGAAGATGACCCTTTCGTTCTTGCCTCATCAGTAAAACAAGTGTTTTACCTGCACGATCTTCTTAACAAAGTCCCGTGGAAGGTGGTTAACCATGTTGCTCATAGAAACATATACAGTGCTGCCACACTTGGTGATACCGCAGATGATGAGGAAGTTACTGCATACCAAGAGCCGAACGCTTTTGACATTCCGGAATCATCTACGATTCGCCTTAATAATGTGAGATCTGGGAGTGTGGTTCGAATTACTGGAGCAGAACTTCTCGATGTTAATCCATATGAAGTTGACGCTGATTCAGATGACGAGGAGCGGCACATATTGCCAGAGGTTACCTATGAAACCGAGTCAGACTCAAGTGATGAAGATGATTACGATTATCATCCTTAGTACGTTGGAAATTGTAGTCGGAAAATGTGCATAGCTGGAAATGGTACGTACGTATACGGAAAATGTAGTCGTTAATCGTACGTATACGAAAATTGATAATCGAAAATGTAGTCGGAAAATGTAGTCGTTAATCGTACGTATACGGAAATTGATAATCGAAATTGTAGTCGGAAAATGTAGCCGGATATCGTAGACGGAAAATGTAGTCGTTAATCGTACGTATACGGAAATCGTAGTCGTTAATTGTACGTATACAGAAATCGTAGTCGTTAATCGTAGTCGTTAATCGGACGTATACGGAAAATGTAGTCGTTAATCGGACGTATACGGAAAATGTAGTCGTTAATCGTACGTATACGAAAATTGATAATCGAAAATGTAGTCGGAAAATGTAGTCGTTAATCGTACGTATACGGAAATTGATAATCGAAATTGTAGTCGGAAAATGTAGCCGGATATCGTAGACGGAAAATGTAGTCGTTAATCGTACGTATACGGAAATCGTAGTCGTTAATCGTACGTATACGGAAATCGTAGTCGTTAATCGTAGTCGTTAATCGTACGTATACGGAAAATGTAGTCGTTAATCGGACGTATACGGAAAATGTAGTCGTTAATCGGACGTATACGGAAAATGTAGTCGTTAATCGTACGTATACGGAAATCATTAATCGAAAATGTAGACGGAAAATGTAGTCATTAATCGTACGGATACGGAAATTGATAATCGAAAATGTAGTCGGAAAATGTAGCCGGAAATCGTAGACGGAAAATGTTGTCGGATATTCTTCGGGAAATAATGACATTACCAACGAGTTGAAGTCGTTGGTAATGACATTACCAACGAGTTATAAGCAACTCGTTGGTAATGACATTACCCACGAGTTAACTCGTCGTTGGTAATGTCATTACCAACGAGTTAACTCGTTGGTAATGTCATTACCAACGAGTTGAAGTCGTTGGTAATGACATTACCAACGAGTTATAAGCAACTCGCCGGTAATGTCTTCTGGTTTGTGATTTTATCCAGCCCGAGCCTTTCATTTCTCCTCCTCTCCCTCTCCTCCTCCTCTCCCTCTCCTCTCCCTCTCCTCCTCCCAAATCGGTCCGGTGAGTGTCCTCCTCCTCCTCTCCCACTCCTCCTCCATATCCTCTACTCCTCCTCTCCCTCTCCTCCTCTCCACCGATCCCCTCTCCTCTCCTCCTCCGAAAATCTCCTCCTCCCCTCCTCCCCTCCTCCCCTCCTCTCCTCCCCTCACCATTGTAGGTGGAAGAAAATGGCAGGTCCGATCCTCTCTCTCTCCCTCTCTCTCTCTCTCTCAATTTTTAATTATTTTTTTGCATGTGTATGTGTATGTGTATGTGTATGTGTATGTGTATGTGTATGTGTATGTGTATGTGTATGTGTATGTGTATGTGTATGTGTAAATTAATTAGGGTGCTAAGTTGGAAATTAGGGTGATAAGTTCTAAATTAGCATGTATGTATATATGTGATGTATATATATATTTAGGTATGTGAATATGAAGTGATGTATATATATATGTGAAAATTATGTATAAATGTGGTTTTGATGAATATGTGATGTATATATATACGGAAATCAAACCTAATTAAGATGCATGATATATATATGTGTGAAAAATGTGGAAAATTAATTAGGGTTTGTGATTTGGATGAATATGTGATGGATAAATTTAATTAAGATGCATGATGTATATATATATACACATCGAATATGTATAGTCGTTAATTTAGGTGATATAGTTGTTAATTAATCGTATAAATGAAGGTGGAAATCGGGATCGGGACGGTTTGGAACCGGAACGGTTTGGAACCGGAACTTATTGTAACTGGAACCGTTATGTTACAAACGGTTCCGGTTCCAAACAGTTCCGGTTTCAAACGGTTCCGGTTCCACACCGTTCCGGTTCCGATTTGTTATAGAACCGGAACGGTGTGGAACCGGAACTGTTTGTAACCGGAACCGTTATGTTACAAACGGTTCCGGTTACAAACAGTTCCGGTTTCAAACGGTTCCGGTTCCACACCGTTCCGGTTCCGATTTGTTATAGAACCGGAACGGTGTGGAACCGGAACTGTTTGTAACCGGAACCGTTATGTTACAAACGGTTCTGGTTACAAACAGTTCCGGTTTCAAACGGTTCCGGTTCCACACCGTTCCGGTTCCGATTTGTTATAGAACCGGAACGGTGTGGAACCGGAACTGTTTGTAACCAGAACCGTTATGTTACAAACGGTTCCGGTTACAAACAGTTCCGGTTTCAAACGGTTCCGGTTCCACACCGTTCCGGTTCCGATTTGTTATAGAACCGAAACGGTGTGGAACCGGAACTGTTTGTAACCGGAACCGTTATGTTACAAACGGTTCCGGTTACAAACAGTTCCGGTTTCAAACGGTTCCGGTTCCACACCGTTCCGGTTCCGATTTGTTATAGAACCGGAACGGTGTGGAACCGGAACTGTTTGTAACCGGAACCGTTATGTTACAAACGGTTCCGGTTACAAACAGTTCCGGTTTCAAACGGTTCCGGTTCCACACCGTTCCGGTTCCGATTTGTTATAGAACCGGAACGGTTTGGAACCGGAACTGTTTGTAACCGGAACCGTTATGTTACAAACGGTTCCGGTTACAAACAGTTTCGGTTTCAAACGGTTCCGGTTCCACACCTTTCAAACGGTTCCGATTTGTTATTGAACCGAATCCATGACTATTACGATGTCCAGGAGGTTTTGCGGCTAATTGGCTTCGGAGAGGTTCCCGAAATAGTGGAGGGAACAGTAGTCAAGCTTCCTCCTCGGCCGCAGTTAGCAACACGCCCAGTGGGCCAATGATGACTGCTCGCACGAGAGCCTTGCTAGAGGCGCGAGCTGAGGAGGAAGCTGCACGATCAAGAGCCGTGGAACCGGAATTCGAGGCTCGAGCCTCAGTCTCTAGACGCTCAATCAGCAGACGTCCCTCCGGTGGCAGAGCCTCAGACGAGCGACAGTCAACGGGGGCATCAGAAACTCCCTCAATCCGAATGCCCCATATTCGGATGGTGCCTACTCCCGTTTCACGGGAATCATCTGAGGCACATGGTGGTGCTGGCGCCTCATCGTCCAGGCCTCGTCTATCTCCGCCGTCCGGTCTCTTCTTACCCGACGAGATTCCTGTCATCCCTGAATTCGATGATAGGGGGATGCCTGTTTATATTGAAGGACGGCCGGATTTCCTGACCGTGGAGGAAGCGTATAACTTCCTCCCGTTCGACCCCGTGTATCTTTGGAGTGTGAGGTGCACCAACCAACAAACGGACGATGCAGGTAAATTTTATTTAACATCAGATTGATTACTTAATTATTACTTAAGACTTGCGATTGGTTCAATTAATGATATCAATTTGTTGACATTGTTTTATTAGGCAATTTCGTTAATGGGACTGGAAAACGGAAAGGGGCTAGAGGCACCTGCACCGGGAAGAGACTTGAGCAGGCCACTGGCGGAAGGAAAACGCCCATAAGGGCCAATGAGGATGGCGAGGTGATCGAGGCATTCCACACCACGCGCAAATATGTCAGCATGGCCGGTGCGATCGTGCGGGACAAGGTCCCAATGCTTTGGCCAGATTGGGAATCTGTGCCTATCTACGTGAAGATGCAAGTGCATAATGCACTCAGTGTGAGTAAAATCGTATTTTCATTACGTAAATTTTACATTTATTAATTAAGTCCACTTAAATATATAATTTTACCTTTTATATATTCATATTGCAGGTGTGGTTTGACGTGGATGAAGTTCTTATTCACACGTGGGTAGAGCGTCAACTACATAATCGGTGATGTGCTTCCACTTATTTGAATATATATCGAGTTAGATTTTTGTTTATCAACTGTTTTAATATCTCTAACTTTTTTTCCTTGTTTTAATATAGGTATAAAGAGTGGAAGAACGAGCTTTCTTCCCATTACACTGTATACAAGGAGCTAGGCCGAGGTTCTACTCCTAGCGAATTCCGGTTTAGGGAGTACGAGTGGCTGTGGCTGATAGCCCACTTCGAGCACCCCAAAGCTCAGGTATGCATCCTTAATATATCTTACAAGCCTAATGTATCGTATCAGATTGAAATAGTTAGTTACTAATTTTTTTCCATATGTTTATCAAACAAGGCGATTTCGAAGACGAACCGGGCGAATAGATTGAAAAACACCAGGGCCCATCATGCAGGTTCACTCAACTACATGGGTTGGTCGACTAAGGCGCAGCAACAACAAGAAGTGAACCCCTTGGTGTATATTCATCAGAAGTTCTATCCGCAATGCCCTGATGAAGCGGTAAGTCTTTCGCCTCTCCATGTGTTAATAAAACTATTTTTCGATATTAATAGATGTTGTTAGTTAATACGTTGTTCATTTTCGCTTTTCAATTAGGCGAGAGTGGAGGAGGCGACGACAGAAGTGACCATGAGTATAGCTCGGACTAACCATCCTGACTGCTCCGAGGAAGAAGTCACCCAATATGCCTCTCAGATCGATCCGCTTGATCCCCCGATAGCGGCTCAGATCATGGCAAAAGCGTGCGGGACTGGAAAGAATACCTACTACTGTAGGGGAATGGGCTCGGCGGGCGAAGGAGTATTGAAAACCACTTCACAATACTCTACCGGGTCAAGAAGTTCAACTTCTAGTCGTAACCTCGCAGCGGAGCTTCATAGGACGCAGAGGGAGTTGGAGGAGCAAAAGAGGCAGATGGCCGAGTACCAAATGCAGCAGACACAGGTGCAGGCTCAGATGTACACATGGATGCGGACGATGTACGAGGCTCAGACTACCGGACAACCGTTCCCCACACCTCCCCCGGCCCCGGTCCCTCCGTTCCCTAGCTATCCACCACCACCACCGCACCAGTCAACGCCAGAGCAAGACCAAGGTAGCCACCGGAATTCAAATGAGTACTTTGATTACTTCGACCCTGACCCGCAAGTTCCTCGACCCTGACCTGTAGTTGTATTTAATTTTCGTATCGTCGTTGCTATTTGTACTGTACGTTGGACATTTATGTGTACTGTTGAACTTGTATGATTGTACGGTTTATGTCTTTCAATGCAGGTTCTGGAATTGGGCCCAATCCAGAACCGCGTTTTTTTTTCAAAAATTTTTCTGACATTGCCGGCGACATGGACCTCAGTCGCCGGCAATGTCACAAATTCCGGCCACGGCGGCGGAACCATTGCCGGCGACGGCGTCGCCGGTAATGTCGGAGACATTGCCGGCGACTCAAGTCGCCGGTAATGTCTTACCGGCGACGCCGTTTCCCGTCGCCGGCAATGTTAACACCGGCGGGAGATTTCCGGCGACGTCATTGCCGGCGACTCGTCGCCGGGAATGACATTTCCGGCGAAAAAAAAAGACAAGGCCGGCGACCTCCCGTCGCCGGTAATGTCTCCTTTTCTTGTAGTGCAGGTATGGTTTTACATCCATGAAAAACTTTAGCAAGCATGTTTCAGTTTGTGTCATAAATATACTTACTAATTACATATGTTTTTCATGATTAGGTAAGTATTACTTAGGGGACTGCGGATTTCCAAATCGACGTCAATTTTTAGCTCCATTTCGAGGTACTCGATATCATCTCAAAGATTTTTGTGGCGGTGAAGGAAACCATCCGGTCAATGCAGTTGAGTTATTTAATCTTCGTCATGCTTCTCTGAGGAACGTAATTGAGAGAATATTTGGTATATTTAAGTCGCGGTTCACAATTTTTAAATCAGCACCACCATTTCCTTATAAGACACAAGCAGAGCTAGTTTTGGCATGTGCAGGATTGCATAATTTTCTTCGTCAGGAATGTCATTCAGATGAATTTCCTCCTGAACCAGAAGAAGATGATCATGTAGACAATGGAGAAGATAATTTTGAATGGGACGATTTTCAAACTCAAGAGCAGCAAAGGGATAACGCTAATCAATGGAGAATGAGTATTGCTAATCAAATGTGGGCAGAAGCTCAAGCAAACGCCAACAATGTAAACGATGCAGAAAGTAATCAACAAGAAGGAGAAGGATGATCATATCATTGTTGTTAAGGACGTCTGTTTTTCATGTTAAAGTTTTCATCAATGTTTTTTCATTCTCATGTTCGACCATGTACCTTTCAATTATTTTAATATATAACGTAAATTTCCCTTTGAAATCTGTATAAGTCGTTCATATAAAGTCTGTGGATTTTTATAAATCGTAAGAAAGTCTGTCGATGATTTTAGAAATGCTTAGAAGTCTGTGGACTATTTAGAAGTGTCTGTGGACTATTTAAAGAGTCTGTAGACTTTTCTAAAAGTCCATGGATTAAAAAAACTCCATAAAAATCCATAAAAATCTAGATACAATACACCCCCCTTAGTTATCTACGCCAAGTAATTAGCTCAGTAGAGAAGCATTGACTTTCGTGCAGTGCACTACAAGAAAAGAGGACTTAGACGACGGAACAGTATTAGTTCCGTCGTCTAAGTTACACTTAGACCTCGGAGATTTCTCCGTGGTCCAAGTCACACTTAGACGACGGAGATGTAATTCTCCGTCGTCTAAGTGTTACTTGGACCACGGAGAAATCTCCGAGGTCCAAGTAACACTTAGACGACGGAGATGTAATTCTCCGTCGTCTAGGTAAGAACCTGGACCTCGGAGACTTCTCCGTGGTCCAGGTTATCACCTGGACGACGGAGAATTACATCTCCGTCGTCTAAGTTACACTTAGACCTCGGAGATTTCTCCGTGGTCCAAGTAACACTTAGACGACGGAGATGTAATTCTCCGTCGTCTAAGTGTGACTTGGACCACGGAGAAGTGATCACCTGGACAACGGACCGACACGTCGTGGTGTAAGTTCCACTTAAACGACGTACCGACACCTCCGTCGTCTAAGTGAAGCATTATATATATAGGCCATGCCAAACTCTCTTAGCTTCGATCATTCCATTATATTTTCTCCCGTGGGGAATTTTTGAGATCGAAGGAGAAGGAGAAGGCCGGATTAGGCTAGGCCGGGGCTAGAAATTAATTAAAGGATCGGATCTCCGGTGTTCGATCACTAGCTAGCTTAATTAACTGCAGATATCGAGAAGGCCAGCAGGTACGTACGTAGGCAGTTAAAATTTGCATGATTAAATATATATATATTTAGGGAAACCGTACGTGCGTACATACATGCATGAATGTTAATTAGCTATATATACAGATTAAATTACGTACGTAATTTGATGGATCGATGTAGATCGAGTACGTATAATTAATGGTAAATTAATGGACTAATATATATATATGTAATAATTATTATTTTTTGCATATTTTGTAGCAGTATGGACAAGAGTTGGATGAAGTTAAAGAATAGATGTGATGTCCGGTATATGGATGGAATTAGCGAATTTGTGAATTTTGCGATAGAACATGGTCATGGAAAGAAGCGTTTCAGGTGTCCGTGCCAGAAATGTCTTAATTGTCAGTATGCGGAGGTTAATGTTATGGTGCAACACCTGTACGAAAATGGTATGATGTGGAGTTACACTACATGGAGCGAGCATGGTGAAGCAGTAGAGTTCAGCGCAGCAGACTTCAGCTCAGGGTACAGTTACCATGGTGCCTCATCCAGCGGCAGTGGTGCCGGACCCCCAGCTTGCAATCCAACTGTAGATTTGGTCCATGATGCGTTTCCGGGATTTAGTCATAGTGGACACCAACACCAAGACGGAGGTTACAGTACCACTCATGAGCATGATGACACATTCCCCGCTGCTAGCTTGGCCACTGACACCAGTGAGATGGATAAGTACAACCGGATGCTACTTGAAGCGCAGACCCCGGTGTTCCCTGGATGTCGAGAGAATGTGTTGCAATATGTGATGGAGCAAATGAAGATAAAAGTGAAGCACAAAATGTCAGTCAGTGCTTTTGACGAAATTCAGGAGCAAATATGTAAGTTGCTTCCTGATGATCACAATCTTCCTAAATCTCATTATAAGGTTAGAAATATCTTGAGCAGCCTCGGCCTAAAGTACAGGATAATTGACGCATGTCCGAATGATTGTGTGCTATTTTACAAAGAGTATAAAGATTTGGACTATTGTCCCGTATGTGGCCAGTGCAGATTCCAGGTGAATAGGAAGAGTTCGAAAAAGAGAATTCCTGTGAAAGTTGTTCGATATTTTCCCTTGATTCCCAGATTGCAGCGCCTGTACATGTCTCTACACACAGCAGAGGCGATGCGATGGTACGCAGAAAAGCGAATAGATGACGATGTCCTGCGACACGCCGCGGATGGGGAGGGTTTCAAACATTTCGATAGAGAATTCGGAAACTTTGCTGCAGAGGTTAGAAATGTTAGACTCGGCCTATCTACAGACGGATTCAATCCTTGGGGAAGTAATAGCTCCGCCGTAAGCACTTGGCCAGTAATTCTGATGCCGTACAACCTGCCTCCGTGGATGTGCATGAACAAGGAATTTAATTTCCTTACTGTACTAATTCCAGGTCCTAAATCTCCAGGGAAGTGCTTAGATGTCTACCTCAGACCTTTGATCGACGAGCTGAAACTGTTGTGGGAAAATGGAGTCCCAACTTATGACAAATTCACTGACACGATGTTCACGATGAGGGCTGCCGTAATGTGGACGATCAGCGATTTTCCAGCGTATGGGATGTTGGCAGCGTGCAGGACAAAAGGATATAATGGATGTCCTATATGTTTGGACGACGTGAACTCTAGTTGGCACGCAGGGAAGGTGTGTTACTTGGGTCACCGTAGATGGCTCCCTCACGACCACCCTTGGCGACAGGATGAAGCTCATTTCGACGGGACGGTAGAGAACAATCCTAAACCCCGTAGTTGGTCGGGCGAAGAGATTTTAGAGAGGTTGAGCTATTTCGACTTTGGTGTGTTGACTAACGACGCGGATGTAAAGAAATGCAATCCAATTCCTCCACATGATCTGAGCTATTGGGATCACAAGAGTATATTCTTTGAACTCCCTTACTGGTCGAAGTTGAAGCTGAGGAACAACTTGGACGCGATGCACATAGAAAAGAATGTGTGCGACAGCGTGGTGGGAACAATTCTCGGTATTAAGTTCAAGACTAAAGATACTCCCAAAGCGCGCAAAGATTTGGAATCAATGAATCTACGTCGTCCCTTGTGGTTGAGGAGGGATAGGAAAGGAGTGTACAACAAGATGCCAGCTGCACCGTACACAGTGAAGCCGACACTTAGACGTTCTGTATTTCACTGGTTTAAGGGCGTTCGTTATCCGGCCACGTATGCAGCTACTATAACTGGAGCAGTGGACGAGGTGCAACACAAGTTTGTTGGTCTAAAGACACATGACTATCACGTTATGCTGCAACGTCTGATTCCAGTGGTAATTCGACCATATTTGCCTCGCGACGTCGTAGAACCAATAGTGGCATTGTGCAGATGGTGGCAGAGGTTATGCGCCAGAGAATTAAAGAAGTCAGATGTCGTGGAATTGCAACAACAAATTGTGCACATCATTTGCAAACTAGAGAGGATTTTTCCTCCTGCTTTCTTCGACATAATGATTCACCTAATGATCCACCTGCCCGAGCAGGTTCTCATTTCTGGTCCGGTCCAGTACACTTGGATGTATCCTCAAGAAAGGTACGTACAACTAATTAATTATACAGGTTTTTCGATTCATAATTTGTTCCACTGGAGATTACTAGCTAGCTATATGCATGTACTTATTTTTATTGTACGTTTGATTAATTTTGTAGACAGCTTGGACAGTATAAGTCATTCGTCAAAAACAGGTCGGCTCCGGATGGCTCCATAGCAGAGACATACCTAATGCATGAGTGCGTTACTTACTGCAACAGGTACCTCAAAGATCCACCACCTCCAACTGCCTCCGATCCCAGTGCCCGCATCAATCTTTCTGTCGTCACCAATGTCGTCCGACCGTTTAGAGGAGTATTAAAGGAAACGTTAACACAGGAAGAACTTATTGAGGCACATTGGGTAGTGTTACGAGACTGTGACGAAGTTGAGCCGTACATGATGTCATACAGGGAGAGGCTTCAGGCGTTATATCCAGACAAGAGTTCGGCGTGGATTGAGAAAATGGTTAAGAAAAAGTTCCCCGATTATTTCTTCCAATGGGTACGTATTTAGTGATTTATATACATATTGAGATCATGCATGTTTAATTTGTAGAAAGTAAACCCTTACATTTTTCCATTTTCGCAGATGATTGATCTGCAAAAATCCGAAAACCACGGGGGGTGGTGGTCTTGGCCAAAGCACTTGCTAGCAGGGAAGCCGATTAAACACTATATTTATCCGGGATGTTTTGTGAACGGTGTGAAGTTCCATTCATTGGCGCGAGATGAAGGAAGAAGAACACAAAACAGTGGGATAGCGGTTGGGAAAGACCCTGATCTATATTACGGAATGATCGTATATGTGGTTCAGCTATGTTACGGGAATGATGTCAACGTTTTCCTATTCAAGTGCAGATGGTTCAAGCGTACAAAGGAAGACCTGGGACTTTTATCAGTCGATACAAACTCAAGCTGGTATGAGGATGAGCCTTTCGCTCTCGCCACCTTAGTTAGGCAGGTGTTCTATCTCGACGATCCGAAAGCTGGTGACGGGTGGAAAATAGTGAACCAGATCTCTCATCGAGGAGTTTGGAATACAGAGACAATTGAAGGGACACCGGCGACGACTGAAGATGCTGCTGAACCAGACAGAGACATTCCTGCCTATCAAGAGCCTAATATTTCTGTCATCCGCTCCGACATAATGGACCTGGTTCAAGACGGTGAACGGTTACCCATGCCTGATGGTTGTACAGATCTAACTGAAGAAGAGATCATTGAGGTAGATGAAGAAGACGTGCAGGATGAGGACGATGACGACGACTCTGGTTATTCCTCGGACGATGTTGAGTACGATGAGGAGGATGAGCAATCGGATAACGGTGATGATGATGATGACGATTATGACGAAGAGTACGGTCACACGACGAGGATCATTACTTGGTAAACCCTAATTTATTATTGTAATATATATATGATCGATCGATGCATCGTAAAAAGGTGAAAGATTTCTATTATGTCGAGACTTTAAGATTCCTCGTCCAGCTTTGGTTGGTTTTATTGTTTTTAAATACTATTTATGTATAAATTGGATTAATTATGGGTCCCTATATATGATTATATATATTGACTTGTGATAGTATTATTGAGAGCACAAATATTGTAGTATATATATATAAAAGTTGTTTGTACCTGGACTAACATCGATCTCCGCCAGCTTAACTTCCTCAGATTTTAAGTCGACTTCTCTCTGTTTCAATTGAATGTCTTTGGACTGTTTTTCTAGTCCCGGCCCCTCTCTTTGCTTTCAACTTCATCGGTGTATTCTCTGATCTTATTAAAAGTAAGCTGAAGCTGCTCTACATTTCGCTCACGCAGCCCTTCAAACCCTAAATCCTAGACCCTAAATGTAGCAGATCGGATCGGATCGATCATTTTTTTAGTTATATTCTTGAATGAGAATAATTGAACGAACATACAAATGACCGGGGACGACCTAAACCCTAAACCATACGGCCCTAACCCCTGAATTCAGGGTTTTTACACTTGGACGACGGATACAGTCATTCTCCGTCGTCTAGGTACACACTAGGACGACGGAGAATGTCGTCTCCGTCGTCCAGATGACAAACCCGATACCCTAAACCCTAAGGACCCCTAACCCCTGAATTCAGGGTATATTCACCTGGACGACGGAGACAGTCGTATATATACCCTAAACCTAAGGACCCCTAACCCCTGAATTCAGGGTATATTCACCCTAAACCCTATACCCTAAACCTAAGGACCCCTAACCAAGAACGGAGAAATTAATTGCAGATTCACCTTTGGCGCCAAATCTCAATCTCATATAAAACCCTAGCTAAATCTTGGACCCTAAATCTAGCAGTTCGGATCGATCGATCAATTTTTTAATTATATTTTTGAATCAGAATAATTGAACGCACACACAAATGACCGGGGACGACCTAAACCGTAAACCCTAAGGCCCTAACCCCTGAATTCGGGGTTTTTACACTTGGACGACGGAGACAGGCATTATCCGTCGTCTAGGTACACACTTGGACGACGGAGAATGACTGTCTCCGTCGTCCAAGTGACAAACCCTATACCCTAAACCCTAAGGACCCCTAACCCCTGAATTCAGGGTATATTCACCTGGACGACGGATACGACATTCTCCGTCGTCCAAGTACACACCTGGACGACGGATATTAGCGTCTCCGTCGTCCAGGTGTCTACTTGGACGACGGAGAATGTCGTATCCGTCGTCCAGGTGTAAATTTCGTAATTTTTTCTAAGACAACGACCATCTAGACCATCTTCGAATGCGTATTCTTTTCGTCAAGACTTTAGAGTAGTATATTCTTGGTGTGTGAGCTTCGACGGTTCGAAAATCGGAGTTGCGAAATGTCCTGTATCCACGTTTCCGGTTTGTGAAATTCTCGGTTTTGCGGTTGACTGTGCCGATGAAACCCTTCCCGAACTTATTATTTCCTGGTCCTTTATAGTAATTATATATTATGTTACGACGAACATATCCAACGGTTGTTTTGTCCAAATTCAATTTCGTTAGTACTCTGCTGCAAATCAGCAACTACTCATGAACACTAAAGTCTTAAAGATTAGTCGATACTTAACAACTTTCAAAACGTAAAATTATTCGGCGGTTCAAATTTATCTGTTTATATATACGATGCGTTCATCGATATTGTACGACTATTTCACTCGAATGACAGATCGCTAAATTCCTAGCGAATTAATTTAAATATTTTTTTTGCATAATTTGAACCTAGACGACGGATACGGTCATTTTCCGTCGTCCAAGTGTTCACCTGGACGACGGAAAATTACCGTATCCGTCGTCTAGGTTCAAATTACCATGGCGGTTCGAATAATTTTTTATTATTTTTTCGATGTAAATATTGACTTGGACGACGGATATGTCGTTTTCCGTCGTCCAAGTGTTCACTTGGACGACGGAAAACTACATATCCGTCGTCCAAGTCGAAATAACATGGCGGTTCGATTTGCCGCCTCAATTTTCGGCACCGCTTGAAATTCCACTTAGACGACGGAAAACACTGTCTCCGTCGTCTAAGTCAACATTTATGGCGGTGAAACGGCCCGCCCATTTATTTGGCGCCGGTTCGAAAAAATTTGACCCTTCACTTAGACGACGGAAAACACTGTTTCCGTCGTCTAAGTGCACTTAGACGACGGAGAATAGTTCTCCGTCGTCTAAGTGAAACTCTATATAAGGAGGAGCACCCCCCCTCATTTTCTCATCATTCCATCTCCTCCTCTATACTCTCCTCTCCTCTCTCTCTCACTCCGGCGATCCTCCTCCGGCGACGCTCCGACGACCAATTTTCCGGCGTGGTTCCCCCTCTCCGACGACTCTACTCTTCCAATATTCCGGCGAAATTCCGACGAGGTAATAATTCGAAATTTTAACTCTTTAACAATTTTTTTATTTGTTTAATTATTTAAATTCTAAATACTTTTAATTTATTAGTTTTAAATAATAAATAGTTGTAATTATAATAATTATTTTCTTGTTATTATTATTATTTAGTAATCATTATTAGTTGTTAATTATTTGGTAATGAATAATTATTAGTTAAAATTAAATAATAGTAATAATAATAATTGATTATATTGGTAAATGAATAATTATTATTAAATGCATGATAAATAATAATTAATTGATAATTATATGTATTTTCTAGTAAATTGCATGGTAGTACGTGTTCGATTTAAATTTAGTACATAGGCTTGGTGTAATTAAGTCGCACTCTTTGGAATAGATGGCGCCTCTTTTCCTTGCTTATCTCCTTAACCCCTCGTGATGTGTGGATTTCATCACCGCACACCATAACCTAAGTGAAGTTATGGACACGAGGTTGAGGGCGGAGTTTGCAAAGGACTTGAGGGAGTGTAAATTTTCGAAAAATTGGCCGAATGTCGGACATGGTGTCTAGAAACGGGTTATGACTGGTGACAGGATTTGGACTAAGAAAGACTTTTGTCGAAATTAGTCCTGCCTCTCGCGTTATCTCTATCCCTAACTGGCCATGTTTTTCGATTTAACCAAGGCTGATTAATTGAAAATTTACACTTTATCGCGCGGGTCGCACGTCCATTGAACGACCGAAAATGCCAAGCTAGTGTACTCTATTTAAATCTTAAACGTACTTAATTAATTAGCGTAAATTCTCCGTCGTTGTAATTATTATGGTAAGTAGGTATTTTAACACCGTACGTACTCTTAGGTTTAAATGGCTCCGCCAAAGATCACATCCGGGAAGAAGAAAGCCCAACAGGAGTCAGAAGATGAGATGCTCCAAATGTTGGCGGCCCAAGTCGGTTGGGATCAACCGCAGGTAGACGCCCTCAATCCGGGGCCTTCTGGGGAAATTCCCTCTGCCCCATTTCTCTCAAGCGGTGATGACGTCGACCCCTTTTCAACTCCGACGCCCGGTACCGCTTCAACGGGAAGTACTCAGGCGTCTTCGACGGCCGAGTCTATCATGTACAGCGTCCGCCGTAAGCAAAGGAGGGCCCCCACTGACCCCCAACCGAAAAAGACTCGGGGTCTCGTTAAAGGTGGAAAGGCGGAGAAAATTTGCAAGGCGACCGGGAGCAAGATCGCCTTGCCTTACGACGAATTCACCGGTGGCCCTCCCACACCTCAGCTAGCAAGTCTCTCGGCTCATAGCATTGGGTCGATTGTTCGTAACCGGGTTCGTATCACTGCCCCTACTT
Source organism: Geum urbanum (assembly GCA_946800695.1). Taxonomy (NCBI): domain Eukaryota; kingdom Viridiplantae; phylum Streptophyta; class Magnoliopsida; order Rosales; family Rosaceae; genus Geum; species Geum urbanum. The sequence goes on from OX327006.1 coordinate 50,348,644, forward strand.
GGAGGGAGGTGCCGGATTCGGAGAAGGCGAAAGTCTTTAAGGATCTTTCGGTACGTAATACGTACAATTTTAGTTATTATATACTATTTTTAATATTAGTTATATATAATTTTATAATATATACGATTATAATTTCCAATTTATTTCTGATAGGAACAATTTGCGGTGGATCCGGATCCGGCGATGTTGAGGCATATCAACCAAACCGCCAATAACATCTTCAAAGATTGGAAGTACAGGCTCCATCAGTACTTCCGAATTAACGGTCCCGTGCCTCCCCCCGAAGAGCTGCGTGGGGATAGAGAAGATGAGTGGGAGTGGTTGTGTAACCACTTTGCCGATGAGCAATTTCAGGTGTTAATTTACTTTTTTTATTTCAATTAAGATAATTGAATACTCTAAATTTTAGTTACTTATAAATTTTTTAATGATTTCATTATGTTGTGTAACAGAAATTCTCTGGTGTCAACAAAGCCAACCGGGGGAAGAAGGACAAGCACCATACTTCCGGCGCCAAGCAACTCATTCAAATTGCCAAGGAGCACAGGGATAAGGGCTCCAAACACCCTTATCTCGATGCAAGCGTAAGCGCGTACGTGACGCCTGGGCTCGATAATGAAGCGAGTCAACGCGGCGTAAGTCATATATATATATATGTGTGTGCGCTAATAATTATAGTAATTATTATTTAAATATTATTTCATTATAATAAATTTATTATTCTTTTGTAGGCAAGAGTGATAGAGCGTGCGCAGGAAGAATTGGCTAACACTCAGCTTGCGTTCCCAGATGTGCCGCTAGAAGACCTGCCTCCTCTATCTGTGGAGAGCCAAATAGCAATTGCGGATGAGGTCTACGGTCGTAGAGCTGGCAAGGAGGTTAGGCACTTCGGGCCTAAGGTGGTTCGAGATTTGTCGACCTCTGAGTCATCATCTACGGGAGGTTCGGGGCGGCGGAGAAGTTCTCAAGCTGCGGCAGCCTATGAAGAGGCTCGAATCGCACGGGAGGAGAATATTGCCATGCGCCAAAGAATGGACCAGCAAGACGAGCGAATAGCCCAACTCATCGCCCTTATGCAACAAGCTCAAAGACAATGTCAACCTCCTCCGAACCCATTCCCCGACGACGACGACCCGGCTGGAGGTGGAGGACGAGGCGGCGCATCTGCTCCTCCAGTGTTTTAGCTAGCTAGTAGTTCATTATTTCGTTTCTTAATTTCCGCATTACGAACAATATTTTCATTTTTAATTATAGGTTTTTTCGATTATGTATGTACAAATTAATTTTAATTATTTTATTAATTTAGTGTATTTAATTAATTTAATTAATTTTTTTTCAATTAATATTAATAATATTTTTGAATTTAATTTTTTTTTTAAATTAATTTTTCACTTAGACGACGGATATTAATGTCTCCGTCGTCTAAGTCCCTACATGGGCCACGGAGAAGCTAACAATCTCCGTGGCCCAGGTGGTGACTTAGACGACGGAGACATTAATCTCCGTCGTCTAGGTAACCACCTGGGCCACGGAGAAGCTAACAATCTCCGTGGCCCATGTAGGGACTTAGACGACGGAGATTAATGTCTCCGTCGTCTAAGTCACCACCTGGGCCACGGAGATTGTTAGCTTCTCCGTGGCCCAGGTGGTTACCTAGACGACGGAGACATTAATCTCCGTCGTCTAAGTCACCACCTGGGCCACGGAGAAGCTAACAATCTCCGTGGCCCAGGTGGTGACTTAGACGACGGAGATTAATGTCTCCGTCGTCTAGGTAACCACCTGGGCCACGGACGTTCTCCGCGGTCCAAGTGAACTTGGACGACGGAGATTAAATTCTCCGTCGTCTAAGTACTTAGACGACAGCACTTGGAGCACGTACCTTGGACGACGGATTTTCCGTCGTCCAAGTACTTAGACGACGGAGATAGGCACTTAGACGACGGAAATTCTCCGTCGTCTAAGTCACTTTTTCTTGTAGTGGTGTAAAATTGTCCACCAGAAATAAGAGAATTTACCGTCCTCACAGAAAGTACGTGTTAATCTAAAATTGTGTCAAGAAATCAATGTTGATAAACACTGAAAAACGCTAAATACTTTGAACTGAAAACTACATTAGTATAATTAAGTACGTAGAGTAAAATGTAGAGTATGTAAACATTAAGGATTACAACTAAGAGAAACTGCATCGATGAAGGAAGAGCACAAGCATTGGCATGCCTGACCGGTGGGAAATCATCCGGCAGCGCATTGACAGTGAGCTCAAGCGACTGCTCTGGAGATAGGAGCTGCGCCTGGCGGAGTCTACGTTCATGTGGATAGAAAAATAGTAAAAAAAAGAAGAAAATTAACGCGCGAATGGTATCAGGCCATGTGGGAAGGTTATTTACTTGTAACTCTCCAACGGTCTAATTGATCTACGCCGATGCTTTTGAATCAAAAATTCGATCCAACGGTCTAAATTTAAACGGAAACGGCTATTTTTCTAGTGAGAAGAATGCAAATATTTGCAAAAAAAAAACCTATCTAATTATAAAAGTTATCCCTAAAAAATGCAGAAAACACTCTAACATTTTCCCTATAAATACTACTTCATTTTATTCACAACTCAGACCAATTTGTACTCAACAAATTTCACATTTCTCTCAATCTCTTCTCTCATTTCCTTGAGTTTTTTTTCAAAGAAAATGTTTACCCATTAACTTTCTTCCGAAGATTTACAATTGACCATCTCTTTCGTACATCATAACGTTGATGAATACGCCGGCAACAAAGAAAAGAAGGACAAATCGTGGGAGACAATTTATGCTGATTATATGTTAAATTGAGTGTCAACACAAGGTGAATCTACTCAGGAGGAGCCTAAGACCTAAGTCATGCTTTCGTCTCGCTATAATAAGTGTTATTGTGTGATCTCGTAACACACAATTACCGCACACTTAGTCACTACAAACAGGTCAACACAGATTAGACCAAATGCAAAGACAGCAACACAGGCTCCAACTTTAATCAAGGAAACAACACCATTCGATCGACCACGCATTTGGTACAACTAACGGAAGACACCATGATAGGTCATGTACAAAAATAGGATCCCACATCGAATGACAACAAAAGACCTCATACTCAACCAGCAATATAAACAACACATTTATGACAGATACAAGGTACGCCCGTTACTCTACCAATACTACTGTTACACTTAATACATTCTAACTAGAGCGTCGGAGAGTCGAAGGCGGGAACACCCCGTCAAGACTCCTAATGCTCATTTGGTGTATTATTTTTAATAGCAGGTAAATGACGACATACATGCGATAGTTCAGATCACCCGAAATAGCTCTATCCAATCTTTTGCTAAAAGTCCCTCATGGAATTTGGTAGAAACAATTGGTGGCGTCTGTGGGAAGCGAGCAATCGTAAACCACGTACAAACCTGCAAAAAAAAAGAAGCCCAAAAACCAAACCCAGTAATATAAATGGTGGCAAACCACATTACACCCGAAAGCCGAAAGACAAGAGACACACCAGTAGACACGATCAGCAACATCAACGACTTAACGGAGGATGAGGCGGCAGCCCACCTCGTGAAGGAACTCCAAACGGCAAGAACCGAAAGAGATCAGGAATGCCAAGCCCGATAGCGATTGGAGGAACGATTTAACACGTTCATACGAAGCCATGAGACCCAACGCGATGAGCCGGGATCGACATAGGAACCAAGGACTGGCAGGTAGGTAATCAGAATCAACCCACCATGGGTATTGTGAAACAGCCAAGGACTGGCAGGTAGGTAATCAGAATCAACCCACCATGGGTATTGTGAAACAACCAACTTCCGAGACCACCTTTACCCTCCGAAAGCATACAAGAATACGATGACGAGGAACCAGTTGCTACAATCGAGGATACCATGCTTCGACGAGTGGAAGAAATGGAGGCCGAAATCACATCACTCAAGAAAAGCACGCACACTGAGCCAAAAGGGATGTACACTCCCCGTGTAAGCCCATTGTCGGATGATATCATAGCACAGGGCTGGGACCCGTATTCCAAAACCGTCAAGATCAGTAGGTTCAACGGGAAGGGAGACCCAAAAAACACACATTGATGAATATCAATCTGCCACCACAGGTACCCAGTATTTGGACGCAACCCTCTATTTCCTGTTCCCAGAAACGCTGACGGAAGAAGCACGAAACTGGTTCTACAAGGTGCCCACGGGATCCATCCACTCGTTCGAGGAGCTAACAGAGTGTTTCCTTAAACGGTACCGGCTGCAGGGCAAGTACAACCCCCTAACACGCTCCTGAAGATCTGTCAGAGGGACAATGAAAACCGATATGGCTTCATCAATCGATGGAGAGCCCTTGTGAACACTTATAGGAACCTCGACAAGAACGTGGCAAAAACGGCGTTACTGGAGAACCTGACGGGAACCCCGTTCGTGGAGAAGTTGGTCAGAAAGGACCACCTCGGGTATGACGAGGTCATCGACCTGATCGTCCAAAAGGCACTAGTAGAATCCCACATATACGGGGCACAAGGTCTGAATGCCACTCCACCCTCGAAAACACCCTACACACATAACCGCCCACCATCCCCCCATATAGCCAAAATCCCACCACCAAAAACACAGCTCGAATTAACCTCCCAAAAACGCGAGAGTCACTACCGTGAACACAAAAAAAACAAACAGTACCAGCAAGCGCAATGCGGACGCGAACCACCACCCCGACAGAACCCACCACCACCCAGAGATCCCTACCAATGCTGCACAATCTTCTTGATTACCCAGGCCACAAACGAGAAGGTGCTCAAGCAAAATAAATGCCAGATCCGCCCACCAATGCTGAGGGCATTCGGTATCACCCCCATGCAAAATAACAGGGGAATGTGGTGCATGTACCATGATTCGAACACCCACAACACCAATGACTGCGAAATCCTGGCGAGGGAAATTGAACGGCTGTACACGGAAGGAACACTAATCTTCCAAAAACCGAACACCAAATGACAGATCACAAACATACGAACGAGAGGTACCATCAACAACATCTCGGGAGGGAAGTAGAAACCCGAGTGCCCATGCGAACGAGAAGAACCCTGCTCAAAGGACGTATTCGCAGTATACCCCGGAAATCCACCAAAGGCAGGCAGGGAGGACTGGCCTCCAATCACTTTATCTTACAATGAAGAATAAGGCAACTGGAACAGAACATTCCCATTCATCATTGACGGAATGGTGGATCGATATATGGTCAAGCGTATCCTCATAGACAACGGGGCTTCCGTCAACATCATCTTCCGGGAGGCATACGAAGAGCCCAAACACCCGAGATGCAAGATGACACAGGACCATGAGAGCATTGCCAGCTTCTCAGGCAAAACCACCTACCCTCTAGGCAGCGACTATATGCGATTCGGCATCAGGTTGCCGGGAACCCCCCAGAACGAGGTTAGAACGGACTTCGTCATCGTTGCCATTCACACGTCATACAACATGATCCTTGGAAGACCAGGCATCTCGAAGCTAAGGCTGATTATCGTAAGCCATATGCTCCTGGTAAAGTTCCCGATAGACTACGGAATTGGCACGTTCAGAGGGTACGATTTCATTGAAAAAATTGCACGACCGAACGAAGACAGCACACGATTGGAGGTACTCGCAGTGGCAGAGGGCTCTCCCAAAGAACAATAACCTGATGACCCACAAGATGGACTGAACACTATCCGGCCCGCCATGGAGCAAGAAGGGCTACACACGATACACCTGTCCAGCGAACACCTGGAGGCATGATCCACATAGGTGCACAGCTAGAACCTGACATAGCAACCCGACTGGTTCAGATCCTATCGGACTGCCAACAGGTATTCGCATGGTCTTACGCAGACATGTCGGGAATCGCCCCAAGCATCATCTCCCCCAAACTCAGCGTAAACTCAATCGCGAAACCAGTGAAGCAGAAACGACGGGTGTATGACCAGGAACGATACACGACTATGCACGCGGAGGTAGACAGACTGCAGAGAATCAATTTCATCCGAAAATTCGACTATTCGAAATGGATCTCCAACGTCGTTATGGTCAAGAAGCACAACAGATCTTGGCGCATGTGCGTAGATTACAACTATTTGAATAAGGCCTGCCCGAAAGACAGTTTTCCGTTGCCCAGGATCGATCAATTGATGGACACCACCGCCAGACATGAATTAGTATCCATGATGGATGCATATTCAGGGTATAACCAAATTACAATGAATCATGAAGACCAGGAGGCCACTTGCTTCACAACGGACAAGGGGCTATACTTTTATGTAGTCATGTCGTTTGGCCTCAAGAACGCAGACTCCACCTACCAAAGATTGATGAACATTATATTTGATGGGCTAATGGGCGAAATCGTGGAGGTCTATATTGATGACATACTGGTCAAAAGTACCAAGGCAATTGACCACCCTTAACACCTGCGAACCGTACTCGAGCTCCTGATCAAGAACGACATGCGATTGAACCAGGCTAGTGCACATTCAGCGTAACAACAAGCAAGTTTCTCGGATACATCATCAGCAAGGGGGGCATCGAGGCCTCAACGACGAAGGTCAAAACAATACTAGACATGCAACCCCCCATGACCAAGGCCGAACTCCAAAGCCTAACGGGAAAACTAGCATCCCTAAATCGCTTTATCTCTCGCTACTCCGACAAGTGCGCTCCATTCTTCAAGGCCCTCTGAACAACAAACAAATGAAACGTCATTTGGACAACCAACTGTGAAGTCGTATTCACATCCATCAAGCAATACATGGCCTCAATCCCTTTCTTATTCAGGCCCGTGAAGGGAGAAACCTTTTATCTATACCTATCTACTTCTCTAACGGCCGTTAGTTCTGCCCTGGTTCGGAGGGAAACAAATTCGGAACTGCCAGTTTTTTTTGCCGGAAAGGGCATGACACCAGCCAAGACCCGTTACCCAACAATCGAGAAGGTGGCACTCGCACTCATAACGACAACAAGGTGACTCAGGCCATACTTCCAGGCCCACAGCATCCACGTTCTTACGAACGTTCCATTACGACAAGTATTGCAATCGCCCGATCACAGCGGCCGTTTAGCAAAGTGGGTCGTCGAGATGAGTGAATACGACATCTATTATACACCCCAGACAGCAATAAAGGGCCAAACTGTAGCAGACTTCATAGTCGAGTACACCGAGGCCAAGGAGACAACACAGCCTGCCCTCAACGTCATGTCATCCGTTAGCACAGACATACCTGAGGAAGAACCCCCAAAACTCGAATCACCATGGAACCTCTACGTGGATAGATCATGCACAAGGAACACTAGTGGGGCTGGAATCATCCTTACCGGGCCAGGGGACATACGAGCAGAGTACGCACTCAGATTCAAATTCAAATCAACAAACAACGAGGCCAAATATGAAGCTCTTATTGCCAGACTGCAACTACCCCGAAACTCAGAAGCCCTAAGCATCAATATCTTCAGCGACTCACTATTGGTCATTAGCCAAATCCGGGGTGACTTCAAAATAAAGGGCGATACAATGTCAGCATATCTCGGTCACGTTCACACGATGCTAAGAAAGTTCAAGTTTTTCAACATCAACCACATCCCGAGGGGAAGAAACACCAAGGCAGACGCACTCGCCCGTTTAGCAACATCGCTCATACAAACGGAGCCGGGGCAACGGGTAGTTGAAGTCCTAAAAGGACCAAGCATCACAAAAACATTAGAAGAGATCTTTACCATCGAGCCACATGTGGCCAGTTGGATGGACCCTATCATCAAATACAAAACAAAGGGCGAACTCCCAGCAGACCGGGCACAAGCGCGAAACATCATAGCCAGAGCAGTTAACTTTAGCATCCGACACAACAGCTTGTATACACAGGGGAAGACCTCAAACGCATCATACCAGAGCAAGGCGACATAATACTAAGGGAAATCTATTCGGGCTTATGTGGCCACTATGCAGGAGCACGATCCATCGCAGAGAAGGCACTCCGAAGTGGATTTTGGTGGCCTACCATCCATGCTGACGCAACAGTAATTACTACGACCTGCCACCAATGCCAACTATACGCACACAAGAACCATATGACTGTGGTTCCCCTATCGATCCTCACTTCTCCAGTTCTGTTTGCACAGTGGGGACTCAATCTCATCAGAGGAATTCCAAAATCCAAGGGCCAGTACTGCTACATCATCGTGATCATTGACTACCACACCAAGTTTATCGAGGCCGAACCGATGGTCAAGATCACAACTAAAAATGTGAAGAGATTCCTGTGGCGTTTTCTCTACTGTTGTTACGGCACACAACTTAACATCATAACAGATAACGGGTCGCAATTCAACAACGACGAGCTCAAACATTTTGCAGAAAGCAAGGCACCAATCTAGTATTCGCATCACCAGCACACCCCCAAACAAACGGACAGGTAGAAGCAGCAAAAAAAATCATCAATGAGGGAATCAAGAAGAAAATCGAACTCATTGAGAAATGAGACATCTAGTACGGACGATGGCCCACACTCCTCCCCGAGATACTATGGTCGATCCGAATGACCGCAACGGTAGCAATAGGAGAAACCCCGTTTAGCCTCACATTTGGAATGGAGGTCATACTACCACTCGAGCTCACATACAGAAGCCCAAGAATCGAAAGCTATGACCTCTACACAAACGGAGACGGACTACGACTCGAAAACGACCTCCTTGAAGAAAAATGAGACACGACACATCTCCACAACACCGCGGATAAGCAGCGAGTCACTTGACTATTCAACTAATGTGTTAGGGAGCGCCCGCTTCAACTAGGGGATATGGTCATGAAGGCAATCCAAATGAAGCCAAAGAGTTTACGCCCGTCATGGGAAGGTCCCTACATCATCAACGCAGTCATAAGCCCGGGTATGTTTTACATCAAAGACATGTTTGGAAGAAGGATAGGCAACCCCTGGAACACACAGCACTTGAGAAAATATTTCCACTAAGTGTTCATCTGCCTACCTTTGATTGGCACTAACGCGCATACATCTGCCTACTTTTTAACTTTTTATATGAGTACAATCGCACGTTTTGTTTTTAGCCAGTGAATGAAAGTAAATATACATCAAACGCATTCGGACACAATGTAAGCGAAACAAAAGCTCTTAGATATATTCCAAAAAAATGAGTTAATACATAAGTCCAGCAAAACGCACGCAGGCGCAAGAGAAAAATACTAAAAAGCAAGAAAGCAAAAGCACATAATCAGTTGGCCCCATCCACTGCATCAGCCCCACCATCCTACTCTGCCACCCATCAGCATGCACATTGACTTCAAGCTCCTCGAGCGAACACTTCAGCTTTTCAGCCTCAGCGGCTTGCCAATCCTCGAACTTGTCCACCTTGACAAACGGAAGCACAAGTGAGGAGAAGTCCTCACACTGGACATTGGCCTCAACAGCAACCAAGTCCTCGAATTCGTCTGAATTCTTGAAAGCCTCGACCGCATCGGCCTTGACTTTCTCAAACTCGGACGACACCTTGAACTCGGCCACTGCAATCCTTCTGTGAATTTCCTCCGTCATCTCATGCGTCCAAGCCTCAGCAAGATCGCGCTCTAGCTCCGCAATTCGGGCACCGCTGGACGATCAGAGGGCGGCAAGGTCCGTCCTGAGGATGGCAATCTCAGACTGAGACTCCCTCAATTCCTTCTTCAGCTCATCGAGCTCATGGACCAGCTCGTTCACTCGAGAAATTTTGTGGTTGGCTATGTTCGTGGACCTCGTCAAAGCCTTCTGCATCTTGGCCACTTTGGCCGTTAGCTGCCTGCTCTTGGCTTTCGCCTTCGACAGTGCGGTTGTCTGCATCATCGACCCTTCCAAGCCCTTGATCAGGAAGAGCTAGTGTTGAGCTGGATGCATGTGTCAAACGCTGCGTTTAGGGACTCACTCGGAGTCGCACCCAGTTGCCGCCACTTTTGCAATAATTCTATGCCCGTACCCATGGAGCTCCGGATGCGAGCAAGGAACTCCAAGGATAGGGCTGTTTCGCCCGCCACAGCAACAGTCACGTCCGGTGCAGCCTTAATGGATGGTCTCCTAGAGCGTTTGAGTGAACAGCTGGACGCCCCTTGGTCATCTGGCCTCCTCACCGAAGACCCAAGCGGAGGAACCCCCGCATCTCCAGCATGACGGAGGGGAGAAAGCTCGAACGAACTCTTGGAAGGGCCCGTGTTGGCAGAATGGGACTTGCTCCGAGAGCCGGAGCATGGCCGACCTTCACTTTGGCATTTGTCGCCACGATCGATCCAACGCTCGCAGCGCTCCTTGCTTCGAACCTCCTTCTCCCGACGAAGGCGGTTTATTTGGGCCTGCTCACCCTCTTCCCATCGACGAGTGTCAAGGGTGGCTTCTTCGACTCGGTCCTCGGGAGTCATGGCCCAAACAGCTGAAGCCTCAACAGCCGTGCCCACGGCCTCCACCTATTCGTCGACCTCCGGTACTGGATCGAGGTACTGATTACAGTCAGGGGCTTGTAGCACGGGCTGAGGAGTGTCGCCCTGAATGAGATGGCCTTTTCCATCCTCCACGACCATTCGGGCATGCCTGGCCCTCTCCATCAGCACCAGCATACACTGGTGGGCTACATCTTGCTTGGCTGAGGAACGAGACTTCTTCATCTTGGCTGCAACAAAAAATACAAGGGAAATGTCAGCCTGAAAACCCACACAAGCAGTATAAACAAACGCAGGAAACAGGGAAGTCAAACGTACTAGGAGGGCGTGAGAGACCACAACGTTTGACTAGCTCCCAGTGGTTGGCCACCCAAAAGTTTCTTGCGTCTAGATGGGGATCGAAGGCAAACTTGATTCGAGTCAAACGCCTTTCCTCCAAACAGGTGAGGGGATACGATCGTTGATCTACAAAAAAACAAAGGCATTAGCAAGCACAATTACAAAACGAAATGAGCAGGCAAATGCCGATAGCCGGCAATACAACACCACACCTAATGGTTGAAAAGACTCGATGTATCTGATTGCATCCATGCGATAGCGCACCATCAGGTTTATCGAACTCCCACTCACCACCGACAAGGCAGTGATACCGGTGCTAGGCAGTCTAAGAGGAAGGGGGCTCCGTTAACCACCACTTCGTTTAGGGCTCCAACCTTATCGTGCCCTTGTCCTTCATGCGTGGGGAGTACTTCAAACGGAAGAAGTGACCGATCTCCGCACGGGTGAGGAACTGCAGCCCACTGAGCTTCTAGATGTTATGGAATGCGACCACGTGCGTCAACGTAGGACCACACTGGCCTAGCGTGATTATGAAGAGGGTAAGCGAGTACTAGAAGAACAGGTGGAGTGGAAGCTTCAACCCCGCCTTGAGCTGGAACTCGCTCACACACGCGTAACCGCGAGGAGTAAGTGTGAATGACTCACCTTGATGAAGGGCCCTCAGCTTTACCATTTGGGGGATATGTTAGTCCTGGTACCACCGCTCGATCTCGCAAATAGACAGGAACCCTCCGGCTCTTAAACCACTTAGCCATCTGCGAGACGTCACAACACGGGCCTGCCTCGAGGGAGTACGGGGAGAGCAGCCCCTAACGCCCGTCCATGGCGGGGGTAGGATGACGTAACCGTGAAAGCCCTTGGAGGAAGAGGTAGACGCCTTACTGCTCGGCACCATCGAGGCACCTTGTTGTTCGGACCACATAATCACTGATTCGCTCTGCTCCATATTCGGGACGGATGACCTACACAAAGCACCACTAGCATTATCGGATAGTGGAGAGATGCTCAGTATGCTATCAGACGAAGAGTTCGAAACACTATGGGCATGACTGTGTGACCCTATACGGAACCTAGAGGTTTGCGGAAGGGAATCATTGCTGGACACGGCTACCAGTTCCATAATCCTAAGAGAAAAGAAAACAGGAGAATAAGCCAAACGGTGAATGCGTGGAGTATGTCACCATCCCAATTATTCACATAGCACACAAGTACCCACCATTTTGCAACACCTAAAAATAGATCAAAAACCCCAAAAGCAACAAAAACTTTAAGAACAATATTGTTCTTCGTTACATACCCAGAAAAAGCCCCGAAAATGGCAAAAATCCCAGAAATTCTATACAGCACCAAAGAATGCAGAATATAAACCAGCCAAACGCATTCCACAAAGAGCAAAAAACACAAATTCCAGAAATTTACCACAAACAGTGCCACAAAAACAGTAACAAAACATACATAAACGTACCAAAGCAACACAAAAAAACCACACGTTTTGAAGCAAAGCAAAGGAACAAGCAAATACCTTTACAAGACGACAGAAAGATTCACGAGACTTAAAAGCTCCAACTTGGTTACAAAAGCTTTGGGATAACGTTTTGGCAGAGTTTCAGTTGAGAGCGAAAATGTAAAAATGGAGAAAGTGAAAGCAAGGCTTTTTATAGGCAGCGAAACTAACCCTAGGCGAATGCCTACCGTTTATTCTCAGCGCTTCCTACTACAGGATTACGACACGTGTCTCACGCGCCCCACGCGCTACCGCCAAAATTAATTACCCTACCGCTTCGAATTCGGCGAGCCACGTGTCACACATGCAGCAAACAACTAAAAAAATGTCCGACACACGAGCATGTCAAACGATAGGTAACCGTTACAAAGTCGAAAAGGTCAAAATGCGAAAAGACAAGGGGGGCCCACTTTGAAAACAGCAACATCAAGTTTCGGAGTCCACCCCGATAGTCGAACAGCAACAACGTTCGTACTATTGTGGCACGAGTAACAACATCACTTATCGCCACGTAAGCGGCTCTAAACAGCAACACCAAGTTACAGAGTCCAAAAAAATAGCCCCACAGCACGAACATTTGACATCCGACCTCAAAACCAGCTCTTCATCGGAGAGTTAGGGGACTTAGGGGTATCGGGTCGCGGACCCCTCCCCGAGTGACCACGTGTGTGCAACCAAATTTTTTTTTTACAACTCCCCAATCAAGAGCTGTTTCTCTTAACTTAGGGATTTGGGGGACTTGTTAGTGTGTGATCTCGTAACACACAATTACCGCACACTTAGTCACTATAAACGGGTCAACACAGCTTAGACCAAACGCAAAGATAACAACACATGCTCCAACTTTAAACAAGGAAACAACACCATCCGAACGACCACGCGTTCGGTACGACAAACGGAAGGCACCAAGACAAGTCATATACAAAAACAGGATCCCACATCGAAGGACAACAAAAGACCCCATACTCAATCAGCAATATAAGCAACACATTTATGACACATACAAGGTACACCTGTTACTCTACCAATACTACTGTTACACTTCATACATTCTAACTAGAGCGTCGGAGAGTCGAAGGCGGGAACACCCCGTCAAGACTCCTAACGCCCGTTTGGTGTATTATTCTTAACAGCAGATAAATGATGACATACACGCGATAGTCCAGAACACCCGAAATAGCTCCATCTGATCTTCTGCTAAAAGTTCCTCACGGAATTTGGTAGAAACAATAAGTTTAAGCTACTTTTGCAAAAATGGGTTCAATGTTTGCACGATGCATGAAAGCATAGAGCTAGCGGCACTTCTCATATGGATGATGTAAGTCCCTATACATCTCTCATTTAAATTTTATTTGATTATATGAAATAAATTATGTAATTAATATATCAAAATTTTGTAAATATTTAATATTGTGACATAGCTGATCTTTAATTTTTTAGATAAAATAAGCTTAAAAAAGATCGTTCACACACTTTGAATGTTATGAAGTGATTAAGGACCTCCTCTTTATTTATCAATGCATTAGAAAATTGTTATGCTCCTCCTCTTTGTTGAATAATGTATGCTGCTCCTATTTGGAGAAAGAGGAATCCAGAGAACAAGAGTAACCACGCCTATGCTTTAAACACTAAAAACTAAAATATAGACGAAGAAGTTCTGGAAGCCTTTTATAAGAACCTAGTTCACGTTCAACCCAAATAAATATAGTAGTAAAATTACTATTATACCCTTGAAGTAAAAAGAAAATGAGTATGCAAGAAAGGGACAGGTCATGCAACCTTTTAAATTTCAGCTTGTATTAGGCAAGCCTTGTTGTTGTACGGTATGCATGTGCATGCCTATTGTTTGTAAACCAAGCATGTATGCATGCTTGCATGTATAAATAGCAGATCAACTAGTCCATGAAAACACAGAGCGAGAAGAACAAATCTCTTATGTTTGTACGAAAGTTTCTAGTGCAATAAAATTTCCTCCTGTTCATAAACACCTTGTCCAATACATATGCCAACATTACCATCAACTCAATCTCAAGCATAATCTCAGCAACTAGTTTACGTACTCAGAGTTTTCCTGTAGTCAGCATCAAACCTTACACCAAATTTCAAGACGAAGTTCTGAAGGGAAGAAGAGAAGACTGTACATATTGTACTAGCACATAAAGGTTGGTCTTCCAACTTTACTTTTTCCAGTTTTTTTTAGCAGGCTTCTAGTCTAATATAGGGAAACACTAAGCATAATTATATTATTATACTACTAAACTGACGATCTTATTATTATTGATGAGTTGTTGTTATGCTTGAATATTGTCAGATTAATTGCTAGAAATTAGTCAGGGAATCTCTGAGTCTAAAAGTTGTTGTCTATGCTCCTTATAGGCCCTTGAGTAGGCTTTCTTAAGAAGTCTTAAGTTTTTGTCCATGTTCAAGGCTTAATATTTAGTGATTAAGTTGGCCGGTTCAAGCTTAGCCACACTACCCCAGGATTATGGTATCAGAGCTTTAGTTTAGCTTTATAATAGTATAGTTATATGTGACGACCCGAACCAGAATCAGCAGTATGATCAGCTTGATTGATGAGTTACTGCATAGTCGCAGTTTGTCGGCAGTTATTTGAATCGCCAGGCTCGTTAACGACTTCATTATTGGCCGAGAATTGGAGCTGGGTCTCTTCTCGAGAGTCGTTGTATGTGTGATTTCGAGTTCGTGGGCGGTTCCGGATCGTTATTTGGACGACCGAAGAATTAGTTATGAATATTTGAAGTTCGGGTTTAAATGGTGGGCTACTTAACGACTAAATTACCGGACGAGAAATTGGCTTCGGATCCTTCACGGAAGTTGTTTAGAATTTAATTTCGAGTTCATAGGAACTTCCGGAGCATGATTTTGAGTTACGGAGTTTAAGTTGCGAATTTTTTCGATTGTTGATTGTTTGGTTGATTTAGTTATGTGTTGGTTTGAACAGTTGACTTTTTATCCGATTGGCCGATGTGTTTGACTTTGGGTGATTATTGAAGAGTACGTCGAGACGAGTTTGAGACCGCGAGAATTATCGGAATCGGAATTACGACGAGAAAGTTACGCGCGTTTGAAGTTCGTCGAAATGGATAATTATGAGGTTTCCTTTTTGGGAAAGTTTTTAAATGAGTATTTATTGTGACCTTCCCCTTTGGGAAAGTCAAACCTGGGATTTAAGGCGTTGACCGACCAGTTTTGGCAAGAGAGTGAGGGTGTTCGACGGTGGTGCTCGGCCTTTGGCGGTGGTGCACTTTCCGGCCACCCCAAGGCTCGGGGCAGGCCTTGCTCGACTCGCCTCAGTCCTCTGATGATGTCTCCGGCCACCGTCGACGACATGGCTCGCCGGAGGAGCTTGTATTTCTGACAAGAAACGGTAAGAAATTGGGGTTATTCGGGTTTGTGGGTTTCGGTTGAATTGAGCTATGATATGGATTGGGCTTTGTAGCTCTTCCCTCCACGAATCTAACTACGTTGGTTTGGAGTTTCAATTTGATGTGTGTAAGGAGAATTCTTGATTTGAAATTTGTGGAACAATTCAGTTTTTCGTGAAATTGGATGAGTTAGAGTTTGAATTGGACTTCGGTGCAGTTGACAAAGTTGCTCAGTGGACGATTTGGAGTGGAATAGGGGTGGCTCCGCCGTGAAATTTCACGTCCGGCGGCGGCGCCGCTGTGGACGGCGATCAACGGTCAACGGGTTGACTTTTTGACTTTCGACAAGTTGCATGTCATTTGACTCAAATCGCGCCCCGATCGCAGTGGGGAGGTTCATTTTTCGAGTTGAGCGTCCGAACGTAAAGCGAGGTATTGTGGTATATATGGATTTTCGACGATTCGTCGACATTGAATTTCGTCTTTTCGAGAACGGCGGTTTCTCGTGATTTGTATTGTATTGTCAGATTATGACTTTGAATATTGGACATTGTGGATATTCAGGTGTTCGTGATCGTTCGTTTGGTGAGGGACTTTCCGTCAGATCACGGGTTAACGCGTATCGCGTTACACAAGTCTGTGAGTGGACATTTCTTTTCACGGATTGATTGCGAGTCTTTTTATAAATGATTTACGAACTTGAGCATGCGGGTTGATTATGATTTTATGAGCATGTGTTTTACGATTATGCTTATACGAATATACGTATACAATATATACATATACGTACATATTGTGTTTTATGCATGTGCATGGAAAGAATTTATGATTTGGTTTACACAGAGTACAGTCTCAGTATATGTTGTGGTATCGATACACATTGGCTTCTCGGCTGATCCCCGAGTACGCTCCGGGGGGAACAGATATCCTGACCCGAGGCCTTTCTGGCTAGGAATCACGTGTGGGTCTGGGATCCCGTGATTCAGACTGTGCTATCGCGTGGTAGTCCATGAGTGATTCCGCGATTTTATATTGCATGCTCTGTACGCGTGAGGAGTTGGAGTCTCCCTCGTGTACCCAGACGCGTGAGGAGTTGGAGTCTCCCTCGTGTACCATTTCTTTACTTATACATTTGACTCGCATATGATTTTATACGTATATATTACTTGGTGAAAGACATTTATTTTCGTCCACTCACTCTAACGTGTTTATTGTCTTTCCCCTTGGATTTTCGGTTTCCGTGCCCAGTTTGCAGTTCAGGCTCTGGTGTCGCACGTCGTGGTCGGAGGCATAGTGCTCGAGCTACCTTGTTTCTTCCAGTAGGTTTATTGTTCTACCTACTGTGGTATACTTATATGTTTATACATTAGAGGTCGCTCTGAGAAATATGTTGTTATTGTTATACGATTTATCACCGGATTTCAGTAAAGTGTTATTATATGTATTGTTTACTTTACTGTTGAGATATTGAGAAATCCGGATGGGATTGGTGCCCACGGTTTGCTTTTTATGGCATATGATGAAGTGTATTTTCCGCATGCAGGTAATGGTAATTCCACGCTAGTAACGAAACTCTGCCCAAATTTCGAAACGTTTTTGTTGGTTCGTGTTTTCGAAGGGGTTTGATTCCGATTTAGAGAGCTAAATCGGAGTTGGGTCCTTTCATTATATTAGTAAAGTACCTTGAAGAAAGAAGCCTTAATTACAACTAGTGAAGGAAAACTAAAATAGAAGACCGAGTTTAGAATTGTATGATCAATTACCTTAACCTAGAAATTACTGAGCATCAAAAAAGAAAAATCACTTTAGATCAAAATAGTTTAGTTTGCTATTTTTCACAGAAAAATCATAAGCATATTTTACATAATGAGGATAATCTATTAGTAAATAGTGTAATAGACCTTTTAATTAGTCGTGCGGAAAATACAAAAGTAGAACAAAGTAAGCATAGTAGCAACAGACAGCAAGTCTTAGAGTATTTTCAGAAAAAATCCCTACAGATAATTAGACAGAATTTAAGTTTTATTTCATCTCAATTAGAAGATAATAATAAAAATACACAAAGATTTCCTAGTAGAAAAGAAATTAAAGAACTTGTAGACATAATCGATAGCAAGCCAAAGCAAGTAGAGTTACAATCTCTCGAAATAGTAGAAAACCTAAAAATAGAAGTACAAAAATTCGGTCAGTACAAAAAGAGTTAATGAGCAAGTAGAAAAGTTACATAGCAAGATCGATAGATTATTAGTTTAATGACCAATAGTAATAAATATTTAGAAGCACTCAAAGAAGTAAGTAAAATAGACCAAAAACCAATAGAATTTTCAGAAGTCACAACTAGTGTACCAAGTAATAATATTCCCATTAGACAAATTAATACCATTATCCAATTAATAGTAAACTTAGCCGAAAAGTTAGATAGAATTGAAGAACAAATAGTAGAAATTAAAAGTATTTTAAATAATTCCCCTACATCTATATCACCAGCCTTGGTCAAAAAGTTAGAACAACTTAGCATAAATCACACAAAGAAAGTTAGGATAAACCATTTTGATAATTCAAAATGGAACTTTTTAAATGAAAAGGAAAAGAAATAATTAGAACAGAAGATATTTACCAGCTCAGAATGAAGAAGAAGCACAAAAGTTTCTTAAAAATATATGGTTTCTTAAGATCACAAAGAAATAAGCATACTTTGTATCAATTAGGAAGATTTGAAAATCGAAATAGTATAGTAAGTAGCATCAGTTAGCATGAAATTAGTTGTATCGACAAAGAAATTACTTTAAATTTACTTTAAATTTACTTAGTAATCAAGCAATATAACAACTTAAAAAATTAAGTTACTCACAAATTCATATAGGAACTATAATAATTGGCATAGCAGGATTAAAAAGAGCACAAGTAAGAACCAAAGCCTTAGTATACATCTATGATAATAGATGGGATAATCACCAACAAGCATCAATAGCAACAGCTGAAATAGACCTCAGCACAAATTTAGCAATAATAGGTTGCATTCCGAATTTTGTAATGACAACCAAATAATTTAGTAAGTATCTTAAAGTAAGCATTAGAACTAAAAACTATAACATGAAAGGAGATTTTAGAAATTTAAGTACGTGTTAGCTTAATGTGCGTCGAAAAAGTCTCAAATAAATTTAACTATAAGTTTAATGTAGAATTTCAAAACTTAGTACAAACTTTTGGAAGTAAACATGATAGAAGCACGACCCATAGATAGTAGTTTCCTTGAAGGAACACAATTTTTATTACTTAACTTACAAGGAACAAAAGGTAGACAGTCAGATAATGCACAAATTTTTTTAAAATCACTTAGGAGAAGCACCAGTTAGATTTGCTAATTATAGACAAATAAAAAAATATCTGTGATGGCTTAGAAAGTGAAGCAGAAATACATATGGCCTTTGATAATGTAAACATAAATATGATCGAAAACAATTTTGATACTATAGTAGATAAGTTAAAAGAAGACATAGATAACCTAGATGAAGAACAATATATAGAAAAATATAAAACCTATGAATTAGGACTACATCGTTTGAGTGACGATGAAATGAAGAAATTAATATTAGAAATAGGATTAGAAAAAATCTTAGGAGAAAAATATTATAATAATATGTTAGTAGAAATAAAGTGTTTACCAGTAGAAGAACAACAGAGTTCAACAGGAACGTCTGGTGTTCATGTAGAATCTTCAATTGGAAGATCTGAACAACAAAATATTAGACCAACTAATGAGTCTTATACCGAGCAAAAAACTGCTCATAGCAATTTAGACACAGCTACACCACATAGGAAAAATAGAATCCCTTATGCCGGAATTGAACATATAAGTATAACAGGAAATATACTAAACATAGATAAAGATTGAGAAAAAACGATAGAAAGATGGGGAAAATGATGAGTACATGCAGCAATAATGTTAGATTTTAGTAATACAAATTATATGTTAGATTACTTTGAACATAGTTTAGATGGTATGGTATTTGATTTCTTTCAATCATGGAAAGCAAAAAATCCAGAAAATTACCAAGTAGCAAAAAAAACATTTAATATAGATAGTTTTGTTAAGCTTATTAAATTTGAGTTTTTAGATCATAATATATTAGATGAAAAAATGAACAAGAACAAATTAGAGCAATAAAAAACTTAGAACAGTTACAAATCAGTGATTTACGGTATATAGGAGAATATACTCAAATTTCTTTAAGGATTTAGGTAGAACATGTAGAATTAATGATATTAATTTACTAAATACATATATGACTAAAATCAAAGGACCTATAGGAGAAAAAAAATAGAAAGAATGGAAAAATCACCCTAGAAAAGATAATATGGCCATAGGACCTAGAACACAACATGTATATGATATATTAAGAAAAGAATGTTGTCAAATAAAAGCAAAAAGGCAAATTAGAAAATAATTTTACATGAGTTGTAAAAATATAAATTTACCCAAACAATATGGATGCCATAGAAATGATAAGTTTAAAAGCAAGATTAAACCCTATAGAAAGAGTTACAAGAAAAAATTTAAACATTATAAGCAACATAGAAGGTATGATATGCAACCTTCTAAGACCTTAAGGAAAAGAAAATATATATATTCCTAAGCAATTTAGGAAAAGAAGTACTAAACCTTGAATGAGAAAATATAAAGCATCAAAAGATAAAAGCACTTGTAAGTGTTACTTTTGTGGTGAAGTAGGACACATTAGACCTAAATGTCCAAAATTAAGAAAACAACCCAGAGAGAAGATATAATTACTTGAGCAATTTGATTTAGAAGAAGATGAAGACTTAGAATCAATTTATAGTTTAGATAATTTAAGCGATAATGAAAATATTTATAGTATAAATATGTTATCTGAATCCGAATATGAGTATTCTGATAGTTCAGATAGTGAACATAATGAATAAATATGTATGTTAGAAGAAGATGAATTTAAATATGTTAATTTAGGATGGCCAGAAGAATGTAGTAAGTGTAAGAAAGTAGTAGCAGAAAAATATTATACTCGTAAGATAAAATTTTATAAACCTTATTTTAACAATAGGACTTTAGAAACAGAAGTCAATTCAGTCGAGGAAGAAGAAATAGATAGAATACAAAATTTTGATTTTGAAAAACATAAGATTAGTATCTTAATAACTATTAATTGTGAATTAGAATTAGCTAAGGATCATAAGATTCAAACAGTAGCTATGATAGATACAGGCAGTACTAAAAGTGCAATAAGAGAAGAATTAGTACCTATTCAGTATAGGCAAAACTTAGTTAAACCAGTTAAAATATCCAAATGGGATTCTAGAATTGTACAGATAACACATTGTTTAAATAATATACCACTTTTTAGGATTGAAAAGCGACAATTTAACCTACTTTTAACATTTGTACCACTTGTAGGATCATATTAATTTATATTAGGATTAAACTTTATTAAAAGCTGACAAGGATTTTACTATAATCGACCTTATATAATATTTTATAAGAAAGCAATAACCATTACAGATCAAAGTAACTTATTAGAAACTTATAATAACTTTAGCATAGAAGAGTCAAAAGAAGAACAAGATGATTCATTAAAAACATTAGAGAATGAAAAGGACATAGATGAGTCAATATTCGAATTAGAATATCCATCTTTAGAAAAAAATAGCACCTTATGAAATTATACCCTTAGATAGACCTAAAACTTTAGAAGAGTTATTACAGTTAGCATAACAAACTAGAATAATAGGAGAAGACCCACAGTTACATTGGAATAAGAATAAAATATCAGCTAAGCTAGATATTATAAACCCAGATTTAACAATTAAAACAACAGATATGCCTTGTAATCTGTTAGATGAACTAGAATTTGAACAACAAATAAAAGAGTTATTAAATCTTAAGGTAATTAGACCTTCAAAGTCTAAACATAGAACATCAATCTTTATAGTTAAAAAGCATTCAGAGCTTAAAAAGGAAAAACTAGAATAATATATAATTATATAAGATTAAATGATAATATATATAAATATAGTTATAACTTACCAAATAAAGATGAATTAATAAATAAAATTCAAGAAAGTAAATATTTTAGTAAATTTGATATTGTAAATCAGGATTTTGGCAAATTACATTAGCAGAAGAATTTCTATAGAATGAACAACATTCACTTGTCCAGAAGGACATTTTGAATAGTTAGTAATGTCATTTGGATTGAAAAATGCACCTTCAATTTTTCAGCGAAAAATGGATCATATTTTTAAGAAGTATAATAGCTTTTGTAGTGCATATGTTGATGATATACTAATACACAGCAAGAATAGAAATGAGCATCAAAATCATTTAGAGATAATTCTAAATGAGTTTATAAATAATGGTATAATTATCAGCAAGAACAAAATAGATTTGGAAAAGCAAGATATAGAGTTCTTAGGAATTTATACTAAGTCAGACACTATACAGTTGCAGAAACATATAGCAAGGAAATTTGTAGAATTTCCAGATAAGTTAGAAGATAAAAAGCAATTACAAGCATTTTTAGGACTTTTGAATTATACAAGAAGTTTTATTCCTGATCTTGGTAGAAAAATAGCAGTTTTACATAGCCAAACCAGCAAGACAGGTCAAAAATATTTTAATATAGAAGATATTAAGTTAGTACAACAGATCAAGCAAGAAATTCAGTAGTTAAAGTCTTTAGCATTACCGTTAGACAATAGTTATAAAATAGTTGAAACAGATGCATCACCATTAGGATGGGCATGTATTATTTATCAGAAAAAGAGTAAAGATTTAGCAAAATAAGAAGAGCAAATATGTAGATATGCCTCTGGTAAGTTCTATGAAATATAATCTAGATTACTGACAACAGATTTAGAAATCTTAGGAATAATCAATTCCCTTGAAGCTTTTTCATTGTTTTTACATAATGAAATTTTTACTATTAGAATAGAATGTCAAAATATAGTTTTGCATTACAATAAAATTACTACTAACAGGCAAGCAGCCCGTAGATGAGTCAATTTCATTGATTCTATTACAGGAAATGGCTTTAAACCAAACTTTGAACACATAAAAGGAGCTGACAATACATTGGCGAATATTTTATCCCCTCTCATTTTGTAAACAGCTATGCAACCCTTTAGACCTTCTTTGAGCAACAATCAAGCACAAAGTAGTTTACCACCATTGGAAGCAAGAATAGCAACAATCATTATTCCTACAATGGAATTCAGATTCAAGAAATCTGTGAACCGCACCTCGGGTTTATTAGCTCACCTTTACTATCCACAAAACAAAAAGTCTTCTTAGATAACCTTTGGAATATTAGAATACAAAAGTCTGGCATGAGGAGATGACACGAAAAATTAGTGAGAGCTTTAAAACAAGAATTTTTAAGCAATAGAGTAGACAAAGAAATAGCATTAGAAGAATATTATAAACTCCAAGCACATTATGCTAGAATTCATTCCCAGTTAGATAGTCTTCGTGAACAACATAATATTGGCAGAACACAATATGATGGTTTAAAAGAAAAACATGATATAGTTACAGAATATTTTCGTAGATTTAATGTTAATCATCAAAAAATGATCGAATATTTGCATGATATAGACAAAGATTTCCCTACATCCATGCTAGAAGCACAAACAGAAAATCCATACTTTTTACAAGCTCTAGCAAAGAGAAAGATTTTTTCACTAACCTAATGACATAAAAAAATTATATATTAAAGTTACTGCATGATAAGCATTTTTCTTTGCAATTAGTTATTCAAAAGTTTTTATTCAGTCTTATTTCTACTCCACAATCAAGCATACGAGCCGTTCATCTTTCTAGACTTAGCCTTGAAAATGAAAAAATAAAATATCATATTTTATTTGTCAACATGAATATGGAAGAATTTAGAGAAACATATTTAGAGCATGATGACAACAGAATTTTAATCGCCCCTGGTCTGTTAATAGACCATGACTTTCTTATTTATCTTTCTGTCAAAAGCAAAAATCATGTTAGTTACTTCGGTTTGGCATAAAACATTACATAGAGATATGGAGGATAACAGAAGTAAGAAGAGAAACTATATATACAGCTAGAATTTACCAGTATTCCTTCAGCACCAAATAGTACTAGTATGTATTCAGATAAAACAAGACACATTATCCTTATCTGTCGCCTAAATTTTAGAGAACCTCCAGCAATGTTAGAAAACCCTGCTTCAATACCAAATTTAGAGGATATACATAAGTTCCGAGCAGCAACACTGATCACTGAAGAATATTGGAATGACAGTGATTTGTACTTAGTTTACAAAACCAGCACCATAAATATTTATACCTCAGAAATATATGAAAGACTCCCTAGACCTAATGAAAAATACAGCACCGCCATGAGTGAGATCACAAAAGAAGCATTTGATGAATTAAAAAGAGAAAAGCAAGAAGAAAGAATGGAGAGAGAAGGAGAAAGAATAGAAAGAGAATTTTGGGAAGCAGCAGCAAAAGAAGCAGGCCAAGCAGAAGTAGCATCAAGACAAACATAACTAGATTTACTCTTTGACAAAATTGGTAATGAAGAAGATTATAACATTAATAATGTGATGAGCGATGTCGAAGATCATAACATTGACAATATAATGGAACCATGATAAAATAGTGAAGCTAGAGAATTGTAGAAATGGATAGACAAAGTAGAAAAATATCAAATAAGCAAGAAAAAGAAAAAGAGATAGAAATGAAAGAGTGAGAGATCAAATAACAGAAGGTGAAGTAGAAGAAGAATCAGAAAAGATAGAGAGGCATAAGTTGATCAGCAATACAAAAAAAAAACAAAAGAAGAACAGTAAAAGAAGAAGATAGAAAGAAAAAAAAAGGAAAATGAAGAAACAAAGAGATTGTAACAGATAGTGACCCTTCAACGAGAAAATGTCGAATTTCATGTATATAATAATAAAGATTTTTTGTCTTTTCATATCACTTTTACAATAAAAAATAAAATATTTAATAACAATCTACGCTCAACTGGCTTCACAGAAGTGGCATCGAGAAGTTCCGCACCAATTAAGACTTTTAAGAGATTTTCTGGCAGCGAATTCAAGAACTACATACGAAAAACAATGGGTCGCTAGTAGTGTTTGTGTAAATCAGTTTGCTAGATCTGACCAAATGATAAAGTGGCAAAACCGCAAAAATAAGGAACAACCTAGCTAGTCTTTGTCTTAAAAAAAACACCTAGCTAGTTTTTCTCTAGGAAGACATGACGACCTGACAATTATATTCAAATGACTACAACATATAACCTATTGTATAAATCATGGCTTGCATGGGATATATATCTCCAAAGTTAGGCAATCCCCTACGTATGCAATGACATGCAAATAATATTTCCCTAATAATATATTAATTGTGACTTGGTTATTACTATTTTTCATTTCGGGGACTAAATTTTGTAATATGTATATCAGTTTATATGTATCCTTTTTCTTTTTGTTTTCCGATTACAGTATTGAACTCTATCTCTCTATACCTACTTTTGAATGGACTGACGTACCTACCGAGAGTTGTAACCAGGGGCGGATGCTGCCGAAGGGGCTGTGGCCCTCCGGTGATCTTAAATTTTGCTAGAAATTTGTATTTTTTATGATATTAATGGGTCTAAAAACAATGTTCATCTTAAATTTATCACCCTAATCAATCACTTATATTAATATCATTAATTTCTTTCTCTTTTTTTATTTTCTTTCGATTAATTAGTAATAAATGGTATTAAAGAATCCCCCAAAATGGCCTCTAAGTTCCGCCACCGGTTGTAATGTGGACTTGCTGTTCTGTTACCGTAATTGTAAATCATTGTTTAACCTATTATTGGTTTCAGATGGAGTCCAAGTAGGCGAGTGCTTACACATGACTTTTACAAACTCTCAAATTTTATTTGGAACCTTAAATCTTGGCTCCTAGCTTGAGCATGAGAAAGGTGCCACAAGATTTTCTGCATGCTACTTCTTCAGCACTTATTTGGATCCATTACATAAGTTGTGGACACGTCGCACGAGAGATGACATGGACATGGTCCAATTGGAGAATTAGGATCTAGAGAATTTCCTTAGTTACATGTGCCCAATAACTAATTTACTATTATTGACCAATTCACTGAGTTTCATCATTTGGTCATTGGAGAATCTGGATCTAGGAAATCTCTTTAGCTAGATGCGCCTAATAACTAAATTTATCATTATTGACCAATTCGGTAGGTCTCATCATTTGGCCCGCGGGCCTCCAAGGCCTGCAAGACCCGAGAAGTTCAAGTCCAACTCGGCCTGAAAAAAGTCCGCAATAAGCTTGGCTCGGCCAGAAAGTCCGTTTTGTATTTTAATTTTTAATATTTAATATATATAGATTATAATTTAGACCTCTATAAAAAAATTGCAATAAGAAAACAATATTGTAAACTCTTTACTAGTTCAATCTTTCTTTATATAAGGAAACAATACTAATTAGTTAATACTACAACAAATTACCAGTTTAATCTTTTCTTTATATGTAGTCACTCTTTAAATTGAGAACAAACTCTAGTGTTCATTTTTCTTCATACTACACTTTCTTGTCTACTTAGATAGTTGGATTTGCCCTTACATTATCAACTTGTCTACTTGATCTTAATTAATAAATTTAGTTTTATATATAAAAATATATTTTATTCTTTGTTTTGAAAGTACTATATGAGTTTTGATTTAATGTTTGAATATTGATCTAATATTTGCGACTAGTGCGTTGAAAACTTATTTTTTATGTAGAAAAGAAGTAGGCCCGGCCTGACCCAAATTTTATAGAGATACCCGGCCGGCAAGACCCGGTTCTAAAGGTTGGGCTTGGGCTTCCCAATTTTTCTAATAGCCCAACCCGACCCGGCCCAGCCCGTAATTATTATATTTTCTTAAAAACCCGGCCCGGTCCGGTCTGAATCTCGCAAGACCCGACCTAGCTGGCTCGTTGATGACCCTTACAATTCACTGATGATCAGAATTTTTCTATCACTATTGATCATATTTCCCTGGACGTTTGTACCTAACAAAAAAAAATATTCCCAGGAAAGGAAAAATAACTTTTTTAAAAATTTTATTTTATTAAAACCCCCTCCCTCTACAATAAAACCTTAAGTCACATCTGACCTATGCCTATCTAGCGGCTGCCCCATCTATGCTAACTTTTGATTTTGTCTGCGTGTGACATGTGCGGCCACGTGAACCTTATGTACGTGACTCATGTAATGGTGTTTTATTGAAGGACGTAGATGACTTTTAGAACAAAAGTAAGTGAAGGAGGCATGAAAAAATGCAGACCCGTATTTGCGGTGAGGCAAATGAGACAATTGCCTTAAGCACCAATATATATTCCAGAGGGTCAAGTATTTTTTTAATTATATATACATATAAAAAATTAAGAAAAAATATTCATATAAAATATGTTCAACAAAATTACGGAATTGTACGCTCAAATAATTTTGTGATGTTTTTGAGTAAATAAGTTACGACATGAATGAGTTTTTTTTATTAGAATCATAATAAAAATCAGTTTTCATTCTATGTTGGAATGTTGGTAGTTATATTTTTTTTATTTACTATGCCGAAACATTAGTTTATATTTGTTTGATTTATAAGTATTTGATTATAGTTTTGTATTTGGCTTGTGATTAATAAATGAAATATAAATATTTGTGTATGTATGGTTTGAGTTTATTCTTGTGTTAACCTAAATTGGTAAATACGAGAACGACATGAGAGTAAATTGGTTTGAATATTTGTGTGATATTAATATTTGGCGCTTTTAAGAAAAGAAGTTATGATATAAATTACTCAAACAGATGTAAAAGGGTGGAAGACCGAAAAACCCTAGCGACGCCGACTCTTGCCGAAAGTCGAGATCTAGTATCAGGAATTTATCCTGATTGACCAGTGTTGAGAGTTGTCTCGAGGAATTTGGGGCAACGAACATGAGGCATATTGTGGTGCTCTCGTTGAATTGTAAGGGGATACTAAACAGGGAAACTCAGAATGAAATTTTGGCGATGTTGAAGCAAAAGAAACCAGACTTGGTATTTCTGATGGAAACCTTAGCTTCAATAGACACGAACTGGGAGCCTATATGGAGAAAACTAGGGTTCAAGGGATGTCTTTGTGTCCTGGCCACAGAAGAATGTAGAGGCCTAGCGATGCTCTGACAGGAGGAGGTACCATACAATAGAACAACCTATTTAGCACATCACATTGATGGCGAAATGGTTCTATCGGGTTGAATGAAAAATGGTGTATCACAGGGGTTTACGGATGGGAAAAACCAGAGGACCGACATCGCACTTCGGCACCGTTGTGAGATTTGAAAGGACAAAGTAGAGAGGCATGGTTATTATATGGCGATTTCAACGAGCTACTAACCAGGGCAAAAAAGTTTGAGGGCCAAGTAAGGTGCAGAAAGGCGATGAATCGGTTTCGAGAGGCATTGGTTTATTGTGAAGTCCAGGACATGAGATGTAATGGAAGTCGATTTACATGGTCCAACAAGTTCACGAAGTAGAGATTAGATAGAGGAGTGTGCTCTCACACCTAGAAAGACTTATTTCGTTTTACAGAGTTAATACACTGCCTCCAAGCACTTCAGACCATAGCCTTATTCTCATAACAGGGTGTTTGATACAACTCCTTCACAGGAATCAACCCAAGCTTTTTCGATTTGAAGATGTGGACGCAACATGAGGATTGTCCTAGTATGGTTAAAAAAGGATGGGATTTGATATCAAGAGGTGATCCAAGAGCTAGGGTTTGTGAAAAGACCAAAGCTATAGGAAGAATACTATTAGAATGACATGATGGAGTATCGAGACAAATGTCAAATCAAATAAAGGCAGTTCGGGATCAATTAAATAGCTTAGTGGAGGCTCCGTCGAAAATTACACTTAGACTAGGAAACTTTAATAGTTTCGTCGTCTATGTGGCCGTTAGACGGCGAAAAAAAAATTCATCGGACAAGAGAAAATTTCGTCGTCTATGCTGATCTTAGACAAGGAAATTTATTTTCGTCACCTAAGAAATGTCTTAGACAACAAACACAAATTTTCATCATCTAAGATCTGATTTAGACGACGAAAAACAAAATTCGTTGTCTAAGTATAGTATCTTAGACGACGAAAATGTCTTCGTCATCTTAAAAGACGCACTTAGATGACAAATATTTACATTTCGTCGTTTAAGAACATATCCTAAACTTAAACACTAAACCTTAAACCTTTTTCCCTAAATCCAAAAAGTTTTAGACGACGAAACCCATTTTTCGTCATCCAGGTGCCACTATAAACGTCATTCTTTAGTCGCGCACGAAGAGGCCTAAGCCTCACCGTCCTACCTCGCCCGAGCCACCACAAAAAAACCACCCAAATCTAAAGATCTCGTCTTATAAGCATCTTTTCCACTTCATGACAACTCGTTCCGCCAGAAAACCTACTTGTTTCCATAGAAACCAGTGAAAAAATGCAATCAAACCCAAGTGTATGATCGCACGTCGTCTCCGCATAAAGGTGTCCTCGTGACAGAGTCATGCTGGTTGAGTAAGCCTAGGCAGCCCTCGGATTGTTCACGTCTTCACCGAGAAACTCGGTGGAATTTTAATGATTACATACTCTCAAATTAAATCTCAATTGCACCTCTTTTTGTTCTTGGCACACTTCTCCTTTTTCGTCTCTTTCTTTATTTTTATCTCTCCCATCTTTTTCTCTTGTACATCACTGCACTATGGATCTGACTTTCGAGTCCATGTTAGCTCACACCCTCTAGCAATGGTGGTGGCATCACATCCTCTTAAATTTTGACATTATTAAAATTACAATTAATGTTGAACTAGCTCAATGATGTAGGTTCAGCATTAATTGTAATTATAATAGGTGTCAAAATTTTAACAGGATGTAATGCTAGGAGGTATGAGAAAAACTATGCTCCTGATTTTCAATATAATGAGGCGATAGACCTTCAATATAATGACGTGGAAATACAAAAATATGCGAGTTATTCAATAGAATGACATGAATATATGCATATCACATATTATATCTCTTCTTATTTGAAATTTGAAATCTCAAATGTTATGATTAATTCTTAAAACAAAAAATATCTTTTGTTCCTTGAAAGTCATGAAAAGTCTGCTTTGAAATTAAGCCATGTTAAAGATTCATCCTGGATCCGCCAATATGAGTATGAACTCCTGATGACATGCACTAGTTAGCTGCAGCTGGTTCTAAAATATTTTGACATGTTTAAACTAGCTTGTATATTAAACCAAACTATATATGTTGGTGTATATATATAATTATACCGCCTAATTATTGGTACTTAGCGACTAATTAGGACAACACTACCCAAACCAAACGGACAGCTACATTGCCCGCTACAACTTTGTTGATGGACACGACTCCAAAAGATGAGCCACGTACTCGTTAGGGTGTAAACAGTAAATGAACTCGAACATCAGTAAGTCCCACATCGAAATCAAGAGCATGAGAGTTCCCTCAACCACTTATTAAAGGAACTCATTTATGACACTACTAAAAGTGCTTTATACAACGCTAATTACACGAGTTTAAAAAATGTGTTGTGTGATAGTGAGAAAATGAATAACTACTATCATACATCAGTTTGTTTGCACCATTGTTGTCTGTTTGAAATGTAAAACTCTATCACACAAGAAACTTCAGCTATTACATCATTAATTGTGATAAAATGAGCGGAATTTTCTCCTCCATTTCTGAAGTCAAAACTTACTATAAACATGGTTCTTATGAGCGCATAAAATAATATATATTCACATAATTTGAAATGACCCGATTCTGATTTAGTTGTCTAAAACGAAATTAGGCCCTAATAACAACAAAACCTACAAAAAAATTCCAGAGTTTCCCCCACAATTCAAGGAAACCCAAAACCTGCAAAGAAACTGCACATCTAAAATAGTCCATAAAAATAGAGCGTGGGGTCCCATCCAGATTCTTAAATCAACCAACTACTGTACAAATAACAATTGTACTGATTTCAAAAGGTTACAAGGAATCTGGTGTATATTTAGAAATACAACACAAATAGAAGCAAACTAAACATAGTATTCAGAGCGACTTCTAATTTACATAATAAAAAAAACTAGCAGGCTAAGCTAGAAACCTACTAGAAGTCGAACTCTAGGCCTCCGACGATGACGTGCAACCACAGAGTAAAAACTGCAAATTGAGCAATAGGAAACCGAAAAACCCAGGAAAAGACATATAAAATATTAAAATTGTTAGTGTGATGGATGAAAATAATGTTTTGTTTTAAACTAAAAAATATAATTATTATGTATTTCACTATAAAGTATACGAGAAATGATGTGAGTCTAAAAATGTAAACGTTTAGGTCAGATTCCTGGGACTACTGAATACTATGTGATATGTGGAGGCTGTGACTTGGGTTAAACGACCTCAAGCCCTAAGACTGCCCAGGTCAGGTTCCCGGCCCTTCTGGGTACTATGTAAATCTTCGGATCAGGTCCCTGACCCTTCCGGAGCATCTCGGGGATCAGCTGAAAAGCAAGTGCATCGATGCAACAACTGTGGCAATGCTATGAGTAAAAAAAAATCATAGGTGCCTCCATGCAAATGCATAAATCAAAAATGCATAACTGTAGACTCAAAAAGTAGCAGTGAAATTAAAGTGTTCACTCACAGTACACAGCTAGCTCTGTAGTCTGGCGAAAGTTCCCTCGCCAAAATCTCAATCACGGTCTCCTGAATAAATCATATAGTCAATTAATACCAAATTTTTATAAAAAGTGCGAAACTCAACTCAAAAAATACTCTGGAAACGTCCCAATCAATTTCGGATTTTTGCATCGCCGGAGCCCCACCGTGGAGGGCGGCGTGTGACCATCACACGCGCCTTCAAAGATGGTTGTGACCGTCCCAACTGGACCTACCATAACTCGCCACCGTTTGGCCGGAAAACGGGTCAAAACCTCACGGCCTAAAAATCGCCGAAAAGTGTTTCCGGTCAAAATCGACACTGTCATCGCTCTCGGTCCTCCAAAGCATAGGGGTTCCACCCCTGGGATGAAACCCAACCAATTTCACCTGACCCCGTCAC
Source organism: Geum urbanum (assembly GCA_946800695.1). Lineage (NCBI taxonomy): Eukaryota > Viridiplantae > Streptophyta > Magnoliopsida > Rosales > Rosaceae > Geum > Geum urbanum. Next base: position 50,380,508 of record OX327006.1, read on the forward strand.
CAAAAAATGTTCGGAGCACCGCTGTCGATTAAACTCGAAACCTAAAGGGTAAATAGAGTCGATTCGTGTCCTAAAACATCCCAAAAACCAATAATACATACATGAATTGAAAGACAGACAAGAGAGCTTCAAAATCTTACCATGAACGCCAGCAACGGTGGCATTTTCTGGCGAGTCTGAACTCGGGTCAGATCGGCTCATCGCGGGTCTCACCTGTGCCCGAAATATTACCTGTTTTTGATTTTATATTATTTTTTAAAAATCTCAATTTATACCCCTAACCTCCTAATCAGATCTATGGTTGAAATTTGATCTAATCAAGATCGAACGGTTCAGAACAAACCGACCTAAAAAGAATACTTTTTAATATTTTCCTCATCGGATTTCCAAAAATCATAAAAAATAGCTTGCTCCAAAAAATTCACTGAAAATTTCTACGAGTTTGAAATAAAATACTCTCCAACTTTCGTGAAGAAAATAAAGTCTAATTCTAGCTCGGTGAAAAAGTTGTTAACAAATCATACGATGTGACTAATTTGCGATAAACCTAATTCCTTCATTTTTTTGCGTATTTTTGGTTCGGGTCGTTACAAATGTACCCTTCAAATAAAATTTCGTCCTCAAAATTTACATACCTGCTAATCGAAGAAATAGGGGTACTGCTCTCGCATATGTTGTTCGGTTTCCCACGTGGCCTCTTCAACTGCATGGTTTCTCCGTAGAACTTTCACCAGCTGAATAGTTGTTGCGTAGCTCTTGCTCTCGCCAGTCAAGAATCTGAACTGGCTCCTCCACATATGATAAGTCTTCACATATCAGAAGTTGATAAGGTGTAAGAACATGAGATGGATCAGAAATATAATTTTGCAGCATAGACACATGAAACACATCATGTACCCTGGCCAACTCAGAAGGTAGTGTCAACTTATATGCCACCGCACCCACTGGTCCAATGATCTCGTAGGGGCCGATGTAACGTGGGCAGAGTTTGTCACATTTTCCAAAACGAACGACACCCTTCCAAGGCTACAATTTCAAAAACATCCAATCGCCAACTTCGAACTCGAGATCTTTTCTCCTTGTGTCAGCAAAGCTTTTTTATCGATCTTGTGTAACTTTCAACCTGTCTCGAATAATCTGAATGTTCTCTGTTACGTCTTTCACTTTATCAAGACCAATAAGCCACCTTTCTCCTACTTCACTCTAACACAACAGAGTTTGACATTGTTTTCCATCTAAAACTTCATATGGGATCATACCAATACTGGCCTAGTAGCTATTATTATATGCAAACTCTATTAGATGAAGTTGTTGATCCTAATTCCCTTTAAACTGTAGCACACCAGATCACAACATATCATCCAAAGTTTGAATCGTCCTTTTCAGATTGACCATCAGTTTGAGGGTGGAAACCTGTACTGAAGTGTAATTAGGTCCCCAACGCCCTTTGCAATGCTTTTCAAAATTTCGATTAAACTAAGAATCACGATCAGAAACAATAGACACTGGCACACCATGCAACTTCATAATCTCCTTCATATATAGTTTTGCTAATTTCTAACCAAAATTTTCCCAAGAATGGCCCGAAAGTGAGAAGATTTCGTGAGTCGATCTATAATTACCCAAATATCAGTATTGCTCTCAGATGAACAAGGTAACTGATACACAAAATCCATAGTAATATGCTCTCACTTCCAAACTGGAATCTCTAATAGTTGCAATTTTTCAAAAGGTCTTTGCAGCTCTGCCTTCATCTGCTGACAAATAAGGCACTTGCTCACATAGATTGTTATTTCTCTCTTCATATTACGCCACCAGTAATAGGCTTTAAGTGTCCGAAATATTTTTGTACTACCCGGATGCATGACATAGGCTGAACAATGAGCTCCATCAAGTATTTATTTTTTCAGTTCATCATTCCTTGGAACACACAATCTTTCTCTGAAAAATAAGGTACCATCATTTCTTAGCTGAAACTCTATTGGTTCGCCATTCTGAATTAAATTCTTTTTACTCAAAAGATAGAAATCAGCATCTTTAGCCTCACATACTTGATCAACCAACACTGATCAGACTTGAGAACTAGAAAACAATGTTCCATCATCTCTCTATTCTAATTATTCTCATGTAGCTCGCAATTCAGTTAAAAGTGATACTCTTGCGATGCGTACATGAAATAGAGAGGCTCTAGATTTCCTACAATGGGCATCCGCAACAACATTAGTTTTTTCCAGATGATACTAAAAAGTACAGTCGTAGTCATTAATCAATTCCATCTATCTTTACTGCCTCATGTTCAGATCTGATTGAGTACACAGGTAATTGAGACTCTTGTTATCAGTGTAAATCCTACACTACACTCCATATAAGTAGTGCCTCCAACTTTTCAGAGCCAAAACAATGGCGGCTAGCTCAAGATCATGTGTGGGATAATTAACTTCATGGGGCTTTAATTTTTTGGAACCATATGCAATGACTTTGCCATGCTTCATCAAAACACAACCTAGACCCAATTTTGAAGCGTCACTATAAATGACATATTCCCCACTGTCGTCAGGTAATGTCAACACTGGTGTCATAGTTAATCTCTCTTTTAATGTCAGATAACTCTCTTCACAAGCATCAGACTACTCAAATCAATCAGGTAAGCAGAGCCACAATCCGTGAAAAGTCTTGTACAAAATGGCGATAGTAACCCACTAATCTCAAGAAACTTCTCATCTCAATTACACTTGTAGAATTGCTTTTAATTCAGCACCGCCTCAATTTTATATGGATCAACACTAACTCACTCAGCTGAAACCACGTGACCCAGCAATTTCACATTATCCAGCCAAAATTTACACTTGCTAAACCTTCCATACAACTGAGAATCCCGCAAAGTTTGGAAAATGGCACGTAGATGTTTCCTATGTTGCTTCACATCCTTGGAATATATTAAGATGTCATCGATAAATACAATGGCAAATTTATCCAAGTATCGCTTGAAGACTCGATTTATGAGGTCCATAAAAGCGGTTGGGAATTTGTCAAACCAAAAAGCATGACAAGAAACTCATAATGCCCATAGCGTGACCGGAAAGCAGTCTTAGGGACATCTGAATCCCTAATCTGAAGCTGATGGTATTCTGACCTTAGATCAATCTTTGAGAAAAATGTAGCATCTTTTAGTTGATCGAACAAATTATCAATTCACGATAAAGGATACTCATTTTTCACCGTGACTTGATTTAACTTCTGATAGTCAATGCACAGCCCCATCAAACCATCATTCTTCCTTACAAACAACACTGGAGCACCCCAAGGTGAAACACTTGGTCGAATGAATCCCTTATCAATTAACTTCTGCAATTGAATCTATAACTCCTTCAACTCTGCTGGAGCCATTCAATACGGCGCTTGGGAAATAAGACCAATACCTTGAAGTAACTTAATGGTGAAGTTAATCTCTCTCATCAGAGGAAAGCCAGATAAGTCCTCTAGAAATAAATTTGGATACTCACAAACCATTGGAATACCTCTGATACTCGACGCACACACTTCTGTATTGATCACATGTTCCAAATATGCCTCACAACCTTTCTTTAGCATCTTCTCTGCTTTCATCGTCAAAATCAAACAAAGTGGAGAACTATTTCGCCGCGAAACAAGATTTATGGCATACCTGGACTTCTAAAGACTACGTCCTTCCTATGATAGTTAAAGACTGTCTTGTGAGTCTCCAAGAAGTCCATCCCCAGAATTGCATCAAAATTTACAATGTCTAACAACATCAAATCCGCGGCTAACCCATAACCTCCTATCAATATCTCGCAGTCCCTTACACCCATCCGATACTCATAACCTCACCAAACAGATATAATACTCACCACATTCCCAGAAAAGGAGAGGCAGGTATAGTGGTCTCGCATTCCAATAGAAATCGCACTTGATTGTTGTCTCTAAGGTCGATTCCTCCTCCATCTATGACTTCTACCCTGACCAGATGTGCAAGCAGGAAATCTATAAGGTTCACTGTCAGAAGAAGAGGCTAAGCCCGATGTACCTGAACTCAATCGCTCTGAATGATCTTGGCTGGGTCAACCTTCTTCAAAGCGGCGAGACTAAAACTGCAGCTGTCTTTCCCTTTCTACAACCTCGCCTCTGATTGCTGCACTAACAAACTCATTAAAGTAATTTTGAGGCATAGTTGACAAGGTCCCCTTGATATTCAGATTCAGACCCAACTCAAACCTTATGCATTTTACCTCTTCAGATGCAACCATATCACACACAAATCGAGACAAACGGGTGAACTTATCTTGCTACTCATGCACTAACATCCGCCTTGCCTCAAGTTTTTGAACTCCTTATATTTTTGCTACTGAGTAGCTTCATTGAAATATCGGTGCATAAATAATTCCTTAAAGGTAGGCCATGGGGTGTCAACAGCAAGTCTTTTGGTACTATCTCACCAGAAATAAGCATCTGATTCAAGTAACCCAACAACTATCATAGTCCTATGCACCAAAGTAAAGTGCATACGCGTACAAACTCGCTCAATCTGAACTATCGAAGCCGCACATGCTTCATAATCAGTGTAACCAAGGAATGACGCTGCTCCAGCTTTCTTTGGTTTTACTACCGGATCAAAACGCTGGTCTAAAGGTAAAACTCGCGCGAGTAAGTCTCGCGTTCGCTGATCCTCGTCATGATCCTCAGCCCTATTGGCTCGAGCTCTACGGTGAGGAGCCATTCCAATGGATAAAAACACATTAGTCACATAACATAAATGATGCAATCATGAGACTTCAAACATTTGAACACACAACACCGTGAGCAATGATGGGGATCCATTGGCCGGTCGAGCCATCGCATTGGAAGTGTTGTGCATTCTCAAATATCTTTAGTAACACAACTACAGAAGTCTACAAAACCTATAACCTAATGCTCTGATACCAACTGAAAGGACCCGATCTCGATTTAGTTGCCTAAACAAGGAATTAGGCCCTAATGACAATAGAACCTACAAAAAAAATTCTAGAGTTTCCTCAACAATTCAAGGAAATCCAAAACCTACAAAGAAACCACACTTCTAAAATATTCCACAAAAATAAATCGTGGGGCACCGATCCCCATCCGGATTCTCAAATCAACCAACTACTGTACAAACAACAAATGTACTGATTTCAAAAGGTTAAAAGGAATCCAGTGAATATTTAAAAATACAACACAAACGAAAGCAAACTAAACATAGTATTCAGAGCGACTTCTAATTTACATAATAAACAGAACTAGAAGGCTAAGTTAGAAACCTACTAGAAGAGAAGTGTGACTCAAACTCTATGCCTCCGACGATGAGGTGCACCCACATGATAGAAACTGCAAATTAGGCAATAGGAAACTAAAAAGCCCAGAGAAAGGCATATAAAATATTAAAACTGTTAGTGTGAGTGGACGAAAATAATGTTTCATTTTAAACTAGAAAATATACGAGAAATGATGCGAGTCTAAAAATGTAAACGTTCAGATCAAATTCCTGGGACTATTGAGTATTAAGTGATATGTGGAGACTGTGACTTGGGTCAAAAGACCTCAAGCCCTAAGACTAACAAGGATAGGTTCCTGGCCCTCCTGGGTACTATGTAAATCCTCAAGTCAAGTCTTCGGCTCTCCCGGAGCATCTCAAGGATACGCCGAGAAGTCAATGTATCGATGCAACAATTGTGGCTATGCTATGTGTAAAACAAAACCATGTGTGCCTCCATGCAAATGCATAACTGTAATAATGCATAACTGAAAAATACATAACTAAAAATGCATAACTATAGACTAGTAAAACAACAGTGAAATTAAAGTGTCCACTCACAGTACACAGCTAGCTCTGTGATCCAGCGGAAGTTTCCTCGCCAAAATCTCGATTACGATCTCCTGAATAAATCATATAGTCAATTATTGCTGAATTTCGATAAACAGTGTGAAATTCAACTCAGAAACTACCCCAGAAATCCCCCCAGTCAATTTTGGATTTTGACTCGCTGGATCCCTGCCGTGGATGACGACGAGTGGCCCCTTACGCTCCTCCACAAGCAGCGGTGCATGAGTTACACGCGCCTCCGACAGCATCATCTTTGTTGGGAGAGTTCAACCCATGGTTAGAAATATTTCAACAAACCCTACAACTTTCCCCAACTAGACTTACCCCTAACTCGTCGCAGTTTGGTTGGAAAACTACATGAAACCTCACGACGTGAAAATCGTTGAAAATTGTTTCCGGTCAAAATCGACGCCTTCGTCACTCCTCAGTCCTCCAAACCATAGGATTTCAACCCTTGAGGTGAAACCTAACCAATTTCACCCTACGCCTTCGCCAAAAAACAGTCGAAGCACTGCCGTCGATTAAACCTGAAACCTAACGGGTAAATTGAGTCGATTTGTGTCCTAAAATATTCCAATTTCCAACAATACATACATGAATCAAAAGAGGGAGCCGAGAGCTTCAAAATTTTACAAAGAATGCTCGCAACGGTTGCGTTTTCCAGCGAGTTTGAAATCAAGTCAGGTCGGCTCATCGCGGGTCTTGCATGTGCCCAAAATATTTTCTGTTTTTGATTTTCTATTCTTTTTTTCAAAAAAAACCCCATATTTATACCCCTAAGCTTATGATCAGATCAACAACTATAATTTGATCTGATCAAGATCCAACGGTACAAAACAAACCGACCTAAAAAGATTACTTTTTAATATTTTTCTCATGCAGACTTCCAAAAATTATTAAAAAAATAGTTTGCTTATTTGAAAAATTCCCGACAATTTTTACAAACTCAAAATAAAATACTCTACGACTTCTATGAAGAAAAAAAATTTAATTCTCACTCGGCGAAAAAATCATTAACAAATCACACGATGCGACTAATTCGCAATAAACATAATTCATGCCGATTTGTGCGTAGTTTTCTGTTTGGGTCGTTACATAATTGTTGTTTGTGTTTTCAAATGAAGCCCCCAAAATTCAATTGGTGCCCCCAAAATTGGATTCTTTGAGTTTTCTTCTATGTCTGAACTATCACATAACGAAGAATATAACAAATTGTTGTATCAATACTTGTTGACGGCAACTATTGGATGCTAATTTGTTTCCTCCCAATTTTAATATTTTAACACAACGAATAATATTCTAAAATATTGTATAAATACATGTTGGCGGCAACTATTGGATGTCATTTTGTTTTCCCCCAATTTTTATATGTTCACACAACGAAGCATATAACACTACGTTGTATGAAGATGATATTGGCGACAACTTTTCGATGCCATTTTGTTTCTCCTCAATTTCATCATTTTTAAACAATGAAGCATATAACACTACGTTGCATCAAGAAAATGTATGCGACAACTATTTAATGTTATTTTGTTTCCCCCCAAGTCAAAATATTCACACAACACAAAATATAACATTCTGTTGTATGATGCAAGCCTTCATTAAGTGTCAAAACTATCACACAGCGAAGACTGGCGCATCATTGTGTGAAGTTTAAGGCATTATTTTTTAAGGGTTTGAGGTTTAGGGTTTGGGGAATTAGGGTAGGTTTTACGGTTTAGTGTATTATTTTTGAAAGGGAGGATTTAGGGTTTGTTGATATGATTAAAGGGTTTAGAATAAACATTTTTCTTAAATGTTAGAGTAATTTTTTAACTTATGTAAATATGTAAAAATTTAAATGTAAAAAGTAAAGTAGACTGTTCAGATTTGATCAGGTTTGTTTTCAATGGTGAGATTACATTGAATAATACATGAAAATACTTATATACCCTATATATATTGCTCATTATCTTATGGGAAGAGTAGCTAGATAATTTTTTTATATGTCAATTTTTTTAACATTATGAGATAGAAATGAATCCGACAAGATTGTGTGTACACTATGGTTTGGTCTAAAATTATTTTTTACGGAGTGAAAAATTACGTTTTAGTCGCAAGGGCACTTTGATCATAATTGTTGGACACACAGATCGATGGCGTATTGAAGTCGAAAATTTCTAAATTTTTTACAGTGTTCTTAGATCATTTTGATTGTGACATCTAACGATTGGTTTTGCAAAACTATTGTTTATTCTTGATTAAGTATCACAAAGATTTATATTTACATTTCTATATAACCAATAAACAAAGTCAACAATACTAGTTACCATATATTGAATTTAAGCAATATGAAAAACCAAAATTGTATAACGAGAAATGTCATTATACACGTGTGTTCACCTTGTAGTAATAAGCAACGTTGAAAAAAATTAGCCTCATTGGAGTCCTTTTAGGGGCAGCTCAATGAAGTCAAACAATATTTGTGAAAGACTTATATACTTCTTTTATATATATATATATATATTTTGCTCATTTTTCTTTGGGAGGAGTAGCTAAATAATTTTTTTCCGTCAATTTTGTTTAACATAATGAGATAGAAATAAATTCCATGAGATTGTGTGCATAATGTTTGGCCTCAAATTATTTTTTACGGAGTGCTAAATTATGATTTAGTTGTAAGGGCACTATGACCATAATTGTTGGACACACGGATCGAGGTCATATTGAAATCATAAAATTTTAGATTTTTTAAAATTTGCTTAGATCATTTTGATTGTCACATTTAATGGTCAGTTTTGTAAAATTATATTTATTCATGATTGAGTATTACAAAGATTTACATTTTCCTATAACTAATAAACAAAGACAACAACAATAGTTGCCATATAATGAATTTAAGCAATGTGAGAAATCAAAATGCTCAAACGAGAAATGTCATTATACACATGCGTTCACCTTCTTGTAATAGGCAATGTTGAAAAAAATTAGTGTGACGACCAGTTCCTTGTCAAAAATCGTCAAAAACAATAAATAAACAGATAATCGAGGAAGTACTCGATCCGAAAATAACTTCGACTAATCTAGTCGAACACCTATCCAACAAACTTGTTACGACGAGATGGTCGTAACGATATAAGGCAAATCTAATATCTCCGTCGCCCACACTATCACTGGCAACGACACTAGTCACCACCACCCAACCACTGCGATGACGATGCCTAAACGCATCATTAATCTCAAAAATACACTCGCAGCGTCGATACAAATCTAATAATATGAAACTTTACACATTTCAATATAATTTTTTGGTCAGACGTGCCGTCGCAGATGACGGAGCATGCCGCCCACGCGCCACCATCGGTGACCACCGCTGGTGGTGACAAATAACCTATAAAATTGAAAATATCAATAAGCCCAACCACTTCACTCAAAGAACCTATACCTGATTCCGGTTAATTTGGCCGGACAGCCGAAAATCTCCCCGACGACAATTCTCCGTAGTCAAGCCATTTCAGAGCTCGGAGCTAGCTAGTACCAAAAGATTCAGGAGGAAGAAGGGAGAAAAATCTCTCTATCCTCACTAGCCCAGACCACCGGCAACTGCCGCTCATGGCAGAGGCCGAACAAAGAACCATACAGGAATCAGTTCAATTCCCCCAGTCTCGATCTGGAATCAACAACAACAACACATAGAGGAAAGAGAGGGCTTCCTAACCATACCAGTTTCAACGCTGGAGACCTCGCCAGTGACGACGACGTAAAACACCAAAAAACCCCAAAATTATCTCTCTTCGATTCTTCCTCTACTAACCGTGATTTCCAAATCAAGCCCAACTTAAGAACGAGGATAACATGACCATTCAAAATCGACCAAAATTGTGGCCAGAGATGTTCTGATGCGTTGTGCCATTGACCGACGTCGACGGACCCTAAATGGATCAAACTCAGTTTTCATCCGAGAGAGAAATAGAGTTGACCTCAGTTAACCCAGAATAACTTCCTAAAAAGGAAAAACTCTTTTTTATACTCAACCATTTTTGGAAACTAATTTTCGATAAATTTCTGTTAATCATAACTTTCTCGTCGTAACTCCGTTTTTTATGTTCTTCACGTCTATGAACTCGTCTCGGCAAATTCGACGATTTCTATCCAAGCTCAACCAACTTTTTCAATTAAATAAAAAGTCAACTCGAGACCTCTAAATATATTGCCGACAGTAAAAATTATTTATCACGGCAACTAAATCAAATTCAAATTATTCATAAATATTAACGATTAGATAAAAAGGTCGGGGTATTACAATTAGCCTCATCAGAGTTCTTTTAGGTGCGGTCAATGAAGTCATCAATATTTGTGAAAGTACTAAAATCCTCATTTGAGTATTTTTTCTTCTTCTCATTTTCCTATGAGGGGAGTAGCTAAAACTATTCTTTGGTCAAATTCTGCTGATATGGAAATATAGATAGGAACATCACGAAAATATGTATGACGAACTCGATCTGAAATTAATTTTTTACGTTGTCGTCAATTGTATTTTTGTTGTACGGGCAGTATCGTCATCAACAGTTGAACTCACAAATGAAGTCAAATTTACGTAAAAAAGTTATAATATTTTTACAACATGCTTAGAGTACTCCGATTGTCACATCCAAAGATCAGTTTTGCAACACAATTATTGTTTTGTGATTTAGTCATTAAGTTTGTGTTGTGACTTAACAAACTTTTTTGGGTAGTCCTAACAATTTAGTCAATGCGAGAGAACAAAAGGGAACCCTAGCTAACATCAATCCTTCAAAAGAGTTGAGGTACAAACTCTCTCTCTCTCTCTCTCTCTCTCTCTCTCTCTCTCTCTCTCTCTCTCTCTCTCTCTCTCTCTCTGTGCCCCGGCCTCGACCCAGTCGGCCTCCGATGCATCTCGCTCAACCTCAGCTCCAATCTTGCTAACCTAGACCGCCTTCACTCTGAAACCTCGTACCTCTCTCCGCACCCAGCTTCTGCAAAGAAGGTTGCGCCACAGTCGAATCGATGTCACCTTGCACCCATATTCCCGGCCCATGTCAATCTCGGCCTACACCATCTCTCTAACCCAAGACAATCTCAAAAGTTTGTTGCCGACAAAGCCTAGAGTACGTTCAATTTGACATGGTCCTCGACATCAACTCCACTGTCACCTTCGTCATCTCCAAATTTGGCAAGCTTAACTCATCTAGTTAGCTCACCAACATTGTCGGTGTCCTGACCTCAAAACGCACCGAAGACCAAGCCAGATCCCTCGACATCATCTTATTGATCCTTGACGACCATCCAAGACTCGATCTCGCCATTGACAGCACCAACGAGGTCGACCCCTACCTCGACCTTGTTAAGGGCCATGACAACGCTTTACCCCGTGAGAAAATGGTGAGGCGGCGTGTCGGAGAAGTTCATGGTCGTCACCGACAAGATGAAGTTGGTGATCGGACTCGGCAGGTCGGGCTTGGCGATGCCCATAGAGGTGGTTCAATTTTGCTGGAAATATAACCTAATTAGGCTTCAAGAGATGTTTAAAGATGAAGGAGTTGAAGCCAAGCTGAGATTAGAGAAGGATGGATTAGAGAAGGATGGGAAGCCTTATGTGTGGATATGCAACATCGACGACGGTTGTAACGCCCTAATTTGCACCTCATCAAATCAAGCACGGTTACAGTGTCGTGTATCCCTAAAACTTAAGCTAATATTCTTAACTCAAGTCCTAAGAACCCGCATGAAAAAATAAGAACGTAAAACTTATCTCTCAAGTAGATAAGAAATTTAACTTGCGGAAGCGTTTATTGAAAATGAGGTGAAAGCAAAGAAAAACATAAATTAAATTACTTTAGAAAAAAAAATATAAGTGCCAAAACAGTTGTCGAATAGTAGCACGTTCAAAGCCAAAGTCTTGATAATTGACAAGAGAAGAATTGTAAAAACAAGCTACACTCGATTAAGAAGTCAAGCTAGAAGAAATGAAACGAATAAACTTGTTACGCATATCTAAATTCGTCAATGACACAGGAAATACAAGAAAAGGCAGGCCCCACCAACATCATCCAATTGTCCCGTCTTCGTACACAGTACATGCGTCCAAAACTGTTGTAGGGATGAGTTTTAGTTCTTGCTGCTTAATAGGGCTATACCTAGCTAGGTGTAAAAACAAATGCAATTATAGGTGCCGAAAAGTAAATGAAAAACCATTCATATTACAAAAGCCTCAAAGCCATAAACTGTAGTAATATATAATTAATATTGTTTACTTTGGAGAGGTGTAGTGAGAGTGTCCACTCATGTCTTATCACCTAGAAGCAGTGCCACACCTCAAAGGATGTCAAACACTCTTCAGTCCATATAGTCCCTACAGAGGTTTAGGGGATCGAAGTCCAGGGAAGTCGCTATGCTCCTCTCACTCTCAGGTCATCAAATAGAAACTCATATGCATTGAAAACATAGTAATCATGCAATAAAGAAATATACTCTTTTGTAAAATCACTAATTGAGTCAAGTCCAGAGTCCCCTACCTAGAACATCGTCACTTTGACATCCAGTTGCCAGCCTAGGCCAACACCACCATCGTTTATGCCTCGGGTAACTAAAGTCCTAGTCCGAAATACTCAAGTGTCATTAAATCACTTTAAATCAATGACAAAATATTACCAAATTTCTGAAAAGAAACCAACCTAATCTTCAAAGCAATGACATGTCCAACAATACTAAAGACGCCTATTTTTCAAACCAAGTCAATGTTAAACTATATTCTTGTCTCATTGAACTTCAAATAAATATTGGTCCATATCTAAACAATTAAATTGCAATGATAAACCGAAAATCCAACCATCATCACTTTAGCTAGTTTTGAAACAGGTTATACACCAACATGCCAAATGACCAATGATTAATATCAAATAAAGCCATCATGCTGATTAACTTTGTTTCCAGATGACACATGACAACATGATACTAGCTAAATATTTAATCAAATATGAACTTCTAACTTACCATGAGTGCTCCTTCTAAGGTAAATGTTGGAATTATAACCTACCGAAGCTCCCATCCTTTGAAAATTCCACCATCACTTTGGTTCTAAGATTTAATAACAAATCAGAAGCAAACTTAAACACACAAGATAACATAACCCAACATTTCAGTAATCCCTTACCTTGATTTCATTTCAAATATGAACTCATGTTCTTCAAGTCATGCCAAACTCCCTACTGCTACCCAAGTTGTTTTTCAGTTGATTTTAATAGTAGAGCATCCAAGCTTGTTACATAGCAAGAATTATCATCGGAAATGGAATTGAGAAGCACTATAGATGCTGTCATTGATCTACACATTTTAGGCGTACTAATTAATGTATTTTTCTCCACATTTAACTGTGTTATTCACTTAGTATAGTTAGTTTTTACTTATTTTGTTATTTTCAGGTGTTGACCAAAAGAGACAGAGTAAAGGACACCGATTACACTAACTAGTGCACTATATTGCAAATGAGTGATGGAAAGAAAAGAAAAATAAAATTAATAGCTTCAAGTCCATCAATGAAATGCAGGCATTGCCTTGCTTGGCATAATCAAGCAAAGAAAGAAGGAAGCAACCGGCAAAAGAAGAAGAAGAAATGTGAAGAAGATTGCTTGAATGAAGAAGTGAAATGATGGCTTGATGGTAGGTGGAAGAGTGAAGAAAAACAAAGAAAGGTAAGAGAAAGAAGGAGAAAACCAACCGACATGCAAGGAAAGGAAAGAAGAGAAGAAATAAATGGTTACTTGCATGAAGAAAAGAGTAGGTAAAAGAGTGAATAAATGGAGAAAAACAATCAAGCAAAGAAGAAGAGAAATTCGGCAAAGAAGAAGAGAAGGAAGAAAAAGATTGCTTGAATGAAGAAGAGAGAAGGTGGAAGAGTGAAGAAGTGAAGAAATGAAGTGATGGTTGCTTGCAAAGAAGGAGAAAGCAAGTAAAAAGAAAAAGAAAAAAATCAGAGAAAGAGGGATAGAAAGATGGAGAGCCAGCCTGAAATCAGGGAAAGAAAAGTGAGTAGAAAGAGGAAGAGTGTTGAAAGAGTTGTCGCAGTTGGAACAGGGATAGCTGAGCTGCCTGGAATCCTATAAATAGGAGGCTAGCTGCCCATCCAACTATCCCTCCTCCTCCAGAATCCGAAAATCCTGAAGTTTTCTCTCTTTCCATTTTTTCTCCCTCCCCATTTTCTCTCCACTCTCCCTTTTGATCACTTTTCTACACTATCTTGATGCCAAATTTCCACAAAAGCTTTCCACATCAAAACTCTCCAAGTGCTAGGAAAACTACACCATCACCACCTCTCAAATTCTTCATCTCACACTTCTAAATACGGTTAATTCCTTTAGAATGTGTGTAGCTTCCACCGAATGATCCATCCACTCGAGATTTTGCAGGAGATACCGGAAATCAAAAAGTGTTAATGGAACCTTTGCTCCGTAGTTCTCCTTGTAATTGTATTATTTTGTTTGTAAAGACAATGTGTTTATCTTGGTTTTATTACATATATGAATTTCAATAACTTTTCCATGTGTTCCTTATTCTAGATTTTGATTTGCATGAAGATAATTGATTCCTAATGCTTTGATTTAGATTTAGGGGATACCTAGTCTAGGTCAATGGTGTTTAGGGGATACCTAGCACAAAATATGAATTATCCATGTTTAATTGAAATCTAGGGTTATGGAATTTCGATAGTATTGTTATTTGTATATGTTAATAATTGAGCTGAGTGTAGAATAAGTCGATCACATATATATAATTAGTTATGTTTATTTTCGTCTTAAGCATGATTTAGATTTTTTTTAGGAGTTTTTTATGTGTGGCTTGTCTATGAGTTTTTACATATTAGAATCCTAAGAATTTTGACTTATGCTTGTGACATTTTTAGGTAGTAACTTAGGAAATTAAAAATCAACTTTTACAACCCCCCTTATTTTTATTCACATAAATTTCGCATGCATCCCTCAAATCCCCGGTAAGAACGATCCCTATTTACCAATGCTACATCTACACAAAAAGGGTTTTAAATTGTGTACGCGTGAAGTATGTGTTAAGTGTCTACTCTGTGTTAATATTTATCGCGTGTATTGCGAATACGTCAGTCATAAATGAAGAACTCTGACGACCGCCGATGACACCGAAAAACCAAAAATCATCAAACTTGATCGAATTCAAAAACCCAATACACCAATTAAACAATGCTAGTCAAAATTCACAATCAAATGTAACATAACACAGACACGAAGAGGATGCTAGCTTCCATACCTTGTTTCCCTTGCATGGATGATCAGAGACCAAATTGGTAGCAATATTGATGAGCTTCAAATCTCAATCACTCAATCCTAGACAAAGAACATCACCCATAACCAAGGAAAAGATGATTTGATAGAAGGAAATGACACGCAACACGAGTTATAGACCATTTGATGCTACACTAAAAAATCAGAAACTGTGATGAACAGTCGTCATATCTACTTTGATCTAGCATGATTTCACAGTCGGATAGTCACAAAATTTGGATATTAAATTTGAGACACAATTCCGAGCAACTTTACCGAAGAACTCGAAATCAAAGGAGCGCCATAGCGTATGGATTTCGGCTCTGGAACGCAGTTGTTGAAAATAGTGTTTAAGACGAAATTAGGAGCTCAATTCACTCTGGTTCTTTCTTAACTGATCGAAGTGTATAAACATCATCCAAAAATCCAAATCTTGTGATCAATGGTCTGAATTACTCTACTTAAATCTAATGGTCCATCAAACATCCTTTAAATAAAAATATTTTTCTTATTTTCTATCTTCCAAAATTCAAAAAAAAATAGCAAACAATTCCGAAAAATACCACAAAAATTATCACAGACTCGTGATGATGTGTACTTACTTATCGAAGTTTTAAACCAAGAATTTCGCTTACTCTAAATTTCATAAAATTTTCTCAAAAGTCTTCGTGATCACCAAGATTACAAATCAAATGTCGCCTTAATCTCCTTATATATTTATGAGGTCTCACAGCGGTGATTATTGCCGAGAAGGAAGGTGTGGATGTGATGACCAAGTAGAGAGATTGGGCAAATATGTCTCTCTCTCTCTCTATCTCGCAGTTTGTAATTTGGAATTGTTGTTGTTGTACATCATTAGAACTTTGTTCTTTATTTGAGACCTGCTGTTTGTGTCAAATAAATGGGCAACAAAGGTGCTTGTGAATAGCAATGAAGCTTGTGATCATGGGTGAAAGGTAGAAGGTTGCTTTATGCAGGAGTTGGTCATCAGAGAATTTTTATTTCATCAGCTGAATGCCAACCTATTATGGCCTGGGACATTTGTATTTGCAGAATGGTTTGTTAAGCATAAGTTGTTGATTGAAGAACGACATTGTATTGAACTGTTGAGGTATAGTTTACTATGACCACATCCTTTTGTTAGTGCAATGGTTTGCTTTTGGTCTGGCATGGGCACGAATACTATAATGCTACTTACTCTTATTTTTGGTTGGCATTGTTTACTCGTATGATAGCCTGCTCGATCATTTTATTTATAGGACTCATATACTGCGCCATATGGCTTCAGACTTCAGAGTTGAATTTGGATACGTGGACATATGAATATGTGAAGGTCCAAGATTGTTTGACGCTTAACATAAAGACATTTGCTAATATCCCAATGAGTTCACATACTATTGATGAGATTAAGGAGGTTAGTATCTACAATCTTTAAGGAGTTCACATACTATTAATAACCGTTTCAGTATTAATGCAATTGGGGGAGGTTTTAAGATTTGGTGTGGCTTTCTTGTAATGTCATTTTGTATATTAGATCTCAAAATAATATATCACTTTTATAATTTGTTGTGTGAAAATATGCATATTTAAGCTTTACACAACTAAAAAAAGATTAATGTAGACAACGCTCATTATATAGTACGTTTATATTTTGTTAACACAGCTCACACAACAAGAAAATCATACAATTGTTGTTTGGTAAAACATCACACAATGATTCCTTGAAATATTTCGTTGTAAGTTGACACATATACATATAAATGAAGTCGTCTCCAACAATGATTATGAATATACTATTGTCCAAAACAATATCAAACAAAATGACACAATTGCAAAGAGAGTATAACCGTTGAGTGATACCATTTTTCAAAACTAAAGTTTGTTGTATGATATCATGTCATGCACACGCTGAATCTTATGCGCGTACTGAATGCAATGCTGAATGTCATAAAAGCACGTTGTGCGTGAGCATTGACATGTCTCGTAACACAACGAGTTCTAAATAAACATGGTTGTACAAGTTTTGTCACACAATCGTTATTTCATCATCGTCTGATGATTTCAATCACACAACATGTAATGACACAAGGTTTTCAACACTTGTTTACAACGGTATTTACCAGTTGTGTGATGCATTATGTGTAGTAGTGACAAAGAAAGGTAATTTATTCATTCAACCCTCTAACATTGTTATACTTGATACGTTTTCTGACTTAGACATTGGAGTGTTGAAGGCGGGCCAAACCTGTCAAGACCTCGATGTAACGCCCGTTTGCATATTACTTGTAACAGTGACCTATCGGAGAAGTGATCAGACGGAGATTCACCATCACCATAAAGCTTCACCCATGCTTCTACTTAAAACCTAACATAATCTACACTACTGGAGGAGAGAATTGGAGCGACGTAGTTACAATAAAAACAATATATATAAATTTTCATATAGTCTTTATTCAGGCACAAATGAATCAACAATAATTGAAGAAATTAAAGGGAAGTTAGATGAAGCTTTGGAGCAGCAGATCTAGGAAAACAATGTACTCCGAGTGTATTAATAGTCACTCGGTTACGAGGCATGTTTCATACTTCCATATTAATTAGAATCAGTGTGGATCTCTTCTTTCCTTTTTCGTCTCAACCTCACTTTTGGTAGTGTTTCCTTGCAGTTCCTGCCACGACGGAATCGCAGTGGAGGAAAAGTTGACAAAGGTTTCCCAATGTTTCATGGCTTCTTCTCGATAGTTTTGCAAGGCTTCTTCATCTTGATGTTTTGGCTCCAACATGGTGTATATAATAGCCTGAAGTAGTTGAAAATGTGCCAAACACGTCATAATTACTAGAAGCATCAAACATGTGTAGAGAGGAATAAAACATGCGTCGGCGTAAAATCAATATTGTGATGAGCATAAACTAACTAGAAAAGCAATGGAATGGAATGGAATGGAATTACTTTGTATAGAGGGACCCGACCATCCGTTGGGATAGCAATATGTGACTGGAGACACATACATTGCGAGGCATCTTCGTATTTTGCCTGTTTATGTAAGCAATAAGTAGCTTCTCATGTTAAAAATGTCTGCATATAGATGAAGGAAGGAAACAGGTTTGCTACTCAGCCAGCTCATATTTATGCTATGTATGAAAAATGCTCTATCCTTTTGTAAAGAAAATAAAAACGTGATCAAGCTTTGCATTGTTAAAAAATTTAGAGTCGGGAAACTTTAATTAAGGACACAAAATCAAACGTAGAATGCATGGAATTTTATGATCGAGTTAATAGCTTAATTAGAGGACAAACCTGGTAAATGAGAAGTACTACCAATGCCATTTCCACATGGTATGCAGTCTGCGGGTACACTTTTCCACCTTCCTTCTTCCATGTCGCCATCATGTTCTCGTGCAGTCGCCGGAGTTGTGTCTCTGCATTGCGACATGCTTTGAGGTCGATTATCTTCGCTGCCTGAGTTCACAGTCAACAGTATAGGCATCTAATTAAACTAACAAGCTTTAGTACTTTAATTAACTCTACGTAGTTTAATCATTAGCTAATGGTGGAGATAGAAGATGGAGAACCTTGAGAAATTCATCACATTCGTACATGGAAGGCTCCTCAGAAAGCCTTTGCTGCTGCTTCGACAATGAGAGTAACCTCATAATTGAGTATGGTTTGGATTGTGGTGAACCTCCCGGCTTTTTAACCAGAAACAAGGAGTCTAATATTTCCCTTGTACCCTTCACCACTATTTGTGTGCGTTCCTTTTCCTCCATAACGGGGGTCTCTTTGGTTCCTGCAATGGCTGTGGATCTGAAAACGTATTTGCAATTGACGACTCCAATCACACAAGCCAAAACCACTGAAGCACCCCCTAGCACTTTCAGAATCTTCTTACCACTGTCGTTGTTGTAATTTGGTGAAGGTGTCGAGGGCTTGTTGAGTGAACATGCAACAGGACTAATGAAGGCGAGTCGCGATAGGCTGCGATACGTGGAGGCCTTGGAAGGAGGTCTGAAACTGGAATAAGGCCTCGATATTGCGGCTAAACGATAAGTGGTTGAAGGAATGTGTAGAGCACCAAGTGCAGAGTCCATCGGACAAGTTTGTATTTTGCGACTGAGAATTTAGGGTTCTACAGTACTTGTACTTGCTTCTTCCTAGCTAGAATATGAAGAGTTGAGAATACTAGTATTAATTGGTTAGAATCTGATTTGGGGACAAGAACTGAAGACATGAGGAACACATTTGTGACTTTCAGGGGGACTGAAGTAAGGTATCATTTGTTTACCCAGTAAAAGTATAAAAGAGTAATCAAGCTAGGTATCAATTTCATGTCTTTGTACGACGGAATTCCCTTACCCGTAAATACGTACGTACAATAATGTGTAACACATGTTCATGTGGTGTAAGGAAAAAGCTGAGCGGTGATTCAGTACTAAATTTGTTCAAAAACTGAGTAGGGTGGGTGATTCATTAATGATGCACTCTATTTGTTCAAGAATTAGTACGCCTTTTTTTTATATAAAATTCAAACTCGTGACCTTATGGCATGGTCATGGTATGATTCGAGTTTTTATCACCAACTTTTATTCGTGTTATTCACTTGTTAGATTTCCTTTGCACTACCAAAATATCTTGGTTAGAAGACGGACGAGTTATGTTTCCCAAAAGACATATTTCGTCGGCTACTAGCTTAAACGCCGGAATTTTTTTCGGCTAAGGTTCGTTGGTTAAGGAGTGTTGCAAAAAAATTAAACCACGGAAATTAAGAAAAACGTCGTTGTTGTTTCTTCTTAGACGACAGAAAAAATAACGTTGTTATACTTAATTGCGACGGAAATAATCCTTATTGGACAACAGCAGTAAACGTCGTTTGGATGCTCTGTTAGCCTACAGATTTGTTTCTGTCACCTAAATGTTTATTTAAAAAAATAAAAAAATAAATTAATGACTTAGGCAAGGGAATTTAAATTCCGTCGTCTAAGTGTTTATTTTTTTAAAAAAATAATGAAAAATTCATTAAATTCTAGTTAATTATATGTTAATTAATAATTAATAGAAAAATCCGTAATTAATATATTTTAAGGGTGGTGGTGGCGGCGGCGGTGGAGGTTTTTTTGTGTGGTGGTGGTGTTATGGTGGTGCCGAGGTGGTGCATGGTTGTCACACCCCCAAATCCGGGGCCAGTATTATACTGAAATATGGTGTAAGGATTTGTGATGTGAATAAGAAACCCAAATAATTTCAAAAATCAAGGTGTATGAATAGTACATTTATTGAAAATGAAAATGCTAATATTACAATACCGAAGTTTTTGAAAATAAAAGTCATTACATTTATTCAATTTAAAATGCAAGTAGAAAATAATTCGTTTATTTAGTAGGCGGCGTATCTCATTTTCCCCAAGCATTCTACTCATCACTTGAAAAGAGAAAAATGTAGTATCATGAGTCACACTGACCCAGTAAGTACAACTTACAAGCATATACTAAATTATCTCTAAGAAACATCAAACCGAACAACCAATTCAAAAATGTGAAATATTCAAACCGGTTATTCTCCCATATTTATACTTGCATCTTTGTAATATATACATATAGGTACATAATATATGTACTTACACAACTTCACATCTACATACAAACATGTCAATTCTTCTAAAGTGAATTCTTTTAGATTAACTGGTAATTACTCAAAAAAAAAGCATGTGCTTAGTCTCACAATACCAACACACATAAAACCACAACATTCTAAGGCCACCTGCCAAAGCATGTATACTCCCGGTAACACAATTCATTCCTTAGAGTATAATAGTGCACTATCTGTAAGGGACTAGGGCCATTGGCTAACTCCCATAATAACAAAATAATTTACCAGCAATTCACTTAAGCACGAGTTAATTCGTACTATACACCCAACTTCACACTTCAACTATAACGATCACAAACAAGTCTTTAGTTAAGACTATGTATATATAGATAATAGAGTATATATTTACATCATAATTTTGTAATAAATATATACATAATATAATTTGTAAAGGAAGAAAGATCAAACTTAAACGTATTTTATTAATTAACAATTTTTGTCCAAACGTTTCATTCAGCGGTAGTCCGCTCGAAATCCTCCATTTTTTTCGAATTATACTTGAAAGTAAATAGATAGAGCGATTAATTAGATAAACTTGAAATAAAAATCAGTTATCATCGGTCCAAAAGTTTCAATCGGCGGTAGTCCATCCGAAATCCTCCATTAGTCCCAAATCAAACTTAAGAAGTAAATAATATGAGTAAGTAAATTAAAACAAAGTATAAATGCATAAAATAAAATTATTAATCCTTTGACCAAAAGTATCATTTGGCGGTAGTCCGTCCGAAATCCTCCATTTGATCCGTTTTATAATTAATCAATATTATGTCCAAATTAAAGAAGTGAGTACACCATCTCAAAGTATTTTTCGAGAGGAATCCAATGGTAATAATCTCAAAGTTAGGTAGCGAGTTTTCATGTTCAGAAACAAAGATGTTTAGCAACTGTCCAGAAATAGTTACGCTCTGTATTGAGCTCATTTGCACGAATTAATTAGTAAGTAAGTATTAACCAATACCTTTCAAACTTTCCATATTGATAGTTGAACTCCTAAGCTTCGTTTGGATATAAAGAACACTAAATTTGGTTAAGAAATGAGTGGGATATGAATATTTCAAGTTAAGAGCACCTTAAGAGTTTTCGAACATGATTAAGGAAAATATTAGCATAACTTGTTTTAGCCATAACTTTCTCAAAAGCCAAAGTTGAACAACTTTTTTGTAGACTCTAAATATATAAAAATATTTTATAATTAATACTTTTACAGAAACGAAATAATAAATTTACACTAGGGCTCATTATTTCCCTTTTATTCTTAGCCATGCACTTTTATGTAATCCTAAAGATAAAGAAGTATAGGAACGTACTCATGCACTTACTCAAGAATTTCAGTAGGTGATGGAGATATTTGATTAACTCAAGTGACCCTCTTGAAGCAAATGAATTAACTACTAAAGTACTTGGAAGAAAGATAGCTTGATGTAGGATTTTAGGGGAGTTGTATTGTAATTTTGGGAGGACTTCAAATCAGTACGTAAGGGGAAGATTGAAGTGGTACAAAAATTAGATTGAACTCAAGGATGGGAGGAGACATAGAAAATAAATTCATAACCATTTTTATAGACTTTTGTACACAAGTGGACAATGGAATAGTTGGGCTACTAATTCTAGGGTTAAAATGTACTTGTAAAAACAATAGTAATGTGGTTGGAAATCTGATTCAAATGTTGAAATGTGATTATGTATGCATGTGAATGCAATACGTAATATGATGTGTAAAGAAAATGTGTGGTTTTACTAATAAAGTGTAATGTAGTGTATAAAAAATATATATCAACCAATAATAATTAGCACCAAATTGATATATGAGCATGACCTCTAAAAGTATGAACTGTAATCTTAAAATACAAATTTCGATTCGGAGAAGAGATTTGAACAAGAAAAATTGGGTTATTTTTTGCTAAAATTCCATTTCCAAAAATCGGTTAGTTAGAATTAGGGTTTCTTACCGTTTCTAACTGGAGTAAAAATATTTTTTTTATTATTTTTACTAACCTATAAAATTGAATGTTTCAAGATTCCAACTCGTGGCCTCAAACCCAAGACCAGGGAGTACCTGACTTAAACTTGAATATCCACTGGACCATTTGCCCCACTCCGTTCATATTTCTCTAAAACTCATTTTTATACATTGTCTTCGCCATACAATTTTTTATCGAATTTCTAAAATCTATAAGGTCAAACTAAATTATGGTGATTTCTAAGTTTAATGAGTCATACAATATTCTAAACTATTATACTAATTTTCGGAGTATTATAGTGGTGGTGGTGTGTGGTGTGGTGGTGCCGATCGAGGTGGTGGTGGTGTGTGGTGATGCCGAGGTGGTGGTGGTGGTGGTGGTGTGTGGTGTAGTTGTGACGACCCGGAACATAATCAGTAGTGTAATCGGCTTAATTCGTGGATTAGCGCGTAATCGCAGTTTCCGATAATTGATTGATTTGCCGGTTTTGATTACAACTTAATTATTGGCCGAGAATTTGAGTTGAGTCTCTTCTCGAGAATTGTTGTACACGTGATTTCGAGTTCGTGGACGGTTCCGGATGATTATTTCGACGACCGAGGAATATAATATGAATTTTTGAAATTTTGGAATATCGTCGAGTTTATCCGTTCGTATTCGAGTCCATCCGAATTGTGATTGTGATCCGTTTTGGACTGTCGATCGACCCGAACTGTAAATGGAATGGTTATCGACTTGATTTGTGAGTTTTGCGATTAGTCGCGATTTCGGCGTAATTTGTTAATATGGCGGCTTCGTTAGCGACTAAATTATCGGGCGAGAATTTGATTTGGGATCCTTCGCGTAAGTTGTAGAGAATTTAATTTCGAGCTCGTGGGAACTTCTGGAGGATTTTTTCGAGTTACGAGGATTAAGTTATGAATATTTTCGACCGTTGATCGTTTTATCGGATAAGCTTGTGTTGAATTGAGCCGTTGACTTTTTATCGGATTTGTCGAAGTTGTTTGACTTCAGGTGGAAATTGAAGAATTTGTCGAGATAAGTTTGTTGACGCGAGAATCGTTGAAAACGGAATTATGACGCGAAAGTTACGTTTGTTCGAAGTTTGTCGTAAAGTTAATTTGGAAGTTTCCAAAAATAGAAGGTATTTATGGTGGGTTTCTTGTTTGGGAAAGTCAACTGGAGCATTAAGGGAGTTGACCAAATCAACTCGGGGGGAAGAGGTGCGACGGCGGGGTGGTTCGGCTCGCCGGCGGTGAGCTGCCGTCCGGCCACTTCTGACCTCGGGGTGGGACTCTTTCAACTCGCCTTGTCATCCCCGACGTGTTCCCGGCTACCATCGACGGCAAGGACGCCGGAGAAGGAAGGATTTCTGGTCAAAAGTTGGAAGAATTTGGGGGTTTCGGGTTGACATTTTTCCGGCCAAATCGGGCGGCGTGAAGCACTGGGCTTTGAAGCCCTCATCACCACGAAGCTACCTATGTATGTATGGCATTTCAATTCTACTTATGCATGGAGAATTGATCGATTGAAGTTTTTGTGAGAATTCAGTTTTGCATGAAATTGGACTAGTTAGAGTTAGAATTGGACTTCGGTGTAGTTATGGAAGTTGTTTGTTGGATGATTTTGTGTGGAATAGGTGTTGGTTCACCGGAAAATTTCTTGGTTGGCGTCGTGTCGCTGCCGGCGGCGGCGATCAATGGCAGAGCTCCGGCGAGGGTTGACTTTTGGGGTTTTTGAAGAGTTATATGTCGTTTCGCTCGGAATCGCGCTCTGATCGCAGTGGTGAGGTTGTTTTTCGAATTGAGCATCGGAAATTAGAACGAGGTTTTGTGGTGTGATTATCGAATTTTCACGATTTCGTCGTTATTGAATTATATGTTTCCGGGAACGGTTGTTTCTCGTGATATGATTTGAGGTTTCAAGTTATGATTTTGAGCGGTGGATTTTATAATTATCCAGGGGTTCGTGATCGTTCGTTTGGCGAGGGATTTTCCGCCGGATCACGGGATTAACGTGTATTGCGTTACGCTCACCAGTGAGTGGACAATTTCTTTTCACTGATAATCGCGAGTCTTTATACACGCTTTACGAGCATGAGTATGCATATGAGATTACGATTTATATGAGCATGTGTTATACGAATATGCCTATATAATTATACATTACGTATATGCATTTTTATGTTGCATTATACATTTGCATCGAACTATTTATGATTTGGTTTACACAGAGTACAGTCACAGTATATGTTGTTGTATCGATACACTTGCATCCTGGCTGATCCCCGAGGATGTTTACCGGGGGAGGCTGTGACCCTTGACCCGAGGGGGGGGGGGGGCAAACCTCTGACCTGAGGCCTTTCTGGCTAGAATCACGTGTGGGTCTGGGATCCCGTGATTCGGACTGTACTAGCACGGATGTGTCCATGAGCGACCCCGTGAGATTTTTCCATGCATGCTCAATACACTGGAGGAGTTTGAGTTCACCTCGTGTACTATATCGTATTTATTCATTTTGACTCGCATATGTTATTATAACATATATCATTCGGCGAAAGACATTTATTTTCGTCCACTCACTCTAACAGTTTTCATGTCTTTCCCCTGGGTTTTTCGGTTTCCGTGCCCAGTTTGCAGTTTGAACTTTGGTGTCGCACGTCGTGGTCGGAGGCATAGTGTTCGAGCTACCTTGTTTCTTCCAGTAGGTTTCTTGTTCTGTCTGCTATGGTATATTTATATAATAATACACTAGAGGTCGTTCTGAGCATTCTTATGATATATTTTCATACGATTTTCCCCGGATTTCTGTAAAGTATAGTTTTATTGGTTACTTTACATTACTGTTATGATATTGAGAAATCTGGATGGGATTGGTGTCCACGGTTTGGCTTTTGTGGCATAGGATGAAGTGTATTTTCCGGGTGCAGGTTAATGGCAATTCCGCGTTAGTAGCGTTACTCTGCCGAAATTTTTATGGTTTTTGTTGGTTCGTGTTTTTAGAAGAGGTTTGATTCCGGTTTAGGAAACTAAATCGGGGTTGGGTCGTTTCAGTAGTGGTGTCGATTGAGGTGGTGGTGGTGTGTGGTGGTGCCGAGGTGGTGGTGGTGCGTGGTAGTGGTGGTAATGCGTCGTGGTGGTGGTGATGGTTGCGTCGTGAGCGGAAAAAAATGCCAAAATTTTTAAGTTAGGCGACGGAAATACCAATTTTCGTCGTCTATGTTGCCAAAATTTTCAAGTTAGGCCACGGAAATAGAAAGATTCTGTTGCCTAAGTCATTTGAATTTTTTTCAATTTTTTTAATTTTGGAAAAAAATTGTCGGTAAACAATAAAATTCACTTAGGCGACGGAAACTTTAAATTCCCTCGCCTAAGTGTTTACAATTTTCCCCTAAAATTAGTCAAAAAATTAATTCTAAAAAAATATAGAAAAATTAATTAAAAAACACTTAGGCAACGGAATCCTTTAGGATTCCGTCGTTTAAGGGATTTTTTTTTCATAAATTTCTGAAAAAAATAATTTTGGGTAGTTCCTTAAAAATTATCAAAAAATAACCGTCTGATGTAAGCACTATATTTATACAATATAGTAAAAAAAATTAATCAAACCAATTTAGATTAGTTTAGGATTCGATTGATCAAATTCAGTGATTATCGAAAATAGTAAAAAGACTACAATGGTCGTAAAAAAAATTTGTAAATCTGTTTTCTAAGTTATGAATGTTTGTCTTGTCGTAAAAACTTAATTTATCAACTATATAGAAATTAATTGAAATTTGAAATAAAAAATTTCTTTAAGACTAAAACTTAATATATCTACTAATGTTGTATAACTTAAGTGTTCGTATGTCTATATTCACTCTACATCAATATTAAAAAATTTGAATTTGGAAAAAATAGCCATTAGATATATTCATCATAACATATTATATAAGTGGATGAGTTTTTAGTAAATACGAAGTTCGTTAAAGAGTTGATCGGCATAGTCAACCATAAAACCGAAATTTCAGCGAAACGAAAACGTTGATATACGAATCCTCATAATTTTGATTTGAACCGTCGACACTCATAGTCTAAGAATTGTTTACTCTATGCCATTGACAAAAAAAATATGTATTTTAAGATGGTATATATGGCCTCTCTCTTTGATCAGAGGCAATGAAAACACACTTAGACGACAGAATATGTGATATTCGTTGCCTACGTAAACACTTAGATGAAGAACATAGTATATTTGTCGCCTAAATGTTTATAGTTCATGGTTTATGGGTCAGGGTTTAGGGTTTAGGGGTTAGTGATAGGGTATGGACTAAGACGACGAAATATCTCAATTCCGTCTAGGGTTTAGGGTTTGGGGGTCAGGGTTTAGGGGTTAGGGTTTACAAGTTAGTTAGGGTATATCCTAGACGACGGAATGATAATATTCTGTCGTCTAAGTATTTCTTGGGCGAAGAAAATATTCTCATTTAGACGCCGTTTTATTTTTCGTCGTCTAAGAGTGGCTTAGTCGACGGAATATTACGACAGATTAAAATTTCCTCTCCTAAGTCCCTCTTAGGCAAATGATTAAAATTTCCTCTCCTAAGTCCCTCTTAGGCAACAAAAAATTTTAGATTCCGTCGCCTAAGTGAAGTATCATGGTAGTGTTGAAAGGTTGTAATTTAGTTTTCTTTCTCTGCTTAATTGTATTTTTCCCCTTAATCAAATTTGTCAAATTTCAAGACTAATGGTTATATTAAAATAAATAGATACAAATGTTCAAATAAAGAGATCGATCAATTGCCAAAGAAAGAGAGATATCGATAGAAAAAGAGCTTGACATATTGATTTTTGATGTCACATTTAATATTTTTTGTTAGATATGTCATTCACGTGAATTTGACATATGAGTTAAATATAGAGGCTAAAATGTCAAAAAAAAATTGGTAAAAAGTTACTAATACTTTGCCATAGTAGTTGGTGATTCCTAACGAGCTCGAGTTCAACAATTCCTTAATCAATTTAGGATTCTCATGGTAATATCGGCATTTGTTGGATTCCGAGCGGAGCTAGATAGGGTTGTTTTGTGGTAATATGACTTGTATAAAGGAAATATACGTCACCGCAACAATATATAAAGTGAAGTGGATTTTGACACAACTAGTAGACTTGCTCTCAGGGATATCTTCTTCAATTTCACTTGTAAAAAAAAAGGATTCCTTAAATAGTACTGAGTCGTTAAATTACGGTGTAAATTAAAGTAGCGTCACTGAACCAAGTCAATCAGCTGATTGCTGCTCATTATACAGAGCTCCGATTAGATTCGGGCCGGGTACGCACAATTTTAACAAATCTAGGCTGGCAGTCATGATGAATCGTTCATTCGATCAGGAGGAAATGTGATCAATTTTGAAAGAACGTGGTCTCCAGGCAGCTGCTTTAATTAATAGGGGCATCGTGGACGTCTCCGGGACCGACATCTCCTGGCAGCATATTTTGAATGGAGTTTATAAATGAATACCAGCAGTTATTGGCTTCTTTATCTTGACCCAACATAGCGTGGCAAATAGCCTGTCATTTTGAAACATGTAACCAAAATCTTCATTAATCGTATACTAAGCATGCATATATCACACATGCAATATTGAACTGCACACTCTAAGAGAGTGTTAGGGCTAACCAGCTGATGAGAAAAATACCTTGTAGAGTTGAACTCGACCATCCGAACTCACACCAGTTTCCTCATTGAGACAACGAAGTTTCAAAGCCTTATCGTATTCTCCCTGAATATATAATAAACACATTCAAGAAATCACATATATATATATATTCAAATGCCCTCTTTCGAATTCCAAACTGCGTACAGAAAGTGTGAAGAAACTAAGTTGTATGTTGTAGGACAAACCTTGAAAATGAGAACTACTGCCAATTCCATTTGCACATCGTTTGCAGGAATAGACCCTTTTTTATTCATCGTGTCATCGTACAATTTGATCAGTTGTTCCTCTGCCGCATCGCACATTCCAGACCTGATTAAATCCGCCACCGCCATCTACAACGTTGGTAGGAAATTAATTGCATATATCCATACATTAAATAATTAAACTAGCTAATTAAAAGCAAAATAAGTTCAGAAAATGGGTGTATAGGACGAACATATCACACCTTAAGGTTATCACGATCAGCCAGTTCAGGATGCTCAGGATACTCCCACAGCTTCTGTATTTTGAACTTTCTATCCTGGTTAGCCGCCAAATGGTTGTTCACCTTCAACAATGAATTCAACGCGTCTTTCCGCATAGTCATGACCATTGGAGGACTTGAACTCTCGCAAGCTATGGCACTGGGATTGATTCTGTAGTTGAAGTTGATGATTGCAAGGGCACAAGCCAGAGCCACATAAGCACCTCCCAGCACTGGCACAAATGTTTTGCAATTCTCTTTGTCGTAATTGGGTGAAGGCGTTGAGGGCTGGTTAAGCGCACATATCACAGGACTACTGAAGGTGTGGCGTGACAGGAGGTGGTACGTAGAAGCCTTATACAACAGTGAAAGAGAAGGAGGTCTTGAACTGGAACAAGTCCTTGCTAATTTGGCTAAACGATTACTAGAAATGTGGACAGCACCATAACGGAGACGAAGTGCAGAGTCCATCAAACCAGTTTGTGCTTCGCGACTGAGGATTTAGGGTTCTACCAAGAAAATATAAAGTAAGGAACACAAGTATTTATTGGTCTTATATATATATGTGTAAAATATTTAATGGGGACAAGACCAGAATATCGTGGGGAACATTTTCAGGTGTGTCCAAGTAAGGTATCAGTTTCCTTACCTATGATATATCATTTGGCATGCATGGTGTGAGGAAGAAGTTTCATTACATAGTCATGCTAATTTCTGAGAGGGTTTATTGACTTATTCTCTACGTATTCTTATTTGCTTGTATTCCTTGTATTGCATGTAGTCTCTTTTCCGGCAATATAAGAATTTGCAGCTCTACAAGTTTGTCTAATGTGTCCTGTCTTTTGAAGTTTTACGTACCAATATGAAAATAAAAACAAAATGCTTTGCGTGGTAGGTAGAAGTACCAAGCAAATAATACTGGAAGATGTTCTTGCTTCATATCTAGGACAAAAATGAACCTCTAGATCTTTCAGCTGGGACAAGAAAAGCATCAGTTCTTTTGCCCACTGCGAGACTAAAACTGATCCATCGGAACTGTTTGACATACAGTTCTCTCAAGTATCATTGTAGCTAGCTCTAACCTTTCGTTTTCTCTATTTCTAGATATATATATAAGTTGCCCAGTACGTACATGGTAGATATATTCTTTTCTAATCTATATTTACACTTGGCCAGCTAGGTTCCTTTACATGTTCCAAACATAGAATTCGATCATCCAAAGCAAAATCTTCAAGCAGAATAGCCATGTTCAACTTTAAGATGACAACTAAATATGGTGCAATGACAACAGGGATCTTTGCCAGCATTGTCGTTGCAGCAGGGATTTATTTTGTTCGCGATCGATTTCGGAGAAAGCAAGAGCCCCCTACTCTGATGAGGTCTATGTCCATTGCCGTCCTCCATGGAGGGCAGCTGGCCTTGAAGAGATTGCTCGAATATCATGAAGCTCGAGCTGACAAAGGTGCACTGTTGGATCAAGCTAAATGTAACTTGATAAATCAACTTTCAAAGGACAAGCCAAATTACAAGAAGCTGCAGGTCAGTCATTTCCGTATATACATGTAAGTATACTTGCAGGGTTAATCTTCTTCGGATCACTTGTTAAAGCTGAACGAAGTCCTGCTGTTCAAAATATGCATGGTCGGATATAAATTAAACCGTGATTGATTTGACAACATGACATGTTGAATATATATCTGTTCTACATGAATCTAGTCTATCGTAGCAAAGCTCGAGATGAGTGGAAAAGAAGACGAGGCAGTCGAGTTATTAAACAAAGCAGTAACAAAGGCTCAGAATGATGGAAATCCTCATGGAGAATATGAACTTGAAATGTTACTAATTGAAATGCTTATCTACAAGGTACTTAATTCACTCTCTAATCCAACTAAGAAAATCGATCCACCCTGCTTCATCGCGAATTGGGAATATTCTTGAGGTTCTAATTAATGCAGTCCTCTGGTATTGGCCTCGCTCCTGCAGGGTGATTTTAACAAGGCGCTCAGCCGCAAATGCTTGAATGATAAAGAGATCTCAGATGCAAGGAGGCCACTATACAAGGTAATAAAACCGTTCTACTTTTATCATTTTCTTTGCAACTAATCAATCAATATTCGGAATAACGTATACATGATCAAATTTCTTGAAAATGTCGATCGCATGTAGGCTATCATTTACATGTCAAGGAGTAACAAGGATAAAAGTAAACGGTATTGGCAAGAGTTCAACAGTTTGAAAGACTTCCACTGTGAACCGTATACGGAAAAGGAGAGCTCGGTAGAAGCCCAACTCTATAAACTCAGTACAGACTTTGGAGAGTTTGAGAAGGTCGTGAACGTACTCAGAGAGGATATAGAGGTGCAAGCAAAGAAGAAGATCAAGAAACAAGCGACCATGCAGGCGTGATGTGAGATAAGAATTAGAGTAGCACAATATATGAATAAAACTAATGAAACATTTATACACTTCTAGAAGGGTACCGGTGTTATATATGAACTATGAAGCATGCAATTGGTATTGGAATTTTTATTAAAGTGATCCCATGGTATGCTAACTTTTTTATTTTGGAGGGAATGGAAAGTGCCACCGATTTGATTAACACTTCCTTACCAGCCGGGGATAGAAGACCCCGCTGTCCTCTAGAACTCTTCCTTTTATCCCTGGTAAGGGGGCCATAGATCCAAGTGATCCTAACAGTACCTCCAGCCCCATTCATTGTAATAGTAGTATCACTAAAATTCTTTGAAAAACCATCGATATTGACCTTCCGTAATGGTTTCCACCACAATGAAAGACCACCAACACTTTCAATGGTTCCACATTATACCCCTTTGAATATCCCAATCTTTTCCTTATTCTGTTGACAACACACGACTGCTTTGATGCGTTTCTAAGAGGAAGATCACATCAAAACAATGGGAGCGGGATAGTTCCCGCAATGTTTGAATTATCGGGGGTGTTCCAAGTCCTTGACAATTCCATGTCATTGCACTCATTGAGACCGTGCAGCTGTAGGCCAACTGCCAGTGCCATTTACGTTGGTCGTCACCGAGTTAGATACACTACTCCCTTCATTTTTTGAGCCTTTCCTACTTCCCCTAGTAGTTGAGGCCTCCTCCTCTTCCATTCTCTTCAGGAAGTTCCTGTTTGAGCTGCACTTGTTCTTCTTAATGACACTCTTACCAACCAATTTGTTAGGTACTGAGGACCGAGTTCTAGTCATCTTCCATCTTCTATTAGTCTTACCCTTCTTTCCTACCTCGGCCATAGCTCCACTCTCCTCATGGTTGTCATGCTCTAGAGGCATCTCAATACCCTGCACAACATCACTCACCGAGCCATGCATGGTCTTAGGTCTCTTTGCCTTTTTCTTTCTTTCCCCAATCTCTGGGTTCTTTCTCTTTGCACCACTGCCTACCTCACTCTCCGCAATCTCCTCCACCTCTTGTATCTGCAAATTTGACCCATGCAATCTTGGAACAATAGGCTCCACTGATTGCTCGCAGTACTCAAGAGATAGAAACTTCGGGTTTTCTTTGTAGAAATCCTCATTTTTTTCAAATCCCATGGTGGGATAACATTATGATCAGTCCAAGTGACATTAGATAAAGTAAGCTCATTCATGGCCCGTGTCACGCTACCATTCCAATACCAAACACCGTTTACTTCCGGATTATAATACGGATAATACGTTGGGCATTTGACACGTCTCGCACACATCGGGATGGGCGAGAACTGTGGGTCAATAGCTTCTCCCCCAATACCGCTCATATTCCTCACAACAGCTCCTTTAGCATTGCTTCCCATGTTGAGACCACGACCACTCCCGCCACACAACTCAGATCCCTATCATGTGACTCATTTTTCTCCATCTGACCGTTGAGCCTCCCTTGATCTGTGTTCCCATGCACCAGCGTAGGCTAAAGTCTAGCGTTAGCCCTAATACTCGCAGCCTCAATTTCTCCTTCGATGACACGCTTTTCAACATCGTCCTTCAATTCAAATTCTTGCCTTTCCGGACACTGCGGTGGTCGCCGGAAAACCGCCGGGTTGATAAATTTGGTAGCCTTGACATTAGGAAACTCGTTTGGATAGTGCTTCTGAGTGAAAACCGCCCTTTGTGGCCGCTCAGCCACTAAGCTCTGGTCATATCGAACTCCCAGCTTCACCAAAGTTGGATTGACCTGATAGCTGCAATCTTGTTCCACATGCCTCAATCTACCACATTTGAAACAAATTTTCTTCAAATTCTCATACTTGAATCTAACCTTCGTACTAGTACCATTCGGGCTAGGAGTGGGCAGAAATTTGCCAGTGACTTCATTGAGTCAAAATCAACCCGCATCCTTAAAAAGCCCGATGCCCACCTCCTTTGGATCTTCAACATCTAGCACAGACCCGAGCATGTTTCCCAGCTTCCTCCCATTCGCTTCAATCAATTGTTCATTTGGTATTCCATGGGCCTGGATCCAAAAGGTTGCCCTACCTAGCCCGAAGCACATACCTAGGCCCGGGGCAAGTGCCCTACCTAGGCCGTGAAGCACATACCTCTAACATTCCAGGGGCTGCTTGATATGAGTTTCTTCGCCAGCTTTTCAGAACCCACAGTGATGACGAAAATGTTGCGCTTGACCGGTATGATGCGTACTTGCCCCGGCAGCTTCCATATGCCCTGAAGGGTGGCTTTCACTCCATTAGGATTTGCTTCATTGTCTGCCACAAGCATCCCTAGCAGATCAATTCCTTCCTCAAGGTCAAGCATATCCACACTGCTCTCGAAGTTGCAGGACATGGCCTCAATAAGGCCGTCATCCTCAAGAGGCATATCGTCCTGGCATGGAGCCTCCGAAGATGATGTCATAGCAGCAAAGGGAAGAACGAGACAGACTCACAACGTAAGCACAGAGTCAGCTCAAAATAACACCACCTATTCAGGGGGACAAGATCTCCACAGAGGAGTATTGAAGAAGTATTTATGATACTAAGATAAAGATTCCCTGCCGGGAATTGCAATCAGAAAAACATTAACTACTGAGAAACCCCCAAGCTAGAACAAACCAAAAGCTGGCTCAACACAGTAGTAACTTTCTTCTCCTTTGTAGTCTCAAATTCCGAAAGGAACGAAACAAAGCGCGGAGAAGCGAATTCAAACTTGAGGAAGGCCTCAAGAAAAACTACTACTTTCATGAGTCGCAACAGATAAAACACAGGGTTTAAAATGGTAGGTGAGGGAATAGATGATATGCTAGTAGCTCACCGAGAGTATCTCAGGTTGAAGAAATGTGAAAGAACCGGCCAAAGTTTTCTAGAGAGAAGGCAGACTCTCTCTCTAACCTTCAATTCTTCCACCATGGGAGCTCGCCATGTTAAACTGTTGATGCCTTCGTTTTGTGTTTTAAACTGAGCATTGGTTCCAACCTCACTTGTAGTGAGGGGCGGATGCAGCCATTGGGCAGGATGGGCAGCCCACCCAAATTTTTGAGTTAATTAAAAAAAATAAAAATTAGTATAGAAATTTTTGCGTCTCACTCAGAGCATTTTCTTTACAACTTTTCTTGTTGGAGACGTCGCCTAATCCCGATTAACCCTCACAACCTAGCCTTTGTCTATTGCAAGTTCTCTCTCTCTCTCTAACGTTAGTGTTCTTTCTCCGTCATTGTGCATGTCGTTGTTGTTCCATGGGGTTTGATCTTGTTTCTCTAAAAATCTTCGATGTTTCTTGGTAATTTCTCATAGAAACAATAGTTAAATGGCTTAACATTATATCTCATCTCTTCTTTACTGCTTACTGTGAGTCTAAGTTTTATTTTATTTATGCGGTAGCAAAAGAGAGTTTAGTTACCTATTTGTTGATGTAGCATCTATTCATTTTGCAAAGAAATTTGATTTGAAATTCTAGTTAGCATTTACGTAAGTATATTACGCATATAGCAGTGGTGTGCAAATAGAAAATGCTTGAAGAGCAATTGTCTTACTTCTCAAAGCTACCTTAAAAAAAATTGCGTTACGCGCACAATACAATCCACCCCGTGTTCAAATCCTGGATCCACCCCTGCTTGTAGTTTCTGTTCAGGATCTAGATTCGTATTGAATATTTCTATAATACGACTTTCTGAGTCAATGCTTTGAATATTGTGTTTAAGTTTTCTGAGGAAGTTGAGACTTGAGAGAGCTCAAGCTTGAGATATAATAGGTATATTAGTAGTTGACATATTTTTTTAGTTCATAGTCCCCTATACAGTTAAAATAAATGCTTAGCTCATAACGTGAAACTGAGAAGAATTAAACCAAAATAGTGATAGCTATTATAGTTGATCCACAGGATGATCTGGTCCAGAACCTGAAAGGGACTGTGTGATCCAATGTGGTCATATTATAACGAAAGTAGTGGCTGCATTAAGCAACTTGCAGTTCACGGCACAGTAACACTTTTAACAAGACATTGTAATAAGAAAAGTATTACACTACAATGCAGAGATGTAATTAAACTTCAGAAATCTTTTGCTTCAAAGGCTCGAAATCATTACAATGTAGATGTTTTCATACCAATCGATCATTTTCTTGGTTTTTGGCAGATGTACCAGACAGTGCTCTGATACTGAGGAAACATGCATGGACTAAGGAGTGATCTGTTCTCCTGCCTATCATTTAATGAGATGGAGGCATTCAACCCAAGAGACCAACTGGCATTTTCATATGTGAGAGACCTCATGAGCCCAAAGCTGAAGCTGCATGAACATGTTTGAAGTTGAAGTGTTTGAGCAAATTGCTGTGGAATATAGGCACAACCTTAAACATGAAGGAGTTAGAAGTGAAACATCTAGAGGAGGATCCAAAACTAAAAAGACCAGAAGAGCAAGCAATGATTTGTTGTATGTCAATGGCATCTGTTGCAGTAAGTGTCAGAAGTACATTATGGAAATGTGGGGTGAATCCCCTGGTTGATTTTGTCTGTACCGGAAAGAAGGTGATGGGAAACATGGAATAAATTAAACAAAGACCAAACAACTACTTTTGGATGCCTTCTAACAAACCAAAGCAACAAGCTACAATGCTACATATACAATGAATAACAGGTTGAGAGGGGCTTCTTTCTTTCTTCTAATTTTGATTTTTCTTTCTGTTGGGTGTTGTTGTCATTGTAAATCTTTAGAGAAATCTGCAAGGGGCTCTTGAGACAGAATTGGAGTAGAGATCAGCTGCTGAGGCATGTATTTTGGTACATAGAAATTAAACAGCCACTTTCATGCTGCCAATATTTTTGTACTCTTGGGTCTTCTTTTAAAATTGGAGGAGAAAAATAGAGTGCAGAAGAATTGGATCGGAACAGTACCAGTTTTGGGGTGTAATTGGTATCTAACCATCTACAATTTCGTTTTTTTTTTCAAGTTCAAACCACAAAAATTAGCTTTGTGGTCTTGCGGTGAGATGTGCATGTGTGTATTATCTCGCTAGTCGATATATATATATATATATATATATATTATTATTATTATTATTATTAAAATATTATCTTTAAAAAGAGATATCAAATAGATTTCATTAAAAGTAAAAACATTACCATCTTAAAATAGTCAAAACTCATATGAATACACCATTTCTCATACAACTCGCATCAAGCCAGAAACACCACCCGACCGCCATTACCAAATTCTCCAACCATTCTCTCCCTCTCTACATCTCTCTGATCAAACCAACCAAACAACAATGTCCACCCAGCAACTCATCGCGAGCCACAGAGACGGCGCCGAGATATATCACGGCGAAGACACATGCAAGCAAAAGTCTCACCAGCTTCTCGACAATATGTGTCTCCCACGCGGCCTCCTCCCCCTAGACGACGTCGTCGAGTTCGGCTACAATGCCACCTCAGGGTTCGTATGGCTCAAGCAGAAGAAGCGCAAGGAGTACCGCTTCCGTGCCGTTGGACGCACCGTCTCGTACGACACCGACGTCATGGGGTTTGTGGAGGAACACCGCATGAGGCGACTCACTGGGGTCAAAAGCAAGGAGCTTTTGGTATGGGTCTCCATCTCCGACATCTACGTGGACCCGAGTTCCGATCCCGATAAGATCACGTTCGCCAACGGCACCGGAATCTCCAGGTCGTTTCCGGTCTCGGCGTTTCAGCTTGAAGAGGATGGAGGAAATGGTAATTGATAAAAGCTTGTATACAGAATTGAGAATTTTCTCTTTTTCCATTGATGATCAAGCTACCATGTTGTTGAAGCATGCATATTGGATGGTTACAGAGCTAGTTTAACAAGAATGTATAACTACAGTACTTGTATGTATCAGACATATTTTCAGTTGCATAATACAATTTCAAGGACAAAAACAAAAACAAGAATGATGGAACATGATAAAATTTTCTTTGATTTATAATTTTGAATATGCATGTCACATTGTACGTGCATATTAGATATATATTAGTACCAAAAGCACACAATTAAGATGTTGTTTCACAGGAGTAGAGAGGAATAAGAGAAACAAATCATTTAAAAATTAAAGAGTTGGAATAACTTCATGAAGGAAACCTTTGGAAAGTTGTATCTGTTGATTTTCCTTTGCTT
This sequence comes from Geum urbanum, assembly GCA_946800695.1. NCBI lineage: Eukaryota > Viridiplantae > Streptophyta > Magnoliopsida > Rosales > Rosaceae > Geum > Geum urbanum. Next base: position 50,417,997 of record OX327006.1, read on the forward strand.
GGATTTTTGGTCATCTGGGCTGTACGTAATGGCGGCTTTTGAACCGTGCATTTCAATATTCTCCAAAGTCTGGCAAGTCTGGCTCCATTTGGTTTCGCATTCCTTCTTGAATTGCCACCCCTCTTCTCTGGATGTTTTTGATAACGCAGAAACTCTATAATAGGAGAAAAAAACTGCGTGTTCCTAACTGAGGAACAAACCTTCCACTATATAAAAACACTTTTCTTTACAAGACAGCAGTTTCACAAGATACAAATACGCTCTTCTATCCTTGCTAGTATTCACGCAACTAGACTGAAGATCCAACTCTCTTCTCGCCAGACAAAGTGTTTACAATTTCAGTGGCTATGAAGCTTCTCTTAGAACTTAGTACTCGACCGACTAATTCTCCCTAGAATGCTTCCAACAAAATTGCACCATCATTTCAACCTATGATGTGCAATATGACAATATGCAAGTTTGAAAAGTGGTTTGATATGTTTTCGTATGGAGATATAAAATCTCAAGAAGGAAAAATCTTGTTTTATAAACTTCCTAACAAATGTAGGAACAAAAGAGAGTTTTAGACTAGTTTTGACAAACCGAAAACCTCTTTGGAAAACAAGATAACTCTTGCACATACAAGAGATAAAAGTGACTTGAAAAGAAGAGACAAACACTCTAACTCTTCTTAGACTTTTTAAGTACCGAATGGCTTCTAAGTTTGTGGTATTTATAGCCAATCGGTATAGCAAGTGATACACGACTTTGCAACCATTAAATTATCACTTAACACTCAACAAAAACGTATAAACAATTAAAACCCTTTTGTGTAGATGTAGCATTGATAAGTAGGGTATCGTTCTTAACCGGGGATTGAGGGTGCATGCATATTTACGCTATGGTTTGAAAGGGGGGTTTGAGAAGGTTTGTTTAATACCTACGAAAATAAAGACAGGAAAATGGCATAGCAAACACATCGTTGGCTTCTAAGTTCTAACATGCTTAAACTCATAGACAAGCAAAACAAACAAGAACATAGAATCCTAAACATGCTTACTAAAACCGAAAATAAAGTTTAATTACATATATACATGATCAACTCGTCACACTTACCTCATTTCTTTATAACCTAATCATATTATATGCAACCTAAGTTTTATCTAAGCCTTTACTATGTGGTTCGCATGCATCTTTCATAATTAAGTGACTAAACCAAGATTGCTCGCATTTAGACACATCATTAACCTAAACCAAGATTGCTCGCATTTAGATTAAAGCATTAAGTGAAGAAGACACATTATCTAACATAAACCAAGATTGCTCGCATTTATATTAGCACACAGAAAAGACTTAGACTCGAAATAGATGACATAAAATAGAATTAGAATTATATTACAAAAACATGTCTTTACACTCTACAAAACTGAAATGCAAGGAGTAAGTAGAGGGATCGAAATACACCCTTTGTGTCGTGATTGCAGTCGCAAAGCTTGCACACGATCCTTCTATGGATGGCTAGATGAACCCTCGGATTGCCTAAGGTTGCTTCTAGGTGGAGGCCGAATGTATATGGTGTGGAGGATGGCGTTCCTTGAAGAGATTTCGAGTATTTGTGGAGAGGAAGTGTTTAAGGCAGAGACTTGGCTTGTATGATGAGTGATTCTTGAGAATGAGGCCGAGCTCTTGTATTTATAGGTGAAGAATTCCAACTTTCCTCTCCAAACTAGGGATTCCTAGTTTACCCGGATAGAACTGACAGCCTGTCTTCCTTTGAGTATTCCGGGAGTTCTAGAGCTCAGAAAATTATGATTTTGGACTCGTTGGAAAGCTTATTCAAAGGGCTATAAAATCCATATAAGGATCGCCATATTTGGAGTTGAATTGCGACTTCGGTGGCCTCTTGAAGTTACAGGTCTGTTCTGAGATCTTCTTTCCTTATTCCACTCTAGATATTTCTTTCTTGATTTCCAAGGAAATATACTCCTTGCCGAAATTCTTCAATATATTCAAGATATTTGGTCTTCAAATGTGGCAAGTGTGATCTCAATATTTCGGCCATGACTTCTTTCCATAAATGTATGCCGACTTGATCTTCCTGGTTCACTTAGGAGAAATGCATTCGTTCTTCATTTGGGAAACTATTTGTGCGTACCATTTTAGTAACTTTTACGAATACCATTTCTCAACCATTTTGCGCGTCTCAGACATTTCGCCACGTCATTCCTAGTTGATTTAGGAAACTTCATTTTTCAGCTCCGCGAAACTTTCCGAGTTGTCGAACCATTTACATTCCTAACCCGAGTAGGAATCCTAGTCAAAGTAGGAAACACCACTTTTCCTAAGCGAATTAGGAAACCTCCAATTTCTGCGTTTTAAGCTCCATTTCACCTCTTTTATTGTACTCCTTTATTCAAAACCTAAAAACAACAAAGTAAGTAAGAAATGATAGTACTAAGGTCAAAACAAAGCTAAATGTAAAGAGAAAGACATTAAGAATCAAGCATAAAATGCGTAGATCAAATTCCCCCACACTTAGACTTTGCTAGTCCCTAGCAAATACTAAATAAAAGAAAGACTAAAAATATAAACCAACGTTAGAGCTAACCTCCACGTTGAACAAATCCCATGGACTCAAATAAATAAAAACAACTCCTAAGCCCTTAGCACAATTTGTCTCAGAAATTTTCTTACGTATATGGCGATGGAGTCACAAGATTTCATAGTGAAAAGTTCAAAATTTTTTGAGAGATAAGAGAAATATGATCATGTCATGAACAAGTAGGACTTGGAGAAAACAATGGTGAAGTTAAAGCTATGCATGTTTCGAAAAAGTCTAAATCAATCTCACATGGATGCTCTCATCATATTTTCACTCATGAAAAGAGGTTTACTCAAAATGTATATGTTTTGTATCAAAATACCTCATAATTACTTGCACAAATGAACCAAACCATATGCTTACTCATGTAACTTACTCAACCAATTGAAGGCTACTCATCTTAAGGATCATAAAAGACTTTAGAAAGGTTGTAATGAGGCTAAGGCTAAGGCATTCAAAATTTAGATAAGTGGTGGTTAAAACACGTTCCAAAGACTTAGTCTAGCACTTAAAACTTCTTGAATTCGTGACTCATTCTTTCTACACTTCTTTTTGTGTCAAACTTCAGAATTGGGGGCCAATTTTCATCTTTTTGGGCCCTAACTTCATTCTCAACTTCCTTTGAGCTTTATGAACAGGACAAATGCCATATTTCTTCACTTTTGGGCCTTCAATTCGTAGTAATCTCCAAATTCATAAGTATAGGGGACATTAATCCAAACTTATACAATCTAAATACAATGCCTCGAGATCTTTATACATTTTTCTTCTTTTTCTTTTTTTTTATCTCGAAAATTTTGGCATTCAAATACAAAATTTGTTGGACAAGTCTATCCCTATACACACATCTTTTCATCATCTTCGCGCCACTTTCATTGTGCTAGCTTCGAAATTCTTCACCAAGTCCTTAGAACGAGGGTAGGAACTCTACACTAGGCTAAGTGTTTAGATATGTATGTGGTGAATGAAAGAAAATGCTAAACGTGGGCTCAAAAGGGGTAATTTAAGGGTGTCGCAACTCGTGCGCACAATGGGACACAAGGCCATTTGGTTTAAGTAGTGGTAACCTAATTTGCCTTTAATCATATCCAAAATCAGAGCATATATCAACTTAAAAGCGTTGTAAATCTACATGAGTAAGTTCTAGTAATCTCTAGTTCATTAAAATCTATGGCAAGTAATTAGATGAAGCATATTTTGTTTTTGAAAACCATATGCACGAAAATTCACTCTAAAAGAATAATGTAGGCTCAAAAACTCACTTTTAGGTTTGTATGATTTAAAACTTATTCTAACATGCGAAATCTGTACCATGTTTAATCAAACCATATCCACTACATGTTATGACAATCAAAATATCTCACTTATCACACGAAAACAGTTTGGTGCTTATTCATCGCCATATGTATTCTTTTCCGTCCATTTTCATCATAGACTAACTAAGGGCATCCTAAAAAAATGAAAAAGACTCTTTAAAAACCCTAAGTTAAATAGAAAGACATAAAATAAATTTTTTTAGGGCATCATCCGCCGGAAAGTTCCATTGTCCGCCCGGTTTTATGGTTTTAAGACTCAAATAAAGTTGTAAACCCCTCCCCCACACTTAAATTCTACATTGTCCTCAATGTATTTAAGGGAATCATAGAATTCCGTATGAAGGGAGAGACCCACGAAAATTTTAGCTAAGGAAAATAAATAAGTAATGAAATTAAAAAGATAAGGGAGGAGAGAACAAAGCCTTGGCGATTTCCTCCATTGGGTTGCCTCCCAACAAGCGCTTGTTTTTTAACGTCTTACAGCCTAGACGTGAAGTTCTTCATTCATTTGATGTGGCCGGTTCAAATAGAGATTCTTCCTCCACTGATGATGAAATGATAACCGGCAAAGTGTTATTCTCTCCCAAGTAAGCATACTTCAAATGAGCCGGTAATACTTTGAGTTCTAACTCCGGTGCCTTGATTACGGATGGAACAAGCTTGTTTTTTCCATAGGCCAACGGAATTGGAGGTGGCCTATTAACAATCCGTGGAGCCTCATTGAGTGACATAGCCATCTCAAGGATTCTAGGCTCCAAAATCTCGATAAGTGCATCAAAAAGGGCTTCATCTCCAAGTCGAGTCAGCCCCGCTCCTTCTTGTATGGCAATGTCTAGCTCATCATCTCCAATGGTGTCTAAGTGTTGTTGAGCTGCCTCTTCCACCATATCCATCGAAAATATGGCATGTACACTTGCCGTGGGAACCTTCATGACATCTAATATGTTGAATTCAATCTTTTCTCCGTCAATCTCCATGGAAAACGTTCCCTCAAAAACATCAATCTTCGTTCTTGCAGTCCTCATGAAAGGTCATCCAAGAAGCAATGGCGTGGTATTCAAAGGACTCTCCTCCATGTCAACAATGTAAAAATCCGCTGGAAAAATCAGGTTGTTGACTTGCACAAGAACATCTTCAACGTATCCCCTAGGATACTTATGTGAACGGTCGGCTAGTTGAATGATGACGTTGTCTTGTTTGAGCTCGCCTAAATCCATGGATGCAAATAAGTAATAAGGCATTACGTTAATGGATGCACCAAGGTCTAGCATAACATTTTCGAATTTGTTGTCACCAATCACGCGAGGAACAGAAAAGCTCCCCGGATCCTTCAATTTGGGGGGTAACCGACGCTGTAAAACCGCTGAAACGGTTGCATTCACCTTCACAACCTCCTTCGCTCTCGTTTGCCTCCTTTGGGTGCATAACTCTTTGAGAAATTTTGCATATATAGGCACTTGCTTTATGCACTTGATCAAGGGCAGATTTACTTGCACCTTCCGAAAGATGTCCAAGATGTCTTCATATTGATCATCTTTCTTAGATTTTGTCAACCTATGTGGGAATGGTGCACGAGCAAACGAAGCATTAGTATTAACCAAACTTGAAGGGATAGAGTTAATACCTTTGTTTGGGCCAGATTGTGATGATGAGGGTTGTGCCTTAGTGGCGTGAGGAGCCACATTCTTCTTCTTCTCGGCATCTTTAGTAGCCGGATCTTTTTCTAAGTCCTCCTCCTCAAAATAGTGTTAGTATCAAAAAAATATACAAGTAATGCAAGACACTAACCAAAAACGTTGAAAATTAAAAGAAAGCAAGAAAAACACACAAAATCACACCAAAACAAATCACACGAAGAAAAACAAACCAAAAACACACCAAAAACACACGAAAGCTATAAAACACTAAGTTAAGACACTTAAAGAATTGTAAACGTGAATGCAAGGCTTTAGACTCCCTAAAATGAATGCAAAGTTGATAGAATAAGTTAAGACTCAATTTACACGTTTTCTGCAAAATTAGGCATATTTACAATGCAAAGATTTAGAAACATATATATATATATACAAGTAGAGTAATGCAAGCACACCACGTTTCATTCAAATTCATGCTCAAAACAATTAAATCGTCATTCAAATGCATCAAACAAGAACCTAAGTGAAATATGAAGTGAATGCATAAGAGAAAATGTTAGAACCTGCAGAAAACACACAAAGTTACGTGCTAAATACATGATGCAAACGTGACCTTACGTTTGGCCTCATGTCCCTAACTTCACTTAGGTTAGGGTACCCGGTGATGAAATCCGAGCATCACAAAGCCACCGGCAGGTTATGCAAGCTATATGCAACGTGGTTAATTCTTTACAAGTTAGAATGCACACGAAATTTACAAGTAATATGCACAAGTATTTTGTTCATTGAGTTTCGCCTTCATTTTAAAGAGAATACGTTCATTTGGCCTTTAGGTCTTTCATTGGACGTGCGACCCGCGCGATAAAATGTACATTCTCAATCAATCGGCCTAGGTTCAATCGAAAAACATGGCCAGTTGGGGATAGAGATAACGCGAGAGGCAGGACTAATTTCGACGATGCATCTCGAGGCTTACCGATCAAGGAAAGTAGATTTAGTCCTTGTCTTCTTTGGGCAACTTTAATAAGCTTGGCCAGTTGGCAAGAGAGACCACGAGAGGTAGGACCGATTTGAGATCTCGGATCCAGAACCCGTCATAGAAACCGTCACCTTCTAGACACCAAGTTACCAAAGATTTCTTACTAAAAGACAAGTTTTCATCCACTCACCGGATCATTGGTATATACTCCATTGATGCAAGTCTTTCTTAGATCCAGAACCTGTCACCAGTCATAACCCGTTCTAGACACCATGTCCGACATTCAACCAAAATTTTGAGAAAGACATTCCCTCAAGTTCTTGTAGACTCCGCCATCAACCTCATGTCCATAACTTCACTTAGGTTATGGTGTGCGGTGATGAAATCCACACATCATGAGGGGTTAAGGAGATAAACAAGAAAAAGAGGCGCCATCTATTCCAATGAGTGAGACTTAATCGCCCAAACTTCCGTACTCAATGTAAATCGAAGACTTCCTTTAATATGTACCTATTTACATGGCTGCAAAAACAAAACGTTAGAATGGAACGTATTATGAACATGTATAAAAATTTTCGACACTTTACATATACATATACACACTTATTTACACATATTCACATATTTACAAGCATAAACACACAATTCTTTACAATCCCCGGCAACGGCGCCAAAATTGATACACGACTTTGCAACCATTAAATTATCACTTAACACTCAACAAAAACGTATAAACAATTAAAACCCTTTTGTGTAGATGTAGCATTGATAAGTAGGGTATCGTTCTTAACCGGGGATTGAGGGTGCATGCATATTTACGCTATGGTTTGAAAGGGGGGTTTGAGAAGGTTTGTTTAATACCTACAAAAATAAAGACAGGAAAATGGCATAGCAAACACATCGTTGGCTTCTAAGTTCTAACATGCTTAAACTCATAGACAAGCAAAACAAACAAAAACATAGAATCCTAAACATGCTTACTAAAACCGAAAATAAAGTTTAATTACATATATACATGATCAACTCGTCACACTTACCTCATTTCTTTATAACCTAATCATATTATATGCAACCTAAGTTTTATCTAAGCCTTTACTATGTGGTTCGCATGCATCTTTCATAATTAAGTGACTAAACCAAGATTGCTCGCATTTAGACACATCATCATTAACCTAAACCAAGATTGCTCGCATTTAGATTAAAGCATTAAGTGAAGAAGACACATTATCTAACCTAAACCAAGATTGCTCGCATTTATATTAGCACACAGAAAAGACTTAGACTCGAAATAGATGACATAAAATAGAATTAGAATTATATTACAAAAACATGTCTTTACACTCTACAAAACTGAAATTCATTACAAGGAGTAAGTAGAGGGATCGAAATACACCCTTTGTGTCGTGATTGCAGTCGCAAAGCTTGCACACGATCCTTCTATGGATGGCTAGATGAACCCTCGGATTGCCTAAGGTTGCTTCTAGGTGGAGGCCGAATGTATATGGTGTGGAGGATGGCGTTCCTTGAAGAGATTTCGAGTATTTGTGGAGAGGAAGTGTTTAAGGCAGAGACTTGGCTTGTATGATGAGTGATTCTTGAGAATGAGGCCGAGCTCTTGTATTTATAGGTGAAGAATTCCAACTTTCCTCTCCAAACTAGGGATTCCTAGTTTACCCGGGTAGAACTGACAGCCTGTCTTCCTTTGAGTATTCCGGGAGTTCTAGAGCTCAGAAAATTATGATTTTGGACTCGTTGGAAAGCTTATTCAAAGGGCTATAAAATCCATATAAGGATCGCCATATTTGGAGTTGAATTGCGACTTCGGTGGCCTCTTGAAGTTACAGGTCTGTTCTGAGATCTTCTTTCCTTATTCCACTCTAGATATTTCTTTCTTGATTTCCAAGGAAATATACTCCTTGCCGAAATTCTTCAATATATTCAAGATATTTGGTCTTCAAATATGGCAAGTGTGATCTCAATATTTCGGCCATGACTTCTTTCCATAAATGTATGCCGACTTGATCTTCCTGGTTCACTTAGGAGAAATGCATTCGTTCTTCATTTGGGAAACTATTTGTGCGTACCATTTTAGTAACTTTTACGAATACTATTTCTCAACCATTTTGCGCGTCTCAGACATTTCGCCACGTCATTCCTAGTTGATTTAGGAAACTTCATTTTTCAGCTCCGCGAAACTTTCCGAGTTGTCGAACCATTTACATTCCTAACCCGAGTAGGAATCCTAGTCAAAGTAGGAAACACCACTTTTCCTAAGCGAATTAGGAAACCTCCAATTTCTGCGTTTTAAGCTCCATTTCACCTCTTTTATTGTACTCCTTTATTCAAAACCTAAAAACAACAAAGTAAGTAAGAAATGATAGTACTAAGGTCAAAACAAAGCTAAATGTAAAGAGAAAGACATTAAGAATCAAGCATAAAATGCGTAGATCAGCAAGTGGAGGCTTAAGAATTGATCTTAGCCCTTCATCAAAAGATGAATCCAAAAGTTCTCCTTGAAATGGGGAAATGCCATGTTGAAACTCACCAACTGGGACAGCAAATAGGCATGCTGAAATTCAACAAAAGGGACAACAAGGAGAAGAAATGAAACTGAAAAACCTGACTCCATTGCATGAATGAGAGACACCTACCCTAAAGAGAGAATGTAAGGTTTTTCATTTTGGTTTTGTCCAACCGAGACATGCAAGAGTGTAGAGTGTTTTCTCCATGAAAATAAGGAGAGATACCTACTCCTTTGTACCTACTGGAAAGAAAGAGTTTTGTAGAACAAAACTTGTAGGTAAAGTTTTTAACTACTCTCATCACAAAAGTTTTTGGATGAAATAACAAGCAAGGTTTACTATGTAATGATGCATAATTATACCTTTCATAATGATATTAATGTCCATTGCTTTAGCTTATTAATGTTGTTTATGCATGTTATCCATGTTTTTTGAGAGAATGTCAATTATGTAATGCCAATAAATTTGCTTGTGCGTGAAAAACTGGCAAAAAATCAGAGTAGATATGGCAATACCCGCATGCTTTCTCACCATCCCAACCCAAAATGGCCTGCATGCATCAAAGTTAGACTTTGGCTTTACGCACAAGGGACATGAGAGACTGAGTTCCGATGGTCACTGATCCAAGCAGTGTCCATGATAAGGGTGTGCACAGGGCAAGCAAGTTCATTCTTGAACACCATTGTCAGAGTCGTAAAACCTCTCCATACACAAAGCACACGTAGAGATTGTCTTGTGTTCCATAGTAGCTCCAAAGCTATCAAGGCCCAGTTTCTATAAAACCTTCAGTTTAGTTGTAGGATTGACCTCAGTTGCTTCATAACAAAAATTATTGACAACGTGCAACCGCAGAGTGAGGCTGCGGACGACGAGGATGATAAGCAGATCAGAGGCGGCTCCATCAACCACCTGAAACAACTGTGCAAGAACAGATGCCTGCTGATGTTCTGGGACATTCCATCCCTCTAAAACTTCTGAGAAAAGTTCAGTGTGCTTTTTTCTTTTCGGCAAGTGCTTGGGGAATGCGGCAGTGGGGGCGAAGAAGAGAAGGACTTGACCCAGAGACTGGAGCAGATTTTAATTGGGTCTTGTTTGAGGAGTGAGTAAGGATCTTGTGGGTCTTTTAAGGGGGACGAAGATGAAGAGAGAGTGCGAGCGAGGAAGAACGAGGTTGGAGGAGTCGTGAGGAAATGGAAGGAGGAGTTGCACACCAAGTGTTCGCCGGAATGTCTCAGTCTGAGACCCCTTGCTCCCATTCCTCGTTTGGAATCCTCTCATAGAAAGATGCTCTAGGCATGTTGGTATGTAACGTACTTCTTATTCTAAGACAGAGAAACGACAGAGCTCCTTTATAGTAACTATGGGACACCCAAAAAAAAGCTTGTTTTATAGCAGAAATTTTCATAATAATATGATAACGAATACGATAGCGTATTTTCTCCTCTGATCACTCTCTCTCTTAATTGGAAATTTATTGAGAATATGACAGCAAATTTGTTGAAGTTGTAGACTTTTTTTTATTTTTAGAGATTTTGGATTTTGCTTTCTTATATTAAAAGTGATTATCGAGATGTGCTCTAAGTGCTCCGCAAAGTTCGAAGAGCGAACGCAATCGTACCTAACGTTGCGAGGCCTAGGTTTTTGGTCGCACTTGTGCCGGCTTGTTCCAGATTGGTCTATGTGCTGACTACCCCCGGAGGGGATCTTGCGGCGAAGAAGTGTTTTGTGGAGGTGGTTTGGTGCGGGAGTGAACGAGCGGTGTCGGAAGCAAACCAAGGGATGCGCTGTGAAGTGGCTGCGGCGTACAGGATTTGGATGGTGGCGAGGTGCTAAGCCTACTCTCGGACGGCATCGCCTTTGCCGTGCACGGCTTAGGGCAGTGTTTATGCAGATCGGTAAGAGGTGGCTTTTGCAGATCAGCATGGGTCTTCATGGATTAGTGAGGGTTGGCTCCGGTACCAAGGCGCGACTTTGGAGATTTTGAGGTGGGTAAAACACCGACGAGGTGATGTGTCCGGGTGAAAACGAAAGCAAGTGCGGCTCCGGCGACTTGACTCCCGGCGCAGGGACGCCCAGCCATGGCGACTAGGATTCTTTCCCTTCACTAATCTCTTAAGCTAGGCGTTACTATTTTGGGTCTGGTATTAGATCCAAGCTGCTTAGAACAAAACATATTCTCTATTTGGGTCTTCCTACTTTGAGCCTAAGTTTTTGGGCTGGAATCTCAGCACTACTTCTCGGCACTTCACGTGGGAACCAGGGGGCACTTCAGCTGTGTAGAGATGGTGCTAGACGTCTAAGGAGCGGTGCGCCCGACTTTTTTAGTATAATGATACTCTTTTTTAATATAACTGTTCTCGAAGGTGACGACCGCGAGCTTAGGCTCCATTGGTTAATGAAAGCACCAGATCGTAGGGCTGCCTATGATCGTTGAAGGTGAAGACCTTCCTTTCGAGATCTGTTGATGATGTGAGACCTTGCCATACCGCTTTTCCTGAGCATTCTTCCATGAAAACTTAGAAAACAAGTCTAAAGCACGGTGTGGTACCGTACTTAGACCCTCCGACGCTCAAGTCAGTACTTATTTCAAGAATCGAATAGCAAATAAGGCAGCGTTTCGTTACCTTGGACCATGTAGAGATGGTCTATATATAGCGATCGAGTTAGGTCTAAGCATAATCTATATCGAATAGGATTACTTTACTTTTGGATAGGAGGAATCCATTAAGGAATGGATCTCCATATCCAGGCTAATCATACCTCATGATTACCACAGACCTTTTGGTGTAATCCCCTTAGGATTCAGACAAATCTTACTATTTTCCCCTAGGATTTCTGCCAATCCCTCGAGGTCCGACTCTGCTAATCCCTCAAGGTCTGATCGTACTGTTCCTTGAGGTCCAATCAGGCTATCCCTTGAGGTCCAATCATACTTTGGGATTGTCACACCATCTTACAAACATTCTAGAGGCTTCTACATCATTCTAGATACTTCCAGAAACCTCTAGATTAATCGATTAATACTTGGAACCTTAGTCGTACAGGCCCAAGCCCATTGTTCCAATTATCGGACCTCTTCCGCTTGCGGACCTGGAGGACCAGAATCTCTCCAGGTTGATGTGACCAAATTTGACTCCCACAAATAACCCCAAGGCACGCCAAGCAGACTTTGTTACTTGGTGTGGCTTCACACTTCAGCTAATTTGGCCTACAAAGACGTCAATGCAATAATATTCAATGTACTAAATCAAACTTGAAAAGAAACTCATACCTTAGCCATGATCGCTTCATGAAAGCAAACTCCATTGAGAGATTTCTCATTCTTCAAGCAAGTTCTCTTGTTCCCACAGGTCTCCCATGGAATACCTCAATATTCTAGTAGGCGAATCGTTCATAAAGATGAAGATAATATTGAGATTTGCAACTTGCTTAACTTGAATCCTTTAGCTTTCTGCCATAACAAGCTCGGGATTGCTTGAAAATCCACTCATATCTTTCCTTGGAGTCTTTCCCAGCTTAGAATGCCAAATAAATCATTATAACCTGGTCTCCATAGAGAATTCTCACCAAAAAGTCGTTGCTGAGATTTCTGGAAAATTCCTCAAGGTTTCTGAAAAACCCTCGAGATCAGGAAAAAACCCCCGAGGTCAGAAAAACCCTTGAAGTTTGAACGACCCTTGAGGTCAGGAAAACCTGGTTTCTGTAGATTGCTTACTTAGAAACCTTAGGGAAACGAACGTTTTCCTTCGAACATGATAATTATTCACCTTGGTTTGTAGGATCATCTCAAGCATGTACTTTTGCCCAGCAAATGAAAATTGAAATCTTTCCTCGTTCTCGATCAAACAGGCATAAGCGAATAGTTCTTTCTTTCTCGACTTTACATCCTTTCGTTCCAGAATAGATAGTTCATAATGCATGGTGGCAATCTGCCCCAGCTCTGTGACACTTTCCTCTAGCTTTCTGGAACCTTCCTCAGGATTTCGAGCAATCACCCCCAGTTTTCAGGGAAAGCTCAAGGCTTTATGAAAAACTGCAACTTTTCTGGAAAATAATTTCCTTGTCTGAAAGTATTTAGCTTATGAAGCATTCCATCGATTTTCCTCGAGCTTTCGGGTGGTAGATCTTTCTCCCTCAAGCTCCGAGCTAATCATGAACAATATAGTTCAAACTTTCATCGAATGCATCTTTCTTGATCAATCAACAAATCTTTCTTAAGCAAATCGTTCAACTTTTTCAACATAACAAGGGTCGCCTCTGAGTAGCTGTGGCCACAACATGCCTTTATGATCTTGTTGCACCTTTATCTACTTGTGCCATGCTTGTATGTTAGCTATTATATTATTAATCATACAGGTCCTCTTAGGGAGGTCGTTGAAGGAATCTTGCCTGACCACCCTAGGGTCTACTTCAAAAGGTCTCAACTGGACCAGGGCTACATTGTCCAGCCCCCTCGTGACCTTACCGAGGAGAAGATAGAGGCCCCTGGTGAGGGCACCGTGCTCCCTCGCGTGGAGAAGCTCATCCCTCCCAATTCTGCTCTGGTTTGTCTCGTGTCTATATCGCATGCCCATCTCTGGTTTCTCTGACCCTCGAGCAGGATGCCGAGGACCTTGGATCCCTGAAAACTGGGGATTGATGACAGCGTCTTGGACTTCCCTCTACCGGGTTGTCCTTTCAGACACCTGATATCTTTTCATGCCGTCTACTCGATCGTTTTTTTTTTTACATCTAACACATCGTTCTTTTCTCTCTCTTCTTACATAATTTTTGCCAATTTTGGCCTGGGTCCTTAGCTCAGAAAACTCTTACGCCAAGAGTAAGTATCGTACTTAATTCATCATACTTTGCTTAATCTTTCTTAGCTCATCGTGCTCAACTTTTTCATACCTTTTCGTATCGTGCTTTTATTCCATGCCCATCGATCTTGCTTATGGGGCTTAGAAATTCTGCCTCTGAGTTCCTGTGACCTCAATGCGACTCTCGGACCCCCACACATACTAAATGCTCTCGGAATAGGCTTAAGGAGATTGCCTTAGTAACCTTAAGGTCTCATGAGAGGTGCTCGTGGTTTTGAGACTGCCTCCCTAATAGGGGGTATACATTCCTACCTCGGTCTGTATAAAGACCATCGTACTCCAGACTCTTCTCTCGACCAAGCTCCTTTGTCCAGGGGGATCCTAGCCTTCATAGGGGCACCTGATCAAAGTTGCCTTTCAAGCTCAGATCTCACCAGGGGGCTTGTCTGCAGTGTTGAGATGGGGTCTCCCAACAGTTTTCTCATTGACTTTGACTTATCCCTAGGGCGTCATCAGGTGTATACACTTGGGACTTAGAATGTTCAATTTGTCAGAATATGGCCAAGCCACCACTGGGGTGTTTGTTAATCTTGCCACGTACATTCTAACCTCGAGGTCTTTACTGACCCAAGATTACTGTGAGCTCTCGCGGGGTTTTACTCCAAATTTGTTGCTCTATCCACGAGCGTCCTTCTCAATGCCCTAGTCCTCCCTCCCTCGGGGTGCATTACCTTTGGAAGGACCAGCTCGCAGAGTGAAAATCCTTCCCTGGGAACCAACGTCATCTTCCCCGCTCAAGCTTGTTGCCTTTCCTGGGCTTTAACCTTCCCCTAATTGTATTTATCAAATAGATCGTACACTTCAACTAGATCGTACATCGAACAGAATAGAACAACACATCGAACGGATCGTACACTTCAACCAGATCGTACATCAAACAGAATCGAACAGGCTAGCTAATCGTGCATAATCAATCCATCGAATAAATCATGGAAACCATCCTTTTGAGGGATGAGCATGATTTCTGGATATATTTCTTGGAGCTTGTCCAAGAAATTCCTTCCCCCCGGGAGATATTCTAACCTGCTGTTACGAACCTGAAGGGAATGCCCAGCTGTCGTGGACCTCGAAGGAACTTTCTGAAATTGAGGAAACTTCGAGGGATTACATTGCTAGGATCCCCACATCAATGGATTCACTTAGAATACTCTAGACTTCAAGGTTGACCAAGCCCATCATCGTCATCCCTAGCAATAACATGTTCTATACTCGAGGATTTTATATAGATTCGTGGAAAGACATTCCCTCAGCTAGTATCATCTTCTCCACGTGACATGAGAGCTTGCAAAACATAACCTTCAAGCTTTCTTTCGATTTCTTGGGTTTCCTCGAGCTCACGATAAAGACTAATAAACTTTCTTGGAAACCCCCAGGGTTCGTGAGAAACCTCGGGGTTTCCTCACCGATGTTAAGTATAAAGTTTTTCCTGTTTCTTGTAGTCAAGGTCGACCACAGGGGCTTCATATAAATTGTACACATGAACATATCGAACACATCATCGTTCCTCATTATACTTCACATAAACCATCATACACTATGATCTTGCTATAGTTCTTGGCCATGTTTGATAGTGTGATCTGCATTGGACATAGTTTATTGTAGAGGGTTGTGAAAGCCTTGATGCTTCTGCTCAGCTCCTCAAACTTTGTCAGTGTTTGACCTCGAGCCTTCTGCTTGACCCCTCAAGCTCCAAAATCCTATAACCCTCCAGGTTAGAAATCATCCCATTCAGGCTAGCAATCATCCCCTCTAGGCCAGCAATCATCCCCTCTAGGCCAGCAATCGTCCCCTGAGCTTTCCTCTTGCAAGCTCAGGACCCTAAATGTCTTTGATCGATCCCTCAAGCTCGTTGAGGATCTCTGGTCCTCAACCCCCAGCTCGGTTCACAAGTTGATGCCCAACCCCTAGCTTGTTCTTTGAACATTGGTTATCTCTGAGGAAATAGATAATCCTCAGCTCAGCTGCGTTTCCCAAGAAAGGTTTGTGCCTTCCGGTGTGCATGCCACATATTGCATAGTGCAGTCCTTCCATTATCGTCCTGGCTAGGGGGATGTATTGCTAGTAGGTTTGGCCCGCTAAAGGATCGTCGGTACCGCTTACCGTCTCTAATGTTATATCATGCTGCTTGTCGATAACCTTCATGGCCCTTGTACGCCCCTCAGATAGAATTTCTGCCCCACTGTAACCATCGGTTCGTCCATCCATTAGTTCATCCATTACTGTCATTGTCTCCGCCTTGCCTGTACCAGGCATAAGCAAATGCTCCTCATGGATCATTCACCTCTGCTGATAGTCTGTATTAAGAGGCTAGTTTGGCCAACGCATCTGCATGTGCATTCTCCAACTTGGGAAGCTGCATGATCGAGAACCCTTCAAGCTGGCTGACCAGCCCCTTTGCAACCTTAAGGTATGCCTCCATAAGCAGGTGATGAACTGCGTGCCCTCAAAGTACCTAGTTCGTAATCAGTTAAGAGTCATGAAATACTTTGATCTTCTTTACATTCATCTCTTGAGTTAACCTCAGACCTGCCATGAGGTATTCACACTTGGCTCCATTGTTGGTCGCCTTCCATGATCATACCATCTAGAGTCTTAAGTACCAGACCTGCTCTAATGCCCTTGTCCTTTGAGGACCCATCAATGTACAAAGTCCAATAGTCAACCTCCTGCTCTTATGAAGAATAATTGAATTCCAAATTCACACCATTTTGTCAACCACTTGTTGAAACTGACTCCTAAATCGGAAAGTCAAATTCTTTAACAGCAAGTCCTTGTAGAGGTACATTATCTCTTAACTTTGCGTCGAAAAGAGTGATATTTGGCTAGATACTCCTTGCCCCAAGTATTCTGCTAGACAGTTTGAGTCTTGGAGAATATTCAATGCCCTTAGCCTGGATTCTTCTTGTACACGACCCCTTGTGCTTTCGATCCTTGCTCCAATAATAGTCTAGCAAACTTCTAAGAGTGAAGTGCTCCACCGTTCTCCAGATCCTGAGTGCGCATGATCCCTCGAGCTTTCAGGATTTCTAGTGTGCACCCTCGTGATCTCCTCCTTAATTTATCAGCTTCCTGGTAAATTCCACACGATGCTCGAGTGTGCAGGTTTGGTAACCTTACTCCCAACAATTTTCGAGCTAAGGGAAACGGTGCCCCCAGGTCTGATCTTAGGTCCTTCAAAAAAACTACTCCCCAACTTCAAAGTAAAGCTTGGGTTCGTGGTTTTTTTCTTGAGCTCGATAGCAATCATATTCTAGCTAGGTAAGCAGGATGTGTTTCTCCCACTGTTTGTAAGAGCATACATGGTCTTCAGCCTTTTCCTCTAGCTCTCCACGAGCTCTAAACTTGCTCCTCGTGGAAACCTTGAGGGTCCATCTCTCGATCAAGGGGATTCCGTTCTACGCCATGTTTCTGGCCTTATTATGTTGTTTGCTACACGAAACTGACATTTCTTGGGGTCTGACCAGAGACCTCCACTTAGGTTTTCTCCTGGCATGTTAATTACCCTTGAGGTTGCTGGTTGACCTCAGCACACCTCGAGCTCGCTGGTCGTGGGTCAGAAAAAAAAAATTAGTCCTTGAGGATTCTAGCACTAGTTGAATGGTGTACAACATGGCATAATCATTCATTGGTGAAGGAAGAGGAATGGGCTTCTTGTCCTGTGATTCTCGCCTTCTTTCTCTATCTTTGCTCATCTTTCCTCAAGTACCAACATGCCTTGAGTCTTCTTGCCCTGCCTTTGAGCTTCGTGAACCTGGGGATGCCCCTATGTCTCCAGATTCGTACCTCAAGTATTCTGAGTGAGAGGATACCCCTAGCTCCACCACTTCTGCCATTACACAATTGTTGCTCTGAAAGATCTTTACTCCAGAGTATTTGGGAGTTTCGATGATATAGTGTAGCACTAAGTACTTCTTCTCTTGGCCTTTAGCTGGTGGTGGTAAGGTCCAGTCATTCTTGGGACGCTTGTCATTACCTTGAGGCCTCACTGAATCTTCGATCTTTCGCATGTATTCATCGGTCAAATACTCCCAGCAATATCTCTGGTCAACCTACTCGATAAAGTGTTTATTTGAGGGCTCCACAATCTATCATATCGTGATCGTTCATCTCATAGTGAAAGGGTCTCGGATTGATCCAGGTGGTGGAGAGGTCTCTTCAAGTGTGACTCGTCTTTGATATGGTGAAGTGTTGTTGAAATAGAGTCGTTGGTTAGCCTCCTCGAGCTACTTGATCTTGCTAGAGAGAGTAGCCCTCCATCTTCTATCCTCCTCTCCTGACTTTGGTCGTCACTCCTTGTCATGCTGCTCCCCAAAGATCGTCCTCAAGCTCCTCCCCAAGATAAGGTGAAAAACCAGATTCTCGGGCAGACTAACCCTTTCGTACTAAATTCGTCATAACTTCTTCATGGAACATGATAATCACAATCCGGAAGATGTTCCAGAAACTAGAAACTTAGGGTTTTCCGTGTATATAAAGACCTTACTCAAACAAAGACCTTCACTACGATAACGCCAAGTTCCGACAACGCTCCTTTTTCAAGGTCCCCTCCATTTTTACTCAGATCTCCTTCATATCTATATCTCTGCAAAATTCGATTGAGCTGAATTTAATTTCTTGTATAATTATATATCTGTTCTTCATATTTTGGAGTTTGATACAATTGTTCTCTATGTATTGATATCCCACAGGTGATAAATCAGACCTTACTCACCAGTAACATAAAGCATCATTGTACGAGTTGTAGTGCAGGAAAGTTTCTAGCTTTAGTAATGATATTCGGCATAGTGTGTCTTCTGCTGACGCAGACGGGTTCCACGGGTTCTGTTTCGCACGGTCTAGTGAACCGTATTAAGAATGCTACATATGAGCACAATATAAGTGGCGGGGTTAAGTTTGGAAATATATTCAGACAAGCGCCGAGGCTTCCTCCTCAGTTAACGCCTGATGAGATTGGAAAGAGCGCGGATGTGAAATGGGTTGATAGGCAGGAAAGTGTGAAGAAGGCTTTTATTCATGCATGGTCTGGCTATAAGAAGTATGCCATGGGTTATGATGAGCTGATGCCGGTGAGCAAGCAGGGAGTGGATGGATTAGGTGGTCTCGGTGCAACTGTTGTGGATGCCCTCGACACTGCCATGATAATGGGTCTTGATAAAGTTGTATCTGAAGCAGGCTTATGGATTGAGAAACATCTTTCGACTAGGATTAGTGAGAAAGGCCAAGTTAATTTATTTGAAACAACAATACGTGTTTTGGGTGGCCTCTTAAGTGCATATCATCTCAGTTCCACAAACCAAGGGACAAACTCAACACATAAAGGACCTGAACCGGCTATTTATCTGGAAACTGCTAAAAACTTGGCCGATCGTTTGATGTCTGGTTTTACTTCCAGTCCAACTGCTATTCCCTACGGTGATGTTGTTCTTCGTGATCCTTCAGCACATTCAGCTCCTGATGGTCTTAGCAGTACTTCAGAAGTTTCTACCTTACAGCTTGAGTTCAATTATCTCAGTTCTGTTACTGGTGATCCAAAATACACTGTGGCAGCTATGAATGTCTTAGAACACATAAAGACTCTACCAAAGGTGGAAGGGTTGGTTCCGATATATATAAAGTATGTGACCTTTACCAGTAGTCTTTTCAGTTTTTTTGTTCTTTCGTATAAGCTTAGCATCAAGTTGATATTTTCCTTGTACTTTGAATAAGATATCTGGATGGGTCTTGCTTTGGGAAAAACTACTGTTAGGAGTTCCTTTACCTCTCTTTCTCTTTTTCTAGAAATGTTCAATTTCAACTAGTAGCTCCGCCCTTGATAACTTTACTAGAGTTTTTTTCTAAATTATCTCTACTATTTCCTTGTAAATTTGCTTGATTTGTGGTTAATATGTTCAAAGATCTTATGGTAAGAGTATTTTTTTTTTTTTTGAGGGTGCTGAAAGGTTTTCAAAATTTGCCTGTGTGTTCTTTTCTTTCTTGGACACAAAAGTTGGTTGCTTTTTAACTATTACTCAGTTCGAAATCAAATTTGCTACCTGTGTTATTTATTTTTTGAAGAACTTGCTCAATTTTACCTATTGTTCTTGGGTCTTCTTGATTTTCTAAAAAAAATTCCATATATTTATTATGTCTTATTCGTTGATGTTGATGTTGATGTTGATGTTGATGTTGTCTACATACTGCATGCAGCCCTAGCACTGGTGAATTCAGTGGACATAATATAAGACTGGGATCTCGTGGAGACAGCTACTATGAGTATCTACCGAAAGTTTGGCTTCAGAAGGGAACCAATCGAGAAAGTAATTTGACATATCTATATGATATGTATGAGGAAGCAATGAAAGGCGTTAGGCACCATCTTGTTAGGAAATCAATACCGAATGGATTAGTTTTTGTAGGAGAATTGCCTTATGGATCAGATCGTGATTTTAGTCCAAAAATGGATCACCTGGTATGCAGTACTTCTATGGCATTTAGATAGCTTACATGCTTTGGTCCCCTCAAGTTTCCTAAAATTGGAGAAACAAAAGGCTGTCTAGTTGGACACTATGTTTACCTATCTGTGTTATCAGGGATATTAACTACTCAGCTGTCTTTACAATGATTTTGGAAGTTATACCTTTTCTCTTGGAAATGGTTCTTATCATTAGACTATACTGCCTTTTGCAGGTATGTTTCTTGGCTGGTACTCTTGCACTCGGTGCCACAAAAGGCATTACCAAGGAAAAAGCAATGAGAGATAATATGCTAAACTTTGAGGATCTGGAGAATTTGAAATTTGCAGAAGATCTGGCTAAGACATGCTTTGAGATGTATTCAGTAACTGCTACTGGTCTTGCTCCAGAAATTGCTTACTTTCATACAGAGGTTAGTTTTAGATTTGCATGCACCATTATTTCATATAACATCCATTGAATATGTATATACGCCGAAATTGTCTATAATTATTAGATTTTTTAGCATTTTGATTTTTATCAATTGCCTTGTGTTGATCTTCTCTAACAATGCAGGAATTTTCTGACGGAAGTCTTGATGGTGGTAACAAGAGTTCAAAATATCTGAATGACATAATTATCAAACGTGCTGATCGGCATAATCTCTTGCGTCCAGAAACTGTTGAATCGTTGTTTGTCTTGTTCCGTATAACAGAGGATCCAAAGTATGCTCTTTCTTTCTTACTATTTTATGTTTCCATGGTTTTATCTCCCATTTTCATATTGAGAGGATAAGTTGTGTCTTCTTTGGATTCTCTTTCACTCATAGATCGACTTCTACGTTGCAGATATCGTGAATGGGGTTGGCAGATTTTTGAAGCATTTGAGAAATACACAAGGATTGATACCGGTGGATACAGTTCTTTGGATGATGTAACATCCATTCCTCCTCTTAAAAGAGACAAAATGGAGACGTTCTGTTAGAATCAATTATAAGAACATGACATTATTTCCTTGTATTCTGAATCTTGTATTTGATCAGTATGGATTTAAGAAGAATCTGTCATGAACCAATCTGTAAGATGGTTCTAAAACACTGATATTCAGTGTATGAAAGGTTGCAGTATAAACAAAGGCATATCAGTTCAGAAGGAACTGATGCAATGGTTCAGCATGGTTCAGCATGGTTCAGCAAATCGATTTACAATGAACAGACACAACAGTTGCTCAAATGGAAACAATTGTTCGATCTGTTCTCTATATATAGCCTTGTTTGGTCCCTGAATTATACACACACATTCATATACAAGTCCCATTTACTTAGAACATAAAGGTGTATATTTGCAGAAGATCAACATGGCAACAAGAACTGCTTCATCCTGTAAGTTTCATTCATTCTTTTCAATATACATAAACTGATGTTCACAAAGTGATTTTGCAGATTACAATTATAGGAACTAAGTTAATCTTACAATTGGTATCAGAGCATGTAATTGTTTCTGTAAAATCCAAGTTCAGTACTTTTATTATCTTTAAAGATCCTTGGGAATCACTAATCCGCATATATATATTTAAAATGATTCTATTCATTCTGCAGATTATAATACATGTTCTTTTCATAATTGATCATTGTGTTTTGATACATATTGTCTGCATAAAATTTTTAAACATTACTTCAAGATCTTGAACAGAATCAATGTCATTAATTGCCAAAGCAGTTATAAGTACTAGAATTCACTCTACGATGGAGATTAAGATCAAATAAAGATGTTGTTAGGATTCATAACTATCTGATACCAAAGTACAGTTAGTATATCAGAAATCTAATATATACATCGATACTTAAGTCTGCAGTTTTGATAAGAACCTAAAAATCAAATTAATATAAACTTTCAAAGAAGTACATATTAAGCATTTGGTTTACAAAACTTGCAACATTCAGATACATAAATAAACCTTCATAATCAAACTGAAATCAGAACATCTAAAGATGTCAGAATTTTATTTTGATTTAGTTTACTTATACTACAGTATGAATGAATGTTCAGATATTAATTTTCATTCATTTGGGACTTAATCTTATGTACAGCTATGCATTTTCCCATGAGCATAAATCAGATTGAGTTGTTGAACGGCTCAAACTACAAGAAATGGAAGGCTGACATTGAGCTAAACTTGGGAATACTAGATTATGACCATGTTTTGAAGGACAATCCACCAGATGAACTGACACCAGATTCAAACAGAGAAGACAAGGAAAAACATGATAGATGGACAAAACACAACAAAATGGCACTGATTATGATAAAGAAAAGCATGACTGAGAATGTTAGAGGAAGTATTCCTATATCTGAGACAGCAAAGGAATACTTTACCTCTATAGAAGAGAAGTACAAGATTTCAGATAAAGCAGAAACTAATAATCTCATGAAGGCCTTGATGCATCTGGAATATAGAGGAAAAGGTAGCATCAGGGAGTTTATTATGAGAGGTTCAGAAATAGCAAACAAATTGAAGGACCTGAACATGACAGTGGAGGATTCCTTCCTTGTCTACATGCTGTTGAACAAACTACCAGATGAATATGACAACCTGAAATCACTTTACAAAACACAGAAGGAGAACTGGAGTGTAAATGAGATGATATCATTATGTGTTGAAGTGGAAGATGAGATCAAGAAAAAGGGCAAAGAGCTGTCTGTTAACTACATCTCCACAAACAAGAAGAACAAACACAAGGGTTTTTCATCAAACTCAGGTCCTAAGGCAGACATCAGTAAAAAAGAGGCTGCAACTACACCTGCTGCATTAGAAGTCATTCCACCTCAAATAGAAGACCAGATTGGTGATGTTGTTGAAGATATGGCATTAGAAAATGAAAATCATGAAGCAGAAATGGTTGTAGAACAACATGCAGTCCAAGAACCAATACAACAGGATCAAAACATTTTAAGAAGATCAACAAGGGAAAGAAAGTCTACAATTCCTGATGACTACCATGTATAACAAATGGAAGTGGAATATGATTTAGATGAGGAAAAAGATCCATGTACAATACAACAAGCAATGAAGTCAGCAAACTGTGATAAATGGAAGCAAGCCATGGAAGAAGAATTAGAAAGCATGTCCAAAAACAATGTCTGGATAATCACAGACAAACCTGATGGATGTAAACCAATAGGTTGCAAGTGGGTATTCAAAACCAAGAGGGATGCAAATGGAAAGATTGAAAGATTCAAAGCCAGATTAGTTGCAAAAGGGTATAATCAAAGAGAAGGAGTCGATTACAATGAGACTTTTTCACCAGTCTCTACAAAGGATTCATTAAGAATTTTAATGGCCTTAGTGGCACATTATGATTTGGAGCTGCATCAGATGGATGTGAAAACAACATTCTTAAATGGTGACTTGATAGAAGAAATCTATATGTTACAACCAGAAGGATATGAACAAGATGGAGAAAAGGTATGTAAACTCAGAAAGTCAATTTATGGTCTGAAGCAAGCCAGCAGACAATGGTATCTCAAGTTTGATAAGGTAATCACTAATTTTGGTTTTCTGGAAAACAAATTGGCCGGATGAATGCATCTACTTGAAAATCAGTGGGAGTGATTTTATCTTAATGATCCTATATGTTGATGATATCTTGTTGGCTAGCAGCAACATTTCTTTATTAAAGGAAACAAAACATTTTCTTTCAAATCAGTTTGATATGAAAGATATGGGTGAGGCTCATTATGTTTTGGGGATAGAAATTATCAGAGATAGACAAAGAAGGATGTTGGGACTCTCACAAAAGGGCTACATTGATAAAGTACTACACAGGTTTAACATGCAGAACTGTAAAGGAGGAAATTCACCAATGTCTAGAGGTGATAAACTACACAAATGACAATGTCCTAATAATCTGCTGGAAAGGAAAGATATGCAGAATATACCATATGCTAAACTTGTGGGAAGTCTCATGTATGCACAAGTCTGTACCAGACCAGATATAGCTTTTGCTGTCAGTATGCTATCAAGATATCAATCTAATCCTGGACATAACCATTGGATTGCTGGGAAAAATGTGTTAAGGTATTTAAAACAGACAAGAGACCATATGTTGGTCTACAGAAGATTGGAAGATAAAGAGTTGAAAATAGAAGGTTATGCAGATGCTTCATATAAACAAGACATTGATGATTTGAAGTCTTGTTCAGGGTATATATTCATGCTTGCTGGAGGTGCAATATCATGGAAAACAGCAAAACAGACCTTGACAGCTACATCTACATTTCAAGCAGAATATATAGCTGTACATGAAGCAACTGGACACGGTTTGTGGTTAAGGAATTTTGTTTCAAAATTACAGTTGTTAGAATCAATCCAGAAGCCTATGACTATCTATTGTGACAATGCTTCAGCAGTATTCTTTTCAAAGAACAACAGAAGGACTTCTCATTCCAAGAACATAGATGTCAAGTATTTTTCAGTCAGAGAAAGTGTCAGAGATAATGAGATTGAAGTTATCAAGATAGGTACAAAAGATCAATTAGCTGATCCCTTTACTAAAGCCTTACCAATATCAAGTTTTGTCAAACATGTCAAAGCCATGGGAATTTTAGAAAATTTGGATGCTGATATGAACTAAACAGCATCATAAGGATATGATTGTAGTATTGTACTAAGTCATGCTGTATGAATAAATATACGAATCATAATAGTTCGTTCATTCTATATATGTATTTCTTAAGTTAAGGATTCTGCAGAAATCTTTAGTATAAAATACATTTAAAGTTATGCAAATCATAAATCAAAAAATTTTTGATAGGACTTTAGGAGTATATATTCTGTTCAGTATCAAATATATATACTTACTGCATTAAGTAGTTCATATACAGTTGCATTAGTATTGTTATGATTTAAAATACTGATGTTTTGCCAATTCATCAGGATATTTTTAGTCTGGCATAAACTTTTACAAATTGTTATTAACAATGAAACAGATTAACCATTCTTAAATCAAAGTCGACACTTCAGTTTATATATTGTGTCATTTTACATATTCAGAAATTGAAACAATGTCAAGTTCAGTGGGAGATTGTTAGAATCAATTATAAGAACATGACATTATTTCCTTGTATTCTGAATCTTGTATTTGATCAGTATGGATTTAAGAAGAATCTGTCATGAACCAATCTGTAAGATGGTTCTAAAACACTGATATTCAGTGTATGAAAGGTTGCAGTATAAACAAAGGCATATCAGTTCAGAAGGAACTGATGCAATGGTTCAGCATGGTTCAGCATGGTTCAGCAAATCGATTTACAATGAACAGACACAACAGTTGCTCAAATGGAAACAATTGTTCGATCTGTTCTCTATATATAGCCTTGTTTGGTCCCTGAATTATACACACACATTCATATACAAGTCCCATTTACTTAGAACATAAAGGTGTATATTTGCAGAAAATCAACATGGCAACAAGAAATGCTTCATCCTGTAAGTTTCATTCATTCTTTTCAATATACATAAACTGATGTTCACAAAGTGATTTTGCAGATTACAATTATAGGAACTAAGTTAATCTTACACGTTCTTTTTGGGAGAGACTCTGAAGTATTTGTACTTGCTGTTTGGAGATAGTTCCCTTGTGCCTTTGGATAAATTTGTTTTTAACACAGAAGCTCATCCTATTCCAATTGAAGGTACTAACAAGATGATGTAACACCTGTTGCATATGAAGTATTAATCAAGAGGAATCATGTATGAGCAAACCATATGGTTGCTGGCAAAAACAGTATCCTAGTTGAGATTTTAGAGGCGGCGATAGTTGTTTCTCCTCTTGTGCGATTCACTGGGGAGTCAATATTCTTCTACATTATGCCTACAGAAGGAGAATTTTCCTGAACGAAGCTATACTTGTGGAGAATTATACAATGACAGATTGTAATATGTAATTTCTCGATATTTTACGAATTGTGATGAATTAGTTGGGGGGATTCTACCCGTTGAAAGTATAAACTGCCATATTTTTTAAGTGACTTATTCACTTCCCCAGTACTTTTACTGGCTTTTGAGAACCACAGCGTTTAAATGGTGTACTCACATCAAAGTTTCTGTTGAATCTTATTAATGTTGCCTAAAGTTACAGTTATCTTGAGTTCTTGACATCTTTGAATACCATTAGATTACATCAGAGTTCACATTTTGGTAGTCACTCTGAAGAAGGAAAAGATGATCACCATCTCTAACAACACTCATGTCTTCTATTTCTGCATTCTCTGCGTTCACTACTATCGTAGGTCTGTAGCCTCCAAACTTTTCACCTGCAATGCCACAACGTCTGAGGTCAAAACTATGCTACTGTGTGTAGATTCTGTTAGGGTTCGTTCTCCCCTCTTACATTAACTTGACTTTGTTTAATAGTTGTTGTCTACTTTTTCATAATTTTTAAATTTTTAATTGCTACTATCAGGTTTTTCTGAAATTGATGTTTCTGAGCTAAAAGAAAGAAATCTTACTGGCAACTGTGAGCAGCTCGTCTATGGAATCAGGTAGGATTATTAACTTTGCAAGCTGCCTTTCCGCCACACTTCCATTTGGAAAATTCATGTGGACAGTTACTCTCTTCCTGATTGATCTCATCCCTTCTTCTCTATCACTCGCAGGGCTAGACGGGCACGGATAGGACCTCATCGGTACCTTTCTTAAGTGAGAATCAAAGTGTTGGCGGTCTTCATGTCTTTTGCAATTTCCTTCACTATAGCTGGTGCTTCCAGATATTTCTGGCTCAATAAAGTCTATTCGATGTTCATTCATGTCTCTTTTGTTTTCGTAACTTAGTAAGAGGTCGTGTATGCTCTTGTTTCCTTGCTGTTGTGTTACAGCTTTTGGTTCCCATCCTCTAGTTTCTGGTTTGTTGGTATTTTCTCCTCGTTCAACCACAGTGTTTACCTTTTCCAGACTCTCGCAAACAGCAGCACGAAGTTTAGTTTGGCCTTCCTCACCTGTCATCGGTGCTTTTCCTATTTCACTCTTCTTTCTAGCCTCTGAATATGGAAAACAAGTGTCTCTTACTTTCTGCATTGCTGAATCATCATGTGAGGTATCTTTGCATCCTCCTCTGGGTTCTCCTCCAGGACAATTCCCGAGCAACAAGCCTAGATTTGTTTGTGGATGTTCAAACCCTGAGCCATCTTCTCCTTTCAGTTTCTGTAATTTCAGTACAGATATCAGTTATAAGAAAATGGTGATAAGGAAGCAGCTTGTTTTTCTTGTTTATAACAATCATTTCAGTACCAAAAAAATGTTGTTCATGATAATCTGCTCGTCTTCCTTATTCGTTTGTATTGTGGTCATCAGTGAACTTTTGCGTAGCCGTAATATTTGAGAAAGTTCAGTGGTCCGAACTGTGTATGGCTGTGGCCTATTACACAGTACTTCAATTTCTCCCATAGTATCCCCGGAAATTGCTTTCCTTACAACCTGTGTGGAGTATTAGAAGTTAGTTGCTCCATTTTCCAGTCTGACTGAATAACAAAATGTTACTGCGACTTACTTGCTCTTCACCATCAGTATTGGATATCTGAACTGCTGCACCTGAGACCAGTATGTAAAGATCCGTCGGGGCCTCGTTTTGCAGAATCACTTCTTCTTTGGGTGGGAAATACTCGGCATCTATTTCTGATACCTTGATGAAAACAAGAAATGGTTTTAGCTTCTTGTGTGAGACTTCAGTGATGATGCGAACTAAAAGTGCATTATTGATCGACTTGAAAAGTGAAGAAATTGTGATGGTTTACCAGTTGGAAAAGGAAGTCATAGGAGACTCCTTGGAAGATATCCACCTTTTGAATGATGGGGAAGAAGAGATGCTGAGCAATGCTTGATCGGAGTGCTTTTGGCAGATCATTTAGGGTCTCTTGCTGCTTCAACCCTGCTGTCTTGAACTTGAGGCATATATGTGACAGCATTTGGTCCTGTATTCTTGGCGGCAAGTCATTTCTTGCTGCAAATTCCGAAGCAGCTCGCACCGTGTCCCTCTATTAAACACCAAAACCAAGCTTCTTGCATTAATACTTTGTTCTGAGGACAAATAGAGTAACTTTTCTGTTTCAATTGAGTACTATGAAGAGCTAGTTCAGCTGTAAATCTTCATTAACTGATAAATGAGAGATGATTATTGTGTTGTTGAAGTATTAATATGTCGGAATGTGGGGTAAAGAAGACAACATATAAAGGAAGCTTTTCAAGTTTCATGCCGGTAGTGTATGGCCATGTGGACAGTTTATTTTGACAGTGACTGGGAAATCATTTTGGTCCATTTAGTTTGTGCTACAAAAGAGCTAAATACTTACAAAGTTTCTGGTTCTGCGGGTGGAATGAACCACGAGGTTTGTCATATTTCCGATGAGGTAAGCTGTCAATCCTAAGTTAAACAGCATGTAGAAAATATCGAACAACATCTCCCTCGGATTCTCTGCATGCAAGTCTCCATAGCCGGTGGTTGTGAGTGTTGTGATAGACCAGTACATTGCAGTGACATATCTGTTCCAAAGACTATCCTCTTTGAAGTTTGGATACACTGCGCCAATCCAGGTTTGTTTTGAATCAGGGTATCTGTCTGCTAACAGATAGTAAAAGCATCCGGCACAATGTACTGCGAAAAGGGTCACCTGAAAATTCACTGCAGCTTATAAGGGGAAATGTCAAAGGATATCTAATGGAAAAACAAGAAAGAGTCTATGAACTCTTAGGGGCTTACAGAAATGAGCTTTGTGCATCGAGTCCAGAAGTAATTGAACCGAATGTCCTTCTCAAGTCTGAAGAGAAATCAGACCGACTAGTAAGTATTCTATATTCTCAAAACCATAACAACTGGAAATCTTGAAGAAAGAAACACATATTGAGATGTGGACAGATGTTGGACCTTGCAAACAGGGCGCTGACTCGTCTGAGGCGCCAAAGGCGGAGCATGTTGAGTACTTTGAAGCCAAGTTCGCTGCCATGACTTGTGAAAATGAGACTAATAGGCTGAAATGGTGCAGTGGAACACACATCGAAAATAAACCAGGTCGATATGTACCTATATGTTGGTACGTACGAGACATATTGGTCATGTTTTCTTGGAATACTTAATAATATTCTGTGTTTTTTTTCCAATCTGCAAAAATGAAATCACCATAAGGATGAACTATTACACACCTTATTGCAATTTGCTTGGGATCGTCTACAAGAAGATAAGACCGGCTGTCAAGATATGCAACAAAGAAAGTGAGGCAGATGTCAATGGCAAAGAAACCGTTGACAATGTTGTCGATGACAAAAAGAGTATCCTGCTTGTAAGTCAAGAATGCAAACTCGAATGGGCAAATCCAGGCAGAATAAATGACCAGAAGAATGAGTAACATCTCCCAAGCCCTGAAAATGAAGTGAAGTTATGGCAATGATCCATCACTATAAACAAGTAACATTATGTACTAGTAGTGAAGTGTTTTGGCAATGATCATCACCTATAACGGGGATTGTAAGGCGATATAATGTATTTCCGGAGTTTGGTTGTTTGGTTGATTCTGGCTCCAAGGGATGGCAAGAGATCAGTAGAGAAGAAGCTGCTCTGAGAAACACTATCTATTTGGTATTCATCAATACAGAACCTCCTGAAGAAGTTCTTTGTGCCGGAAAGTGACATCCTTGTGTTTCTGTTGTGGTCTTCAGAAAAACTAAGAGTATATATAGGGATGTTAGATTTTTTGCTGGCTTGTGCAAGTGTATAAAGAAGAAGGGGTATAAATAGTATGCCAACACCTACTGGCCTTGGTAACACTTTTGTGAACTCGAAAAGAATATGCTGGAAGCTTAATTATGCAGGACTATAGTGGGTGGTTACTGATGGGAAAGAAGTAGTAAAAAGGAGAAGGGGGACTTTCTATCTTGTTTAAGCAAGAAAGGTAAGAATTATGAGGGAAATGGACACGAAAAGAACAAGTTGCGCGAGCATGAAGAGTGGCAGACATGTGCGGCTTAATTTCTGTAATGCAGCTGCAGACAAGTTCTTGAGTACTACACCTGCTGGGAGAGAGCAAGAAGTTGAAGATGGTAATGGTGCAATTCTGGTTGAGTAAAGTAGGAGTGGTGGGAGTTCCATTATTGGAATACATGTGGAGTAGTTGTACTTCAAGTATGGCTAGAAATACTACTACAAGAGGGCTCATGAGCAAGAACGGAGACATGAGATTTCATTTGGGTTTAAGAACACTTTGGTTTGTGTATTCTTTCATTTCATTCCACATTTTGAGAAATGGACCAGGAGGATGATCTGGGTGATGTTCAACTCATATATGGACGCGACGTGGACCAATAAGAGCCTGTTTTAGAGTTGATGACACTTTGCAAAATAAATCCCTCCAACTTTTATATGATCATCAAATCGCCCCATATATCGATCAGCTGCTGATTCAGCTCCCTTCAATCTTCTTCATCATCTTCATTGAGAGAGAGAGAGAGAGAGAGAGAGAGAGAGAGAGAGAGAGAGAGAGAGAGAGACTGCTGAGGTTGTTTGTATATGTAAACTCAATCAGAGCCATAAAAGTATGAAATGGATTGGTGCCATATACAGCCCTATATCCATATTCCAACTCTAGCTCACTCTCATTTCCAATTTTCTTTTGACCCGTTTGTGTACTAATTAATAGCTGTAGCACAACACGGTTTCATTACACCGACTTCAGTATGTGGTTTTTGCATATGCAGGTTGACGTTTTCGGATTGATCATAACCTATAAAAAGGGTTTTCTGGTGGCCAAGTTCAAAATTATTGATGGTTCTTTTTTTTTCGAGGGAGAACCGAAACCATGATTTATTTTTTCGGATTTTTTCCACAATGCAGAGATTTTCCATGGTGCTTGGCATTCGACACCAACCCCCCGGCCAGATGCACACCGTTGCATATGGGATGTTGGTTTTGTTTTTATCTAGGGAAGACCATATATGACTGGTTTTCAACAACAACAACATAGTTGAGGTCTTGAAGACACAACATATATATGCAGTTGTCTTCAAAACGATCATAACTATATATATCTCTCTGATAGATTTATCAAGCTGCATATAATATTTAAGTGTCGAATTTTTTTAATTTTAATATTCTTAGAATTAATAACAAAATAACATGTCTACAAGTTTATGATGATGTTATTATTGGCAATTTTGATTGAAGAGAGAGCTAGTTTGATCGAAGCAGCAGCCCACCTGGTGCGTGCTGGTAAACTTTCCGAGTGCATGTTTATGGCACGTGACTCACGTGCGTGTTTGTTTTGGTTGATGAAGAAACCCCTACCACGTCCTCTTAAAAATTTGGTGGGGGGTGGTGGTATAGACGTATAGTAGTGTTCCAGTTGGACCTCCCTGCTTCTGGGGAGCCGGAATGACAAGGTCTATATGCAATACACCTTGAAGGAATTTTAGCTAATTAAGCTTATTTAATTTGTTTGGGGTTTAATTACTTGCAAATTAGTCATATCAAAATCCCACTTCAGAGGTTCTAAAAAACTTGTATCTCATGAAGATCATGACTTTTACCGTTTATATGATTTCTTAACTTTTGAACGATTGATCATTGCATTTCATGCAAAATGAAAGAGTCCGATTGATTTGCATCAAGGTATGACATACTAAAGGATTATATTTGTCATTTGAAATAAAATGGTATCTTCTTGATTCTAACCTAGCTCGCTCCTAAATCGATTCCAGCCTCTAACCGATACTCGTTCCAATTAGGCAAACTAATTTCATTTAGATTCATCAGATCATGATTTGCATGAAAGAATTTAGGCAGCTGATTAGCATATATATGATATTATTCAATCCAAGCATGTGAAGTTAATTAATAAGAAGAAAATTGACCATGCCCGTATCAATGGTTCAAGTTCTCTATCGACTTGATCGATCAACCAGGCATGCATGTGAGCTTAATTTAACAAAATTAAGCTTTCTGCTAGCTACCACACATGCTTCATGTACTAAAGGATATATATATATAAGGATCATATCCTACACAGAGCTGAAAAATGAAGAGAAAGCGAAGAGGAGATGATGAGGAAGAGGGTGGTTCTCGTGCTGGTTGGGAGGCCACGGGCAACGGCCAGAATTATGGGCAAATTAAGGGTGGTCCTTATTATGGCTCCATCATGAGATTGCTATATATACTTGACATTTCTACATCAATATGCATATTATGGGGTCCTTAACTGGGTTACTTTTAAACCGTCTTCAGAGTTAGGGTACTTCAACGTTCCAGCACTAATAAACCTAATTTAGGTAATATGCCTAAGATCTATATTGGCAGAGATGAAGCTTCATTAGAAACCCTCAAAGTTAGGGCAATGAACTTTCCAACACTAATATATACCCAGTTTAGGTAAGATGCCTAAGATCAATATTGACACACAGATGAAGCGAAACCCTCGCTTTCACAACGAACCCCCTTTTTTTAAGACAACAGCGCGTAATAACATACGTATTATCTTAGATGAAACTAACTAAGAGCTAGCATCTTCTATGGGGCTTTTTATCGGAGCTCTTTAGACAAATTATAGAGAAAAACTACAATTTTTCACTCCAATCATGTTCTCTATTGCACTCATAAAATATGAAAGATGCTAGGGACTCCTAAATCTGAAAAGAGAGAAAGAAGCTCCTACAGACTCTTTATAATTAATTAAACTTATTTTATTATATATTTTTCAATGTACTTACCATAAAAACGAATTTGTACTCCCTATTTTTTTTTAACATGATTCACTACTGGAGAACAGCTTCCAAGCAACGAAGGTAAGTTCTTTCGTAGCTCCAATCCCTCTGAGGCAACGAAGAATGAATTCGTAGCCTCAGAAATAATTTATGTCGCTTCAACGTCTCTGAGGCGACCAACATTGTTCTACGTTGCTTCAGAAAAAAGAAATAACCAAATTTAGGTATCTTAAGCGACGTAGAACAATGTTGGTCGCCTCCATAAATCTGAGGCGATGAAGATTGAGCAATCTTCGTTGACTCATTTTTTTAAACTGGATCTGCTCTCCTTTTTAAAGTCAAACCCTTTATAAAGTTGACATTTTGGGAAAATATGTCATTTGCGTTCTGGAGCTGTTCTTGGCCGATTTGGAGAGAAATTTGAAGAAATTGAGAAATAAGGTTGTTCTTGCCATCCATTTGATTTTTAAGTAATGTTAGTTTGATTTTTATCTCTTTAACCCTCTTTATGACCATATTACATGTTAATTGAGAAGTGAAATTGATGTATATGTGAACTTTTTGAAATTGAACTGAATTTGGTCCTATGTTGTAGTTTTAGTGTTTGAATCATTGAATTGTGATAAATCATGTTATGGGTTCATCAATAATGTTTGAACATTGGTTAAATTTAGTGAAATTTGTGATGATTAGTGTAGATTAGGTGTATTGGTCTCAATTAGTGGTGTTATTAGTGTTAATCATGAAATCGAGTGTAGGGTTATATATAATTGTGGTGTTTATCAACTTAGAACTCCCGTTTGAGAATCAACAACTCATCTAGTTGATCGAGATGAGTTGTTGATTCTCGAATTGTCCCATTTTTGGACACTTTAGGTGAACACGACTTTGTTGATTATTTTGCTATTCATGTGGTTTCAGTTTCAGTTTTGAGATATGGTTTCGACAGTATCTCCTTACAATGTTCCCCGATTGCAAATTAGGTTGTTTAGATATGTGTGCACTCGGGAAACTGCAGGGAGATATTGCCAAAATTTCTCAAAACTGGAGCTGAAACCCATGGGTGCAAGAGGGTTGATTAATGTCGTGTTCCCCTTAAGAGGATATGACCCAACTCAGAGGCATAAGGAGAAGAAGTGTGGGGACAGATTTTGGTTGTATCGTAAATGTGGCATGGTAACTTTATTCATATTGATTGTTTCTATTGACAGAAAGCATGGAATGACACCCAGACAAAACCTGGATGACATATCCTCATGCTGATCTAAGGTACATCACAGGCATATTCGAGTTTATGAATTTTGCCCGGCGATATAGTAACGGAGCTGATTATCACTTCTGCCCGTACAAACGTTATAAGAACGGTTCGTTCAAGGGTACTATGGATATCATGTATCATCACTTGTCACACAGTGGTTTGAATCCAGAGTATACTGTTTGGCACCTTCACGGGGAAGTTTCAAGTGAATAGGCAATGCTCAGTCAACAAAGACAGTGGCTTTAAGACAGAGTCGGTCTTTCTAGTGGTGTCGGTCATTCAGTGAACCCGCAGTTGGAGATTCTACATGATGCATATCCGTATTATCTCGGATACCATGCAGATGCACCCCAACAATTTGTGGAAGATAATTCTGGCATCAAATTCAATGACATGGTAGACGATGATTATGAAAAGTACGATAGATTATTAAAGGAGTCACATACCCCATTATATGAAGGCAGTGAGGAAATTGTTTTGAGTGCCATATTAGATGCAATAGAAATGAAAAATGAAAATGGTCGGACACTAGTGTTGACTCTTTATGTAGTTACATTAATAAACTTCTTCCTAAAGGGCACACATTCCCTTGTTCATACTCGAGAATTAAAAAAATCTTGAGTGATCTTTCACTTGGTTATGAAAGAATAGATGCATGTGAGTTCAACTGTGTGTTGTTCAGGGGGCGCTTGTAAACAAGAGAATTTGTCCAGTGTGTAATTCTGAAAGATATAAGCCATATACAGATGACATTCCCAAAAAAATGATTTGTAACTTCCCTCTGACACCAAGGTTGAAGCGTCTGTTTATGTCACCACACACTGCCAAGCATATACGATGGCTCAGGGAGAAGATATGCGTGGCTGGTAGCCTTAGCCACCCAGCTGATGGAGAAGCATTTCAACATTTTGACAGAACTTTTCCAGGTTTCGTACGGGACTGCAGAAATGTGCGCCTTAGAGTTGCAACAGACAGTTTCAATCCATTCAGAAAATGGGAACTTTGCATAGTACATGGCCCATTGTTGTGATGCTGTACAATCTACCACTGTCAATGTGCATGAAGAAGAAATATAACATGCTATCGGTGTTGATTCCGGGCCCTAAATCTTCCGAAAAATGCCTTAGTGTACTCATGGAGCCAATGATCGAGGAGCTAATACATTTATGGGTCATTGGAGTCCATATTTTTGATCGAGTAGACAATGAGGTATTCTTGATGAAGGCAGCGGTGATGTGGACTATCAGCGACTTTCCTGGTTTAGGGATGCTTGCTGGCTCAACGGTGAAAGGGTAAAAGGCATGTCCAATTTGTCTAGATGAGCTGACTTCAGAGCATATATGCCGGAGGATAGTTTATGAAGGTCATCATAAATGGCTCCACCAAGACCACCCTTGGCGATTGAGTAAGACATTTAACGGGAATGTGGAGTTTGGCGGAAGACCCGTTCAGAAGAATGAGGATGAAATTTTGGAGCAAATTAGGTCACACGGTTACCTTATTCTTAGCCAACATGATGATTTGAAGGCGTCGTACAATCCGAATAACAGACAGTGTTAGACTCACGAGAGCATATTTTGGAAGCTGCCTTATTGGTCATCATTGAAGATCAGACATTGCTTAGATGTCATTCACATTGAAAAAAATGTGTGTAACAACATCCTTGGAACCATTTTTGCAATTGATAAGAAGACCAAAGATGGTCCAAAAGCTCGCACTGCTTTGAAGAAGAGGAATGTGCTCAAAAACTAGTGGCAAAGAGAGGGTTACGAGGGGACGATGAAGGTTCCTCATGCACCATTTTTAGTTAAAAATGATGCTCTAGAAGATGTGTTCGAGTGGTTCAGGGATGTTAAGTATCCTCTTGGTTATGCAGGAAGTTTGAGAAGTAAGGTCAAAGTTCTTCCCCCGTCACAGTTTTATGGATTGAAGACAAATGATTTCCATGTATTGCTTCAACGTCTTCTTCTAGTAGTTATAAGAGGGTTCTTGCCAGATAACATTGTGAAGCCATTGATGGCTCTGTCAAATTGGTTTCGTAAATTATGCAGTAGGGAGCTGAAGATGGAGGTTGTGCGTGACATGGAAACTAAGATAGTGATGATTCTCTGCAATTTGAAGCTGATTTTTCCTCCACATTTTTTTACATCTATGGTTCATCTCATGGTCCATCTGCCCGAACAAGTATTGCTTACCGGCCTAGCTAGTGTACTATACATGGATGTATCCAATTGAAAGGTATAATATTTTACCGTTGCTAATATTATGTTAGTTATGTAATATGTATTAACCCCATATATGTAATTGCAGGCAATTAGGGAAATATAAAAAGTCAATGAGGAATACACGTTACCTAGAGGGTAGTATTGCTGAACGGTACCTCGTACATGAGTCAGTGACGTATTGTAAATCTTATCTCAGACGAGAAGACCACAAATAGTCGACACTTTCCCAGAATGGAATATCAGCAGTGTTTCACAACTAGTAAGGCCAGATATTATCGAGACTCGTAGTCAGTTTAGGTTGACTGAAGTAGAGACTGTTGAGGCTCATTGGCAAGTTTTGGTGGAAACAGACGAAGTTAAACCTTACCTAGAAGAACATATCACAAGGTTCAAGACTAAAAATGGTGAAGATTTCGACGATCTTCGTCGGAGGAGGAGTTTTTTTCCGATGGTTCTTAACATGGGTACTGAAAACTAATAGTTGTTGTAAGGTTCTTCAATGGTTTTTAACACTTATATTTCACTTATCTTTCATGTCTCTTAAGGATAAAAACTTGGACCAGGGCTTGGTGCCAGGAGTAAAGTCATTAGCCCAAAGACCTCAGCAATTGTGGGTTTTTAAGTCGTGTTATGTGAACGGTGTCAAGTTCACCTCGTGGGATAGGAATCAAAGAACCGTGACTCAAAACAGTGGTTTCATGATAGACATGGGTTCATCCAAGTTCTACGGCCATGTTAACTACGTAGTCGAAGTATTATATGCAGGCCGTATGCCAGTGGTGTTGTTTAAGTGCACATGACACAACTCCGAGGACGATCTTGACACCGTCAAGTTAGGTCATGGACTAATATCAGTGGATACAAACAGCAGTTACAATGAGGATTTACCCTTCATTATTGAAACCAAAGCAAAACAAGCATTCTACATGGACGATCCAAAGGCGGGTGGTACTTGGAATGTAGCACAAGAAATGTCGCGCCGAAATGTCTATAGTGTCGAAGTACTTGCCATAGATAAAAGCAAGTCGCCTACAGGAGATCATGTATTCGAGCCTTACCAAGGGGACACTCCCAATGTGATATAATTTTACCAAGATCTTCACCTAGTTTTGGATGAAGAAGGAGACGAAGATGAAGACGAATCTAACGAAGACCTATTAGAGCAATACAAAGACAAAGACAAAGACGAAGACGAAGAAGAAGATAATAATGAAGAGGACGAGGAGGAGGAAGACTAACTTAATATTATTATGAATTTGAAAACTAAATTCATATTTGTAAACTATGAAATATGTATTTGAAAACATTAATTCTAATTTTTGTATTTGTAAAAAGAAAACAAACTGAGGCGACCAAGATATCAGTGTTTGTCGCTTCAAATTGGATGAGGCGACCAACAAATACAGCTTCGTTGCTTAATCTATCTCGGGCGACCAACAAGTACATCTTCGTCGCTTCATATATCTCAGGCGACCAAGAGTGCAATCTTCATCGCCTAAACTAGATTATATTTCCAGGTGGCACGATTTCTTCTTCTTCTTCTTCGTTTATTCTTCTTCTTCACTCTTCCGCCCCCAAAATTCCAGTTCCTCTCCGCGAAACCTAAAACCTAAATCTCCTCCCCCTAAATCCTAAATCCCCTACTCCTAAACCCTTACCCACCTGAAACCATAAACCCCTCCTCTCCCCCGTAACCCTAAGTCCCCAAATCTCCTCCTCGAAACCGTAATTCACCGTCGAGAAGTCGTCGGTCACTTACTGATGTATGTAGCTCTTTCCCTCTTTCCCTCTTTCCTTTATTGACTGCAATTTCCTTTATGTTATTCAAATTTTTGCATCGGTTGTGGGATGTTTATGCATCATTGGCATCGGTTTGACTGCTCTTAGGTTTCTGAAATGAATGGTAGAGGTTAATTTAGGGAGGTGTGTGGGGAGGCTTGAGTGATCCATGGAGGACGATGGCGAGTCCAGTGAGATGGGAGATCGAGATCCCTTAGTCGGTGACGATGGGGTATTTGGCCTAGTTGGGCGTTGTCAACAAAACCGAGATGCATGTCTGCAAATTGTGTCATTTGAATTTTATCATATAATGCATTAGGTTTAGATGATTTTCTTGTGCTCTTTTGTGAAATGTAGTTTCGATTAGGATAACATTTCAAAAATATTCTAATATGATCGAGGTTAATGAGGTTGACAGTTCAGTTTGATACTCCAAAGTTGGTATAATTTAGGTCCCCAAAGATTCAATTGATTTTTGCATGTATGGTGTCAATGGTGCGCAAATAAAAAGCTAGTTTAACGAATATGTAAAACACCTATCAGAGCACAACTTTTTTTGTTCTCTAAAAGTTTAACTTTTAACTATATTTTTAACAAATTTATTAAAAATATAGAGAATATAATTAGAAATGCTAGCCATTCCAAATTCATATATAATAATTGTTCTTAAGATGCCAGTCCAAAATCATATATAGTAATTGTTCTTACCTAGCTAATTTAAGATTATGGGTATTGAAGTGGCTATGTTTAGACCATAAAGTCCATAATCGTTTAGCAACCATATGTAATACGTCGTCTAAGGAGAATCTTAATTAACATCTTTTGCTTTCAATTCAAGAAGATCCTGGACATTGCGGTTATGATTATAGGGGTGTGCTGCTTTGCCAAAAACAAATTTGGTCCCAAGTTGACTAGAACGCCCAATGAACTCTCTCACCTACCAAGGATTTTGGAAAATATAATAAAAAAATTGATTTTGCGAAAATACAATTGCATGTGCATGTATCTTTATATGCTATATATGCAGCACGCACAAATTAATGTACGTTGTTCCTGAATCACCATATACGAGAGAGGGCGATAACTAATTATAAGCTAGCAAATACGTACATACATGTATACAAGTATGTAAATATGTATACATGTATGTATGTATGTATATATGTATGATTGATGGATTGAGAGACCTTTGTTCGTAGCTAGCTATTGACTTTGGGCTTCACACTTTGCTCGCATGTCTCATGTGATAGGCACGTGAGGTGCATAAGTTGTGTGCTAGAAGTTTGGTTGATTTCAAAGCGTTCGTAAGAAACTTTGATGGTCCTTGACGAGGAGTAGAGTCTTTGGCGAGGAACAAAGGATTTGGCGAGTAAGTTAGGTTGTTGGAGAGAGAGTTGTATAAATATAGAGTATTGAGAGTTTAAGAAAGTAGTGGGAGTGTGGTTCTCTCTGGTAGTTTAGGGCTTTATTTGTAACCCTATTCTCTTTGTAAACCTCTATTGATAGTGAAGTTTTCTTCTGTTTCTCTGTGGACGTAGGGTATTGCCGAACCACGTATATCTTGTGTTCTTGTTCTTGTCTTCTTGTTTTCTTATCTTCTCTGTGTTGTGTGGGTTGTTGCTGATTTCTATTCTGGTCCTCTTGTTATTGTGTTCATCTATCTATTTGTTGGATCATTTGGTGTTGTTTTTGCACAACAAGTGGTATCAAAGCTTCGGCTTCGATCTGGTTGAGATAGATAGATGATAATAGAGATGAGGATGTCAACCCATTTGGTGGAGTTGAGAGCTCAAAGGCTACGAGGAAGACGGTTCAAAATGCAAGATTTGAGGTGGAGAAATTTGATGGTACAAACAACTTTGGGATGTGACAGTGTGAGGTAAGAGACATGTTGACACAGCAAGAGTTGGATATTGCTTTGGAAGATAAACTCCAGTCGATATCGGATGGTGAGTGGGACAAGATAAACAAGATGGCTTGTTCGTCAATTAATTCATTTGTGTCTTACAACGCCCCAAAAGTTTGCTGTGATGAGGGAGACGAAGGCTAAGGATTTGTGGCGAAAACTTGAAAACAACTACATGTCGAAAAGTGCCGAAAACCGTCTGCATATGAAGAGGAGGTTGTTCTATTTCAAGTACAAAGAAGGTATGAAGATGATCCACCACCTTGATGCTTTTAATATGCTAGTTGCAGATTTGTTTAACTTGGATGAAGATATCAAAGATGAAGATAAACCTTTGGTTTTGTTGAATTCATTGCCTGAGTCATATGAGCATTTGATTACCACTTTGTTTCATGGGAAAGAGACTATTAAGTTTGAAGAAGTGTCTAGTGCCTTGATGAATCATGAGATTATGCATGCAGACAAGAGAAGTAGTGCTTTTACATCAGATGCTTTGGTAGCTAGAGGTAGAGCAGTTGAAAAAAAGGGTTTCAACAATAGGAGAAAGTCTCAGTCTCAGTCTTGCATCAGAGGAAATTCCAAGGGCAGAAGAAGTTTGAGAATAGATGAATGTGCATTCTGTCGTGAAAATGGTCATTAGAAGCATGAGTGCCCGAAGCTGCAAAATAAGAACACATGCCCTCATGCAAATGTAGCTTCTACAAGTGATGAAGCTGATAATATTCTCACTGTAGCTTCTAACTGTGTTGCATCAGTAGATGAACCTGATTCATGGCTCTTGGATAGTGGCTGCTCCCAACACATGTGTGCAAACCAGGATTGGTTTGCTACTTTGGATACAAGTGTCACCGGAAGTGTGTTTATGGGTGATAACTTTGCTCATGATAGGAAATGAGTAGGAACAATCAAGTTGAAGCTTCATGATGGTGTAGTTAGGGAACTAACTAATGTGTGGTAT
Organism: Geum urbanum; assembly: GCA_946800695.1. Lineage (NCBI taxonomy): Eukaryota > Viridiplantae > Streptophyta > Magnoliopsida > Rosales > Rosaceae > Geum > Geum urbanum. The sequence goes on from OX327006.1 coordinate 50,459,183, forward strand.
GTTCCTATGCTTGGCAACAATCTGAGCTCTTTGGTGCCTTAGAAGCTAGTGGTTACAAGATTACGATGGAGAATGGGGTTGCAAAGGTGACAAAAGGAGATTTGGTGGTGATGAAAGGGAAGAGAAACTGCAATCTGTATATACTGCAAGGTGAAACAGTAATTGGCAATGTTGCTACAGTTAGAGATTATACAGATGATGATGCTAGATTATGGCACATGAGACTTGGGCAAGCTGGTGAAAAATCCATGCAAGGTTTGGTGAAACAAGGGCTCTTGAAAGGAGCCAAAACTTGTAAGATTGATTTCTGTGAATTTAATGGGTAAACAACACAGAGTGAAGTTTGGAACTGTTGTGCATCAAACTAAAGGAATCTTGGACTATGTACACTCCGATGTTTGGGGACCTACAAAGAATGCTTCCATGGGTGGTAAGCATTGGTTTGTAACATTTTTTGATGATTTTTTCCAAAAGGTCTTGGGTTTACACAATGACACACAAGGATGAGGTGTTGAGAATCTTCCTTGATTGGAATAAGATGGTAGAAAATCAAACTTGCAGGAAGGTAAAAGCTTTGAGGTCTGATAATGGTGGAGAGTATACATCTGATTCTTTTCATAGAGTCAATAGAGATGCAGGAATAGTAAGGCATTTCATTGTTCTAGGAACTCCTCAACAAAATAGAGTAGCTGAGAGACTCAATAGAATCTTGTTGGAAAAGGTGAGATGTATGTTGCAGCAATCTGGTTTAAGTAAAGCATTTTGGGCAGAGGCAGTTACCTATGCATGTCACCTTGGAAATCGTTTGTCATCCTCTGCGATTAATGGTAAAACATTTATTGAGATGTGGTCTGGAAAACATGCAAATGATTATGATCATTTGCATATTTTCGGTAGTCTTGTATATTTACATGTGACTGAAACTAAACTTGATGCAAGGGCCAAGAGGGCTATATTTGTTGGTTTTAAGAGTGGTGTGAAAGGTTACAGGTTATGGTGTCTAGAATTGAAGAAGCTTCTGATCAGCAAGGATGTTACATTTGATGAAGCTAGCATGCTTCACCCTAATGTCAAGGCTACAGTTGAAGAAGAAAAGAAGAGTGATAGAGATGCTCAACAGGTGGAGCTTGACAGAGTTGTTACCAAGAATGAAGATAGAGAGTCTGGAAGTGAAGAAGAAATTGAAGTCTAGAACAATGAAAATGTGTATGACCAAGATGATATTGAGGCACATGTTAGAAGGCAGAGACAAGACCATATACCTGAACCTGAATCCATTGCAGCAAGAAGACAAAGGAGGGAATTCAAGAAACCTACAAGGTTTAGCAATTGTGTTGCTTATGCCTTTCCCATTATTTGTGTTGAGATCCCATCAAATTTCAGAGAAGCTGTTGCAAGTCCTGAAAGCAGAGAATGGAATTAAGCGATGAAGGAAGACATGAGATCCCTTGAGAAGAACAAGACTTGGGATCTAGTTCAGTTGCCTACTGGAAAGAGAGCTATTGGCTGCAAATGAGTTTAATCAAAGAAGGATGTTGGTGGTGACAACAACAGCATAAAGTACAAGGCAAGATTGGTCTCCAAAGGGTACTCTTAAGAGGAAATGATAGACTACAATGAAATTTTCTCTCCAGTTGTGAAGCATAGTACTATCCGTGTATTGCTATCTCTAGTAGCACAGTATGATGTTAAGTTGGTACAACTTGATGTGAAGACAACCTTCTTACATGGAGACTTAGATAAGGAGATTTATATGTCCCAGCCTGATAGTTTCAAGGAAGATGGAAGGGAGAACTTGGTGTGCAAGTTGAATAAATCTCTCTATGGTTTGAAGCAATCATCGCGACAATGGTACCTCAGATTTGATGAGTTTATGAAGAGGCTGAAGTACACTCGCAGTAGGTAAGATCATCGTGCATATTTCAAGAGGTTATGTGATGGTTCATTCGTCTACTTGTCAAATTATGTAGATGATATGCTAATTGCTTCAAAGAATGTGATGGAGATTGAAAAGTTGAAAGAGAAAATGAAGAAGGAGTTTGAAATGAAGGATCTTGGCGAAGCCAAGAAGATCCTTAGGATGGAGATTACTCGTAACAGGAAAGATGGTTTGATGTGGTTAACTCAGAAACAATACATTGAGAAGCTACTGCAGGGTATTTTTAGTTCAACCAAGCCTGTGAGTATTCCTTTAGCGAGTCATTTCAAACTTAGTGCTCTTTTGTGTCCCAAATCTGATGTAGAGAAGCAGGAGATGAAAAATATTCCATGTGCTAATTTGATTGGAGGATTGATGTATGCTATGGTCTGTTTCTAGACCTGATATTCCTCATGTTGTTGGTGTTGTTAGTCGTTATATGCACAATCCAAGAAAAGACCATTGAAATGCAGCTAAGTGGATACTTAGATATCTCCATGGGACTATAGTTGTTAGTTTGTGCTTTGAGAAGTGTTATACAGATAGTAATCTTTACACTGATTCTGATTATGCTCGTGATTTGGATAGGAGGAGGTCTACTACATGTTATTTGTTTACCATGGAAAATGGACAAATCAGGTGGAGATCTATTTTACAAGATACAGTGGCCTTATCTACCACAGAGGCAGAGTACATGACGCTCGTTGAAGGTATTACGGAAGCTTTGTGGTTATCTGGACTCATCAATGAATTTGGCATATATCAGAAGAGGGTGGAGGTCCATTATGATAGCCAAAGTGCCATTCACTTGGCTAAGTACTAGAAGTATCACTCAAGGACCAAGCTCATAAATGTGAGATTCCATTATGTGCATGATATTATTGAACAAAAGAAGATTGTTTTGAAGAAAGTTGGTATTGCAGACAATCCGGCTGATATGTTAATAAAGATTGTTTGTGCTACCAAGTTTGAGCATTGTTTGGACTTGGTACACATTCTTCATACTTGAAGAACTGTTTGAGCAGCGGGAAATTGGGACGTAAAATTGTGTGAACCCCAATGTGGAGATTATTGAGTTTGGGCTTCACACTTTGCTCACCTGTCTCATGTGATATGCACGTGAGGTGCATAAGTCGTGTGCTAGAAGTTTGGTTGGTTTCAAAGCGTTCGTAAGAAGCTTTGATAGTCCTTGGCGAGGAGTAGAGTCCTTGGCGAGGAACAGAGGCTTTAGCGAGTAAGTTAGGTTATTGGATAGAGAGTTGTATAAATACATTGTATTGAGAGTTTAAGAAAGAAGTGGAAATGTGGTTCTCTCTAGTAGTTTAGGGCTTTATTTGTAACCCTACTCTCTTTGTAAACCTTTATTGATAATGAAGTTTTCTCCCATTGCTCCGTGGACGTAGGCTATTGCCGAACCACGTATATCTTATGTTCTTGTTCTTGTTTTCTTATCTTCTCTGTATTGCTTAAGTTGTTGCTGATTTCTATTCTGATTTTTTTATTATTGTGTTCATCTCTATATTTGTTGGATCATTTGGTGCTGTTTTCGCACAACACTAGCAACTAGCAACTAGCAACTACACGCTGCCTGCAGCTCGCCGTGAAAATATATGACGCAGGAATATGTTCCCCACCACAAAGTGATTGATCAGCTCGATCGATCCATTAACCCACCCGGGGACCAATTACTGATCCGTCGATCACCTACATTGCCGTGAAGCATGTTAGTTGTGATCGATATATGTATAGGTTAGTTGATATGCTTCTTCTCAAAGCCGTGGTGGCCTGGTGCAGTCACTGCAGTGGTGCCCCCAATTCTCGTGGTCAAATTAAATTGAGAAAGCTAAGAGTACGTAGTGGACTGGGAAGGCATATCTTTCCTGGTCCACGTACAGTCGAGTTGCTGCTCTTGCTCGAACGATCGAGAGCTTGTGCTTATGAGCTTATCCCTTTACGAATAAGATCGAGTAGGAGATCATGCATGAACGTTACCCAACAGCAAAACAGAATATTATTCCGAATACAAGCTTGTTTAGAATATATTGTAGTAGGAGGAAATGGGATTATTGAGGTTGATATTTACGAGTTAGAGCATCTCCAACAGCTTTTGTATAAAATCTCTATTATACAAGACTAAAACACAAAATTTATATAATTGTTTGGGATCAACTCCAACAGCTCTTCTATTCTATTCTTAAAAAATAAATGCTAATCTCTATAATTTAATGAGTATAGGGATATTTCTCAAATCAAATCAATAAATTGTATGAGAGAAAAAAAAATTGATGTGTTTTTATTCATATTTTGAGGAGAGAAGGTTGAATTGTGTAGGTGAACAATAAATTTTAGAGATTTTTAGATGGTTATACAAATTTGGAGTTTTCTATAGATATAGGGATTCTCTCTCCTATTTATCCATTTTCTATATAATACAAGACAGTTTACAAGAGTTGTTGGAGCCAAAAAGATGTACTTTTTCAATAAAATAGCAATTCTTATGTTTTTACGAGAGCTGTTAGAGATGCTCTTAAGAACAATGTACGTTTGTGGCATGCAGATGGAGATGGAATTGGTTTTAAGTTGAAGTTATTCTTAATGAAAAGGAAAATTAGTTTTTCTTTGACTTTGAAATTCCATATGCGCGCATTAAGTACTTATGTATGGATGTGTAATTAGCTAGTTTAGGTAACTAGGTCGCCAACATGTGCAGATCCAATACCCAAGAGACAAATTAACAATCATCTTTGGTATCTGATATATATCTTGGCTAGCCCCTGGCCAGATCACTCAATCTTCGGCTATAATTAAGAATTTGAGAAATTAGAGTTGAATGGTCTCTCTCGATCACTACTGGAGTCTGGAGAATGCCAAATTTAGCATTCCATACAAGTGGTCCATTTATTCACTTAAATATGCAGTTTTAAGTTTTGGACTAACTACATTAGGACCATCTACCACAACCAATAGAAGAAGTCACAATCAATGATATATAATAGTTCATCGAAAAATTCTTTGTTTGATCATTTTGTATGTATATTATTTTCTTATTTAATTTTCTCATATCTACGTATATCTATTGATGATGTTAATTCCTTGCCTTACAATATACAGTATATGGCATGGTCTTCTTCTTCCTCATCGGCGGCTTAGTAATATAACAAATTGCGCCGAATGACTATCATCGTTCAAATTAGAGAGATGAGCTAGGGGTTCCACTTATCAGGCTGGGATATGCTTCTCAAATTAAGGAATAGTAATAATATTATTCCATACATTTCAATTCCCACGAGTTAGATATGGCTAGTCTCAGTAGTGCCCCTCCACAAAAAACAATATGTCGAATTAACAACGAACACGAAGCTAGCTAGTCATGCTATTTTTTCCCATCTTGTCAAGTAGCAACTCAACTTAACACTTATAATGCTAATCGCATTAACTTGTGGGATCGATCTCCATCTTCCTAGCTAGCTCCATCATATATACCAATCATGTTTAATACGCTGCTTACTTCTCCATCAGCTCTCCTCCAACACCGCGCGCCAAGATCTATCTAGCTGCAAGAAAATATCTTAATTAACCAATAGTCTGCGTGCGTGCGTACGTACCTAAAGAAGTAAAGATCGATCCAGCTTTGGAATTAGGTCATGTGCAATTCGTTTCCATATCCGATCCTACGATAACTAACTTCACCACGCCATGGTTAATGGTGATCGAGTAATTAGTAGCGAGCTACGAGTGATCAATATCATGATCGATCGAGATTCGAGAAGAATGAAACTTAAGTACGTAGCTTTTCCAATTTCAATTGAGTACTTGATCGAGTGATTACAGTGGTTAAAAGTGGCTTTAAACACTCATGTCGAATAGAAATGTGGGTTTAGTATTGACATATATACAACCCTCACCAAGTACAACCGTCGATCGATCAACTATACCAAAAGAAGTGCTCGATCGTTACGTACATATGAATGGATATGCTATCTGCGGCACGCACTATCTAGCTTGTTATCATATATCTTGTGCAGTACTATGTACTACTTCCTCAGAACACACTAGCTCCAACATTGGTAGTGGCCCTTCCCTCTCCCTCGATTCATTTTCAAATCTCTCAATCATTTCAATCATTCTATAAGTCCTTAATTTTCCGCTTGTATTAATGTATGAAATTACAGCGTAGCTCATTTGATCCGTAGCTCCCTCTCGATGTTACTAGTTCCTTTGGTCCGAGCACAAATTAATACATGATCGAGTGCACATATATAGCTACTTAGTGGTAGTGGATTTCCATCGTGTTTTACAATGACCATCTGCATTTCTGTTGTCACCATTTTCTTCCAAGCATGCCTGCCGTACGGACGTAAGTTTTAAGATCATACTTGTGAAGGTGTGATAGTGCGGCTGCTGGTCTCTTCCGTAGTCGAGCAGCTAGCTAGGATCGATTATAATGGCGGTAATAGCCGAATCACGTGAAAATTGATGTAATAATTCATATATGTCCCTAGCTTGCATAACTGCGCCGCATATCCTTCAATATGCAATCGTGAAAATATAATGGGGGAGACTCAGCACATGCACCCCGCAGCAACAAAAGCTGAACCAGTACGTGCTCGAGCACAAACCTTGAAAATATTACATAACGCACATATATAGATCCCGAAAGTACGTATATATATGAATTAGTAACAAGAGATTAAACCCCATCCTTGCATAAAACACACGTGAGGGTTCTGTTTCGTAGAGACAGTCAGGGGAGTGTTATTGGATACTTAGATTTTAGAGGCAGGCGCGCAGCTAGAAATTTCATTTTCTATCTGGACAAGAGCCAGATGGCCTAGAAGTTTCTTCAAGGAAGGTGAGCGATAATCTTCAAAGAAGATGAGCTATAATTTTCTCACTTTGAATTTGATATATGAACCACACCCCGCAAGGGCTTGCCACAATCCACATCATGTTGCCTGCATATGGGTTTCCCAGACCATATCTTGGAGGGCCATATCATATCAAATGATTCAAATCTCAAAACATCCAACACAAGTCACATGAAATTGTTACAGGGAAAGACCCCTACCCATATATCAACATCAAGAGGAGAATGTTTTAGAGAATCAACTATTCAAATTTAATGTTAACCGAACTCGGGAGGTTTCATTATGCATGCAAATAATTCCTTTAAATTCAATTTTAATAAAAAACAGAATAAGCTTCATTATATTCATAGCATCTTGAATGAGACTCTTTATTGGAGATTTTTAGACAAAAAATAGAAAAAAATTAAATTTTTCTAATCCATTCATGCTCGCTCCCTATTAAACTCCTAAAATAGGAAGATCATTAGGAACTCCTAAATATGAGGATAGAGATTTTTAAAACATTAATTGAAGTACGTAGTTTATATATGATTGAAATAATTTTGTGATGATTATTGCAATTTAAAGAATTTAATTTATTAATTTTTTTTATTATTTGTATTTGGGTCAAAATACATTATTTGTATATCGAATCATTTTCAAACAAAAATATTATAAATTCAAACTTGTAAATCAACCATTTCTGAACAAAAATATTATAATTTGTATTTTACGTATTGCATGTTGAACATGGTAAATTGTGACAAATAGAAGAACAATAGGAGGAGAAAATCATGTTATTCAACACTAATGGGATGTCTCCAATTTTGACGAATTATTATGAGGCATGTCAAATGAAAATCATTGCAAAGTGAAACAGGAATACTTAAAATGAATCCTTAAATATGATTTTTCGAAGTTGTAAAATTCATCTGATTTTGGTTATATGTTCTCCGATATTTTGTTTCCCTTTAAATAAAAGCCATAACACTTAACATTCATGATTGAGCACGTAGTAGCCAAGTAGCCTTAAATAATAAAGATTATGAAATTATTTCTATTATTTCTTTGTAATTTTTGTTAAACATACATAGATTAAAAGTTTAATGAAATTATTAGAAAAAATATATTTGAAAATAGATGCATTACATATGGCTATTTTTTTTGTATGGTTGGAGAACAAATTTTTTGGCTCTCTAAAAATTTAACTTTTAGCTATTTTTTCAATAAATTTGTTGAAAAAATATAGAGCATCACGTAATAAAGTTTTGGTCTACCAACTGAAAAAGACATCTGAATTATCTAATCTGAGGCATTCAAAAAGAACAATTCTCTCTAGAAATACACATTATCAAACATGCCAAAGATCTAGTTTGCAAAACTCATTCTCAACCTTCTAATTTGCAAAACAACCTATCAATGATCTAGTTATCAAAACAAAGGATACACTCAATATATTGAAGATTTAGTGCATTCCCTCTCAGCATATAAATCTTTTATGACGAGACCAATTCCATAATGAAATTTAAAAACCCACAAGTCTACAACTCCGGGGTGACACTATTGGGCTCTTGTCCTCATCAACAGCATATGGCGGATCTTGTCTGCTTATATGATAAAATGGAGACAGAAATGGCCGGCCCAAGTCTTCATAATAATATCACACTACAGACGTTGTGCAGCAAAACCTTAAAAGGGCGGATAATGGTAGTTGTTTTACAGGTAGGCAAATACTGAAATACGTGTTGCATTATAGAATCTGTTGGAAATGACATTAATGGAGAGTAGGCACTGATGCATTTCACAGCAACACATTTGGACTCTTCGCCAACGACCAATTTATATTTCTAAAACGAAAGTATAACATACAACTCTTATAAGACCTCCCTCTTATAACATTACACACAATAGATTGCACGAATTTCCCAACATATCCACATACAACTACAGAACAACTGACATGACAACGGGTTTCAGATGATAATTCTAGCTTTAGACAAACAAGAATTATAGTGACTACTATCCTACTTTAATTAGATAGACAAAGTAATTTCTGTGGCCACTACGACCTTAAACAAGCTAGAACGAAAAGCAAACCAAATCCAAGTATAAAGAGAAACTCGCAGAAAACATTAGTGCTGAAACATCGAACGCCATTACAAAATAATGTTATGCCTTTGCTTTTCCGGCCTGTAGAGTTTGAATCTTCTGTTGTACTTTATAAATCTGCAAGACAACATACACAATGCAACTGATCAAAAAAATAAAAATCTGAAACATGTGTAGGCTAATTCATGACGGGATAATGTTGTAGATCAATTTTTTTTTATTGTAAAGGTATTTTCCATTAGCACGTATATATTAAAACATGTATCATCTGTTGTAACTGTACTCTTCTTACACGAGTAAAACTTGACATAGTTTTTGAAGTAACAGAAGTAGTTATCAAAAATTTAATCAAAGATCAGCTAGTAGAGCAACACTGTTACTCTATTATAGTGAGGAAGAACACATACCGCTTCCTTTTTGCTATTTTGCTTCTCTTCCATATCTTGAAGGGTAGCATCAAGCCGCTTCCTGTTGTACAGAATATGTACATAAATACAGGAAAAAATATGCAGCAAGTAAAAACGAATACTAAAATAGTGAACAAGAGAACAATAGCAAAAGAGAAGTGAGCTTTAATGGTCTACAAATGTTTACTAAGAAACTATATGTAGTTAGCACATAAAAGCATAGGACACAGTTCGGACAACAGCTAATGAACTGTACAGAACTACAGATGTAATAAATTTTACAAAAGAAACATCTAGTATGAAATTATGAATACTCCAGAACCAGGCAAACCCAACATCTGTGGCTTCAGAGAAAAGTCAGAAAGTTCTTGAAATTAGATTTCTACTGTCTAATCATTTGCTTCTCCCTTGGGGGATTGTTCCAATGAACGCTTTAGTAGACATATCTTGGGCCCATAGTTACATATTAAACTAATAGACAGATGACAAGAATGAGGCGGACTCTAATGAAATAATGGATATCCTTCTCCTACAATGTCAGCCCAACTCATCCCCTGGTAACAAGAAGCCCAGGCAAATAATTTTATATGAACTCTGAAGATTAAACTGCCTTCTTTTTCAAAGAATTAAGAATGTGGTTTTCTGTGATCGTATCTCTTAGCCGTATATCTCATAGACCAGAGATTGGATAAATGGGAAATTGTGTAGCATATGCACTTACAATAACTGCATTCTAGCATCAAGATAACTGCCTATCATATACTGTACATTAGTTTCTGTTCTTCCTCTTGAGGAAAACCACACATTTATACGCAAGACAATGTGTACAAAGACTGGTACGGAATGCACGCCCAGAAAACATGAAACATGATTAAAGATCTTCTGAAAACAAAGAGGACAATGAAAACTCAAGAAACACTACTCTATAGAAGAAGCTGGAATGTCAGATAAACAAGAAAAATCCCCAACTTTAAAATAAACTGAAAAGGATATCACACTCAGTCTATCGCAAATAATAAATTCGAGTACTGGTAAATGTCTAAACTTAAACTCACGGATGCAAAACACGTATACCGATGATACAAAAACCTGTATTCTGTAATAATTTCACTTTTCTAAATAAAATCTACAATCCCTAGCACAAATTTTTTGTAAAGAGTAGGTAAACAGATGCATACAGTTCCGCAGAAATGTACTCGATTCTCTTGCGCACATTGGCCCTAGCCTCTGCCAAATCCTGCTTCACTAAAACCGGACCGATCAACTTGAACACATTTGCATCTTCACTAAGCAGATCCAATTCCTACAAAAACACAAAACAGTAAATCAAAAACCAATCCAGCAACAGTAACTTATGAGCACTGCAGTAAAATGAAGCGAAAAGAATCGAGAGACCTTGAGGACGAGCTCGTTCTCGCCGAGCTGAATTGTGTACTTCTTTCTGACTTGGTGATTCTTTGAGATATCTGAAACAATCATGAATTAGTTACAGTTTGGTTTTTACTTAATTTAGATGATGATGATGATGATGATGATGATGATGATGATGATGATGATGGAGTGGGAATAGAGAGACTTGCCTTTTTGGATTTTGCTGAGATCGTTTGCTTTGTTCTCCAAATCGCGCTGAAGCTCTCGCAGAGCTGACGACGACCCCATTAATTTGCTTCTGCTGCTATTACTTTGGTTCGTCTTCTTCAGCTTAAGCCTTTAGGTCTCTCTGCGTCTTTCTTAAACCTTTCGAGGGCCTTTGGGCTTTATATGACCGGGCCTTACACTTTGGGCCTCTTATGTGTTTGTGTCTTCTTCTTTAGTTATCTATTTTCTTTTTTTCATTTCTTATTTTTGTGAAGCAATATGAACATGGACAAGTTTCTTGGTCATGGACTCATGGTCATGCTATCTCAAATGTTGTATTGTTTCGCAGCCGTATCACAGAAATGAATGTTTTTGGTGAAAACTAACATCTTCATGATGATTGAAAGGTTTTCGATTCTATGAAGTTTGGTTTGTTTTTTTTTTTTTTGATACAAAAGAAAAAAGAAGAAAGGAATCAGAGGTTAAAGCCTCTATCACAGCCAAGCCCTCCTCTATGAATGAAGTTTGGTTTGTCTAAGCGATGAAAGTTAAGGCTCCTAGAAGCATACCTTATATTGGATGCAAACCTCATTGACAGAGGATTACAGCAGTCTTCACCAAAGACTATTGCCCTTCTATTTTATTTTGTTTTATTTTTAAGTAGAGTTTGCGGTCACCATTAAGCCTCTATTAATTAAATGGTAGAATATAAGGGGGAACATAAAGTCTAAACATCATATAAAGAGAAACACCTAAAATATTATCAGACGACTCAATTGCATTGTATTCTGAACTGCACCATTTAACAAAGAGTGCACTATTGGCTACTCTATTTGCTTTACAAATAAGGCGACATAGTCGTAGAAAAGATAATACGTCTATAGCAATGCATCGATTCACTTTGAACAACTTTCCCGCTATGTTGCCGAACGGAACTTCCATTGACACTACATTTCATCCTGCCACTAAGAGGACACGCCTATGCGATGAATCACCAAACACTCTTACTTAGAGCAGACAAGATACCACATGTGCACAACCCAGGACAAATCCCACCTATGCCTAACACTAAAGGGTATAAGCTTATTATAATTAAAATAACTAAAGACACGAAACAAAAACAATTGAACTTATTCAAAAAAAAACAGAGGAACCAAATGTTTTAGCCCAGGCCCAACACCTGAGCCCAAAAATTAGCAAGGACCAGCCCAGCCCATATAAACCTAGGCCTCTGTCAACGGCGTCTCACCTGCTTCTCGTAAACCGCCATCGACGTCGCCGCCGAACTTTGGCCAAACATCACCAATCAATCCAAGGTAGAGGCAAACCTTTTGCTGCTCCACCACCATCTCACGGTTATAGAATTTGTCATGCAACCCAAGCCAAGAGATCAAACTCACAATTCGACCCACTCCAATCCGTCGGTCACGATCTTCCGTCGTCGACGCCTGACTATGAGAGTGATAAGATTTAGTCTTAGTTTGTTATTCTGTTAGAATAAAAGTCCTAGTCCTTAGGAACTATTGTTATTTGATTTAGTCAAGTCTATTACCACATTTCTAGCAACAACGTGGAAGAGTAGTTTGTTTTGCTTCAGTCTGTAAAGCTATAAGTAGCTTTTGAATCTCATTCAATAAATGTAGTCATTCCTCCAGTTTGCTGAGTTCTTGCTTTCATAATCTTGTTCTAGTTCTTAACATTCTGGTATCAGAGCTCCGAAAGGGGCATGATTGTGAGTGAAATACCACGAGAGAAAAGTGTGTGTGTTTGAGAGTGAGTGTGAAGATGGCAGCAGAAACAAGCAATTTCGCTCAAGCTTGCATCCCAAAGTTTGACGGGGACTATGACCACTGGAGTATGCTAATGGAGAATCTCCTTAGGTCAAAGGAGTACTGGAGTCTCATTGAGACTGGCTTTATTGAGCCTGCTGCTGGAACTGAGTTAGCTGCTCCACAAAGGAAAGATCTAGAGGAGCAGAAGTTAAAGGATTTGAAGGTAAAAAATTACCTTTTTCAATCAATTGACAAGTCTATTTTGAAGACTATCACCCAAAAGGAGACATCGAAACAGCTGTGGGATTCGATGAGGACAAAGTATCAAGGGAATCCTAGAGTTCAGCGTGCTCAACTTCAAACTCTCCGCAGAGATTTTGAGGTTCTAGAGATGAAGGTTGGAGAGTCGGTCACAGATTAATTTGAAAGGGTGATGATGGTGGCCAATGATATGAGGAACTTTGGAGAAGACATGCCAGATGTAAAGATTGTTGAGAAGATTCTGCGCACCCTTACAGAAAAATTTAACTACATTGTTTGCTCAATAAAGGAGTCAAAAGACATTGATCGTCTTTCTGTAGACGAATTGCAGAGCTTTTTGCTTGTTCATGAGCAAAAGTTCCGGAAAAATGGTGGAGATGAGCAAGCGTTGAAAGTCACATATGAGGAGAAAGGTGGAATAGGAGGAAGAGGACGAGGCAGGGGTCGGCAATCCTATGACAAATCAGTTGTTGAATGCTACAAATGTCATCAACTTGGACATTATCAATATGAATGTCCAACTTTGGGTCGGCAGGCAAATTATGCAGAGTTAGCAGAACTTGATGAATATGAGGAGATGCTTCTCATGGCCTATGTTGAGTCGCATGGAGTTAATCGAGATGATGTGTGGTTCCTCGATTTAGGTTGTAGCAATCACATGTGGGGTGATTCATCTCTATTTTGTGAATTAGACGAGAGTTTCAGACAAACAGTCAGGCTAGGCAACCATACAAGGATGAATGTTGTTGGAAAAGGAAGTGTGAGGTTGTCTTTGGAAGGTGTTAATCATCTTGTAATAGAGGTGTATTATGTTCCAGAGCTGAGGAATCACCTTCTCAGTATTGGTCAGCTGCAAGAAAAGGGACTAGCCATTCTTATCCAGTCAAATCAGTGTCGTATCTACCATCCTTCGAAAGGTTTGATCATTCAAACCAACATGACAGCGAACAGGATGTTTGTTCTTCTGTCCAATACACAGCTAATTAAAAGGGAGTCGAAGGAAGTGTGTCTTCAAGCAGCTACTCAAGATTTAGCTCATCTCTGGCATCGTAGATATGGCCACCTCAGCTACAAAGGTCTTAAGACTCTACATGACAAAGGAATGGTGAGAGGGTTGCCAAGGTTTTCTGAATCCAAGAATGTTTGCACTGATTGTTTGAAGGGGAAGCAACATCGAGATGTCATTCCAAAGAGAAGCACATGGAGAGCATCAGAGAAATTGGAACTTATTCATATTGATATATGCGGACCAATATCTCCTGTATCCAATAGCCACAAGAGGTATCTCATCTGTTTTATCGATGATTTTAGTAGGAAGGCTTGGGTACACTTTCTTGTTCATAAGGCAGATGCATTTGCTTCTTTTAAATTATTTAAAAGTTGTGTGGAAAAGAAGACTTGTTTGCCTATTAAATGTCTAAGAACAGATCGTGGAGGCGAGTTCACATCAAATGAGTTCAACGATTACTGTAAACAGAATGGGATTAAGAGGCAGTTAACCACTGCTTATACACCTCAGCCAAACGGTGTAGCAGAGAGGAAGAACAGGACTGTGATGAATATGGTGAGAAGCTTATTAATCGAGAAAGATGTCCCAAAGACGTTCTGGCCGGAAGCAGTGAGTTGGACATTTTATGTTCTTAACAGATGTCCAACATTATCAGTAAAAGATATAACACCAGAGGAAGCTTGGAGCGGAGTAAAGCCTTCTGTTGAACACTTGCGTGTTTTTGGAAGTATAGCATATGCTCATGTGCCTGATGCTCGAAGAAGAAAGCTTGAGAACAAGAGTCGTAGTTGTGTATTATTTGGGGTGAGTGAGGAATCAAAGGGATACAGACTTTATGATCCCGTGGCAAAGAAAATTTTGATTAGCCGAGATGTTGTTTTTGAGGAAGACAAGAAGTGGAGTTGGGATGAGAGCTTTGAAGAGCATATTAAGATGGACTTGGAATGGGGAGATGAAAAATCGAGCAGTGAAGAGAGTGAAGATAATCTTGAACCTGAATTTTCAAATGCAAATGAAGAAGCAGTTCGAAACAGAGAAACCCCATTTTGGATGAGAGACTATGTTTCTGGTGAAGGTCTTTCTGATGAAGATGTGCAAGCTCATATGGCGTTATTTACTACTTCAGATCCGGTTTGTTACGATGAGGTAGTGACGGATGAAAAATGGAGGCAAGCTATGGATTCAGAAATAAGGTCAATCAAGAAGAATGGCACATGGTTCCTGACAGTTTTGCCGAAGGGAGCTAAAAGCTTGGGTGTCAAATGGGTCTACAAAACAAAATTGAATGAATTTGGGAAAGTGGAAAAGTAAAAGGCCGGTTAGTAGCAAAAGGGTATGCACAGCAACATGGGGTTGATTATGAAGAAGTTTATGCTCCATTAGCTTGCATGGACACAGTTCGGATGATCCTAGCTCTTGCGGCACAGAGAAGTTGGAGTGTGTTTCAACTCAATGTGAAGTTAGTCTTTCTTCATGGGGAACTAACCGAGGATGTCTATGTTGAGCAACCAAGAGATTATGAGGTGAAAGGTGAGGAGCATAAAGTGTATAAACTCAACAAAGCTCTGTATTGACTAAAACAGGCGCCAAGAGCTTGGTTCAGTCGAATTGAGTCGTACTTCAAGAAAGAAGGGTTCGAGAAAGATGCTAGTGAGCAGACTCTATTTACCAAAGTTAACAAAGAAGGTAAACGTTTGATCATTAGTTTGTATGTTGATGATTTAATTTATACTGGAGATGATGAGGTTATGATGTGTAAGTTTAAGAATTCCATGATGAAGGAGTTTGATATGTCAGATTTGGGTAAGATGAGATATTTTCTTGGCATTGAAGTAGTACAGTCAGGTGAAGGGATATTCATAAGTCAAAAGAAATATGTGATGGAAGTGTTAAAGAGGTTTGGGATGGAGCAAAGTAATTCTGTCCAGAATCTAATCATTCCAGGGTTCAAAATTTCTGAAGATGAAAATGGAGCAGGAGTGAATAGCTCCCTGTATAAGCAGCTGGTGGGAAGCATGATGTATATAACAACCACAAGACCTGACATAATGTATCCGGTTAGCTTAATCAGTCGGTACATGTCAAAGCCAACAGAGCTTCATTTTTTGGCAGCCAAGAGAGTTCTCAGATATTTGCAAGGAACCACTGATTTTGGTATATTTTATCAGAATGGAGGGAATAAGGAGTTGATTGGTTTCACTGATAGTGATTATGCTGGATCTATGGAAGATAGTAAAAGCACGTCTGGATATGTTTTTATTCTGAGTGGGGCAGCAGTGGCTTGGTCTTCTCGAAAGCAGCCGATAGTGACACTAAGCACAACTGAAGCTAAGTTTGTTGCTGCTACAGCATGTGCTTGTCAGGTGGAGTGGATGAAAAGGGCGTTAAAGAAGCTTGGTTATGATGGCAGTGAGAGTCCTGTCATTTTCTGCGACAATAGCTCAACAATCAAGTTGTCAAAGAACCCTGTAATGCATGGTAGAAGCAAGCACGTTAAAGTGCGTTACCATTTATTGCGTGATCTGGTAAATGAAGGAGCTTTGCAACTCAAGTTTTGTGGAACTAAGCAGCAAGTAGCAGATATACTTACAAAACCACTCAAGCTGGAGTTATTTCAGGAGCTCAGAAAGAAGTTGGGAGTCTGTGATGCGCCCAAGATAAACTAGCTGCTTAGGCAGTCTAGTTTAGGGGAGGGAATGATAAGATTTAGTCTTAGTTTGTTATTCTATTAGAATAAAAGTCCTAGACCTTAGGAACTATTGTTATTTGATTTAGTCAAGTCTATTACCACGTTTCTAGCAACAACGTGGAAGAGTAGTTTGTTTTGCTTCAGTCTGTAAAGCTATAAGTAACTTTTGAATCTCATTCAATAAATGTAGTCATTCCTCCAGTTTACTGAGTTCTTGCTTTCATAATCTTGTTCTAGTTCTTAACAGAGAGGTTCTCTGAATCGACCGGAATAGCCCAACCCCTTCTCTTCATTACCAACTACCCATCTCTCTTCCACGCTTCCGCCACTGGCACTTAGTGAATCCAAGCCTCGCCGACCTATACTACTTGCTGGACTCTTACCATCATCACCCATCTCAAGGACAAGACTCCATACCCGTCCGGCTGCACCTCTAGGCTCCAACGAGGCCACAAGCTGCCAGGCGAGAGAAGATCAAGAATGGAAGTTTTGGTTATTGCGCGGCGCTCTTTGGCTGCGCTAGAGTTTTGGATATTGCCCTTCTAAGATGATCACAAAACGGTAATGAAAACGATAGCACATATATTCATTAATTCGTCCCAATTCAGAAAATTAGTTCATGAGTACAGTAAGGTAATTGTGAACCTTCACACTGCACATATTACAATATGCATCCAAAAAAATAAAAATAAACCGGGCACTAGATGAAGGAAGCTAGCAATGATACAGAACTAGCTAGCTAGGGGCGGCAGTGGATCCGTCTAATTTGAATATTAAGGGGACGATGGTATCTTCATAAAACCCCACCAACTGCAATCCATTTCTGACTCCATGAATCCATTCGGGTAGAACAATCTCATTTCCTCCCTAATTCATCATCCCATCTGTATTGAAAAGGTAAGTCCTGTCCGCGCTTCCAGTCCTCCTTGGCAACATAAACATACATCTAATCTTCTCCCCTTCCGTGAAGAACGTAAGATACTCAATCCAATGGTATCCAACGCCCAAGGTACACTGATAGTTTTCTTAACCCACCTGTGATTCCGAAAGTCCTTCAAGATCCATAGCTCGAGCATTCTCTCATTACAACTGGCATTTAGTAGCGCAACGCAGCCGCTCACTTCCACCATCCTGTAAAAATTGACCGGGTGATCACAGCTGCAATCACTAGGCGGAAGAACCACCGTAAACTTCTCCTCGCCGACATCGAATGCCACTATCACAATAGTGTGGGTTGATTTAAGCTCCATGGCAGGAGGTAGCAACGGTTTTGGACTAGTCCTCCTCGTCCAATATATAACGCCATCGACGCAGACACTAGTGCACTTAAAAGTAGGGTATGACTGGCGAGAGACTTTATCGATGATCCCGCTGTCTTCGATATCTCTCCATGAAGAAGTAGTAGTACTTGATGTAGTAGCTAGGGTTAGAACCTTGAACAGACATCTCTTTTCCACAACGTCATCAGTAATCTGGAGAATCTTGTACTCGTTTTTCGCAGGACTGAATCCGAAATGGTAAACATCTTGGACGGCTATGTCGGTTGAAAGGGGAAGACGTAAATGGAATCAATATGCAAATAGACGTCCACCATCATGTGATGATATTCATGGCGACAAAATACCAAGCCATCCACGACCCTTTTCTGCATTGAAGATGATAATACATCGAATGGCCCATGTACTGTTAAGATGCGAGTGGCCAAAGGCAATGGGGTCTTGAACTTTCCAGTACCGCAAAGAAATGCTGCCTCCACAAGACGTCGTCACAAATGCAGATGAGTAGATGGGTTTGCTTGTTGAATTCCCGGTGGGAGCTTATGAAGGTAGGGTTGCGAGTGACGGAGTCCCAAGCCTTGCTTATAGCGGATTTAATATATTATAGTGTTTTAAAGTGAACTTATTTATTCTTTTGCTGCTTGGTTCTTGGCATGTCAAACGGGTCTTCCGGCAGATCAATTTGCGAAATTGATTCCTATGATATGGTTTTTATAGAAAGCACGAAATGAAAAGAATTGAAACCGGGTAGAATTTGTGGGAAATACATTATTTATTCAAACCCAAACTTGGCATGAGCACTGTCTTTTTGTCAACCGGAAACCACTTAAACCTGTGCGACAGCTTCAGAGGTGGAAAGCTCCACCAATAGGTCGTTATTGTGTTAGCATGGATGAGGCTTTCGATAGAGTATCAAACCGAGGAGGAATTGGTATTGTAGTCCGAGACTGCTTGATCGGTTCATTATGGGACTAGTTAGGCATGTTGAAGGACAGTACTCGCCTTTACCTGTAGAGGTGGAAACTGCCTTTGAGGAGTACAAGTTTAGCCGGTTGCATAATCTCCACCCGGTTCGATTCTGTTCTGACTCCTTGATAGTCGTAAAGGCGACTCAAGATGTGACCTCAATAGCTATGGATTTTCAGGATTCTATGGGAGATGTACGGGACCTGCTAGCGGAGACTCCGAATTTTGTCTATGTTCATCATCCTAAAGAATGTAATAGAGTACCCCACAATTTAGCTAGATGGGGATTGCTTAATGCAGCCAACGCCACAGTTTTCTTTAATGCACTTGCCTTTCTAGAAAGCGTGTTTGTTGCAGATTGTACTTAATTCTTCTTTAATGAAATTTGTGTTTACCTCAACAACAAAAAAAGAACTTATTTTGACGAAATATATTGACAGAATTCCATTCTTAGACAATAATGTACGTAGTAAACTGGCAACATGCAAATTAAAATATAAAGAATAGAAAATAAGCAACAAGTCTTCCTAGCAAATTAATACAAAGGTGTTTCTTAGAGGAGCAAATTACAATAAAATTTTGATAAATTAATAACTTCGGAATTGACAAAATTTATTAATTTAACGAGGTTATTAATTAATTGAGTATTAATTAAATTAATACTCAAGTTCCCAAATTGAGACCGACAAAAAATATTATAACGAAATTATTAATTAATCGAATATTAAATTATCAAAATTTTACTGGGACATTAATTCTAACAATGTTTAAGGTTACTAGCTTGTTCATTTTCCTTAGCTTATCAATATGTATAGTTATAGATTAGCTGCTTCTTAATTATATGGCAGTGGTCAAATTTGAACATTGCCCGTGAAGAGAGATTTGTTGTATAACTTATCTCAACTTAATTTGTATGAATTGACACCCCTTCACTAATCACCAAATACAGTGAAACTTGATTTAAGAGTACTCCATATAGAAATAACTTTTTTATAATGATAAAAAAATTATGATCTCAACTCGGGATCAGTTATAAATAGAAATAACCTTTACATTGTAATAAGTTATAAGCTTTTTTGGTCTCATATGTATAAAAGTGACCTCCATAAAGTAATAATTGTTATATTAAAAAAACATAATGTGATTTACGAATAATTAAAATACCCTTTATAATATTTTGACATGATAATTTATGCTTTATAATGGATATCACGTCTTAGAGTTTAAGAATACACGCTAATTCTTATTTATGCTTTATAGTTGAAATAGTTGCTATCAAAAATAGACAAGTTATTTAATTTATTTTATTTTATTTTTGGAATTTATTTTTACTGAACCTCCCTTTAGGGATAACTTCTTTATAAGAATAAATTATGTTAGTCCCAAGAATAAAATTGTATAGAGGTTCTACTATATATACATACTATAGGAAAAATAAGTGATATTAAATTAAATATAATATAACAAATACTAATTAAATAATTAGTAAAATGTAAACATATCAACGAAGAACAAATTCTGGCTAAAAAGATGAACTGAGTTGAGTCACGTGTATCACACGCTTTCCTTAAGAACTTTTACGCCGCCAACAGGCTTGTATGACGTTGTTCTCTCAGGATAAAACAACTTCAAAATTTTGTACCGCAGCACAAGAACTTCTCTTCGAACTGAAGAATATCTTACTCTATCACCGGATTTGCTATGAGTTGAGAGAGGGAGAGAAGTGATCAGAAGAGGAGATTGTTTTCTGATGGGAGATTGCTTTCTGATGGGATGAAGAATGGGGGAGGATGAAGCCTCTATTTATACATGGAGGAGATGGAGAATGACATTATGGCCGGCCACCAAAAGGTTATGAGTTATCACTAATTAACTGTCATACCCCCAAATCCGGGGTCAGTATTATACTGAAATATGGTGTAAGGATTTGTGATGTGAATAAGAAACCCAAATAATTTCAAAAATCAAGGTGTCTGAATAGTACATTTATTGAAAAGAGAAAGTGCTAATATTACAATACCGAAGTTTTTGAAAATAATAGTCATTACATTTATTCAATTCAAAATAAAAGTAGAAAATAATTTGTTTATTTAGTAGGCGACGTATCTCATTTTCCCCAAGCATTCTACTCACCACCTGAAAAGGAGAAATATGTAGTACCATGAGTCACACTGACCCAATAAATACAGCTTACAAGCGTATACCAAATTATCTCTAAGAAACATCAAACCGAACAACCAATTCAAAAAGGTGAAATATTGAAACCGGTTATTCTTCCATACTTATACTTGCGTCTTTGTAATATATACAATTAGGTACATAATATATATATACTTGTATAACTTCACATCTACACATAACCACGCCAATACTTCCGAAGTGAATTCTTTTAGATTAACTGGTAATTACTCAAAAGAAATCATGTGCTTAGTCTCACAACACCAATACACATATAAAGTCACAGCATTCTAAGGTCACCTGCCAAAGCATGTATACTCCCGGTTTGACATAATTCATTCCTTAGAGTATAATAGTGCACTATCTGTAAGAGACTAGGGCCCTTGGCTAACTCCCACAATAACAAAACAATTTACCAGCAATTCACTTAAGCACGAGTTAATTCGTACTATACACCCGACTTCACACTTCAACCATAACCATCACAAACAAGTCTTTAGTTAAGACTATGTATATATAGATAATAGAGTATATATTTACATCATAATTTTGTAATAAATATATACGTAATAGAATTTGTAAAGGAAGAAAGATCAAACTTAAACGTATTTCATTAATTAACAATTTTGGTCCAAACGTTTCATTCGGCGGTAGTCCGCTCGAAATCTTCCATTTGTTCCAAATTAAACTTAAGAAGTAAATAATGCGAGTAAGTAAATAAAAATAAAGTACAAATGCAGAAAATAAAATTATTAATCCTTGAACCAAAAGCATCATTCGGCGGTAGTTTGTCCGAAATCCTCCATTTGATCCGTTTTATAATTAATCCATATTATGTCCAAATCAAAGAAGTGAGTGTACCATCTCGAAGTGTTTTTCGAGAGGAATCCAATGGTAATAATCACAAAGTTTGGTAGGGAGTTCTCAAGTCCAGAAACAAAAATGTTTAGCAACTGTCCAGAAATGGTTACGCTCGCTATTAAACTCATTTGCACGAATTAATTAGTTAGTAAGTATTAATTAATGCCTTTCAAACTTTTCAAATTGATAGTTGAACTTCTAACCTTCGTTTTGATATAAAGAACACTAAATTTGGTTAAGAAATGAGTGAGATATGAATATTTCAAGTTAAGAGCACATTAAGAGATTTCGAACATGATTAAGGAAAATATTAGCAAAACTTGTTTTAGCCATAACTTTCTCATTACTTAACATTTTTAAGTGATTCAAAAGCCAAAGTTGAATAACTTTTTGTGTAGAATCTAAATATGTAAAAATATTTGAATAATTAAAACTTTAACAGGAACGAAAATATTAAATTTACACTAAGGCTCATTATTTCTCTTTTATTCTTAGACATGCACTTTGATGTAATCTTAAAGATAAAGAAGTATAGGAATGTACTCATGTACTTACTCAAGAATTTCAGTAGGTGATGGAGGTATTTGATTAACTCAAGTGACCTTCTTGAAGCAAATGAATTAACTACTAAAGTACTTGGAAGAAAGGTAGTTTGGTGTGGGATTCTAGGGGAGTTGCATTGCAACTTTGGGAGGACTTCAAATCAATACGTAAGGGGAAGATTGAAGTGGTGCAAAAATCATATTGAACTCAAGGGTGATTTATATAGACATGGGAGGAGACATGGGAAATAAATTCATAACTATTTTTTGTAGACTTTTGTAGACAAGTTGACAATGGAATAGTTGGGCTACTAATTCTAGGGTTAAAATGCACTTGTAAAAACAATAGTAATGTGGTTGGAAATCTGATTGAAATGTTGAAATGTGATTATGTATGCATGTACGTGAATGCAATATGTAATGTGATGTGTGAAAATGTGTGGTTTTACTAATTAAGTGTAATGTAGTGTAATATATATATATATCAACCAATAATAATTAGCACCAAATTGATATATGAGCATGACCTCTAAAAGTATGAATTGCAATCTTAAAATACAAAGTTCGATTCGAAGAAGAGATTCGAACAAGGAAAATTTGGTCGTTTTGCTAAAATTCTATTTCTAAAAATCGGCTAGTTGGAATTAGAGTTTCTTACCGTTTCTAACTGGAGTAAAAATATTTTTATTATTTTTACTAACCTATAAAATGGAATGTTTCACGATTCCAGCTCGTGGCCTTGAACCCAAGACCAGGGAGTACCTGACTTGAACTTGAGTATCCACTGGACCATTTGCCCCACTCCGTTAATATTTCTCTAAAACTCATTTTTATACATTGTTTTCGCCAGACAATTTTTTTATCGAATTTTCTAAAAGCTCTAAGGTCAAACTAAATTATGGTGATTTCTAAGTTTAACGAGTCATACAATAATCTAAACTATTATACTAATTTTCGGGGTATTACATTAACCACGCAACATAAATCCCAAATCGAAACGATATTCGTGTCCGCAGATCGCGGGCACACAAAAGTCCATATCGCATACTCATTTCGCCCAAGATTTGCACCCCCCTGCGCGCGTGAGAGAGAGCCTCTCTACTCACTTACTTAAGGTATATTAGGGTGCAATCATAAATAAAGACTTTCACATTTCTAATTTCTCCCATGTGGGGTTACATTCCTTCCTTCTGTTTCAAGTAGCCAACTTTGGGTGACAATTTCTCATTCACCCCTTAACCAATTTAAAGAAATGAATACATAATCTTTATCTACTCTTGTAGGAAAACACAAATCCATGTTTCCCTCACATCAAAATTATGTGCAACACACTCAATTATTTTGTTTAAATTGTCATATTAAAATTGTGGAAAACCACCATTTTCCAATACATACAAGTATATAACAAAACAGAAAGAAAATATCATCAAACGTAACTTTCACATAGACAAAATGACCGATCTATATATTATTAAATCTACCCGTAGCATCATGAACAAGCTCTTAACAAACAACCAAATCAGGTAAATAGATGGGACAAAGCCAATATAGAACACAAAGCTAGGAACATACCATCACTTTGATCAAGATTATGGATTTCAACTTATGGAATTGAATATGAAGACGAAAGATCAATGAAATAGGTGGTGAAGCAACCAATCTAGTGAAAAATGAGGAGGAAAATAGAATCCAAGAGAGATCCAAGTTAGATTTGATAGTGCGAGAACAAATGGTTCAATAAGCGGGAGTAAACAAAGTTGGCGAATGGAAGAGATTATGTGAGACCAAAATGATAGACGCAAACCATTTAGTTGTCATCCAACCAAAAGTAATCGGAAACCAGTGTCTTCTCGTTCAAGAACCAACCATGGAAGTGGAGAGGACACTAGGAAAACAAATGCATGTTCTTTCTTCCATGGCATAAGCCTTTTCTTTGAACGACACAAACGCCCTCCTATTAACATGGAATTGTGCGCCTTGCTCTCATGAATTCCTCGAGACCTGTAAACTCTATAAAAAATTATCTAGGTTCTCTTGCTGCATCGATTTCTTCTTTCCTTGTCTCACTGGAGGTTCCCTACAATGAACAAGAATCCAGAGACAAGAACCCTTACATATATTATCGAGCAACTTTGACTTCACTTGGGAGTATTTCATCACCTATGATTTCATTTGGGATCTCAGATTTTGGATCAACTTCCTACTTTCTGTTTATGTTGCTTCTCAAGTTTTTAGTTTGACGAGGTTGATCAATCGATGAAGAGAACGAAATAAAAAGAAAAAGATAGTCAGCCAGTGATAATTGATCAGAAAATATAATTATAGACTAATTAAATGAAATTACAAAAATGTTATAAGTTGAGCATTTAATTTCTGTAATGATAGGTGAATGCTAAATTGCTAATATGTTTATTATGCACAATCAGCCTGTTTGAGATTGCATTTAGAATGAACCTTTATATGTGATTGAGTTTTGCGGCGGCCCTTGAGCCGTACAATAAGTGTGGCCGCTGAATTTTCTTGATATCAGCTGAATTTTCTTGATATCAGTAAAAAAAAGTCAATACGTAAATGATTACACATGTAGTTCAAATGTTCAATTAGTTAAGTCTTAATGGATGGATGGCCACCTGGGTTCAATTCACAGCTATGTTGTGATCCACCTAGGTTCAATTCACAAACTATGTTGTGGCCACCTAGGTTCAATTAGCTTCGTCTTATTAATGGAAGGCTAAAGAAAAAAGATATTGGAAAACATGAAATGTGATGTAGGAATTTTGTTGTAGTGCTATAAATTTAGGATTTCGAGAGAGACACAAATCAATTTTTATTTTTATATGAGAAAAGACGACATGACCTATAAAACGAATAATAAATGGAATGATGACAACGATGAGAGATATTAAAAAATGATTTAAGGTAATTTTAGAAATAACATGGAAAGAAAATTGATTTAAATATATACGTTATTTTGTATACAATATTGATGCAATTTAATAGTTGTAGTGTCGAGTGACTATGTCATAACTTTTTTTCTTTCTTTCTATTTCACATAATATATTTCGTTCCGTTGTCGATTTTATTTGAAGAAACGTTATGAAAGTTTAAACAAAACATTTATATTTGTCTTGTTCATCCAATTTCAGCGTGAAAGGAATTATGCTACCTATATTATGACTGAGTGACCTAGTTAGTAAAGAATAGTATGCGAATTAAACATAAAAAATATGTACGTGTATAATTTGATAGTTTTAAAATAATAAAATTCATAAAAATTCGGCCATACAATTCAGAAACAGAAAATTTTAAATTCCATACGTACTTGTTTAAAACGGAGAATAAAAATTCAGATATATACACATTGCACATATCAATATATTCTAATATATAACTGTGAAACAAACTGAAACCATGGACTTTTGGTGAACCATAAAAATGCATTCTTGATATAATCATGTGTTCAATGTAGTACCATGAGGTTTGTATCTTTCTTCATGTCGCTACATATGGTTCTAAATTTTTCAATTTAGTACTCGAGGTTTAAGTTTTTCTTTATGTTACTACCCAAGCTTTTATTTTTTTTTCAGTTTCTTACCCGAGGTTTCATTTTTTCATCTTTTTTTTGTTAAAAAAGTATACAATGTAAGAGGATATTTTGGTCAATTTATTTATTTTTAATGATAATTTTTTTAATTTTCTAAAATTGTTCTTCCTAACAAAGTAAATTATGTTAATTTTCTAAAACGTGGTCAGTTGACTAAATACGTCATGCTCACCCTCGATTAGTTAGCGCGGTATTAATATTAATTAAGACATATAAGCGACATAATTTTTGGGAACTCATAAAGTTTGCTAGTTTTGCAAACTCGGCCATTAACTTTTAAAAAAATAATCTAAAATTATTCTTCTTAACAAAATAAGTGATCTTAATATTTTAAATTGTACTTGCACTTATTTTGTTAAAAAAGAAAAATCTTAGTTTTTTTTAAAGCTAAGGGTTGCCAAACGAGCCAAATTTATGAGTTTCCGCAAATTATGTCGTACATATGTCTTAATAGCCATACAGCCCTACCAATCAAGGGTGAGTATGACATATTTAGCCAATCGACCATTTTTTATAAAATTAATATAACTTATTTGTTAGGAAGAACAATTTTAGAAGATACATTTTTTTATTATTAAAAATAAATAAATGGACCAAAATACCCTCTCGAATTACATATTTTTTTAAGGCACAAATAAAAAGTGATGAGAAAATGGAACATTGGGTAGGAAACTGAAAAATATAAAAGCTTAGGTGGTAACATGAAAAAACTCCAAACTTCAAGTAGTAAACTAAAATATTTAGAATTTCAAGTAGCGACATGAAGAGAGGCTCAGACCTCAAGGTAATAAACTGAAATTTGCCCATCACATATTCTACAACTTTGCATCAAAAGACAACAAAGTACCAGGTACAATTTTCTCCAGACTTGAAAAGTTTAACAAAATGTATCACAAAACAAAGTCATATACTTCAAAATTGCTTGTAGAGTTGTGCACTAGAGGAAAAGTTCTAGATAACTACAATCACTTTTTTTTCAATTACTTTTGTCTTGAGAAATACAACATGTGTGTAGAGATGGTCATAATCATTCCTTCTTCTTTTTTTAATTTCATATTTTTTTCATTGAAAAAAACGTAAAACAATGTTTAATTCGTGTTTAATTCGTTCGGGTGAAAAAACACGTTTTAATTTATTTTTTATATTGTGAAGGAAAACCAGATTTTTTTTCTTTCAAAAGTTAGTCAATGCACGAATAATTCGCGAATTAACTAACTAGGCTAAGTGGGCATTATATTATGCTAGCAATCACTACAAGAAAAACGCACCTAGACCGCGGAGCGTTTCTGTCGTTTAGGTGCATTTTTCAGTCGCCTAAGTACTTAGATGACGGAACCTCCGTGGTTTAGGTTCCGTACTCCAAATACTGTCGTTTGGGTACTTAGACGACGGAGAATTCATTCTCCATGGTCCAAGTGAAAACTTAGACCGCGGAAAATGTCCGCAGTCCAAGTGATTACTTAGACCATGGAGAATTCATTCTCCGTCGTCTAAGTTAAAACTTAGACCGCGAAAAATGTCCGCGGTCTAAGTTATCACTTAGACGACGGATAATGAATTCTCCGTGGTTTAAATGATCACTTGGACCGCGGAGAATGAATTCTTCGTCGTCTAAGTGAAAACTTAGACCGCGGAAAACGTCCATCTCCGTGGTCTAAGTTATTATTTATTTATTTTAATTAAAATTTAAATTTAAAGTAAAATATTAATAATGTAATTTTTCATTATTACATGAAATTTTCATTTAATTTTTTGTATATCAATACTCATAATATTGCAAAATTTATTGAATGTTAATTATTAATAATATATAATACAAAATTCATAATGAATAAATAATTTAAATTATTATGGATTTAAATACAAAATTCATAATATAATAAAATAAATTAATCTAGCCTAAATAAACTAAATTAACCTAAAACTAAACTAATTATAGGCGGTGGTGGTGGTGGCGGCGCCGGTGGTGGTGGAGGTGGTGGCCGGAATGTGGAGGCCGGTGGTGGAGGCGACATTGTAGGTGGTAGCTAGTGGTGTGTGGTGGTGGTGGAGGCGACGTTGTAGGTGGTGGTGGTGTGTGGTGGTGGCGGCGACGCCGGTGGTGGTGGAGGTGGTGGCCGAAATGTGGAGGCCGGTGGTGGGGATGACATTATAGGTGGTAGCTAGTGGTGTGTGGTGATGGCGGTGACGGTGGTGATGTCGGTGATGGTGGCGACAGTGGTGATGTCAGTGGTGGCGGCGACGGTGGTGGTGGTGATGATGATGGTGGATGGTGATAGTGGTGGTGATGATATATGGTGGGTGGTTTGATTGGGGGGGGGGAGAGGGAGAGGGAGAGTGGATTGAGAAAGGAAAAACTGAAGAGAAATTGAGAAAATGATGAATTTAAAGGGTTTTAAAACACTTAAACGACAGAAAATCAATATTTCCGTCGTCTAAGTGCTTTAAATTTTCAAAAAATACCGCCAATTATTTTGACTTAGACGACGGAAATATTGATTTTCCGTCGTCTAAGTGATTTAAAGTTTTGCCAAAATTTTAGTGGGAAAAAAATACCGCCAATTATTTTGACTTAGACGACGGAAATATTGATTTTCCATCATCTAAGTGATTTAAATTTTCGCCAAAATTTAAGTAGGAAAAAAATACCGCCAATTATTTTGACTTAGACGACGGAAATTCTTATTTTCCGTCGTCTAAGTGAAAATAATTGGCGGCATTTTTCAATTTTCTCCAAAATTAATTTTTCAGATATTTAGTTTAAAAATAAAATTCACTTAGACCACGGAGATGACCATCTTCGTGGTCTATGTGAATTTTTAAAAATTTTCAATTTTCTCCAAAATTAATTTTTCAGATATTTAGTTTAAAAATAAAATTCACTTAGACCGCGGAGATTGTCATCTCCGTGGTCTAAGTGAATTTTTAAATTTTTTTAATTTTCTCCAAAATTAATTTTTCAGATATTTAGTTTAAAAATAAAATTCTCTTATACCACGGAGATGGTCCATCTCCGTGGTCTAGGTGAAATAGTCGTAAAATTAATTTTTAAAAATAATTCGCAAGGAAGTTTCCGATCTGTCATTCGAATGAAATAGTTGTAAAATATCGATTAAAGAATCGTATATATAAACAATTGAATTGAAGACGACGAATAATCTTACGTCTTTAAACTTGTTAAGTATCTACTAATGTGTATAACTTAAGTGTTATTAAGTATAGGCTCATTGCATATCGATATTAACGAAATTGAATTTGGACAAAATAACCGTTGGATACATTCGCCACAAGACAATATATAAACAGAATAATTTTCACAAAATAGTAAGTTCATTAAGGGTTTCATCGGCACAGTCAACTGCAAAACCGAAATTTTTACAAACCGGAAACATGGATACACGAAAATCCGTAAGTCCTATTTTGGAACCGTCGACGCTCACACTCCAAGCATTGTTTACTCTATGGTCTCGACAAAAATAATATTTATTGGGACATGGTCTAGATGGTCGTTGTCTTAGGTGAAATTACGAAATTTTCACTTAGACGACGCAACTGCACGTTTGCGTCGTCTAAGTAAGAACTTAGACGACGGAAACGTGCAGTTGCGTCGTCTAAGTGAAATTTCGTAATTTAGGGGTAAGGGGCTTAGGGTTTAGGGTTTTGACGATGAAGATGTCTTTTTTCGTCGTCTAAGTGTCACCTACACCTAAACCCTAAACCCAAATCAATTGGGCGCCGGTTCTAAAAATTCGGAATTTTCACTTAGACGACGGAATCTTTAAGGTTCCGTTGTCTAAGTGCATTTTTCTTGTAGTGAATCCTTATATTTTTCATTTCATATCTGCCTTTGTAAGTGCATACTTATCGTTTAACCAAAAACAAAAACTATAAGACTTGTGTGAACAAATGTGATTTATCACAATTTCTTGGCCATTAATTTAAACTAATCCAAGATTGCTTATCGACGATCATGAAATTGAAGATTGTGCATCACTAACGTTAGAGTATGAACATAAGACCATAAATTCAAGTTGTGTTTTTTTTTTTGAAAGATGGACGAGGGACGTCAATTCTATTAAGAAGAAGTAAATATGAATATAGCTTTGATTATCCATTTAAGGGCAACGACCGATAAGAAAGTCAAAAACCTATATAAACTAAACGACGAAGTCACCTAACCTACACAAATATTCTTATCCTAGTAACAAGAAATCAACCACGTTGCTAGGATAAAAAATACCTACTCTAAATTTAATTTATTCTTACAGAAAGTAAAAGCTACACTGAAGGTAGCCAAAATTACGATAACTCTCAATACACGGATCCCAAATTCGAACCCAAAACTTTCTAGCCCAAAAGTCATATTCCAAAATATGAGCCCAAAGGTTAACATGTACGAGCCCAAACACCACAAGCGCACGAAGGAGATATAAATTTGTATATGGATTTACAATCTATTCTAGCTTTGTGGTTTTTGTTCTTTATTTATTGTTTCTAAGTTTCTAACAAAAAATAGTTAGAGAAGAAGGAGAAATAAATAGAGTCACGAGTGGTTTGAAGGATGGCGAAGGAGCATAAAACGGCGGATGTAGGTCGGGCCCTCCCGCGTTTGACCACGGTTCTCAAAACACGGCACCTTCGAATAAATAATTAAAGAATATCTAGGTGGGGAACTAGCTAGAGGCCGAATTTCGTTTTCACATTTTATTTTTCCCCTCTGCGAAATTCGAAACGAAAATAAACGAATCCCTTATTGTCAAATTAATCATGACAAAGTACCAAACTTCAATTATAATTAAGTAAATCCTACTTATGAGCTAAAGAATAAAGACGATCGAACTGGAATCTTTTCTGTATAAAATGCCACTCTCACTTGCCTCTGTCGACTGTGAGCCAGCTCAGTACAGAGAAAGAGAAGGAAGAGAGAGACTGAGATAAGAGTGGGCTGCAAAATGGGTCGGAGCTCCACATCACCCAAATGGATCTTACCGTTTATGCTTCTTCTTGCTCACCTCGCTGCTCAAATCTCAGCTGAAGATGGTACGCTTTTCTGGGTTTTCTCTGTTTTTTTTGTTTCATACTTTTAAAGCTTGATCCTTTGAAGACTACTTGCTTGTATGGTGTTGGTTTGCCGTGTTTTTGTCTCTTCTCAGCTTTTGAGATCTGATGTCGTACTGTAGTTTCTGGAACCTTGGTATGAATGATTGAATAGCACTAGGTTATTAGTTTTTAATGGTTTCGGATGGCGTTCGATATTGTTATACTCTTATTCTTCAAGTTTTGGTAACTATTTCAGTTAAATAGTGATCTTTCTGCTGCATTTGGTGATGGTTGTTTTGAGTCTCCACCACCATTGATCAGTTTTCTGAGATTCTGTTTCCACAATGGTCCCCTTTAGGCCAATGCTTCTATACATCTTTTTTTATCTTTGATCACTAGGAAATGACTAGTTTGAGACATTTCATCTAACATTTTACCATCAAAACATATGGTTTGAGTCCTCTTATGGTCTGGACTCTCTGGATTTCATGGGTCTGTGAAGCATTTACAACCCAAGACTTTAGAGGCTTTGTTGTTGTTTGTTTTGTTAGCCTCCACTGTTGGAGTATAGAGTAGTATAGAGGTTCTTAGCCAATTATTAACAAGAATTATGTGTGCCACTAAAACAAAAAACAAGAGGAAAGATTGGCTACACCCAACATTTGAACCACAGCTAGATGCCCTTTGGTACCTTCTATATAGTGGGTAAATGACCAAACTAGACAGAGTTCGCGCCAAATCCATGCAGCCTTTTTCCGCCAACAAACAAAAGGACAATGGCCTTTCCGTAAAAGGGTATCTGTTCCTGCTATAATATATAGCTGTCCTCTACAATTGAGACGATCAGATCACTATACCTTTTGGCTTTCTCCCAACCACATGGACCGTAAACTTTAACCTTTTTGACTCTAAGTGCGTCACACGCGTTTGCCTTTTACGGTTTTACCCTCCACTTCTTTTTTATGTTTTTACTTTCGTAGCTATTAGATGGGCTTCGTCATAAGTGCGGCCCATGTATGGATAAGGTTATCCTGGGATCGTTGTTTTTAAGGAGATAGGAAATTGGAGCCTTCTGGGTTTGTGAGGAGAGATGCTGCACAGAATAAGAATATTTTTAGGACAAAAAACACATAATAGTTTTTGGAATTTGAAAACACCTTAGAGAAGGACAGTATTTCTCGACCTGTAGTAGCAATACCATTGTTTATATAGGGTGGGTGGGAATTTTTCTAGCTGTCGTAATTTGTCATGATATAGAAACCATGACCTGCATTTGTTGTTTTCTGTTCCACATTTGACATCCCCATGAAATGTTCCGTGACCCTTGGCTCATTCCGTAGTTGGTAATTGTGAGAAAGGATGTAGGACCATGACATAGCCATAACTTCGCCATACATTTTTCCTTTCTTGCTTGACTAGTGCAATCCAAAACCCTAATCATGAAAGATTGTTGGAATTAATTTTTTGTTAGGTCCGCTACCAAACGGAGATTTTGAGACAACACCAACAGGCGGCTTCTCCAGCGACGGCGTCGTGGACGGGCCCACAGGGATTCCGAGCTGGAAATCAAACGGCACCGTTGAGCTGGTCGAGTCCGGACAAAAGCAAGGTGGGATGATCCTGATCGTACCGCAAGGCAAGCACGCGGTCCGGCTCGGAAACGACGCCGAGGTGAGCCAGGACGTGAAGGTCGAGAAGGGCTCGCTCTACTCGGTCACCTTCAGCGCGGCTCGCACTTGCGCTCAGCTCGAGTCGCTCAACGTGTCGGTGTCAACCTCCTCGTCGCAGACGATAGACCTGCAGACCTTGTACAACGTGCAAGGGTGGGACCCTTACGCGTGGGCTTTTGAGGCCCAGGAGGAGGATGTGAAACTGGTCTTCAGGAACCCAGGGATGGAGGACGACCCTACTTGTGGGCCCATCATTGATGATGTTGCCATCAAGAAGCTCTTTACTCCCGATCGGCCCAAAAGTAACATCCTTTTTCTTTTAGCTTTTTGACATTATGCAGACATTGAGTTCAAACATAACGTGTTTGGTATCAGTAAAACTTGTAGCATTTTACTGTGAAGAAAATGGGGCTTCAAAGTTGGATCCTATGTTAATAACTGGTTATTACTTGTCATAATTTGTGCAGACAATGCAGTGGTTAATGGTGATTTTGAGGAAGGTCCATGGATGCTGGCAAACATCTCACTAGGAGTACTACTTCCCACGAACCTCGACGAAGAAACATCTTCCTTACCAGGCTGGATTGTTGAATCCAACCGTGCTGTTCGGTACATTGACTCCTACCATTTCAGCGTGCCACAAGGCAAGAGAGCCATTGAATTGCTTTCGGGGAAGGAAGGCATCATTTCGCAAATGGTTGAAACTAAACCAGACAAGCCATATACGCTCACTTTCTCTGTTGGTCATGCCAATGACAAATGCAAGCAACCTCTTGCTGTCATGGCCTTTGCCGGCGATCAAGCGCAGAATGTTCATTATACCCCTGATTCGAACACCACGTTCCAGAGCGCCAATGTGAATTTCACGGCCAAAGCTGACAGGA
The DNA here is from genome assembly GCA_946800695.1 of Geum urbanum. Classification (NCBI taxonomy): domain Eukaryota; kingdom Viridiplantae; phylum Streptophyta; class Magnoliopsida; order Rosales; family Rosaceae; genus Geum; species Geum urbanum. The sequence continues at coordinate 50,492,795 of OX327006.1, forward strand.
CAAGGATTGCGTTCTACAGTGTGTACTATAACACAAGAACTGATGATATGAGCTCGCTGTGTGGACCTGTGGTTGATGATGTTAGGGTTTGGTTTTCCGGGTCAAGGAGAAATGGGCTTGGAGGGTTGGGTCTAAGGCTTGGGCTTGCTTTATGGGTGCTTGTGTTGGTTTTGGTTTAAACACGGATGAGCTTGGTTAGAGCGTTAATCATATGGTAAACCTTTTGGTTTTGTAGTAATGGCATGGGGGTGTTGGCAAACAGTAGTTCCCAAGTCCTATGATCTATATGTGACCTTTGCTTTGTAGTTTTAGTTTGAGAATGGTCATGGCTTTCAACAATGTCTTACCTTGTACTATTTTGTGCCATCTCAATCGATAATTTCATGTACAACACTTCGCTTATGCAAAAACCTCCTCGAACTCATTGAAAAAAAACCTTTCGTGATTTGGTGTAGTTCAATGATCTATGATATCTTACATTCTTACTCACAAAGATTAGCCACCTTTAACCCTTTAAATTGTTGCAAGATACACAAGTAGTGTTCCTTAGCACATAAATCTGGAAAACTATATTATAATGGTTTAGTAAAAATGATGATAGGGGTTTGTTAACGATCAGCAAAAACTATTTAAACTAGATAAAAGGCACACCCAATGGGTGTGCATAAAACTGATAATTATTTTTCTAAATAAAAATTAAAAAGAGAAAAAAAAGAAATGACATAAGAGGGGTTTAATCGATAAGGATAGAGGAAATTAAGGAGAAAATTATTCCTTTCCTATATTTTAGTTTTTTAAATTTAATTATTTTGTAATTTATTATAATTTTACATATTTGTCTTTATAAAATTAAATTTTCTGAAAGTCAAATTATTGTTGGGGAGGACAGAGTTTAGTATTACGAATGTTTGACCATTGTAACTGCAAAAGACGTAACTCTAGAGATTTATATGTTAAATGACGTAAATGGCCTCGACCGACGGACGTCACAGTCACAATTCTATATAAACGCTGAGAAGACGCGACTAGAAATTAGGAGAAAGAAAGAGGCGGGGCTCTATTTCCGCATTTTCAGAACTCCTCTCCCTCCTCTCCCCTCTTTCCCCTAATATGGAAGGCGAAGAGGGGCCCACCGACGCCGCCATCGCCGCCACCGAATCCGTCCCACCGTCTCCGCCGAATGAGTCTGATGTCTCGCCCGTCGGATCCCCCGATCGCGCGTCCAACGAGATTCAACGCTTGCCGTCCGACGAAGACAACACCGATCAACCGGCGTTGACCGAAGGCGGTCTCTCTGAGGATCTCAAGCAGAAAATTATCAAGCAGGTAAGATCGATTTCTCTGCTGAACTTTGGATCTCGGAATAACCTTGTCCTGTTCGTTTATTTGTAGTGTTGACTATGAACCCTAGAATCGCATCCTCCATCCTAATTTTAGGAGCTATATAAAATCTAAATCTATTTAAAGTGAATTTGAACTAAGTGCTTATCTAAATCACTTGTATGTGCTGTATAAACAAATAAGCTAATGTGCTCTGGAGTTTGGTTTTACTTAGCTTCAACTTTTTAGAAGTTTTGTTTGACAAGTATGGGATATTAGCTATCAAGGTATGGGTTAATGACTAGTGTATACTACGTTGATTACGGGGCAACACCACTTGTTTTTTTTTGGTGATAGCAGGTGGAATATTATTTCAGCGATGAAAATTTGCCAACTGACAAGTACATGCTGAGTTTGATTAAGAAGAACAAAGATGGTTTTGGTGAGTACTAAACTGTATTCGTTTTCAATGTTAATTTCTATGCTGATTCGTGTCTTAATGGAATAGACCAGACTGCCTTATGAATAGCGTTTTTCAACTAATGGTGAGTGATGTTATTTTGCAGAACTGAAACTTGCTTGTGTTTTTCTGTGTGACTAAAGCCCATTGAGAATAGACATTTTAGAGGAAACTTGAATTGTTGTTGCATTACCATAGCAATTCAGCACCTCAGTGTCTTTTTTCTTGAGTGGTAGTATATCTGTATCAACGAGTTTAAGTTTCCCGAGTAGGTGTGCAGGGATTGTGTGTATCGGCTTGTGCTATAATCAATGCATCTGTTCTGAAAGATTTCCCTGCAAAATACAATCTAGGGGGAGATGGGCAGTTGTATTTCATGGAACCTGTTGAAATTTTCCACAATCATCTCCCCTAAGTTCCATTTTATCTTGTGTTCCGTCAATTACCAAAAGATGTCTTATTCTGATGTTGAATTTTGTCCACATGAAGTTCTGAGTGCTTCCTCGTCCTCTTGACTGTTTTCTGTACTTTATCCTGGGTTATTTCATTAGTTATTTTCTAGTAATTTCAACAATGTTGACATCGCTTGCAATATTAGAGTAGAGAAGTGAAGGTGATGAGTAAAGCAGGTACTTCTGACAGTTTGCCTTGCCCGGGTGTTTTCCTGGTGCAGCCAGAATTGGCTGTGCCGTGCATCTGGAATTTGGTTGAATGACATTGAAAATTACTGCTGTCTGATTCCTTCTCTATTCATAAACTTTCAATGCAAAAGTCCACAGATTAAAATTCTTCCTAGATCTCCCTGTTAGAGAATGTGGGAGTCACATTCTCTAACATTCCCCTGCATGTGTGGCGAATTCCCTAGCCAAACACCTGGACAATTTATATTGGCTGACAGTGAGCATGTGTGGCCAATTTGGCATCCTGGCAGTGCCTTGTTCTGAGTTTAATAGTCACATCTATAGTGGCTGGAGTTTGTAGTGATATAGACGTCTGTCTCCCATCCTCCATTTTCTATGCCGGCGATCAAATTTTTCCGTCCATCAGACTTTCCAGTTAGTTTAAGTATCCTAAATTTAATAGAAACATTTGAAGGCACATGGAAGAGGTATTCATCATGCTTCAAAGGTCATTTCTTCCAGTCTTTGATGTTGTAGCAATCATAGTTCTTAAAAATTTGTGGTTTTCTATGTTTAAATTTTTGATAACCACTTTCACTGGATTCAATGCACTTCTTTCTGATCAACAAAAGTTCAGTGATCCTGCTTTTGATATTGTATAGCTAAGTTTTGTTTACATCTCATTTCATTATAGGATCCAAAATGTGACTTAATTTAATGTAACAGTACATCTCGTTTTATGAAATTCAAGAGGTTGAAGTCATCTGATTAGACACTGAACCCTATTGCAATATACTATTGCATCTGCGGATTCTACTCAGATCCAACCTTTTGTTATCTATATGTGCTTTGTTATAATTTTGTCTGCTTCCTATTGACGTTAATATTCAACAAAGAGATTCTAGACGTGTATTGCTAGTTATGTTGTGGTCCAAGATATTAGATCTGAGTTTTTATACCGGTGATTCTGGCGAATGTATTTTGTTATCCAACAGTTTCCTCAAACTCTTGGCCCATTGTACAGTTCCTATCTCCGTTATTGCCTCCTTCAAGAAAATGAAAAAGCTCACTCGAGACAACTCATTAATAGCAGATGCTTTGAAGGATTCTTCTATCCTTGTAATGTTCTTCCCATTTGTTATCTTTGAAGAGTGTACTGCCACTGGAATATAAACATTCTAAACGGTAGTGTAATTCTATGTTTTTGCAGGTTGTTAGTTCAAGTGGAAAGAAGGTAAAACGACTTCTTCCTCTACCATTACCTGAAACCAGGGATTCAAAGGTATACTGGTGAAACTTCAATACTTTCATTTCTTGGTTTTATTGTTCAAATTTGATTGCTGTTAGTTAACTTTTATGGTTGAATTGTCTATTCCAGTACACTGTCTTGGTGGAGAATCTACCGGAGGATCATTCAGTGGAGAACCTTAAGAAAATGTTTAGTGAAGCTGGAAAGTAAGCTCTGTTTTATTTTTATTTTTCTCATCTGTGTATGTGTAATTATTGATTGTCTTATTAATGAGCTTATCATGTCCCTAATTCTTGCAGTATTAAGGATATACGTATAGTTGAACCAAGTGCCATCAACACATCAGCAAAAGGTGGCAAAGCTGAGAAGCCGATCAGTAATAAGGTATTTTAGATTTAAAATTCATTATTATTGAGATGTATTTTAGACTTCTGTGACAATCTTAATTTGGTTCCTCTCTGCAGCTGCATGCGCTTGTTGAGTATGATACTGTTGAGGCTACTGAGAAAGCTGTGAGTGTTTGGTTCTTTACACCATCTTTGCGTTAAGCTCTCTAGCTAGGATGTCCTAGTCTAGGTTCACAGTTTTTCTCCATGTGTTCTTGATTAGGTTGCTATTTTGAACAATGAGCAAGATTGGAGAAATGGTATGCGTGTGAAGCTTCTTAAGCAGATGGTAATTGCACAGTTGGTGTCTTTTACAGATTGTCTTTTCCATAACTGACCATAAAAGGATTAATGTTTGCTATGTTTACTTCAGGGTAAGTATGGACAGAGTGGACAGAGAAAACAATCCTGGAGGTGTTATGATTCTGAGAAGAGTAGCGGTAACCGAGCATCCAATCAAACTGGAGTTGATGAGAATCATAATGGAAATGAACAGCATTATAATACAGCTGATGAAGAGGTAAGTGTTGTTGAGTTCCCCTTTGCACGATCAACATATACTTCAGTTAGTTACTTCTGACTGACTTCAGAACTGTCATTAAGATTATACTGTACCCAACTTAGCATCCAATTGAAACTTCAATTTTAAATTTGCAATTATTGACTATTCATGTATAGTGAGTTCCGTGCTACTGAGATATGGTGTATACTGTTATGGAGATCATTTGTTCTAGTTACAACCGGGAAAGAAGTTTGGTTAATACAACTTCTGTTGTGCTTGTCATTCTAGGATGGTGTACATGCTCCTAAGGAGAAAATTGGGCACAGGGGTCGAGGTCGAGGTCAATCTGGAAGGCAAAAGTACCACGGGAACAACGGATTTGGTATGACGTTGATACATTAGTTTGAATCGAGTCCTCTCCTTTTCATACTCTACCTTCTTTTCTTCGTAACAACTTGATGTGAATTTTCTCTCCAGGCCACGGAACCACTTCATCAAGTCATCCAATTGAACCTTTTAAGCCACCACCTGGCCCTAGAATGCCTGATGGAACAAGGGGATTCACCATGGGGCGAGGCCGGACACCAATCTTGGATCAGAGTTAACCAGGGTTGGTTGCCAGATCAAGAGATAATTTTGTGTTTATTGCAATTCCACTCAAAGATCTGGTTATCCGGACGATGGATCTCATGCTGGTGGAGTTTGTGATAAAGTGTCATCAATAGCATCAATAGATATCCAAAAATTCCGTGTGGTTGTATCAGTGGTATATGACTGTTAAGGTGGGAATGTCAATGGATCCAGTTGTCATGTAGACTTTGATGTACGTTGTTCATTTTGGGTTTACTGACTTTACTCCGCACTGTTCTAAACAAAGTAAATATTACGTGTTCGATTGTAGGAATGGTAATGAAACCCGTACCGTTAGCTTGATCCATGATACATAACTCACTTCTCTTAACAGTCTTTCGTCTTCAATAAACCTGATCCTGCTCCATTGTGGGACTTGTGTAACTTGTGCGCGTACATGGCTTCATGTACATATATACTGTATTTATACAGTATACAGACAGCTGTAATACGCCTAGCCAATTAGTCACGCTCCAAAAGTTGCGGGATTTTCAAAGTTGCTATTTCGCTTTAAAAAGCCTTGTCAGCTCGAATATTCTTCTCTCTTCTTCCAGAATCCACCAGTAGTTTAATGGAGTCACCAACCAACCTAAGATCTGTTCCTTCTCTAGTTGACATATCTCTCTGTCCAAAAAAGTGCTCTGTATGATTCAGACCTCAGTCTCATGGCCTCTTATTATTATTCTATGAATCTCCGCCATCTCTATCCTCTCCCGCTCCACCGCCTCTCCTCCTTCTCCGCCGTCCGATCGGATTCTGTCTTCTCCCGGGGGCGAATCATTCACGATCTCAAGGTTCGTTCGTTTTGACCGATGATTCATCTCTGTTTTCGTCGTTGAGAAGTCAACTATGAGAATGGAAATAATCTGATGCTCTCATTTTCTGCAGCTGATTGGAACAAGTTTCCTAAAACGGTGTCGCTTTGGTCACGGTGTTGTTTATTACGGTGGTTTTGATGTGGTAACAATCTCATCATGATTTGATTGATGATAGATTAGGTTGTTCTCCTAGTGTGGTCGATGATTTGTTTTGGTTTGTAGGATGTTGGTGACGTTTCGCCAGCTGAGGATTGGGGGAATCATGGAGAGACTGCACTCACTGAAGCAGACCGAATGAGTTTTTCGAGCGACGGTGAGGATAGTGATGCGGAGTATGTTGTATCTCCACAGTCTGATATTGATTTGCCTCACATCACTGCACCAAATGACGCTCTAACTGTCAGTGCTTATCGGCTCGCAATGCTCGGCCACCAGGGTGAGAAACACAGGCAAGTCTCTTGCCCCCTTAAAATTGAGCCAATACTTATGGTGAAGAAATGATCATATAGAATTAAGGCATTTGATAGATGGATAAAGTGGTTATGTCATTTTCTGTACTAATGAACCTTATGCAAGTGTCCTTTATTTGTGTTTTTCGTGTGAAATTAATGAAGTGTCCGCTGGTTACTTAGTTTGTTGGTCTTTTAAATTTGCAGGATCAGACAAGGAGTATTACTAAACACAGGACTGATAATGTTCTTAGTAGTAGTACTTTTATATGTTGATTCGTGTGCTTAGCGGATTGTTAGACTGCCCTTGGCACCTCTTCAACTTGACCTGCCCGTTTGTTATATCAGCCATGTTAGCCTCTCGTGCGGGGTATGTTTGTGTTTCGCTTCTCTATAGCTTGAAGATTCATCAAATTATCAGAGCTGAGGAGCCTGTAAGGCAGTCATTGAAAAAAAGAACTCCCACGATGGTTGGACTGTTTTTTATACCAATTGGCATCACTGTTGTGAGGTTCATGGCAGGTTTTTTCGTCTCTTGAAGTATCTGGAGCACCTACAGCAACTCTTGCATTTGCGGCTATTGGACTGCTCGATGACATAATATGCTTCATCAAGAATCAGAATAGTGGTCTATCTGCATGGACAAAGATTATTTTGGAGGTGAATTTCCAGTTCTGTATTCCTGCTCAAAGTTGATGTACTTGCTGTATAATCCGGGAGGATCTATTTTCACCAGTGAGTCTAATAAAACTTTTGCTATTTATAGGTAGCTGTTGGGGCCTGATTTTCATAATGGTTGCATACAAGTGATACAAGAAATATATCATCACCATATGGCATGCATATCTTCTTATAACCATTTTTCTGATGGTAACTCACATTTCTGTTCTTGTGGTAATGAGACTACAGAAAAGGGAACTGATTAGCACCCTATTTCTTACAAATCATACCCCCTTTCTTCAATTTCTTTTGCAATTGTGCATTGAAAATATACGTGGAAAATGAAAAGGAGGGAGTGATTTGTTAAAAAATGTCTCAATTTCAATGCCCAAAAAATATAAGCTACAGTGTTATACATCACCATATTTGTGCACGTGTACTTGAGAGAAAGTTAACACATGAGGTGGCCTAATAATCATGCGTACATATCTTAAAACCATATTGGATTAAAAACCATATGGTGAAATAACTAGAGGTTTGTGATAAAGAATTTCGAATGAAATGTTACTTTTTCAGCTTCCAAGACACAAAACATTAAATAGCTTTCTAGTGTGTTTTGTGATTTCGTAAGTATGACTAGATATTAAAAGTTTATCTTGTTTTTCTCAATGCAGGAAAATGTTGGTTATTTTACCTGCTCCACTAGGCATTTTGTGGCTGGGAAAATTATGTCTTATTCTGGCTTCAATCTGCTTTGTTTCTATGGGAAATGGGGTTAGCGGATGGTCTTGATGGGCTGGCTGGAGGATCTGCTGGATTGGCTTTTATAGGGATGTCGATCGCAGTGCTTCCAATATGTTCTGGTGAGCGCATTTGTTATTATGATGTGATCCAAAGTGTCATGTCATTAAGGGTCAATATTTGAGATTTTTCATGTGATCTTTTGTTTATATGTTGCATGTGATACAATATGTTGCTTTATCAATTTAACCATAGTTTATAAGGCATCAGAATTGGATTAGAGGCCAACTTTATTGTCTTATTGATTGTTGTTATCTAGTTAGGGGATCTACAACTTTTCACTTGTAGTTTTCCGTTTATGAGCGAGTGTTACCAATTGTCAAATGGAACACTAGTGTTGGCAGTTTGACTGTTCTCAGACTTTGAGTATTAAATAATGTATGGCATATGAACAGACCTTGCGATATTTGGAACGTCAATGGCAGGAGCGTGTGTTGGTTTTCTTCTGCACAACCGTTACAAGGCACCAGTCTTCATGGGGAAGACTGGATCCTTGGCACTAGGTGGTGGGTTAGCTGCAATGGCTAGTTGCACTGGGATGTTCTTGCCATTATTCATTTCATCTGGCATCTTTTTCAGGGAAGCCTCTTAAGTTATTTTGCAGGTTTGATATCCTTACCTTTTCACACATTTGGTTTGACAGTTAAAACTGCAGTTTACTCTGGAATGATTTGTTGTATTGGTATGCGTATTTGTAGGTAATGTACTTTAAGACAACAAAGCAATTGCACGGTAGGGGTGGTTGTCTCTTCCGAACGACACCCTTTCATCATCACCTTGGATTAGGTGGCCTCAAAGAACCGGTCATTGTTGGTGGTGCCTATGTAATATTGTCCACGTTGTCTTTAGTTGCTGCCTATATGGGTCTGATATCTGCGTAGCGTTTTTAGTTTTACCATTCTTTGTAGTTAGGCACACTGAAATGATTTACTATCACATTCTTCTTCACTTCTCCTTTTGATGTAATGATCGTGATTTATTACACGGATTGCTGACAAAACCATAGAACTTGTATACCTTGAACTCTGCAACTCAATATAGCAGTAAACACAGCATACCTGTTGATTGCAAATGGCCAATTACTTTGTTTTTCTTTTGGTTCTTCTTCATTTTAAAATTTTGTATACAAACGATGCAATGAGCAAAATTCTCCAACTGTGTATCGGGTAAGGGTAAGACAATTGTTGTTACAAAGTTTTCGGATCTTCTCATTTATCTACAAAGTACCTAGGTGGCTAGGCACATCCGTATTTGATTATTTTATACTCGAATAGTGGAAATGGTAAGAATTCTACGAACTCTATAGAAATTTAAATCGACTATAGAATCAAATTTTTTTTTATTTGAAAGTTTTATTCCTTAAAGTTGATTTATTAGTAAAATTTTGATAAATTAATAATTTCATAAAATTTATTAATTTAATAAATTTTTTAATTAATCAAGTATTAAATCTTAAAAATTGAAATTGACAAAAAATATTATTTTATCGAAATTATTAATTAATCGAATATTAAATTATCAAAATTTATAGAAAGAATACATAATATTAATACATGATAAGAGACAAAAACAAGACTCACCAATGTTTGAACAAGTGAATAAGAGATCAAATCGCATCTGCTAATGATCAAGCGTGCTCTCCCTTAATGCGAAATTGGACACTGTCAAATCCGACTATAGAATCGAACTTGTTATTAGAGAAAAATAAACTTTTAAAGAAGGCGTAGCATATATGAAAGGGCATTTTTGTAACTCCAGCCCTAACGCGATAACACTCATATAAAAACGAGAGAGCCACGACCCGCTTCTGCCTCCGCTTAGGGTTTTACGCAACACAGAGATAGCCACAGCTACACACAGCCGCCGCCGGGCCCCAAGGTACTCAATCGCATCGTTCATCAACCATGGTAAGCAAAACGAATGCTAATACTTCGTCTCAGTCTATCACCCTATTCTGTTTCATCACTGTTTCACTAGCTCATTGGGTTTTAGATCGATATACTTTGCATACTAAGCTTTTATTTGTATTCGAAATGCGTTGCTTTCTGCAAAGATTATCAAATTTTGATTTTGTTAGTATAGGTGGATTATTATATAGCACTGTTCCTCGGTATAATCTCAGTGTCCTAAATTTGGGTATAAAATTCATAGCAATGCTAGTTGAATAAGTTAGCATCGGAGATTTCAAGCTGACAATGTCTTATAATCTGGAATGACTGATCATATAACATTTTATTGTTTTTATTTGTAGCCTGTATTTTCTTAGTTAGCATTCTGTGGTGAACTGATTTAGCTGATTGTAACATGCTGTTTGACTTTGTTTTGGATTTGTTTTTGTGGTGATGTGTTTTACAGTCAAAGCATAAGAAGACTAGGGAGCCAAAGGAGGAAACCGTTACACTTGGTCCTGCCGTTAGGGATGGAGAACATGTCTTTGGGGTGGCTCATATTTTTGCCTCATTTAACGACACATTCATTGTGAGTAATTTGTTATTAATTTTCTTCTACCAATTGTAATGTAGTATGTCTTTTTGCCTGCTTAATGGATTCTCGAATTAATAGTGAGCTTTTGTTTGATTTCAGCATGTGACTGATCTGTCAGGAAGAGAAACCTTGGTCCGTATTACAGGTAAGCAATCTATTTGAGTTTTGTGTTTCTGGTAGGAACATCTAGTATTATTGTTGCAGTGAAATGACTTGTGGAATACGTAAGTAGTAGTTTAAATGATTTATGATATGATATTAATGATTTATAGGTGCATTATATTTGTAAGATTGATCCAAATTTTGGTTCTTAACAAATGCATTAGCTTTCGGGTTTTTTGATTTATTGCATATTTATGTGCTGTTTGTAGTGTTTCAGTTTCTCATCATCTGCTGAATTCTGACTCATGTGTTATATGTGCAGGTGGCATGAAGGTGAAAGCTGACAGAGATGAGTCTTCCCCTTATGCAGCTATGCTTGCAGCACAAGATGTTTCTACAAGATGCAAGGTCTTAATTTGCTTGCAATATTTTCTTAAATTTAGTTAATTAGATGAATGACCTAGTGTATCTAAAGTAACTGTGGAATCATTGTCTTAAAAGAAATATATTTTCTCATCATTGTATATACACTACTGCACAATTCTCTCTTTGTTCTAAATTCTGTAGAATCAATAATACAGGAGTTGGGCATTACTGCTGTTCACATTAAGTTGCGTGCTACTGGTGGGAACAAAACCAAGACACCTGGTCCTGGTGCCCAATCTGCACTCCGTGCTCTTGCACGTTCTGGAATGAGAATTGGTCGTATAGGTAACTTTTTCTACTTTCCAAAGTACATGCAAGTCCATGTTTCTGTTATACTCCATAATAAGTATGTATACAGAAAAGTGTGTACACATCAAAATTCATATTCTGATTTAGAACACACATCGATGTTGATGCATGTGTCAGCAGCTTTGGTGTTGCCTGTTTTGTTTAACTACTGTGGACTCAAATTTGTTTTGTTTGAATGTTTCAGAGGATGTAACTCCAATCCCTACTGATAGCACCCGTAGAAAGGGTGGCCGAAGGGGAAGAAGGCTGTGATCTTGCAGTTCTTGTCTGGGTCTTGGCACAACTGTAGCAGTCATGATGGTTGTTGTGCCTCATGCAGCTGGATTATTGGCTCTTAAAACTAGCCTCTGCTGCTTTCCTGCATTTTAACTGTTATGTAGTTCTGAATATGTGTTGCTAAAGATTTTGCTCAGTTTCTTTAAGATATGTGGGACACCAACTGAAGTTTTGTTTGCTACTGATAATGAGTTATTATGGTTATTGGTTAGGAGGATTGATGTGATACTAGCTATCGTGAGTCATTAATCTAGTTGAGATAAAGTAGAACTGAATTGAACAATACAACAAGGGATCTTAACTCCACCATAACTCTTTTTGATGCAGGTAACCCTTGGCTTTAAAATCCTATGGTATACAAGAGTGAGTGGCCAATCGGTTGCCTTTTCATCATTTTGTATACAACTTCTATGTGAATGGCAATTTGATCTTCTTGTTAGTGGCTAATTTGAATACGGGAATGAACTCAATTTGACGAGGCAAAGTCGCAAAGCTGCCTTGTAATGCAAGACATTGAATGCAATGCATGCTTCCCTTTCTTATACGATCCCAATCAAAGGATTTTCTTATTTCTTTTCATGTTTCCCACAGAAATGAAGGATTAACACTCCGTACTACATATTTAACACGAATCCTGTATTCCATTATCATTCATCAGAATCTTATATGAATTCTTCATCACCCCAATTCGAACATATAAAAAAGTGAATGTTTTCACCACGCAAATTACAAAAGTGATGGAGAACACCAAGCTCATCATGGACTCGATGCTTCGAGTCTAGCTAGCTTCGACAACTTGATCAATGACTTTGCATTTGAGAGTATCTAGGCTGTGGCCTTCAGTCAGTTGACTCAGTTCAGTGTATAACAAGCAAACACCGCACCTCTTCACATTAGAGCAAGCCTTTCCACAACTTCCTGGAAAGAAATCAAAAGATGCTTCGGTGGCATTGTGAAACATAGAGGGAATATATGACAGGTTAGTGTACCATATGACCACATGATCTGAAGTCACCACATGTGATTCCATCCGAGTTGTGATATCCCAAGGAAACGCATAATAAGAAGCTCGATGGCTTTCACCATTGATAGTTGTGAAAATGGAGTCACACTTACACTTGGGAGAATCTTGGTCATCGACCATAACAACAGCACATAGAGCTAAACTAAGAAAGTTTGCTTCATCACACCAATTAAGAGGAAGCTTGATTTTTAATGAACATCCTTCTGTTCGATAGGTCAGCCATCTTGGAATTTCATTTCCCCAACATACAGTCGTAACTAAAGGACCTCCGTGGTTGCGCAATTTCTGTGCATATATAGAAGAACATCATGTCAAAAATACAAGTTCAGGTAGTTGGTTCTACTTCTACTGCAAAATTACTTAGTTCAGAGAAGAGAGACATACATGTTTAAAACGATGACATGCAGTTGCCGTTCGCATGATCCTAATTTGAGCATCATTCATTATGTTGCTTCTTGCGTTCTCATTCAAACTTACACATCCACCATAAATATGTTTCTCCCTACAATCTGGCAATCTGTAATATGCAGGATTTTGATCCAGACCTTGTACGTGTGCATTCATTGACCTCGAGACTGTCTTCAGCTTCGTACAGAGATTTAGATCAAGTTCTAGAAGATAAGGGAGCTCTGGCAGGCATTTAAGGTGCTTGCAATTGCTTAGGTACAGGTACCTGAGTGCAGATGCTTGCTTGATGGTTGGAGGTATGCTGATGATCATGGTTCCACTTAGAATTAATGCCTTCAACGAGGTTAAGCTGAAGATGCAATCAGGGATTTGTTCTAATGATCCACAATTCCTGAAGTTTAGTTCACGCATGGAGGACCACAATTGTACTGAACAGGGAGGCAATTCTTTCAGTCTCAGACAACCATCAACATTGAACACCTCAAGAAGCTTTAGATTGTAGATGCTAGTCGGGATTGACTCAAGACTTTTGCACCCAGATAATGATAATCTTTTAATCCCAACTAGATTGTCAATCGAAGAGGGTATTTCTTTTATATCAGCTCTCGCTAAATAAAGTTCCTCCACACTTTCAACAGGCTTCAGTAGATCCAGGGAATATTTAATCCTAGAACAACCGTTACCAAGAAGCTCATTGAGGAATGTCAGCTTACCACTGCAGTTGTGCTCACTTACAAGCCTTGGACAAAACGTTGATGATTGCATGTGCAACAAAAGAGACATGCTGTTGGTTGGAAGGTTAATGCCTTTGCAGAATCCAATCTCCAATCGAACAAGCTTTTCAAGTGACCAGATTGATGAAGGCACTTGCTCAATTGCAGTACAAGCTAACAATAAGATTTCCATATTGTGTGGCAGTTTTGAAACAACTCTGAGTTTCAAGCAGAAGTTCAGGTTAAGATAAGTGAGCTTGAAAAGATTTTTGAAATATGAAGGAACTTCAACCAACTCTATACAGAACTGAAGACTGATTTTCTCAATATTTACACTCTTTGAGAGATCCGGGACTTCAACCAGCTGCAATGATTTACAGAGATCAATGCATTTTAAGTTCCTAGGACTCTGTTACCAATTGAAGAGAAACGGTCAGAACATTTAGTTCTTGAACATATGACTCTTAATTTGCATGAAAAAGCTTACATATAGTATAGATAACTGACTCATACCTGGCCTTCATTCCAAAGTCTCTGGAGTCGACTACCACGCATAGAGAGCTCAACCAGATTGTCCGGAGAAAACTTTGCTGGCAAAGAATTCAGAGGGTATTTGAACCACCACAGATATCTAAGGAAATCTGGAAGAGAATCAAGATCTCCAACACTAAAGGTCCTCTCGAAGTTCATCATCACAGAAGACACCTTAAGGTATTTTAGGTTATGCATCTTTTGAAAAGCTAGAGGGGGAAAGTTTATACATCTTCCATTAGTAGAGTCATACTTTGAATATGGTAAGTTCCCTGATGATCAATACCAAATTTGGATGAGCATATAATCCTAAAAGATTATCATACTTAAGTAGAAGCATTTTAGGCTCTTACCGTATTGTTCTCAAATACATAACGGATATCACCAGGAATGTACAACCTACTGCGCTTTCCAGGATCCCCATGGCATTCACTGCAAACAATTTCCCAGCCCATTTCTTGTACCACATCGTGCATCCAAAGACATCCACCTTTGATCGATATGAGAGACATATCAATGAGAACTTGGATTCCAATATCCGCAAATAAACCACATGCATCTAGTTCTGCTTTCACATCATCAATTACCCTATTCTTATGAAAACAAGCAATATCAAGAAATATCACCTTCTCATTTTTTCCTAATGCATCATAACTAACTCTAAACACATCTTGAAGTTTTTGGTCAGGTACTGCTTTCAACTTCTCCAAGAAAGAGTTCTGTTCTTGTTTGCTTTTGCATCGACGGAATAAGGAACCCCAAATTTTAAGGGCCAAGGGAATGCCAGCAGCATAATGTACCACCCTTCTTAATAATCTCAGATAATCTGCTCCAGAACTTATTTCCTTGGAATCATTCCAGTGGAACAGCTCAAGGGCTTCATCGTGATTCAATTCCTCCATCTTGTATATCAAGACATCATGGTCAGCTGCTTTCCTAAGTAGTTGCATCTCTCTAAGTTGATGCATATCTCTAGTTGTGATAATGATTCTACTTCCTGATCCAAATTGAACTTGATCACCAACTAAAAACTCCAGTTGGCTTACATCATTCATATCATCTAAAACAATTAGAACCTTTGAATGGAAGATCCTCTTTTTAACAAAAGTCGATCCTATATATGGAGTGGCCGCATTTTTACTTTCTTCCTTCAGTAACTTGGCCACAAGTTCATTTCGCAAATGCTTTAGTCCACATTTGTGAGATTCTTCCCTAACATTTGCAAGAAAACATGAAGCTTCAAACTGAGATGAGAATTGGTTAAATACAGCACCAGCAAGGGCGGTCTTCCCAATTCCACCCATACCCCAAATACCTACGGTGCGGACACAAACATTTCTTGCATCAATATCCAGCAACGACTCAATTTGCAGGATCCGACTTTCCATTCCAACCAAACCCGTTAAATCACATGAGTATTCGCTATTCAACTTTGTCAAAATTTCTTTGACCACTACCTCAACTAGTTTGGAATCATCACTGGAATTTATGACAACAATTAATCAGATAGTTGAATAATATGACATAGATATCCATGGACTAGTTAAAAAGTTACCTTGCAGTGTTTGAACCAAATCCTGATAGGTTAGCTACTGTTTTCAAAGCTTCCCTCCACTTGAATGCAGGTGCATAACTCTCCCGCTGGTGCCTAACAACTGATGCATCTATACCATAAAAGATAGGTATAACAAGTTGCTGATGTCGATTCTTGCATTCCACTATATGCAAAAGTTCGTCCAAGCACCATGTGGAAAAAGCATAGTTTTCAGACAAAATTATCACAGCTATCCTTGATTCTTCTATTGCTTTCAAAAGGCTAGGTCCAATTTCATGGCCTCTATCAAGGTTGTAGTCAATGTAGGTGTTGATTTTCTTGTTATATAAAGCCTTTCGGAGATGGCTAGTAAAGGTATACCGCGTGTCCTTGCCTCTAAAACTGAGAAAGACATCATAGACATGGGCAGAAGAAGGATCCATACTACAGAAATGTGCCCACAATTGAGTCTCTGTGCTTCCTCGGAGCAAAAGGCATTACTTCACGTTCTTGATTTCCAAGAAAGACAACAACAGATTCCTAGCTGCCTTCCTAGTTATGATGTACAAAGCTCTGCAGTTGGACAGAAAGGTCAACCATTAAATATAAGTATACTTGGTACTTATTAATTTAATGTACATATCATTTGTATTGCTTAAGTTACTTTGCATGATCACCTACTTGATCTTGGCCTCCTCTGTGGGCTATGCATGAATTAAGATACACATTCTGTCTCACCAAACTATTTACATATTGTCCATTTCAAGACATAACATAAATTGCCCATGAAAGGAATTTGCACCATGATTTAGCCAGAACATATAGGCTGGAGGATAAAGAGAGATAGTGACCAAAGAAACAACTTGAAGAAACTACATCTGACATACAAATCAAAGGCTTTGAAGAAACAGAAAGATGATACCCGAGGTCCTGCAAAGTTCATAGACTCGATTTGTTGACGATGCAGGTAGAATTTCACTTCCATAAACTGATCTATTCTTTCTCAGAAGGTCTTGGAGACTGTAGACATTAAACATCTTTTTCAGGTTTACAAACCTCTCTAACAATGTAGATCAGCTTCTGTAATTGGCAAACTTTTATTAACAGCACAGTACAAAAATTGCTACTAGACTCTCATTATAAAGGAATCGAGTGCTCAGCTATTCCCACAAGACTTTTGCCATTTCTATTAAAGTTCGGGCTATGAGTTATATCCATTAATAAACATCATCACAGGATAAGTCAGCAACTTATTCGAGAAGCTCAGCAAACAAATAATAGCACTGACATGCTTCTCAAAAAGAAATAGCACTTACAGAGTTACAGGTGAAATAAAAGAGACCAGCTGTGTGGGAGAAGAAATAAACAAGACTGCTAGAGAGATGCTGATATATATTTTCAATTTTAAGGTTTAGAGAGCGGTTGCTGTCTTGGTAAAAAGAAGTTTGAATATGATTGTTGTGCAATGAATTGAATGGTATCAGGGGCAGAGGTACGTACATAGTAGCTCAGCCGGCTCATTCTGACTCGGATCTTAAGATTCAAGAATTTTAATGGAAACAAAAACAAAAGAGCCGGCCTGGATATTAGAATACTTTCCATGAAAAACAAAAGCTGCAGGCCAAAAAACTTAGAGCCAGCAGCACTTGGACTATATTGAAAAGCCTCTCCCGGTAACATAATGTTTTATAAAGGTGCAAACAAGAAATCTTTCATCAAAGTCAAAATACAGTATGATCGATATGAGGATACATTACGGGGTACACTTCTGTTCAAGGTCTCCCACGTACTCTTCATTGTTTAAGCTCTTATGAGGTGACAGTAGTGTGATTTATTTGCATATCTAAAACGATGACACACAATTGCCAATCTTATAATCCTAAGTTGGACATCATTCATAATGCTGTACCTTGAGTTTTCTTCCAAACTAACACATTTTTACAAACAAAGAATAAAGAAGAAGAAGGTAATTTGGATAATGCACCATGATTTACCAATATGTAAAGTTCAAATACATGATCCAAACCTTGTTTGAGGTCACTCATTGACCACTGTATTCGATCAGTTTGGGGCATCCACCTGCATTGACTCCCTGCCAGTAGTAGTAGGAATTCAATGCAGTTCAAATTGCTTAATTACATTCAAGTAGCACAGCCCAGATGCTTGTTAATTTGATGGCCGGCCTCCGATCTTGATCCTGCTTCCTCTAAGACTCGACTGAATTTCATATGCTTGTGCAAACCCAACAAACATGAAATGACCCCGTTTAATTTATAGATATTATCATAATCGATCATGCATCGAAATACCATCAAATGTATAAATGGTAGATGCTTTCACCTGGGAAAGAACCAGAAAGAGATGGAGAGGATGGAGTTGCACCAAAGGTGACCATGGAGTCCATCGATGCCTTCTGAGTGATGATGCATGTAGCTCTCGTTCCAGTCAACATTCCTTCCGAAGGCATAGACAGCGCAGGAGGGTTCGGCGATCATTATATACATCTTTTGTTTGCGGAAGGCCCAGTTATTTCCCGGTCATGTCCCGGCCCACCTGACTCTCCACAGTTCTAACCAGTCAGACAGTCAGTCAACACTCGACGACTTCGATCACCCTCTCGCGTCCTGCACCCTCTTTGGCGGGAAAATGCCCGTAATTTAGAGCATGTCCACAGTCCACTAAAGAGAGTATCTTGCCTGGTTGTCACATTCTTACGAGGCAAAGTGACCACTTGCACTCCTATTTTGACCAAAAGTCATGTAAAATTTGTATTTGTACGTATTAATAATAAATGTAGTATAAATGATAAAAATAAATTATCCTTTCTAGTTAGCATTGTCATGCCGCAAATCTACCTATAAATTTGTTGCCTAACTAATTACTGATGTAAGCGAATTCATTGCTAAATGTTTTTTAGTTAAGAAATGATTATTTTTTAAAAGAGAAAGATACTCAAGATAATTAACAACTCATTTTTCCATCTTCTAGGGAATCAAATGAGAATAAACAAGTACGAACAACCCACTTCCTTCCTCCTTCTGGACCGTAGTCTGCTGCTTAAGGGAGTTCAATGAGTTTTTATGAAAATAATAAAATTGAAAAAATTGTAGTGGAAAACCATAGCTGATTTATTCCAACTGAATTACATACTAAACATCTATAGCCTCACTCTTTGGTAAACAAATAAAAGCTTAACAGAGTAATAAAATGTTTATCCACTCATAGTAATAGACATACTTACTTGAAAATAGAGAAGCTGAACAATTTGTTTCAACTCTATTTCTCGACTCACAAGCTCTATTCCCAGGCAATTCTACTCTAAGATAGATTTTTTCTATTCTGATTTTCAATGCCTAGAACTAAGACTTAAGGCTCATTTTATAGGGAGCGGAACTCAAAATGGAATTAAACTATACATAATTAATAGTAGCTCTACTAAGAATGGTGACCCCATGCTGATAAGGTTTCAACTTTTCTCCTTTGTCTTCTTTCGAAAAGTAGATTCCTTACTAATAAGAGATGTTCTCTTAAGAAAAAGACGATACGAATTCTCATGTCTTTATATGTCATCGTATATTTATGAATTTTCTTCAAGATAAGGCTCTTCAACTTCAAGCCTTCTTCTGGTTCCATTTTCTTCCATTTATATATCTTTGTACATCTTGTAGTGTTTGTCATTCTCAATCTTTTCGAGATATTTGGTACACACAAGGGTGGAAACAATCTTTTTTTAGAGAAATAAATAAGTCGTTGGTAACGATCTCTGGGTGGTCATAAGCGGCGACACTTATTTTCTCTCTTGAAGCAAGAAAAGTAATCTTTTGATCTTCTTTGATTATTTTCTTGATGTATTCCAGTGTCATGGCTTTCATCCATGGGATACTAGAATTTTGAGTTTCATTGTATCCATCACAAGCTGGTTCTAGATACTGACCTTGAATGATTCTAACATAGTGGTATGGAGAAATGTACTCAGTTTTTCCATTGATTTTTTGCACCCATTATGGAGGTGTAAATCTGAACTTGAGTCTAAGAATGCAGTTGGACTTCCTTACATTATTAAGTGTATCGCAGATGATAACTAGAAATTACCTTAGATCATCATTTGTCTTTGTCCATAGATTATAAATAAAATCATTCTCAACGAACCACAATTTTTGCTATTTTGGATGCTCGCTTTGAACATTAACCACGTGTCTTCCAATGGTATTGTGAAATTTGAACCACTTTGGCTCTTTTAGCACCTGAATCCGTACCTTTGCACTTTCAGGAGTTATGGTGATGTATTACACCACTGGTTTATTAACAACAATTTTTTGTTTTCCTTTTTGGTTAAGTTCTTCATAAGTCTTTTGTCTTATTTCTGGAAGGCGAACAAGAAATTGTCTAGCAAAATTTTCTGATGAAAAGCAAGACCTGGGTCAATTTGGAAGACTGACTCAGAGAAAGTGTTCAATTGATATTTGAAGATGTTCACGAACCTTGTAGAAAAAATTCTGCTTTTTGGCAAAGCCGTAGTCTTCAACGGTCTTGACAAGCCTTTACCGTCGGTCATTTGAGACGGGTTAGCCAATCATTTACCTTGGAATTGGTCAGTTAAGGTTGGTCTTTTAGGACACAACAATAAATTTTTAAGAACCTTTGCAAATGACTCTTCTAATTGTTCAAGTTCTTTTCTCGGTCTCCTGCTCCTAGGATTTTGACTTTCATCGCTCATTTTCTAAAATCCACATCTCAAGAATCTACACAAACTCAAAAACATGCTTAGACTTCAGAGCTACTAGATATTATAAATTAACTACTAGTTAAGCTTCTAACATGTAGGATTAGTCACGGATCCTACAGTGGGGTAATGCTATGCCTCAAATTGTGTGTGTACTCAACCTTTGACAACTTTGCAAACCTGAGCATTTGAAACCATAGGGCCCAGGGAAGAATATTTCAAAAACAGAAAAATATTAGAATGAGTTTCTAAAAATCATATTAAACGTAAGAAGAATATTAAAATTTATTTTTATGCCCTTTTACTAAATTTCGGTGAAAAACTAGTATGCGAATACTAAAAATCATGAGGCAAAATTGAATAGCGAAGAATAATGACGAGGTTGAATCTGAATTGAAAAGGCTAACCCTAGAATATGAAATTGATTGACTGAGAGTTGAATCTAAATTGATAGTTTAAATCTAAAACATCTAGCAAATATGATGATCGAGATATTTATATCTCTAGTCATCGGAATTGAAGTCATCTGACTAAGAACTGAATATTACATATTTAGCCATCGAAACTGAAGTCAACTGACTTAGAACTGAATATTAATGAATAATCATAAAGTAATAACTTAGGTATATGCCATCTATAGTCATCGCAACTCAAGTCACTGTCTGAGAATTAAATCTACAATGAAATAATCATAAGGGAAATATTGAGGTAACTGACGACTCTAGTCATCAAATATCATTTAGAAGCCTAGCATCCAAGACAACACGTGACTATCGTAACTCAAAGAAATAAGGAGGCGATGATGACCGGTAGTGAACTACAACCCTAATCATCCTTATTATCTGGTAGTGAACTACAACCCTAAATATTGCATCAGTAGTGAACTACAATCCTAAAATGGCTACCTAAGAGCCAGTTAGGTAGCATATATGCGCTACCACAGCCGCAGCCAAGGCCGATTTGCACATCAATAGAAAGCTCTAACTGCATATAGCAACTTTCTCAACTAACACAAAGACCAAAAACCAATCCAAAGTAGTCAAAATTTACCTTAAATTTCAGAAATCTCGTCAAAATCGGCAGCCGATTGATGAACGGAAAATGACCGACTAGTCTCCGCTACTACTAACATTTGAAAGCCCATACCAAGGGTTTTCAAACCCTAATGGTCCGCCAACACGCCACGGCCAAGAGCGCCACCGCGAATGGTGGGAAAATCCAACCCGAACCCAGACTTGATCATCGCTCTCTTCTTTCATGATTCGATATGATAAGTGAAAATTGACGGAGGGAAAATACTTAGGGGAGCGAGATGAGTTGATCACTACCTAAATTGCGACTCGGGGTGACTGGCGTCAGAAAATTTGAGCTGAGGGCTTCGTTGGCGGTCTCGGTTCGATAGTGAAGAGAGAGAGAGAGAGTTTGATATGAACAATGTATGAAGTTTTTTTTAAATAATGTTAAAATTGGAATATTAAAAGTTCAAAAATCTTGGGAGGGGTAAATAGCGATTATAGAGGTATGAATAGATGCACCATATAATTTTCTATTACATATACATACAAAAGCTTGAGTTTTGTCATTACATATATCAATTCATTCTTCCCTGACATCAAAAACTCCAAAAGGGAGAATGTATAGGCAGATAATGGATATCACATGTAATAAGACCTACAGAACATGTGAAAAAGATGTATATTAGTGTATATGTAAATGTAAATGCTTATTTATGTGACATATTTCTTGGTGTTTGTTTATATGCTTACCAAATAGTTCTACCCCGGCCCCATGGTAATATTCTAAGTTAAACTACCTCAATCAACAGCCTGGATGAAAGTTACTATTTTATATGACGGCTAGGATTAATCACCAAGTGTAAATTTGTATTTTAATTTTTTTTACCAATAAAACTTCTAAAATTAGTAAAAAATTACTTAAAGCTGAGAAAATTTCAATAAAAATATCAATAAACTTAGAAAATAATTTTTCCTACAAATTTCATGATGAAAGTGAATTCAAAATCAGAACCTCTAAAAAGTCAAATTTCAAATCGCAACAAATTTTATAATCTTGATAAAAGAGTCAAAACTGGATAACTCAGTAATAAACTCGACGAATAAGGATTAACTGGATAATTTAAGTTGGAACTGTTACATTTTGTCATTCTTTTCAAAACCTAGTAAGTTCACTTCTAGTTTCTAAATGAATGTTTGTTGTAGGTGAAAATCATTGTCAATCAGTATGTCTGAGTCTTAGCTTTCTGATTGCAAAAACTAGCCCTTCAATTACAAACGTTCCTCCTTCTATCAAGATTTAAACCTTTTTGGCAACTGTTTTTCATGAAGATTTTTCTTCCTTCTACAGTTATTCCAATTGCACTTCTTTTTGGATTAGTGATCCAGAGTTTTTATGGTATAGCAAATTTTTTGTTAGGCTGAAGCCAGAACCATTATCTACATAGGCATGTAGATGATACTTCTTGTATCCTGAAAATTTTAATCCAATTTTTATGTAGTTACTAAACCTACTTTTTGTAGAAATAGTTGATGCCTTGTACAAATTCTATTTCGAAGAACCTTCTTTTTCTACTATTTATGTGAAAGGATTGCATCATTGTTCTTCATAAACAAAACTTTCTGCATATACTACTTCTTCATTTTCAGTAATAGTATCAAATTTCATTCTTTCTAATTCTATTTCTAGAATTTCATTTCTTTCTTCTATCTATCTCATAGAAGTAGTCTTCATATTCTTGTTCAATAATCTGATTTATTGAACTATTCTTTGTTTTTTCTCCTTGCTTCAGGTTTGAAACATTTTTTGTGATACGTTTTTTATGACGCTTCACAAAACATGGGAAGAGTGTCTTTCTCATAGCAATGATAATAATCACAGACAAATGATCCGATATGGACTTTATACGAAGAAATATTTTCTTCTTTAGCACTTTCTTCCTAATTTTTGATTTCAAGGAGATAAACCCCTCTAGGTTCATAATCCTCCTCAGAATATGTCTCTGATTCTTCGGTTGATTCATCTTCTGTTCAGACTGAATAGACAGATATATTATCATCTTCATCTTCTAAATAGACTACCTTGTAGCCTTTCATATTGGCCATCTCTATGACCTCTTCACATTCCCCAAGAATTGCTTTCGAACTTCTCTTATCTTTCTAGGACATTCGTTAGCATACTACCCTTCGACCTTGCATAACCAACACATGCATGTTCTCTTCTTTTTTGTTTCTTGAGAGAAAGTTTTCTTTTCAAGAATCTATTTCTTGGATTATGTTTCTCTCTTCTGTAATTGGTGCTTTTCTTGAATTCAAATTCTTCCTTTCGTATCCTCTGACACGTTTATGGAAGTATTTTCCTTTCTTTTTTTGCCTATTTTCATCGCATCCCCAGTTGGTTAGAATATCAACAATTTCTTTAAGTTGCTTCTTTGCAGCTTTTGCTCTTGTGTTGGCTTTGCATTGTTCACGCATCAGTCGTCTGATTCTTTCTACAACTCCTCCTACTGAAAAATTTTCTAGAGGTTTTTCTTCTATGCTTTCCCTCATGGTTGTCCTCCAAGGTTCAGGATGCTTTATATGCAAGAGATGTATTAAATTGTTATTTTTCAGCTCTTCTATTGTGCAGTAGTATTCTTGGAATGCATTCAGATATTCCTCGAAATACTTCATGTTGCATATATATCTTGAAAACGTATATGTTGATTTTTGTTAACTCTTTAGCTTTGTCTCCAACATATGAGATATCTCTACAGAATTGTTCATAGATTTGAGTTGCAAAGGTATACAGAGATTTTTCAGCTTTTATTTTCTCCAACCATTTAGTTCCCATGGAGTTTGTTTGAAGGCAAAATAGAACTTTTTTGCCATTCCTGTGAGGGTTGATTCTTGGATTATTTACAGGTCTGACGCTTCAAACTTTCCATAAGTAGTACATGTTTTCATGAATAAGCTAGCAACCCATTTATCTATGGCTTTATTCTTATCTAGAGATTTGTCTAGATCAAGCCATACACCAAATTGTGTAATCGGCACCTTTGGTGTACCTGTGGAATGAATTTCTAGGAAATTATTTTCTTTTTTTTCCAGGAGGACCTTTTATGTTTGGAAGTCTTGTATTTTCATCAACTTTGAGAGTAAGCTAAGCCTATGACTTAGAGAGTAAGCTAAACCAAATTCAATTCCATAACTCAAAATATAGTTATATATTAGCCCTAGCCTTCGAAAAGGCAATTACTCACTAAGCATAATCTAAAGCAAGACTAGATACATGCTCAAAACTAGAAGAGGAAAGAAATAACTAAGAGTCCCCTTAGCCAAAGCTCCACCAAATGACTTCAAGGTTTCTAGCTCCACTTCTTCACTTCAAACTAGCACTAAGTCTTCAAGAGGAGGTAAGGGTAGTTCTTAGGATTCCAAGGAGCCAAGGGGAAGAGAGATTACTTCCCATTCTTTTGAATTCTAAAGACCAAACCAAACACTAGAGACAAAAATGAGAGGAGAAACACCAAAATAGGCCAAAGTGATGGTGTGGTGGTAGAGAGGTTCGGCTCTACCCAAGAGAAGGAAGAACTAGGTCTTTAATGATGGTGGTTATGGAGGTATTTTGGCCTAGAAATGGAGGAGAAGAGGTAGAAGAGAGTGCTTGATGGTTGAGATAAAGATAAGGGGTCTAGAGAGAGGGTAAAACTATGAAAAATATGAAAATGAGGTGAGTTTTCCATGTGTGTGAGGGGGAGCTCGACCCTATAGTGTTGAGGGAGATATTTTGGGTGCAAATAATTCAAATTCAAGCTTAGACATGATCCACATTTTTTGGCTTTAAGTGGTGGTTCTAAGATGACTCACTCATGTCATGTGAGTGTAGACAAAATTAGTGATACTAAATTAATAAATACCAAGAATACTAATTAAATAATTAATTAGTAAAATACTAATGAACGAACGAAGAACAAATTCTTGAAGAATATGAATTAAGTTGAGTCACGTGTATCACACGCTCTCCTTAAGAACTTTTATGCCGCCCACGGGCTTGTACAGTGTTGTTCTCCCAGGATAAAACAACTTCATAGTTTTGTACCGCAACACAAGAACTTCTCGTCGAACTGAATAGTACCTTACTCTATCACCGAAATTCTTTAGGAGAGAAGAGATCAGAAGAGGAGAGGAGATTGATTCTGATGGGATCGATTGAATCTATGAAATGAGAAGAGGAAGGTCGCTATATATAGGTTTCATTGGGGACAAGCCACTTATTGTCGAGTTAATACCAAAACTGTTTCTGGTCATTATACTCACCATCAATTGGCAGTTACAAGATATTTAATTTTTCGTCAATAATGTTTACGAACGGTTACAAAACAATCCATTTAGTAGGCTTCAATTGTATTACATAACTAAGGTTTATGAGCGGTTACAAAACCGTTACAAACCATTTAGTTTGTTATTCAATTGCTTGTCATTACTAAGGTTTATTAGCCGTCATAAACATAAACAATTTAATTGACAATTCGAAAGTCTTTAGCTTATTTTGGGTAATAATTTCTCATTCACCCATTTAAGCATTTTAACAAGTAAAAATATTAATTTAATTGCCTCAAAATGGTTAGTTAAAATAGTGTTAAAACACTTCTTTTTTTCCAACAGTGAGTTGCATGTGCATGTCTCCATACCAAAATATTTTCTTATATGGGCTCTTGAGGGGTTGGGCCTTGAAGTCTTGTGCCATCATATCTTGACCTGGTGATTGACCGTTGAAGACTCACCAGAGTTGACCATTGACTGTTGACCATCGGTTGACTTTTTGTCTTCTTCCCGGTTTTGGTCATTCTTCTTCAAATGCTTAGGAAACTTGCTTGGCTTCTTCAAAAAGTGGTTAATCTCCATATTTAAGCTCGTTTTCATGCTAACTCACCATTTCCTAGCATGACAAGGAAATGTATAAAAAATGATGTTTTATTCTAAGAAGGTAATCATTAAACATAAGGTTAGGCACATAATTAGAACGTAATTATGGACCTAACAGCCCACTTGGCACTTAAATTACTGATAACTGGGAACTTCGATTGAGTTTGAATTTAAATATTCACTAGATCAAGGAAGAGTAATGGGAGTTGTTTTCTCCATTCCACCTTGAGATAGAAAATGTGTAAAACATGAAGTTTTCATATGGAAGTTTTTATCATACGTCCTCAACCGTCTGTAATTAAAGACAATAATATTTTCGCGTTTAGTATTTTCTCCATTGATTGAGAACATATTCATTACATTTCGATTGATGTTGGAACTCACACTTTCTGACCTTTCATGAAGTTAGTAGTACTTCTAAGGAACTAGTGTAGCAGAAAATACCTAGATCCCTTCCTCCACAGTGTGACAATTATTCCAAGGATCTTAATATGTTTTCATCAATATTTGGAGAAGACATTATCTCATATTAGACTCTTTGATGAGTATGAAGTCATGTCGGTTGACCTCATTCACCTAGCTTGAAGTCGAAATTGGTATGCCCCATCTATAGGTGACCGTTTGAGATGCATGTAGGATCACGTGTATGTTGATACAAAGTATCGAGTAATATACTGTGTTCACATACATGACGAGTTTCTGGATTTGGATGAGTGCTCTGGTAAAGCATTCATAAATCTTGACCGGAAAGGTCTTAGTTCTCATAGTCTTAACTAAGAGAAGTCCTTGACTTTGGTACTAGAGAAGTCATCTTCTTCTATTGTCGAGATACTTAGATTGCACCTCATTATCCGTGAAACTTGTAAGCTTGATGGTAAGCCATGTTCCACGAAGTGGGTTTCCATGCTGAAGTTCCAAGACCTCTGGATTCGTGAAACGCAGTGTATCTTAAGAGAAAAAAAATATGAGTTCGGATCTCATATTTGAAGCCATGTTAGTTTAACCACATAATCAACAAAAGACTTGAAGTGAAACAAGAAACTTGGTTGTGGATTTGCTTCGGTCACGCACCCAGACACCATCACAAAGCGTCGACAATCACCCTCAAGGGCCGCTACCAGAAGCTGGAAGATCTGCGTGTGTACCCCACGCGTCAGCTTATTTTCGTGCTTTTTTTCTTGTGTTTCCTCATCTTGTTTGTTTGATGCTTCAAAAATTCCTTTCATCTAAGGATAAATGAACATTTACTAAGTTAAGGATGATTCTTTCTCTTATCATCTCAATGCTATCCCGAATTAGTTGGTTTAAGTCAAGAAATCTTAAACTAATCTCTACACTTAGTGTATCAAGTTCGGTTGTGTAGTCTCTGCTCAAGTAAATATGAAAAATACTTTATGCATGAGTATTTCATCGAAGCATTTTGTGTTAAAAGTCCACCTCCATGTGATATTACTCATATGAACGATGTAACATCCCGTGTAGGGGTTTACTTCTTTGGAATGCCTGAAGGGGAGACGTTAATTTCAACGGGAGTTGAATTCAGACACGACGTATCATAGATAGACTGCGAAAGATTTTTGTTGTACTCTTTTTCCCTGCCAAGCTTGCTATTTCCACAGGGTTTTGTTACTTGGATAAGGTTTTAACGAAGCAGCAATGAAGTCAAGACAATGCTAAATTGCTCTCAGTTTTTACTTCGTTCGAGGATGTTTTTCCTGCAATAGTTTTTGTTACTCGACAAGATTTTTGATGGGGCGCAGTTGCTGAAGCCTACCACTATTAATGAAGTCTACTGAAGGGCGTCTATGCTTTCGTCAGGACATCACAAGGGGGAGTGTTGAAATATGTAAGATATTTTGTGGTGTGATAATCCTTTCTTAGGTAGATTTAGATGTAGAATATATTATGTAATTAAGAATCTTATTACTTGGTAATCAAAGTAAGTAAAATTTTCATATCTTGTATGAACTAAATTTTAGTCCTTATATATAAACCATATATTCTACACATCAATACAATATATTCAATACAATATATTTAATAGAGTTTCTCTCTAAATTTCATTTATTCCAACTATATATATATATACTACTGTAATTTAGAGGTCATCATTTGGCCCGTGGGCTAAAAGCCCGGCCCGGCCCGCAAAAGCTCGTCAAGGTGGTTGGTGGGCCAACCATGGTTTAGAGATCTAAAGCCCGGCCCGGCCCACGGGCCCGGCCCGTCAAGACCCGTTAGGCCCTGCCCGTCAAAACCCGTTAGGCCCGGCCCGTCAAAGCCTGCACACGTATTGACTTATATCATTAAATCATTTAATGATTTTAATCATTATACAATTTATACCTAGTTAAAGTTTACCTATACACATATTGACATATATATATATGATATAGTGACTAGTAGTCTAATAGACTAATACTATATAGATATATATTTTATATTTGTGTATATATATTAATATATTACATATACATGTATAGATCAAATATTGGAATTCTATATATAATATTTGTGTATCTATTTTACTATATATTAAATCATTGTTTAGAGTTTAGGATAAGTTAGGGTTTAGGGGATTGAGATTTAGGGTAAGTTAAGGTTTAGGAATTTTGAGGTTTAGAGTAAGTTAGGGTTTAGGTTTTAGGAATTTTGAGGTTTAGAGTAAGTTAGGGTTTAGGGTTTAGAGTTTAGGGTTTCATTGTAATTTTTTTTATCGATTTACCTTACACAGTAAAACAGTAAATATAATAGATGGTTCAGATTAGATCTTATAATTTTTCAATGGTGAGAGTTTAATTGAGAGTGTGTGAAATGACATCAATACCCTTCTCTTATATATTGCTTATTTTTTCATGGAGAAACTAGATAAATCAAATTTTTATGTCAATTTTTTTGACACTATGAGATAGATATGTAATTTACAAGAATGTGTGTTAAAATTTTGATCTTAAAAAATTTCTTTAGGGATGGGTAATTTACGTTTTAGTTGTAAGGGTACTACGGTCACATTTAGCGAAACCCATAGATGTAGGTCTAAATCAAGTCCAAAATTTATAAAATTTTAACGGCATGCTTAGAATATTATGAACAACCAATCTGACAGTCAGTTTTGTAAAATGATGATACATGATCGATTACGTTTCACAAAGGTCTTTCAACCCATATAACCAAGGAATAAAGGTAAGAACATTAGTGTGCATATAGAGAATTCAAGCAATATAAGAATTAAAAATGTTTTAACAATAAAGAAGGCCATATATAATAGTTCACCTTGTAATAAAATACACCGTACGTAAAAATTAGCCTAATTGAAGTACGTTTGGATCCCGGTCAATATAGTTAAACAAAATTTGTGAAAACACTAAAATACACTCATCTTATTTTCCTATGGGGGAAGTAGATAAATCAATTTTTTTGTCAATTTTTTTGACACTATGAGATAGATATGTATTCCATAAGAATATGTGTCCAAAATTTGATATTAAAAAATTATTTTCGGGAGGGGTAATTTCCGTTTTAGTTGTAAGAGTACTACGGTCACATTTGGCGAAATACATGAATCGATGTCTAAATCAAGTCCAAAATTTATAAAATTTTAAAGGCACGGTTATAATATTCTAACCAATCAATCCAACGGTTAATTTTATAAAATAATTAAACATGTCCGATTAAGTTTCACAAAGGTGTTTTATTCCATATAACAAATGAACAAACGTAAGAACATTAATATACATATAGAGAATTCAAGCAATATGAGAATTAAATATGTTTTAATGATAAATGAGGACATGTAGAAATGTCCATCTTATAGTGATAAACACCGTACGTAAAATTTAGACTCGTCAGAATACGTTTAAACCCCGGTGCATGGATGAAGGTTACGTTTATTTTGAAATGTCTTAATTTTTTAATAATTAAAGCCCGATAGGCCCGGCCCGTAAAAGCCCGCAAAGGCCCGGCCCGTAAAAGCCCGCAAAGGCCCGCAAAGTCCGCTTGAATGGGCCGGGCCCGGATCCTTATATAAAAGATAAAGTCCGGCCCGGCCCGACCCGTAAATATTAAAATTTTGTTAAGACCCGGTCCGTGCCGACTATACATGGGCCGGGCCGGACTTTTTGCCGACCCCTACTGTAATTAATCAGTACATTAAAACTGTATGACATGATTTTTGAAAATAAGCATTAATAAATCATTCGTCCTGAGAAGCAAGAAAAACGACTAATGTAAGCCTAGCGCGATTCATTCTTTATTCATCTCGAACACTTGGAAAACAAAAGAAAGTGTCGGTCTACAATGAAAAATAAGCACTGTATAGTCTTTTTTGTGTGTGTCCAATATAAGCACTGTATATAGACACTATAGCCTTACCTGTATTCGATCCACCAGCTAGCTACCTACCAAGCAAGCACACCCAGCTGCTGGATCTCTGTCCTTCCCCCCCCCCCCCCCCCCCCCCCCCCCCCCCCGCTCCTCTGTCAAGCTAAATATACTACACTACTCTTTCAAGCTATATATCCTAAACCAGTATCTCTTTACTCATTTAAACTCTTAACACTTTCTAGTATAAGTTCGATATTGGGAAATCACGTCTGAAACAAAGAAACTAGAACAAAACTCAACAAACCGGGATATAAAGTTTTAATTCTGCATGTTTGTACGTGAGTTAGTACGTTCCTCACTTCCTCTTGATCTCTATGTCACTAATTCACCGTCTCGTCATTGACCTCTCTCTCTCTCTCTCACTTTTTGTGTTGTCTTCCACGTTCCCCAAACATATATTATATACACATACACCCCAAAAAGGAACAACACTACCGCCCTAAAAATCAAGGTCAATTATGCTGCTAGCTATAGCACAGCATGCAGTACACGATCCTCCTCCACACTCTCTTCCCGTACCTCATTTCCTTCTTCATCTTCCTCCTCTTCCTCGAACAAATCTCCTACCTCAAAAAGAAACGCAACCTCCCTGGCCCTACTTTCGTCCTCCCCTTTCTCGGCAACGCCGTCTCTTTAGTCCGCAACCCGACCCGCTTCTGGGACAACCAATCCTCCCTCGCCACCTCCTCCGGCCTCTCCGCCAACTACCTCGCCGGAAACTTCATCCTCTTCGTCCGCGATACCGCTCTCTCCCACGTCGTCTTCGCCAATGTCATACCCGACGCTTTCACCCTGGTGGGCCACCCTTTCGGTAAAAAGCTCTTCGGAGAACACAACCTCATTTACATGACGGGTCAAGAGCACAAGGATTTACGACGCCGTATTGCCCCCAACTTCACGCCGAAAGCACTCGTTACTTACACCGCGCAGCCCGCGCTGCAGCAGATCATCATTCTCGACCATCTCAAGAAATGGGTCGACGACCACGTCAGCAGCGGCGGCTCCGACCCGATAACGCTCCGGTACTTGGTTCGGGACATGAACTTGGAGACGTCGCAGACGGTGTTTGTTGGGCCGTACTTGCGGACCGAAGCAAGGGAGAGGTTCAAGTCGGACTACAATTTCTTCAACGTCGGGCTGATGAAGCTGCCCGTTGACCTGCCCGGGACCGCGTTCCGCAACCCGGAAGTCCTCGCGAAGGTTCGAGAAGAAGTCGCCGAGATCTGGGACCCGGAATCCAATGCTCTAATCACGGCGGATCAGCTGGCGGGGATGAAGTACACGCACGCAGTGGCGCGTGAGGTCGTCAGGTACCGCGCACCCGCCACGATGGTACCCCACATTGCCGCCGTTGACTTTCCGTTGACCGAGCGTTACACGGTGCCCAAGGGCACCATCGTGTTCCCTTCGGCGTACGAGTCGTGCTTCCAGGGGTTCACGGAGCCGGACAGGTTCGACCCGGACCGGTTCTCGGAGGAGAGGCAGGAGGACCGGACATACAAGAAGAACTATTTGGCTTTTGGAGCCGGGGCTCACCAGTGCGTGGGGCAGAGATACGCGGTCAACCACCTAGTCCTGTTCATCGCCATGTTCGTCACTCTGATCGATTTGAAGAGGCACAGAACGGAAGGGTGCGACGACATGTCGTTTGTCCCGACGATATGTCCCGACGATATGTCCCAAAGACGATTGCAAGGTCTTCCTCTCCATGTGATGCAGACGCTTTCCTAGCTTGTCTCTACAGCAGTGACGACCCCCAAAAAAATAAGGGTTTCATCGATTAATGTTCAAATATCCCATGCATTATCCACGCAGATATGATCACCATGCCATCTGATTCTTGTCGTTTCTAATTTTTCTGTCGTGTTCGTTGAAGCGACGAATTGATTTGCCCTTGTGATTGTCATGATTCGTTGGAAAAGTGTTAGTGATTGGTTGTTTTCCAATTTTTTGGTGGATAACTCATGGACGATGAAATTTTTAAAAAAATGAAGTGGCGGCGAGGACCACGGTGGGATGTGATATTTGTAATTTTGTTTTTGTTTTTTTTGGGACTCAATGATCGTAAGGATTATTGATTCGAATTATACTGTATAGTATATAGATAAACACAGGGCCGGCCTGGGTATAGGCTATATAGGCCGGTGCCTAGAGCTCCCAAATGTTGAGGCCCCAAATTTGAAAATTTTATATTATATATATATATATATAACTATTCAAATAGCAAGATATTACTTACGTAGTTACGTACCTAACGTACGTAACCAATACTCTAATAGCCCAACCCAAACAAAAAAACAGTAGGTAAGCCCAAACTAAAATAAAACCCTATGGCTATACCCAAAAGTCTGCTATTTTATTGTATCTCATTGATCTCAATCGTCTTGTCTGCTACAGCTAGAGCAACAGAGTGAACAGCGACACAGAGTGATCATCTCATCTTGCATTCATCTGATCATCGCAAGTTCCTCATTCATCTGATCATCTCGTCTTGCATTCAGGTATTTTTCTTTTCAAATCATCTCTTTAATTTGCATTGATGTAAACTTCTAATCTATTTTCATTCTAAGAATTAAGAATTTGATTAGAGATTAATCCTTTATTCCTTTAATCCTTTTGCTACTGTAATCAGTATATGAAGTTATGAACAATTGAACATTGAAGTATTGAACATCAATTTGTTTGGGTGAATAGATTAACACGGTTTGGGAATTCTTTTCATTTTTAAATAATTTGTTGATGTACTCATTTGTATTGTATCATTTGTATGCGATTTTGCAGACTTGATATGGCTCATAAAAGAAAGTATCCATCCGGAGCAAAAAGAGAGAAAGCAAGGAAGAGAAGAAAAGCTTTAGAAAGACTTCAAGCGGGTTCTCTCAATAAGTTCTTCACTAAAAAAGGAGAAACTTCAAAAAATACTGTGACAAATAAGAAACTTGAGAATGAAAACAATATTGAGGCACAAGGGAGTGCCAATGAACAAGAACATGATCAACTCATGAATGAGAATGAGGAAGCAAGTCAGGCTAATGAAGCTACGACTGAAGATGTAATTGAAGAGGAGACTCTACCCACAGAAGAAGAAGAAAATCAACCTTTGAATGTGGGAATAGAAAGTGATCAGCAGAGTCAGCAAGAAGCATCAGAAGAAATTGTCTACTAATTTGATTTTGATGATCCAGCGAATTGGGACAAGATGAAGAATAATTTTAGAGAGTTCTTAACTGAAAGAGGGCCAAAACGAGTCAGTGATGTCATCTATCCTACAGATGATTCAGATAGACACTTCAACCCGTCATATTACATCCGTATCTTACCAAACGGGGAAAAGCAAGATCGCCGGTGGTTAGTGTACTCAGAATTCGTGAACAAGGTATATTATTTTTGTTGTAAGTTGTTTAAACAAGACCGCAACAAGATGCTTGTAGGCCAATTTGGAAATGAAGGAGTGAAAGATTGAAAAAATATGGGTGCAAGACTTACAACTCATGAAAAGAGTATTTACCACATTGCTTGTTTTACTAGTTGGATTGAGTTAGAGAAAAGATTGAAGAAAAAAAAACAATTGATCGAGCCGTGGAAGAACAAATAGACAAAGAGAGAGAGCACTGGAGGAAATTACTAGCACGGATCCTTGCTGTTGTGAAGAGACTTGCAAAGAATAATCTAGCATTCCGTGGAAATAGTGAGAAGTTGTATGAGGACAACAATGAAGTTTTCTTACAGATGATTGAGATGATTGCAGAATTTAATTCTGTGATGGATGAACATGTTCGACATATTGGTAAAAAGGAGATTCATTACCATTACTTGAGCCACAAGATCCAAAATGAAATGATTCAGATGCTGGCAAGTGAGGTAAAAGTTTCTATTGTTGCAAGAATCAAAGAAGCAAAGTACTTTTCTGTTATACTTGATTGCACTCCTGATACTAGTCATGATGAACAAATGTCTCTTGTGGTACGATGTGTTAATGTTTCGGCATGTCCAATTGTTGTAGAAGAATTCTTTTTAGGATTTTTACAGGTGCATGACACATCAGGGCTTGGACTTTTTAACGAGCTTACAGCTGCATTGGACTCTCTTGGGCTTGATCTTAATGATATAAGAGGACAAGGATACGACAATGGAGCTAATATGAGAGGAAGACACAAAGGGGTGCAGAAAAGACTACTTGAGGTAAATCCTAGAGCATTGTATACTCCCTGTGGTTCTCATAGTCTCAATCTTGCAATATGTGATATGGCAACTTGTTGTGAGAAAGCTGATTCCTTTTTTGGAGCAACTCAACGAATTTATTCATTCTTTTCATCTTCTACAAAACGATGGAAAGTTTTTAGAGAGCATGTGACAGGCTTGACAGTTAAGCCATTGTCTGAAACTCGTTGGGAAAGTCGTGTTGAAAGTGTGAAAGCAATCAGATTTCAAGCTCCACAAATAAGAGATGCTTTAGCTCACATGAAAAAATATGGTGATGATTCTAGAACAAGGAGTGAAGCTGGTTCATTACTAACACATGAGATGGAGAATTTTGAGTTCCTCTTTGGTATGGTTATTTGGTATGATTTATTGGATCAGATTAATATTGTGAGCAAAATTCTTCAGACCGAAGATATGCACATTGATTATGCTATTAGTAAACTGGAAAGTCTCATGTCATGGTTGCAAACATACAGAGAAACAGGTTTTGAGAAATCTTTGATTGAAGCTGAAGAGATTGCAACTACGATGAAAATTACTGCCTCATTTCATGAAAAGAGAATCAGTAAACCAAAGAGGTGGTTTGATGACAATGATACAGTTGATACCGAAGACGTGACACAATCAGCAATGGAATCATTCAAGGTTAATTACTTCCTTTACATTATTGATCAAGCTCTTTCTTCACTTGAAAGTAGGTTTGAACAATTTAAGAAATATAAAGTCGATTTTGGACTCTTGTTTGATTTTAAGGAGTTGATGTCTGCTGATAAAACGAGTTTGATGAACTTTTGTTCGAATCTTGAAAAGTTACTGAAGCATGGAGATATTTCAGACATCAATGGGTTTGAATTGTTCTTGGAACTACGTCGCTTAAGCGAAGCTGTACCAGAAGGAACAAAAAGAGCAGTTGAGGTTTTGAATTTTTTGAAAGATCTTGAGGCTTGTTATCCCAATGCTTGGATTGTCTACAGAATTCTTCTAACAATTCCAGTCACAGTTGCCTCTGCTGAGAGAACATTCTCAAAATTGAAGTTGATCAAGTCTTACCTTCGTTCAACCATGTCACAAGAAAGATTGAATGATTTGGCTATGTTATCGATTGAAAAGCATCTTGTTGACAAGCTTGAATATGAGAGCTTAATCAATACTTTTGCTTCAAAAAATGCAAGAAGAGTTATGTTTGAGTAGTGGTCTTTTGAATAGCTTGAAGGTTATTTTGTAAAACAACGATATTCTTAGTATACATTTGAGTTTTTGTTACATTTTTTTTTTCTATCATTACATGTGAGGCCCCAAATTTTTTTACCGCCTAGAGCCCCCTGAAACTCAGGGCCGGCCCTGCAAATCCTTATATATCTTTGACCAAAAGAAGACTAAAACACCTTAAATTTCGCTTGCTAAATTGCCTATTACAAATTCGACGTGAAACTCTTCATCCAATCATAAGAAACGAGACGATTATTAATTCAAATCTACAGTGATATTCATAGTTTTGTCACTTTTGTTATGGCAGAGTTTTAAATGGGCTGTTCAAGTTCCGGCTCGGCCCATTTTCATTCGAAGGTGGGTCGGGGCTAGGACTGCCTCCCCCACTTGGACATATCTTGCCACGAACAAGCCGTCGTCTAAAGTGATAATGGCGTTTTAAAATATTTTTTGGATTATATTTCATACTTGTCTTGTACACCAGGAATATATAAACACAGAACATCTTTGGTTCTCATCCAAACAATTCTCCTGTCTGATCTTTCTGTCATAAAACCAAGAATTTACATTTGCATAACTACTAAATAACACGTGTAATTCCTATCTGGTTCTCATCCAAAGCCTGGAATTACCATTCAAAATAGTCACCTCTTTCTTCATCTGAGTCTTTCAAAACTTTCCATTGCCAATGATCCATAACCAATCAAGTAAAACTCCAGCAAATATGCCGCACAGAAGACAGAAAGCAAGTACATTACCCAAGGCATTTTGCTCAGGTCCCTGAAATTAAAGCCAATTTCAACACATGAAAAAATTGTATCAGAAAAAAGTGACCCACAAGAAAGCTTTTACTAGTCGATTGAGCTATGTTCGCCACTTACAGTGTAACCTTTGGGAGCTACGGTCATGAGACAGACGGTGAGATGGCCTTTTGTGAAACCCAACAGTGAGGTGAGGAGGATCATCCATCCTTGGTCACCGTATTTTGCGGTGAAATAGAATGCCGGAACAAACAGAACGCGAAGTAGTATTGCGATCATGAGGCCCTTTCTCGATTCAATCTTCAAGAATGGTATAAGAGGTGTGTATCTTGATATAAAATCCAACACATTGTACATTGCGACCAAAACCAGTGGATACCTTAGAGTTTAGTCACCACCAACCAAAGTAAATGAGTCCACAAGTATCGAATTGTTGAAGTAACCATTTTGCCAAACAAACAAAAGCAGTGGAACTTACCATGTACCCAACTGGTGCTCTCCAGTGTTTTCATATATGAAACCAGGGAAGATTGATAATGTCAGAGCATATATGAAAAACAAACCGAGACAATAATCTATATTCTGATAGAACAATTGCTTGGTGGTCAACCGTTGTGGAATTGCCTGTAAATATCGAGAAAGCTTGTTAGTAACTGTAGTAAGTCCTGTGAAATCTTTTGATGTCAAATAAAAGACAAAACTTTACAGTACTTCTATGTCTGCTTGTGTTTTTGGAATGCCTCCAGCAGCAAGATCAGCCGTAACAGTTTTGGAGCCCTCTGAGGCCGCCTTTGCACGATAATACTTTACTACAGGTATTTTAGAGAAGGACATTGCATAGAGAAGAATACACAGAAGCTCAATGAATGTGGAAATTGCCAAGAACATCACTGCAAAATGAAGACTGGTTATATATACAATGAAGTAGGATTTCTCATAACAGAAGTACATAGTTAACTCATAAAAAGCATTTATATCTGAAACTCACATGGATTCTCATTTTTAATAACAGGTATAAATGTGAAGAATCAATATAAACCACTAATATCTCCACTGTTAAAACAGACTAACATACTAGTTCCATTCCAAAGTCCATTCTTATGCTTCTCAAAGGCAGCTTTTGTCATCATCCTCAAGGCAGAAGTTAGAGCACCTGATGCAGCCAAGCCAGCAAAGAAAGACTGTGAAACGAAATCAAATAGTTAAAGAGTTTCAACACTATGTACAAAAAAAAGCGTAATCCAGAACTCTAGGCATTACACCAACCTGCATGAATTCGGGGCGCATCAAGGATAAGTCACCGATGACTCCACCTTGAACATGACCATCTGCAACTCCAAATGCACCAACCAAAGTACATATACCAATGAAAGGTCCGACTCCTCCGTTTCCATTTGTAGCTAAATCCACCTAAAGTGAAGTTAAAAATTGACCAAAAAGCAATAGAGCTATGACAAACCCCAAGAACCAGATGTGCCAAGTACTTAGTACTTACAACTATCATCAGAAAGGTAGCAAGGGTGAAAATAGTGTATCCAATCATGATCCTCCTTCTAGTATTTTGGGTTGCTTCCTTGTATGCTAATGTTCCCATTGTAATTAAAGCAAAGGGTTGATAAACAAGGGTGAGAGCTCTTGAAGGATGGTAGTCCTGCCCAAAACAAACATAATGGGTATCAAACTCAAACCCATGTATATGAACATTCCTGCCTCATTATCCATGCAATGATAATTCTAATTTGAAGCTTAGATTGAAACTGAGCCGCTTACCGGAAACAAGTTATAATAGTAATCTCCTATGCTGAGAATACTGTTCCATGCTACCAAAGACCCAAGTCCCAGGACCCAACAAATTGCCATAGCTTTATAATGTCCCTGCTTGTTGCAGCAAAGAAATTAACAATTAAATCACAATTGGAAAAACTACCTTAATAACAATGTGAATGTACAAAGTTCAATGCTTTAAGCACAAACCTCAAGCTTTTCTGGAGCCTTTCCCCCATTAACTTCAGACATGCCTACAACCCCTGTATTGAGAAAAATCAAATCTTTCTGTTGTAAACTATCTTGTAGGAATAAAAGCATGACTCTTGTTGAGAATGGTCAAGTTATATAAAAATCATATATGCAATCAACAAATTCAACCCAGAGAAAATGCAAACCTGATATGAATTCTTTAAGCTGAGTTGAATATGCAACTTGGTTTTCACCTAGTTCCACAGACAAGTACTCACGACAGCAAATACTTGTTCAAAGCAACAACATACACTCTATCAAAAAAAACAACAACAACATACACAAACCCAATGCCAGAAACCAAAGCAAGAGTTCTTAGTTTCACAAAAACTAATGCAGGGCAGACTTATATACACATAACACTAAAAGATAAGACATTGTGAATCACACTGGCACAAATATAAAGACTGCATTTGTATGGCGGGCTGCAAAGTTAGTAGTGTGGACAAATATGAAAGAAAACAAAAAAGTGAAAGGGTCTTTGTTAGAATAGGACTCAACAATACTATGTATCTAGTCGTTTATGCAACAAGTTAATAGCTAAGTCATTTAGTAAGAATCGTATTAGGATTGTTTATTTAGTACATGTATATCTGTATATCAAGTTACATGATTAAAGTCCAACTTATTCTGATATGAATCTCTTCGTTTAAAGTAAACCTAATAGAATTAGACTTGAACTCTGTCATGGGTAAATGCACAAGTCCATTCTTATAAATACGAGAGTTTTGGTCCCTGTTTTTGTGTGAAAAAACATTCAGAACCTACCTCATTGAAGGTGCTTAACAACATTAAAAAATAAAAGATCAAACTCATATTATCGATTACTTTGATATATGTATTGAGTGATTATTCTATAAAGTTCTATGTTTGATCTTTACGTGTTTATGATGTATTGAAATATTCAGTTACGATCTTACAATTGGTATCAGAGCTTTGACTCGTTCATACGTCATAAATTGATTAAGAAAAACATGTTAGATTTCAGAATTAAGAAACAATCGAATGGGTTTATGGTTTTTGATTAAGTTTTGATGCATACGGTAAACACTAGACACAGGTTGCTTTGGGATAAATGGCCACCGAGTACAATTGGAGCAGTTTGCTTTTACAATCGATTCCTACTCTACCGAGTTGACTCAGCTACAACAAATATCAGTTTTTCAACCTCTCAAAAACAGATCGATGTTTTGGGAAAAGCTGCCTCACATGGTGGACCTTATCTCTCGGCCTCACCCTCCGGCGACCTATCTCTGGTATCCTCGTCACATCGTAGAAGTCGTCCGACATCCATCACAGTATGCCACCGCTCCAGATCTCTCCGCCTCACCTCACTTCCGCCAATTTTTGCGGACCTCGAAGCACCTCCATCTACAGATTCGACAAACGGCAACAGAAAGACATCCGAGATCGGCAGCTTCCTCAAGGCCTCGACTCCACCGTCTCCTCTGAGAAGCTCAATACTGAACGCGGCGGCTTCATCTGCAAGGATGAGCATGGTAGGATTTGATTTCGGTAACGAGAGCGGTACTGTGGCCGTTGCAAGGCAGAGGAGTATTGATGTTGTGCTCAATGATGAGTCCAAGGGTGAGACACCTGATGTTGTTTTTTTTGGGGATAAGCAGCGGTTCATTGGGACTGTTGGGGCTACATCCTCTATGAAGAACCCGAAGTATTTGGTTGTTTGATCATTCATGCCCACCAGCTGTTCGAATAAATGTCTCACTCAGGCTTTAGCTATTGAACTTCATTTCAGAAGAGCCCTCTTGAAATCCAGTGTATCACTTTTGTTTTCGATATGCCTAAGTCTTCGTTTTGTTATGTCTAATCTCAGATGGGGTCCTGGTGTGGATATTGGGTACATAGCCACTGGAGGAAAGCTCTGTTCATATGTAAATTATGAACGTTGGTTTTGCTAGATTGTTGCTTGATAAAATCACTTTTGGCTAGTGGTTCTCTTGTCAAATCCTTGCTCAGTGTCAGTATTCGAGGGCGACTTGCTGTTGGATAAGGTGATAAAGTTGCAATATTTGATGTTGGGCAGTTGATTGGCCAAGCCACCATTGCACCTGTGACAGCAGACAAGATCAATGTAGTAGGTTATGAAGACTGCCAGGTCCTCACCTTGACTCCTCGTGGTGAAGTGACTGATCGTCTGGCACTAGAGCTTGCACTTCAAGGTGCATATATCAGAAGGGTAGATTGGGTTCCAGGTTCCCAGGTTCAACTAATCGTGATGTCTCAACAGTTGATATATGAAGTTTGTGGGTTTTTGCTTATGCTATGTTTTACTTGCTGCTGCGCTACTTCTCAAAACTGTCCAGATAAGTTTTCTAACGAACACTCTTTTGATTTCTAATGCTATTGAGAACACTGTACCTTTAGGGGATGTAACTGACAGTGTGCAAAATTCTATTTTGGATGTCAAGTTTTTCATATG
This sequence comes from Geum urbanum, assembly GCA_946800695.1. Taxonomy (NCBI): domain Eukaryota; kingdom Viridiplantae; phylum Streptophyta; class Magnoliopsida; order Rosales; family Rosaceae; genus Geum; species Geum urbanum. Next base: position 50,534,150 of record OX327006.1, read on the forward strand.
GGCAGATAAACATATTGCGTATACTTACACTGTTGTTATGTATAATGTTTTGCTAGATTCGTGGAACACGAAAAGGATGGACTGAAATTATTCCTTACTCAAATCTGGGAATTTGGTACTGCTTCCGTCAATTTTGTTTTATGCAGCGTTAAAAGCACACATGTGAGTATCTCGAATTTCTTGAGAACTTGTGATTGGTCATTTGTTTAAGGTTGAAATTAAGTAAAGAAAGTGTCTTATAAAACCCACTTTAGAATTGCATTGATTTTCATATGAATGATTATATATGATAAATAGTGTTATGTGGAGTTTGATATTTGTAACATTTTGAATACAGATAATGAACAAAGATTAATTAAGCATTCACAGAATTTGACTAACCATGTACAAAGTGTATTGTTTGCAGAATTCATCAGGAATATTAGAATTCTATATAACAAAGCATGTATAAAGAATATTATTCTAAAGAATTACTAAAGAAATAATGCAAATACTGTTGGTAAACATTTTCATTAAGTAATTGATGAAAACTCAAGTAAACCAACAACTAGTCTAAAGTTCTTGGTTAGATTTTGAGACACGTATTGCACAAAGCAAGGTGCTTTTAATTTCTGTTCCAAAAACCTTGTGAATACATAGACTGTGATTGTGTTTAACACAATTTATGATTACCACACAAATGAAAATGACTAAAACACATAAATCTCGCTTAGTTCTCTTCTTCTTGCCATTAAAGGTGTTGATTGATCTTTGCATACAGTGTTTTATTCCTTTGGTTTTGTGATATGGAAACTTAAGAAAATCTTGTTCTTTTATCACAGAAGAGGCAAATGCATTTAGTTCACCTTCAGTTTGACTCTAACTTTAAGTAATGTATGCTATTGATGATACTAAGTGTTTCTTTTCTTTTTCCGCATTATGAAATACAACTTAAGGTGATAATCATATTATTTTATCATTTGTATAATCACTATTTTGCTTCCGCTAAGTTTTAAATTGCAGCGCCGTAGCAGAGGCTAAGGTATGTTAATGCTAGAATTTCTTAAAGTTAAGTTAATATTGAAGCATGTGTTTTACGTTTCTACTAAAGTGATTATATTCAACTTTGGATTCAGTTATTCATGTATGGCTGTAATAATTGATTAATGATTATGAAAAATGTGAAACATAATAAACTTGCATGCTCACACTTTGCTACGTTATAAAGATTAAGGTTGTTGTTATCAATCATATATTTTATTGGCATTTTAGTCTATCATGGCTTTAGAAAATGAAAACGATTGTCTGATTTTAAATGACTAATTGGAAAGCCAATCAAGAAACTGTAAAGCAAAGGAAATTAGATATTTTCTTGTAATTACACAAGTAAACGGGCATAATTTGATTGATTACAGATCTGTGAGTTTTCTATTTGAATGATTATTAATGTTATTATCTCCCAAGATCTCTACAGTTTTCAAGAAAACTTTGCAGAATAAGAATTAGTTTATTGATCAAGATTTGGTATAACTTGATATACATAACCCATAAACTAAATTCTTATAAACAAAATCTGGGTTTACTGGTTATATGAACAAGTATATTGCACAAAGCAAAACTTGTTTATATTTTCAGCAAATCAATGTAGTTTACAACAGATTGAAACTTGTGTATTTGGTTATAAAAATCCATGCCTATTTTTTGCTTCCAAAGAAGTGTGTCAGCATGGTTTCTATAACTAAAACAGCAACAAACATGCTAATTAATCTGACATTCGGATATTTTGAAGCTTTTCTTCTGCCCAAAGGTGTTGACTGCTTCCTTATATATGTTAGATTACTTTGTCATGGGTTGTTGATATAGAAACTTCAGAATGCTTATTCTACTACCCAAAGGTGGTGTTAAGTATTATTTTCAGTTTGGGGTATTTTGTTATATATATTAGATATGCTTGTTAAACTTATATTTTGTTATCAGTATGGTTTGTTTTTAGTTTTATATTAGCTATAAACATAAAACGCTGAAGTCTGAAAACAAACCTTGGATTTTAACAAATTTTAGTACAAAGAACTACCTTAAAATTTTTCTCGAGTTTGCTCCTTAGGAATTATCAGTTCATAGACCTTGACCTAACTCAGGAATTAAGAATGTCATGTTGTTACTTACAATGGTATAAGACAAACACTCTTATTAAGACGGTCATCTAATAAAGAAAATTCAGTGAAACCTTGACTTTTAAAACCACTTCCATCGTCACTTCTCTCATAATGCTACTGTAAACCTCATTCACTAAAGTTGAGACTAAGAAACTATCTCAAATATCTGTTTGTCATATCTGTAGATGTTTTGTCAACCTTTTCACATTAAGTTTTTTATTTGATGTTGCAGTCTTTAAGATTACTAACTAGAAGTTGATCTTCATTTAGATTTTGGGATATAGACTGCAAAATCTAATAAAAAGGGGGGAAAGTGTTGTGAAAATTATATTGAGAATGAACAAGGAAGAGTCTAAGTATTATTTTTGGTAGATAGACTCATGATATAGTTCCTTGTAAATACTTTAGTATAATGTGACAAAGATAAAAGAATTGAACAATATCAGTTTTGCATTCAGATAAGTCTACAAAAATCAACAGTCAGCTTTTTAAGCGCTTATTTCTAAATCAATATCTAAATCTAAGTGGTCACTAAACCATGAAATTAAGTTCTATGTGCTGATTGTGTGTGGGAGTTAGGCTGCCTGTGGGTTAATTAATTAAGAGATTAATGTTATTTTAGTTAACAAGAGTTTCACGATAAGAGTGATATATAATTTACTGTTTTTGTAGAGAACTATACGGTTTCTGATCTGTCTATATGTGAATGTCTTTATGTTTTCTGTAGCTTTAAGATATAATGCAAGAACACTTACAGTTATCTCTATTATACAGGCTGTAATAGCCATGTAAGAGAGTGTTTGTAAAGAATTTTGGTTTAGAAATTCTGTGATGAATACCAAAGCCTTAAGAAGCATTATTTCAGGTAAGCTTGATGCTATGTCTACTGTTGTTCTTGGAAAACAGATTTAGAATTCAAAGCATATAGAATTTCAGTTTTGAAATGTGTTAGTGAGAGAGTGGTTATTTGAAGTTTTGTAGTTATTTTAGTTTTTAAATTCAGTGGGAGCAAACATAAGTTAGAGATTTTGTTTCAGTTTTATGTTCTTGATTCAGTTTTTTGTTTTGAGAAGTTATTCTCATATTCTGTAAACTTGATTTTTGGATATCAATGATGATGGAGATTTTTCAGATTTGATGTGTTGCAACCTTCGGTACAAGTCTGAAAGTTATTCATTTATTCTGTAGTCTGTCAAGTTTGATTAATTCAAGTGGATGTGATATGTAACATTTGAGTTGCATATGTGTAGCCTTTACAGTTAACAAACACAAATCCACTAGTGTATAGAGGTGTTTGTATTTTGGAGTTTTTTTTTGTTAAGAAAACCATTTAGTAGGACAAGGAGATATTTGACATAGGTTTAAGTTGATATACGTTGTCAATTGCTCCATATTTCATATCTGGAATTCATGTGCATTATAGATGTTATTGTAGTGGTTCTTAAAGGGCAACTTTGAACAATGAAGTTGTTTCTTTCTGAGTTCTACCGTAGTGACTTTAATGTGACAAAATTGCGTTTTTGGATTTTAAACATTAATATGATTCACGAGCTCCTTAAGTTACTTTTTGACATTCTGATATTGACTATGTTGTGAAACATGAGCATTGTTGGTCCTAGTGGGAGATTGTTAGAATATGACTCAACAATACTATGTATCTAGTCGTTTATGCAACAAGTTAATAGCTAAGTCATTTAGTAAGAATCGTATTAGGATTGTTTATTTAGTACATGTATATCTGTATATCAAGTTACATGATTAAAGTCCAACTTATTCTGATATGAATCTCTTCGTTTAAAGTAAACCTAATAGAATTAGACTTGAACTCTGTCATGGGTAAAGGCACAAGTCCATTCTTATAAATACGAGAGTTTTGGTCCCTGTTCTTGTGTGAAAAAGCATTCAGAACCTACCACATTGAAGGTGCTTAACAACATTAAAGAATAGAAGATTAAACTCATATTATCGATTACTTTGATATATGTATTGAGCGATTATTCTATAAAGTTCTATGTTTGATTTTTACGTGTTTATGATGTATTGAAATATTCAGTTACGATCTTACAGTCTTTGCCTGTTAAAAGCTTAAATCCAAGTTGATGCGGGTTTTTGGTGAGGAATGGGTGATTGGGAAGTAGCCAGAGAGAAACCAAATAAGAGAATCTTCAAAGTGACTTGTAAAAGGAACCATCTTTCCGTAGAATCTGCGGAAGATAGTTAAGATGCAATGTGACAAAAGAGTCCAAAGTTAGAGACCAAGACTAATTGTGAATTTGAGTTTACACTTGTTTTTTTCATTATTATATGGCAAAGGTTGAACTTGATATGATTCACCACAAGAACAAATACTATAGCCGACAAAATATTAAAAAAACAGGCCGACGACGCAAATTTTCGTTGGTTATAGTGTACTGTAGCCGACGACAATATTTATCGATGTATAGCCGACGATTAAAAAAGAAGTCGTCGGCTATAGTATAATCGACGATGTATAATGTCGTCAGCTATAGTACACCCGATGAAATAACGATGTATTGTCGTTGGCCATAGTCATCGGGTTTATACCCGTGGTTCGCCCTAAAAAACCTTAAAATTAACCATTTCCTGCTCCTCTCTCTCTCATCCGCTCGCCCCAACCGTCGTCACCACTCGCCCACTGCCGCCGTCGCTTACTGTAGTTGATTTGAAGGTCGTCGACCTCAAGCTAGCCCGATCCCAAAGGTATCTCTTTCTCTGTCTCATAAATTTTATGGTTTTGAACCTAGGTTCGCCGCCGTCGCCAACCGTTGCCGCCACTCACTCCGGTTGATTCGAAGCCTGCCGCACAACCCTTTTCGCCGCCTCTTAGCCGCTGAGTTTATTTGTTTATTTTTTATTTTTTAAAATAGGGTTTGTGTAATTTTGGTGATTGAGTAATTTTAGCGTTTGGTGAAATAAAATTCATGTTATGGTTTGGTGAATTTAATTAGCTAACTTTTGTGATTATGGTTTGGTGAAGGTGACAGATCTGGATTTCTGGGAATAGAAATCCAGATCTACAGTTTTTTTTTTTTTTTTTTTCTTTTCAGATCTGGGAATATAGCCAACAACATTCATATACAATGTCGTCGGCTATAGTTTCTCTATTCAACAATTTGGGTCGGAGGAGGAAGTTTTGGCCGACGTCATTGTTGTCTGTTATAGTCCAACTATAGCCGACGACGTGAAAAATGTCGTCAACTATAGTACCACTGACAGGTTTTTTCGACGACGCTATAGCTGACGAAAATAGTCAACAAGTCGACGATTTTTGGTTGTCGGCTATAGTGTTTATTGGTAGTGATTGTAGAAAATCTTTTTTGATTTTGTCAAAATGAATTTGCATAAACAAAGATAGAAATTGGGCATAGTGATCAAATATGATTCCATAATTTCAGGCAACTTAATTATGGGATCATAATCTTTCAAGATAATAGAATCAAACAAATTATATGTTTTTTTTTCCTTCGAACTTTTTAATTTTGGGTGAGTAACACATGCAACATATATATATATATATGTAAATATGGTACGTGTGGAGATTAAAATGTGCTAATTGATTTCCATTTCTATAAGGGCATCTGCATTGGGGAGGGACGGCGAGGACGTCCGGGGGGAGAGGGACGTGCAGCGGGAGGAGAGGGAGGGAGCGACCGGATGTTGACCGGGAGGTCGTCTTCCTCGGCTTCCTCAGTTGAGGACGAGTGCGAGGTGGTCCGCCTGGCGGGCCCCACGCACGTGGGTGACATCAGGCTGACGTACGGTTTTTTTTTACCCGAAAAAAAGTAAAAAAGTAAAAAAAAAAGTTTAAAAAGTTTTTTAAAAAATTGACGGACCAATCGCCGGCCGACACGTGGCGCGTCCAGGGCTACTGCCAGATCAACGGCTAAGTTGATCTGGGCCGTCCATTTCAAACATATCTAAGCAATCCGACGGCTGAGAAAAATTGAATATTTGTAATATTTTAAATAAGTTATTTACTCTGAAACTTAAAAAAATCATAATAAATAGTTCGGACTTCCGAAAAATTCAAGAAAAATACGGACGAGTTCATATTAATGTCCTCTATAACTTTCGTGAAGAAAATGAGTCCAAAATCATAACTTAAGTGAGGAATTCCTCAAAATAGGACTTCCTCACTCAAAGCATGGGTGCACATGCTCTAGTAATGAAAACATGGTAGGTGAGACTGAGAGTAGAGTAGACTAGCTATAATAATGAAATTATGTAAAGGTTTTTGTGCATAGAACCTTGGGATGTGCATCATAATCATGACTAGATATAGATAGATGAGATGTGACGGTGGTAGGGTTTCTTCATTTTCCTTTGATTCCAACTTTTCCATTGTTTACTCGATCAAATGGATCAATTGAGTTATATAAATGGCAACGACACTCGCTTCGATTTGATGAGCACGAAATATCAAACTAGTACCACATGGTCGTAAATAGAAGATGAAAGATACATGCTCTAAAAATTGACGAATGACCGGCAAGTGGAAGTTGAGCCTCACTAAACTTCTGTTTTGTTCTCCTTGTTTTGGTGACGTTCGATCATGTGGAGCTTTTTGGACTATGTATGTTTGTATAGCAGTAGTTGTCCGATTAAATATATTTATCCACTTAAGCAGGTAAATAACACCTACCCGACCGTCCGAAAGACCACCTGGAAGGCTTCAACTTTACTCACAAGACCTGCCCCACCCGAGCGCGCACGCGCCCGGTGGGCGCACACCCGATTATGCGGATCACACACCAGCAAGTACACCAGTCCCACATCGAAGAGCACAAGCAAGTCTCAATCCCAACCACCTATATAGGTAAGGCATTTAATACAGGTAATGACAGGAATTCACTCGACCCAAACACTACTTACACGCACGCTCGCTTGACTGTTATATCCAATACATCATCTGACTTAGGCATCGGAGCGTTGAAGGCGGGCCACCCCGTCTTGACCCCTGACTGTCTGTTTATTGTTGTATTCTTCTAACAGCCGTACCCGAGCACGCGTACCCGCACGCCCGAAAGGAGAGAGAGAGCGCCCGACCATCCGAACAACTCCAACGTTCGGACGAACAAGGAGAAGGAAGATCACTCGTACTTGCTTCTGCCAGATTACGTCCCGCACGTAATTCGGTAGAAACAGTTGGCGCCGTCTGTGGGAAGCTTACAAATTGCAAACCTCGTATAAACACCACAAAAACCAAAAGTCCACATGCTCAACCCGGAGACTAACGACAACACCACGCCCGTCGAGGAGATGACGCCAGACACACGGGAGCGGCAGGTACTGGAGCTCGAAATGAACAACAGCGAGTAACGCGTCACCAGCCTGGTCCAGGAGTTGCGGGAGGCGGCGCTCGAGAGAGCAGAGGAGCGCCGAATCCGCCAGAGGTTGGAGGAGCGGCTGGACGCGCTCGTCAGCCAGCAGCAGGAACAACACGAGGGGACCCAGGAAACTACTGGCGGAGGAGGACGCTCGTTTGGTGGGATCAGCGCCCGGGCAGCCCGAGCGCCCTCTCCAGTGGAGGAATCGGCGCCCCCAACGAGCAACACCTTGATCCTCCGGAGGATGGAGGAACTGGCGGAGGAGGTCTCGTGCCTGCGCAAGGGCAAGCTTGCCGGACAGGGCGGGACGTTCGTCCCCCGGGTCAGCCCGTTCTCGGCGCATATACTGGAGAAGGGAAGGGACCCCCATGCAAAGACAACGAAGATTGCTCGATTCGACGGGAGCGGAGATCCCCGAGCGCATGTGGACGAGTTTCGATCCACCACGGACGGAACCCGATATTCGGACCCAACCCTATGTTTCCTATTCCAGGAGACGCTGGCGGAGGAGGCGCGGAGCTGGTTCTACGAGATCCCGCCAGGCTCTATACACTCGTTCCTCGAGCTGGCGGAGAGCTTCCAGAAGCGCTACCGGCTCCAGGGAAAATACAACACCGCGGGCATCCTCCTCAAGGTCCGCCAGGGGATGGACGAGAGCCTGTTGAGCTACATTAATCGTTGGCGAGCCCTTGCGAGTACGTGCAGGGACCTTGACAAGCGGGTCGCCAAGGTAGCCCTAATGGACAACCTGCTCACCACCCCATTCGTAGAGAAGCTGGTGAGGAAGGAACATCTCGACTACGACGAGATCATGGACCTGGTCGTGCAGAAGGCGTTGGTGGAAACACGGGTGTACGGGTCCGCCTCCGAGTCTAGCACCAACGGACCAGAGGAGGACGCTCAGCCACGACGACCCTCAGATGGCGAAGGAAAACCTACCGGAGGGTATAAGAGGAACCAGGATGCGTAGAGGCAAAATCACTAGAGGCCCTTCTTCCGCGGTTATCAGGGCAACAACTACAACCAGGCGCGGGGACCGGCGTCGCAGGGAGCCCGCCTACCGCAGGCACCGCACTATCGACCGGCGGGACAAGAGGTCTGCGCGGTCGACCAGCAGTCAAACGAGCAACTGCTCCGCCTGCACCGGCACCAGATTCCGCCACCACACAACATGACGGTAGCAATGGCCCCGGTCGGCCGAATCCCGAGCATCTGGTGCGAATACCACAACGCCGCCACCCACCGCACCAACAATTGCATCATGCTGAAGAAGGCCCTCAAAGACATGAGGAGGGACGATCGGGTCACCCCTCCTAGGGTGGAAGGCCGACAGCGCGAGACGATTACGGGGACCCGTGGGACTATCAGCACGATATCCGGAGGCAAACGCAAGGAGGGAGCGTCATCGCCTGACCGCTCGGGCAGAGAGGTGCTGGCGATTGGGGCAGGGAGAGCGCCCAAGGTAGGAAGGAAGGAAGAGCCCGCCATAAGCTTCACAACAGAAGACGATGAGAGAAGCCCGAAAGACAGCACCTTGCCATTCGTGGTCGACGCGATCATCGACCGATTCCTCGTGAAGAGGGTGCTGATTGACAACGGGGTGTCCGTGAACGTGATCTACTTCGACGCGTACAAGGCGCTCGGAAGGCCCGCGCGCAAGATGACACAGGATCACGAGTGTGTCGCCAGCTTCACGGGCGAAACATCATATCCGATTGGGAGTGACAACATCCAGGTTGGAATTGGCGCGCCCGACTCCCCGCACAGTGAGATCCGAACGGACTTCATAGTCATGGACACCCCCTCCCCCTACAACGCCATACTCGGGAGGCCAGGGATCTGCAAGCTGAAGATGATCATCGCGGGACACATGCTCTTGGGACGATTCCTAACCGAGCACGAAGTCGGATATGTCCGGGGATACAACAACGAGGAGGCAGCGAAACCCCGGGACCGGCATGAGGTTTTCGCCCTGGAACCCGCGCCAGGATCAGAAGTACCCGACGACCCGCGCGACGAGCTGATGGCCATGTCTCCCGTCCCCGAGCGCAAAGAGCTGAGGACGATCCAGCTATCCCCCGAACACCCAGGAAGAACGGTCCAGATTGGAGCGTCGCTGGATCCCGCGATAGCCGAGCGGCTGATCGCACTGCTGAAGGAGAAGCAGGAGGTGTTCGCGTGGTCGTATAAGGACATGTCCGGGATCAACACGAGCATCATATCCCACAGGCTGAGTATCAGCGCCAGCGCCCGGGCAGTGAAGCAGAAGAGGCGAGCGTATAAAGCGGAGCATTACGCGGCAATGCATGAGGAGGTGGACCGATTACTGGGCATCGGGTTCATCCGGAAGGTGGATTACCCAAAGTGGATTTCCAACGCTGTAATGGTGCCGAAGAGCAACAAGAAGTGGAGGATGTGCATCGATTACAGTGATCTCAACAAGGCGTGCCCGAAGGACAGCTTCCCGCTGCCGAGGATCGACCAGCTGGTGGATGCGACAGCGGGGCACGAGCTCCTGTCGATGATGGACGCGTATTCGGGCTACAACCAGATCTTCATGGACCCCGAACACCAGGAGGCGACGACGTTTGTCACGGACAAGGGCCTGTATTGCTACGTTGTCATGCCTTTCGAGTTGAAGAACGCTGGCTCCACGTACCAGAGGCATATGAACGCGATGTTTCATGGCCTGATTGGCAACATTGTGGACGTGTACGTGGATGACATACTGGTGAAGAGCGTTCAAGCGGCCGACCACGTCCAAAACTTGGGGACTACGCTCAACGTCCTCATCAAGAACGACATGAGGTTGAACCCCGCCAAGTACACGTTCGGAGTCACCAATAGCAAATTCATGGGGTATATTGTCAGCCAGCGGGGGATCGAAGCCGCGCCCGCCAAGGTCAAGGCGATCATCGACATGAAGCCGCCCGTCAGGAGGGTGGACTTGCAAAGCCTCACGGGAAAGCTCGCGTCCCTGAATCGGTTCATATCTCGCTACTCGGACAGGTGTGCCCCGTTCTTCAAAGCACTGCGAACGACGAACAAGCGTGAAGTTGTGTGGTCGCCC